>BLBF01000025.1:16465038-16476708 GCA_015471245.1 Laticauda colubrina
TATCTATCTATCTATCTATCTATCTATCTATCTATCTATCTATCTATCTATCTATCTATCTCACCCCTTTCCTAAGAGGTCTCTAGGGGGCGTGCATAAGTGCACCAATGTGCCTACCATCCCCATCCTATTGTTTCTTTTATTTTTCTTATATGTATCCATGTATTCATAACTATATTTTTATTTATACCTATTATCTTGTAAGCAATTGACAAACCAAATAAAATAAAATAAAAATAAAATCTTATCATCTATCTATCTGTCTGTCTGTCTGTCTGTCTATCATTGTCATCTGTCATCATCTGTCATCTATCTGTCTTGACCAATCTAGGGAAATGTTAATTTTTCACATTGTATTAATTGATCCCAGAATTTCATTCATGTACCGGGGACCATAGAAGGAGCGTTCACGTCGCGGCCCCTGTCAGGTATCTGTTTACCTGCGAATCCTTCTACCACGCTACACCAACCTGGGAAAAGTGTAGCGACACGAGAGGAGAGATTCATGTACCCATTCCTTAGAAGTTAAAAAGTAAAGAGTTTTGCATGTCTTTAACTCAAACATTGGACATACTGAATTTAAAAAAATGGGAATGATACATTTTGAATGCAATTAATCATTTTTTATTTGACCAACCTTTTTGAAATATGCAGAACTTACATAGTAATTAGGAACCTAATTTGCAGCCTAATTATCACAAACTTAATCTGGAAATCAGAATGCCTTCTCCTTTTTGGCCCATCCCTTGTTTGAAAAAGGGGGGGGGGAGATCTTCTTACTCCAGATACAATTGCCACTTACACTTATTTTTTCTTTCCTAGAGATTTTAGCAAATAAATAAAAGGCCAAACTCCACCACAAAATAAGTCAAGGGAAAAATGAAGTACTAATTAAGAAAGCTGGGGTTTTATGCAAATGACTCCTTCACTGAAGACAGTCTAATGAATGTGCCCCGAGTTGATCCATGTGCGTTTTCGCCAAGCTGACAGCTGGCTGGGAGGAAGGTCAGACGGAATCAAGCGTGGGCTGAGCATAATCCTTCAGATTGGCAGCTCTGCCCCCTGGTCACTGTTTGATTATCTCCCAAATTGCTGTATTTCACAGAGATAATGATTTTTTATGGTCACAGATTTGAAGACAACTGCTGTATCCTGAGGGTTGCCGTTCTGCAAGGAGACACTGCTGCTTCCTTCAGAGGAGAAGAGGGAGAGAGAGAGAGAGAAAAAAAAGTTGTTCTCATTCTTATTCCTCCTCTCCCTTTCTCCCCTTTCTTCCCTCCCTTCTCCCAGCTTTTTAATAAAAAAAAATAAGAATCCCAGTTCAAATCAATTAGGCATTTTGTCCCATTTGGTTAGCTAACATCTTATGCAAAGGTTTGGTTTGGGGGCACTGTATAAAATTACAGAACATGCTGGTGCTGTAACCTGACTACAACTTGTGTATGCAACACAATTATCCACTGAAGTATGAAACAGGAAATATCCTGGTGGGGGAAGAAAGGTTCTGGATGACTCTGAAGGAATTTCTCTTATTTATTACTCTCAGTCATGGCTGTTTAGCTGCTGGCTTTTACAACCTTGGTTACTTTGAACGGGAGAATGGATTGTATGGAAGGTTGCAAACCAGAAGAAGTTAAAATTTCCAGTTCCCTCACTACCCCAATGGCTCTGGATTTTCCAATTTCTATTTCTCAGGGCCAGCAGATGGCCTTGCAATTTGAGAACGATTGTCGAAGACTTCCCTAGCAATTTCTAGCTTAATTTTCCCCAATACAGGACCAAGATTCATAACGGTTTAGTTACTGTCACATTTCCTGAGCCCTGGAAAATATGACTCTGGACAAAACAATAAAATTTGTCAAGTGTGAAATACACGTCTCAGTGTTTAAAAAGAAACAAAATTACTTGGAAGGTTCAGTCCTTGTTGCTGTCCTGTTGTATAAGTCCTCTGTTCTCCAACAGCTTTCTGGTGACATTTCAGAAATGACCAGCCTTGCTTCTTTCCTAGAGCTGAGAGAAAGAGTAACTGGCCCAAGGTCATCCAGATGAATTTGTATCTAGGGTAGGACAAGAATTCATAGTCTCAGGTTTTTAGTCTGGTGCTTTAACCACTAAAATACAGGAACAGAGAAATAGTTGTAATGTTAAAGGGAGAAATAACAACAACATCCCAGGTTACCACTCTTTTCCAGCAATTGTGCCTGGTTTCCTAAGCTGATCACATCTGAAGTCTTGTGGTGACCCAGGATTCTAGCAATAATAAAAATCTGGGAAATGTACAATATTGTATCTCTCTTGGGACTTGGTGGATGTGATTTGCAGAGCTTGACCAATTACACCCATGTAGCCTCAGCAGAGAAGAATAATCCCAAGTATGCAGCTGGCTATCCTCTTGGAGGAATAGAAGGTATTTTGAATTACATATGAGACAGAATGTGGGAATGAGTGTGTTTCACCTTCCTTGGAATAGGAGAGGAGGGAAAACATAGCACATATCATGCAAGATTGAACTGTCACTACTTTGGGAACGAGCAACCTGATCATTTGGAGATACCAGAGAGAATCTTTAATACATCCTGGATAATTCTCTAAAAATATGCTATCCCAAACTATCTCACCTGCAAATGTCTATGGTGATTCTCTGTCCTCCAGGTCATGGTTGTTCCAAAGATGATTTTTCAGGAGGCAGCTGGACTTTCTGGTTTTTCTTTGAAGACATTTCACTTCTCATCCAATAAGCTTTTTCAGCTGTGACTGAATGGTGGGGAATGGAAGGATTTATAATCGTTGCAGACAGCTGGTCATTTGCATTCCTGCGAGTCCCTTGGACTGCAAGGTGATAAAACCGATCAGTCCTAGAGGAGATCAACCTTGACTGCTCTTTAGAAGGCCAGATCCTGAAGATGAAACTCAAATACTCTGACCACCTAATGAGAAGGAAGGACTCACTGGAGAAGAGCTTAATGCTGGGAACGATTGAGGGCAATAGAAGAAGGGGACAACAGAGAATGAGGTGGCTGGATGGAGTCACTGAAGCAATCGGTGTGAGCTTAAATGGACTCCAGGGGATGGTAGAGGACAGGAAGGCCTGGAGGAATGCTGTCCATGGGGTCACAATGGGTCGGTTATGACTTTGCAACTAACAACAAAGAGAGTCCCTGTCTTATTGTCCCCATTTATTTGTATCCATTTCTTGTATTCTTACTCGTTTTTATACTTATATCTATTATCTTGTAAGCGATTGACAAATCAAATAAATAAAATAAATAGAGTTGAGGTTTGGTGAGGGGAGAATAGCTTTTAACTAGTCAACCACCTCAAGTATGAACCTCTCCCTTTGGGGCCCCAAGCCATCTGGTAGAACCAGGTTTTAAGGCTCTTAGGAAAAGTCAGGAGGATGAGAGCTAACCTCACCTCAGAGTGTAAAGGGCAGGAGCCACAGCAGAGAAAGCTCTTCTCCTGGATTCAGCCAATTGAAATTCCTTGAATGATGGTATTCACAATATTCCCCCTCTACTGGCACATTGGCCTTTGGATTGCTTTCTAACCTGGACCAGACAAGGAATCAGAATAGTCTTTTCCTGGAGCCTTCTGCTCTTGGGTAGAGTTCTGTTCCTCTAGCAGACTGCTATTGCTATAAAGTCAATCACAGTGACTCTAGGAAATGGACAACAAAGCAAGAAATGTCAGAACCACAAAATGCAGTATCATGTGATACTAACAAAACAACAACAAAGACTTCCCTCACACTATTTTCCAATAGCACAAATATTTGTTCGGTGTCTGTGGTAATGAGCAAATGAGTGTACCAAAATTTACTTTGAAATGAATGTATGAAGGGTTATTTCATATGTTTCCTTATCTTTAGCGAGAGGATAATCTCACTTGAGATCCCTTAGCTCACTGAGTTATGTTCCTGTGATGAGCAAATATACTCAAGGCCAATATTAATAGGCATGGTTTTAAAAGGGCATGACCCAAAAAGCCAAATATGCTGTCTTTGAAAATCATGCAGCAGCACAACAGAGAGGAGTCAAGGCTGGCTTCAGATGCAGCATTTTTCTGTAA
Organism: Laticauda colubrina; assembly: GCA_015471245.1. Lineage (NCBI taxonomy): Eukaryota > Metazoa > Chordata > Lepidosauria > Squamata > Elapidae > Laticauda > Laticauda colubrina. The sequence continues at coordinate 16,469,107 of BLBF01000025.1, forward strand.
CTTGTTATTCATGCTTTTTGACCACTCTCCGGTTGAAGTTAATTCACAGGCTACTTTGTTTCATGAAAAAAACTCTCCTCTACCTTCAAACATTGACTTTGTAAGAATAATGTACATATGACAAGACATGTCAATGGTCCTACCATTCTGAAAAGTTCTAGGGTGTTGGCTGTATTTAAATAAACAGAGCCAGCTATCACCTGAAGCAAAGGCTCCACATAACATTCCTTCTCCCTGCTTTTTTTTTAAATGATGAACAGGCAATTGGAAGCAAGAAAACAATGTCCCTGGAATATGCAGTTTGAAGTAAGTATTTCACCTTGCTTCATGTTATGGTCAACTCAGTGGGTGAGAAATATATTATGTCTTACACATTACATTCGTGCTGTGCAGGCAGATGCACATCTGTACAAAACCCCAAGATAAAAACAGAATAGTTCTAACCACAGAATTTCCCTTACCCATTTTGCAAATAAACTTAAGCATATCTTACAACTATGGGATCTGGGCTGCAATGATCTGAACAACCATCAGGTGGCAACAAAGAGTTAGACTTCCTGGGTGGATTAGCTCTCATCTGGTGGTCATATGGATTTTTGCAGAGCAGATACAGAACCTTAACCCCCTGTCACACTGCACCAACAGATGCAAAGAGGATGTAAAATGGACAAAAAAGCTTGCCATCCGTTGGTTAACGCGATGTATCCGTTCTGTACTCACTGCCTCCGTTTTGCATCCTCTCTATCCGTCCAGCATCCGTTTATGGACGTTTCATCCGCTTAGAAAGTTTTGAGGTGCTCAAAACTTTTGAGCGGAAAATGTATCCTATTCATCCATTCTGCATCCGCTACGCATCCGTTCTGCATCCGTTACGCATCCGCGCAACTCGCATCTGCTTGGATGCAGGGACAAAGCGGAACGGACACAGAACGGATGCAGAACGGATGCCTAGTGGATGCAGCACGGAAACAAAGCATTTAAAATGGAAAAAACCTTCGCAAAGGGGACCTATCTCCGATATTAAGGATGTCTACAGGATGCCTAGAGGATGCCTAGAGGATGCAAAGGGACACCTATACTGCCTATAAAAAGGGGGAGCAACACATCTGGATCTCACTTTCAGAACAGCAGCCCTACGGTGCAGACCTCTGCAGCCTTCATCTGACTCTTCCTCTTCCACAGCATCCAGTCATGTCAACTGTGGATCGTAACAAAGTCCTTTTGGCAGCCACCATCCTTCTGCAACAGTGCGAAGCCATCTACAGGCTCTGTGAACTCTACTACGGGAAGAAAAAGAGGCGGCCAAGAAGCGTCTGTGTACAAAGATGGATTGGGAGAAGAGCAGAGGATGGACTGTACAACAAGCTGATGGTGGAGCTCAGGAACGAAGACACTCGGGCATTCCAGAACTTCATGAGGATGCCTTCAGCCATGTTTGACAAAGTTGTGCAGTGGCTGACACCCAGGTTGACCAAGGCAAACACCAACTTCCGGCCCAGCCTGGAACCTGGGCTCAAGGTGGCACTCACTCTGCGCCACCTGGCCTCAGGGACCACATACACGAGCATGCAGTACGGATGGAGGGTGCCACACAACACCATCAGCATTGTGGTCAGAGAAGTGGTGCAGGCCATCATCGAAGAATACATGGAGGAGCTCCTCCAGTGCCCCTCTACTGAAGAAGGATAGAAGAAAGTTGCAGAGCAGTGGTATCAGAGGTGGAACTTCCCCCACACCGTTGGAGCCATAGATGGCAAGCACGTGGCCTACAAAGCGCCAGCCAACTCAGGGTCCTCTTATCACAACTACAAGGGCTTCTTCAGCATCAACCTCTTTGCCATGGTCGATGCTGACTACAAGTTCATGTACATCGATGCTTCAGACAACGGCTCATGTTCCGATGCCCAGGTATACAACGCCAGTGACCTCAAGGAGGGGCTGGAACGCAACCTCATCGTGGGCTTCCCAGATCCAGACCCCCTGCCCAACGACACGCAAGATGTGCCCTACTTCATCGTGGGGGATGACGCCTTCTCCCTCACAACCTACCTCATGAAGCCCTACACCTCCAAATGCCTCACCCGTGAAGAGAGGATCTTCAACTACAGGCTGTCCAGGGCAAGGCGGGTGGTGGAGAACGCCTTTGGCATCCTGGCCAACAGGTTTCAGGTACTTCTCACCACCATGCAGCATCTCCCAGAGACCGTGAGGAGGATCGTGGAAGCTTACTGCATCCTGCACAATCTCATGCGCACCCGCTACCCAGTCTTGAAGAACAGGCTCATGGACCTCCAGCAAGGCAATGGGGACATGGAGCCTGGGGAATGGAGGGAAGGGCGAAACCTGATAGACACTGAGGATGTGCAAGGCCCCAACAGAGCCTCACATGAAGGGAAGAAGCAGCGCAACCTCCTGAAACACTGGTGCAACTCCCCAGCTGGAGCAGTGGAGTGGCAAGACAGGATGATAGATGCTTAATGGATGCTTCCTTCAGCCTGTCTCATCACACGGATGAGATTGGGCCATGTATGTTTGGTTGGCCTACAATGAACAGGGCATTTAATAAAGAGTTGTGTTTATGTTGAAATGTGTGGATCAATGATTACATTAGTATTGATAATGAAGGGCCATAGTTGTGGCACCTGGGAGGGTGGACCATCCAGTCCCACTATGCTTGCACTGGAGGTTTATCTATCCCACAGCTATTACTCATCCCAAAGGTATCCCTGCCCATCCCACTGCTATCTCAACCCATCCCACTGCTATCTTAACCCATCCCACTGCTATCTTAACCCATCCCACAAGCATGCAAAGGCTTAAACCATTTCTAAAAGTTTCCACCAAGACTTTATTAAAAAAAAAAAATGAAGCAAGTGTGTGAATCAAAAATAGAGTTTATTAACAAGAAGCTATAAAACAAAAATGAGTCTCTGGCACTCCTCTTGGTCGCTCAGTCTCAGGGGTGAAGGGTCCAGGTGCTGTGGAGGTGGCTGGTGCTGGAGTGCTTGTCATCAGCTCCTCCAGAAGCAAAAGCAGCAGAAGCCCCATCCCCGGAAGAGCGAGCCCGTGCTGCAGAAGCCCCAGCAGAACCAGAGTGAGGGCCAGGGGGCGGGATGGTAGCCCTGCCCCTCTTGCAAGGGCTGGCAGCAGATGGCTGAGGCTTGCTGTTCTTCCGCATGGTTGTGGGGTTGCTGGCTGGCAGGGAGGCTGGCAGGAACCAAGGCTGGCAGGAAGGCTGCAGGGAGGCAGGCACCAAGGCTGGCAGGAAGGCTGGCAGGGAGGTAAGCACCAAGGCTGGCAGGCAGGCAGGCACCAAGGCTGGCAGGCAGGCTGGCAGGCAGGCACCAAGGCTGGCAGGAAGGCTTGCAGGGAGGCATGAACCAAGGCTGGCAGGAAGGCAGGCAGCAAGGTATGCAGGCCAACTGGCTGGCAGCAAGGCTGGCAGGCAGGCAGACAGCAAGGCTGGCAGGGAGGCTGGCAGCAAGGCAGGCATGCAGGCATGCAGGCAGGGCAGGCAGGGCTGTCAATCCGTCCAGCAGCAGGTCTTTCCTCTGAATGGTGACCTGCTTCTGAGCTGCTTCCGTTATATCCGTGGGGCTTACGCAATGCATCCTCCCCGCATGCGCAATTAACGCTGTGCATCCGTTAGGCTTCCGCTGTGCATCCGCTAGGCTTCTGCTGTGCATCCTCTTCATCCACTGTGCATCCGCTCTGCATCCGCTATATCCGTTCCACGTCCGCTTTGCTGAGGTCCCCCGGAAGCCTAGCGGATGTGCCATCCGCTTTCATCCGCTTCCATCCGCTGGGCTTCCATTCCGCATCCACTTTCCATCCGCTCTGCGTCCTCCCCGCGTCCGTTCCTTTCCGTGTTTTCCGCTCCGGTTATGCAAATTTTCGCCCCTTCTGAGAGAGGATAACAACGGATGGAACATTTTTCTCATCCGTTGTGTCCTTTTTACTAACGTTTTGCATCCGTTGGGCAGTGTGACAGGGCCTTTAATATAACAGTCAATGATAGTTAGAAAGCTCACAGATTAGTGAAGCGGACCAGTGCCAAATGAGTATGAATAATGGACTGAATCTGGTTAAGATTACACTTATGTTCTGTGTACATGCCAGTGGTGGGATTCAATTATTTTTCTTTTCCTACCGGTTCTGTGGGCATGGCTTGGTAGATGTGGCAGGAGAAGGATATTGTAAAATCTCATCAGAGGTGGGATTTGCTGGTTCTCCGAACTACTCAAATTTCCGCTACTAGTTCTCCAGAAATGGTCAGAACATGCTGAATACTACCTCTGGTGTGTGTGTGTGTGTGTGTGTGTGTGTGTGTGTGTGTGTGTGAGAGAGAGAGAGAGAGAGAGAGAGAGAGAGAGAGACAGACAGACAGACAGACAGACAGACAGACAGACAGACAGACAGACAGACAGACAGACAAACATTGTATCCAAAAGCTGACTTTAGTTATAACTAATGAAAGGAATGAAAATTCCATCAGAACTAGTCAAATAAAAATGGCTGATTAATCCCCCTGAAAACTGTGCTGCTGTAATCAGGAAAATGGCAACAAAACTGGGGGATCTCTTTTGAATACCCATGCAGCTTATAACTCCACCAATGAAATTATAGTCCCAATTGATCATGAGTGAGTAACACAAACTCCTGAGGCAGGAAGAGAAGAATTGAGACTGAATTCTCTTCAGAGGAAAGTTCCTTTGATTTGGGGAAATATAATTGCTGCACTTCAACAAACAGTATTTTATTTTCAGGAGAATAGATTATATTTTCCAGCTGAATATTCTTTTTAGCACTGATGTCCATAAAATCATTTTTTGGTGTGGGGAGTAGCAATAAAGTTGTTGACAAAACAGTCACTCATGGCTTCCTACCCCCAAGGAGATAGGATGAAGTACTATCATACCTTCTCCCCCCCCCAATGATTTATAGTTACCCTCACTGTAATTTTTAGTATTTTCATCCTGCATTTAAATTTCAGTTTGTTGCCCCATTTTTATTGTGCTTGTATCGTACACAACAAGGATACCATATAAGAGGATATATAAAAGCCAGTCTGATGATCTAGTATGAAAATGCATCAAGAGCATCAGTTCTATCAATATTGTGGCACAAATTGATTGAAACTGTGTGTCTTCACTAGAAAAGTTTGATAAGAGCATTTCGGCAGCTGATTTCACATATAAATTAAGTAGCTATTTGCCAGCCTCATGCAACCTCTTTAGTCATCCTTCTAGTTAAAAAGAAGCTCCTGAGTTTTTAATTTATTCTGTAAAAAGGGAATCAAATGTATAGGTCTAATGTTACTGGCATAATTCTGGGTGTGATCTGAAAATTTAAATAATCCTAAAACTTAGATCTAATCCTTCTTGGGCTTTACAATTGTGGACCATAGGAGTGGAGCAGTGGTGGGATTCAATTTTTTTATGACTAGTCCTGTGGGCGTGGCTTGATGGGCATGACTTGGTGGGTGTGGCTTGCTTGGTGGGCATGGCTTGGTGGGCATGGCAGGGGAAGGATACTGCAAAATCTCCCCACCCCACTAACCTGCTTTCCTGCTCCATTCTCCTGTGCAGGACAACAAAAGAAGACCCAGCCGATCAGCTGGGACTCAGGAGGCAGAGGATAGATGGAGGCGGGGCCAGTCATAGGTGGTATTTGCTGGTTCTCCAAACTACTCAAAATTTCCGCTACTGGTTCTCCAGAACTGCTGAACACTACCTCTGGAGTGGAGTGGAGACCCATTAAGACAGCTAGTGACAAAAAAACAGCTATAGCTGTACAAAAGAGTTGGGGAAGAGAAAAGCCATAGTTCTATGTGGCATAAATACATTCTGATCAATTATCACAATTTCTGATCCCAACAATGTCATTGAAATATTTTTTTTTCCAGAAAAAAGGTGTAGATTGATTTATTCCACTGAAACTCCACATTACAGGTGTACGTGGGGCATTTGCAAGCAAAGCATAAGAGGAAAAAGATTGTTATTCTCTTTTTCTAGGTGCATTTGCATTTTAAGGGGCCTATTGGCCTAGCATTGTTGTGTGACAATTATTTTTGAGCAGCGCAGTCCCATTTCAGTGGGATAGCTAACGAAAGTTATTTCGAGGGCACCGTATAGTCAGATCATGCTCTTCTGTGACTTCTACAATGCACTGTGCTTAAGTGAAGGAGAAAGATGTTCCTTTAAAATCTTCCATCATTAAAATCCACAAGCTTTCCTCATGAATATTTGCAATAAAAATGGTACTTTGTATACAGTACATTTCTGGCACAGCAGGGATTTGGAGAGGAGGGCATATTCTCATTTCTTGGCAGGAATAAACACCTATTCAGAGTTTCGACTCTGTTTGGGATAAACAAAAAAGTCAAGCAAAACAAAAACAAATATCTCAACCCAGACGTGCATGCCTTAAGGCTTTGTGTAGCTGGGGGCTTTATTGATTCATATCCACATAAACTGCTGAAAGTGCTACAAAAGTTAGGGGCAGACAGAGACACACAGGGAAAATTTTCATGGGAAATTCTAGCCCTCTAAACCGATTCATTTGAAACACTCGCTGAGTAACCTCAAAGCTGAACTGGCAAGCAGCTGGGGATCCTGTCCAAAGGGGGAATTGCTATTCTCTGTTCCAAAGAGCAGACTTTACCTTTCCATTAAAGAACACACAATCCAGATACATCATGCCTCAGAACTGAGTCTGAACCTGGGAGAGAGGGAGGGAGGGCAGGAAAGATAAAGGTTCAGTAAATGGGGGGGGGGGGAACGGAAAAATGAGAAAACAGTGGTTTTTTTTTTTTTTTTTTACTAAAGCCTTTCAAAAGAAAGTATGCTAAATTTAGAATGTGTGAAAATATACTGCATCACTTGTTCCCACTCTTCTTCATTGCATGTAGCGTGTGTGGACTTTAATAATGTCAGCAGAAGGTTTTTAGCTACTTATCTCAACTTGGAGCTTCTCAATGTTTTGAGCTTGCAATTCTCTAATGGAATACATTTGAGGGAGCACCAGGATAGGAAAGGCTGGACCAGTAGTAGGATTCAAATATTTTTACTACCAGTTCTGTGGGCGTGGCTTGGTGGGCGTGGGGGAAGGATACTGTAAAATCTCTAGTCAAAGGTAATATTTGCCAGTTCTTCCAACTTCTCAAAATTTCCACTACCGGTTCTCCAGAACTGGTCAGAATCTGCTGAATACCACCTCTGGTCTGGACCATAACAAATAAGAAAAACTGTGTAAGGAAAGAATAATTCTGTTTTCTAATAATGAGCTCCTATACGTATTGACATAGTGCTCCCTTTTCCTAATTTTTTTTTCCCCGTAGCAGCAAACCTGTGAAGATAGAGAGTGACTTGCCCAAAGTTACTGAATTTCTATAGCTAGGGATGGTCTAGAACTTGGATCTCTATGCTCCTAGTCCAGTATTTTACCCACTGTAGCCTAATGACTTTCTTAAAGAATCTCTCAAGTATTTTGGAGAAAGCTACATTTTACAAAAATGTATTGGTCTCACTGCATCTCATGGAAGAACATTAAATCTCATATATATATATATATAGATATATATATATATATATATATATATAT
>BLBF01000025.1:16486708-16506708 GCA_015471245.1 Laticauda colubrina
GGCATGGAGATCTTTCTATTTGAGAGTGCAGGCTTCCAAATGATTGATATATATATATATATTTGGTGGGCATGAGATATCAAGATTTCCAGACTTGATCCCAATGGATTTTTATGTTCTTCTGAGATTTCTTTCTTTCTTTCTTTCTTTCTTTCTTTGTTTCTTTCTTTGTTTCTTTCTTTCTTTCTTTCTTTCTTCCTTTCTTTTTTCTTCTTTCTTTCTTTCTTTCTTTCTTTCTTTCTTTCTTTCTTTCTTTCTTCCCTTCCCCCCTTCCTTCCTTCCTTCCTTCCTTCCTGGCATGATATATATCCTGATAGTGACAATTTCTCTCTCTCTCTCTCTCTCTCTCTCTCTCTGTGTGTGTGTGTACACACACACACACATACACACACAGAGAGGAATTGTCTTGCTGACTCCTGATCCCAGTATCATTCAATTTTGGTACTGGATTCAGGCATCCTGTTTTTATTCAACATTATTTATATGCCTTAAATGCCATTCATATTAGGAATTTTTATACAGAATCTCTACTCAGATCAATGACGCTAAATCAAACCAAAATCTCTTGAATGCTGGCTGTGTAAAAAAAAATTTCAATTAGAGCTCTGAGGGCAATGGGTGATTGTATGTAGCCTGCAAAACAAGATCAAGCTGAAATGTGATAGAGCTGTATGCTGTTTAATGTGAGACATAATTGAGGCACTTGAAAAGAAGATTTCATTGTTAAAAATTGAGCTTTTAAGGAAATGGAATTAATGAAAATTTCAACTCGGGTATAGGACATAATTACCAAAAATATTAAAGCAAATAATTGGTGGCACTGTAATTTTCCTTCCCCAGGTAACTATCATATGTATTACATAGTGACTCCATCCCTCCTCTCATTAATTACTGTGATGCATAAATAATTGGAAAATTATGTCCCCCAAATGATTTACAAATATATTTTATGTGTGTAATAAGCACAAGTTTTTAATCATTTGGAGTCATCCGCCAATACATTCCAAGCTGTTCTATTATCTCTCATGGAAAACTGCCTTCTCTTTCCATAAAAATGATGGGTTTTTAAATATGGCTTCCAACTGTCCTGAGTATGATATGCCTTTAGATTACTATTGTTGATATTTAGCTCTGTATTATTTATAGGCATTTGACCAGAACATAATCACAGGACCCTGGAATCACAGCACATGAAAATATCCTTGTATAGCTGACTGTGTTTCATTGTCACCCTGCTTATGTTCTTTTTTTGGTAATAAAACAATAAGAAGCTTTTATATATTCTGAAGGAAGACACTCCAGAGCATGAAATTATTGCCCCAAACACTGAAAAATCAGTATTTGTGTGTATGTGTGTGTGTGTGCATGTGATTTTATATACTTTATATAATGCTTTAATTGATGCTACTGTGCATGGCATTTGTTTCACTCTCTTCAGATTTAACATCAAAATGCCAGGTTATGGATCAACAGTACACCTAACTTAGAGGAAATACTTGTCTTTGGAAGACTCACCAGAGGTGATGATGGCATTTTGAGCAGCTGTCAAAACTGTTCAAATTGTTTTTGCCAGTCAGCAGATGGTTTCCGCGTAGTTACAGTTGAAATGTGGTTTGTGGAACCTGTTGTACATTCCATGTCATTGGTGAGATTCCAAAATCCCCCTCCAGAGGAATCTCCTTTGTCAAAAGATAGAATATTTTCAAGGGGTGGAATTTGCAACCGAACAGAGCTCCTTGATTGGTTGGAACCTTCAAGCCTTTCTGACCAAATGATCTGACCGAGTAACGAAGCTCTACCGCAAGGAGAGAAAAGAGAGGAGAAGGAAGGAGAGGGAAGTAGAGAAGGGAGAGAGGGAAGGAGAGGGAAGTGGAGAGGAGGAGGGAGGGAAGGAGAAGGAAAGAGACAGACTGTCAATGCAGAATTGAAAATATGAAGAGAGGAGAGGGAAGTAGAGAGGGGAGAGGAGAAGGAGAGAGGGAAGGAGAGGGAAAGGAAAGAGGGAAGGGGGGAGAAGGAAAGGCAGGGAAGGAGAAGGAAAGAGATGGATTGTTGATGTATAATTGAAAATATGATGTATTATAAAGGAAAATGCATAATAAAATATTTTTTTAAATGAAGCTCTGCCAATACTTTCCTGGCAGAAATACTTAAGGAATACCAATAGAATTAGAAGGAGTGGCCAGAGATCACACACTGTCATTTACTGGGTTTATATGTCCCCAGATACAGTGGTGATGAGTTATAATGGAAATAGTGGTTGACTGTATGGCTGCAGTGAATAAGTTGCTTTTTTTTATATATATATTTGAAAAACACATCTTGACAATTCTGTTAAAACCTCTGCAATATGGAGAAGAATTCCTGCACCAAACATCTGACTATATTCTGAGGTTGTATGACCTAATTGAAATACTACCATATGTGAATTAGCCTGCTATTAATGACAAGAGACCTTACTTTATGCTAGAAAAAGCATACACATATACCATAAATGTACATAAAAACATAGATACAATGGCATGGCCTCCTATGAGAGGATGTGCAATCTGTTTGGAAATAGTACTTGGCTGGAAATAAGACAGCTTGATTTTTGCTGTTCCCTAGTTTGTATTTGGTTTTGCTCTATTTATTTAAGATTTTATCTGGTATATTCCTGCACATCGTATAATCCTGAGCAGGGGTTGCCAAACTTTTGGATCTCAGGGACCACCAAACTCATAATTTAAAATCCCGCGGACCAGAGAGCCTGGGAAAATCCCCCAAAAAGTCTGCAGGAAAATTCCCCACCCCATTTTCCTACCGATCAGTCATTCTTTATTTGGGATACAGGATACCATCTCCAGCTCCATTCTCAGGAGGGGGAAGAGAGAGGGGGGAGAGGGAGGGAGGGAGGGAGAGAGAGAGACTTTTGGCTTCATGCAAGGAAAGCAGCAGAAGCTGCAGAAGTCTTTCTTTCTCTCCCACAAACTCCGCCAGAAATGAGTCTTTGCCAGTGCAGCCTCTTGGAGTAGGATGCCTTACAGGGTCCCAAAGACTCATTTCTGGTGGAGTTTGTTTGCAATGCAAGCGACACAAGCCTTGTGTTCCCGCAGGCCATGTGGGCACCGCAACCTTGTGTTCCCATGCAGCCTGGATTAATTGCTTTGGGGGTTGCTTTGGGGGTGACTTTTCTCTGTGGACCACCAAAATTTTCTCACGGACCACCAGTGGTCCCTGGCTCACTGATTGGCGACCACTGATCCTGAGAATGACTTCAAAATAACAATGCTAAATGATAGCAATCATTTATAGTATATTAACAGGAATTGCTAGAAAGCAACTAACAAGGTTAGTTTTTCTGTGTATGTTTCATACACCCTGAATTAAACTTCTTAAGGATGTGGCATTTCTGCAGAGGTAGAAGCCTAATCAGTGTAAATAAAATAAAATAAATAAAAATTGAGATAGGAAAGAACTTTGCCCACCATTACTCAAGTACATGGCTTCCCCATTGGAGTGCAAAAACTACCATATGGAAAAATCATATTGGAGGAGTCTCCAATCTCTTCTCCCGAGGAGATTCCACTGAAAGATGGGGATGTTTCAGATGTCTTGAAAAGCAATTCACACAGTGAATGCAGAACATCCACAGACAGGCATCTGTATAAACTTGCAACAGCAAAAGTCCAAGAATTTTGTGTTTCACACTTGTTTGCTCTTTAAAAACAGTTTTAATACAAATTCTTATTTTTCTTGTGGTGGGTGAGAAAAATGCCAGACAAATGCTCTGTTTGATATGAGCTTAAGATTTGAAAAGTTTAAAACAATGAAAAAATGGTATAGCATAGTTGAAAACATATTTCCACTGGACTTGATTCCAAGTTTGTCAAACATAAAACAAACAAACAAACAAACAAAAACAGTCTATTTCTTATTTACAAATCTGGGCTGCATAAAACTTCATTATATGCAATGAGATTACTTTCAAGTAACACATCTCACAAATGGTTGCTCTTATGCCTGATTCAAGCATGCTGCATGCATATTGTGCTGAAGAACCCAATTACTTTATAGGGGGGTAAGCTTTTTAAGATTAATGTCACTTACAAAGAATGTTCTAGTAAGACTATATAATTATGCATTCTTACATCAAAGAATCCATATGGAATTTTTTTTGGATTGGACTTCTGTATCAAATATTAAACCATACCATCTTTAAAAAGGGCATGGTCAAGAGAAAAAGAAAACCGTAAAATTTGTTTCCAATTTAATTAAAGCCTAATTAAAATAATTATATACAATTAGTCTTGATTATTCTTCATGTACTGAATAGCTTTTATCACAGTCAAAATATAACTTGGTGGCAAATTTTGGAAGTGTTCCAGCTGTCTCAGCTAGGTTTTGGGGAGTGGTTGCCCTAGAGCTGTAGGCTATTGCTAACCTATGTTAAAGTAAGGCTCTCCCAAAATCAGAAAAATAGAGAAAAGTTAGAATTCTGCATATCATCAGTTCAAGAAAGGGAATGGAGAAATTCATATAGCCTCCCATGTCTCACTCTTCCATTATCAAAGATCTAGTCAAGGATGTTCCTCTTCCTCAAAGACTCCTAGTCTATGACAATGTGGTGAGGTGCACATTTTGTACTAAATCTTAATAGGATTTGATTGGTTTTGGTTCAGTGTAATTTATAGCTCAGTGCATTGTAAAAACCAACAAGCATAATAATAAATTAAGTGCCTGGTGAATTCTTTCTGTTGTGTAAATGGAATAGCGTATCCCATGACGTATTCCACTGTGTGAACTTTGCACCCCAATTATTTTTCAATAGCCAGTATTTGTCCTTTTCTTAATTTTTAAAATCTATTTGTATTCTCATGCTATGATAAACATACAGGACTGGGGGAAATACCCATTACGTGTACATTTTAAAGAGCAAATGTACAACAAAATATGGTATTAATGTTCATAAAGACTTCTTTAAGAAAAAAAATCAAACTTACCATAATATGGGCAGCAATTTTTCACCTAATTTGTTAGGGGATAGATGATAATAGATTACATGACTTGGGAAGCTGGTGGAATGGAACCCATCTTGGTTAAAAGTACAATAAAAACATTTCTAAAGCCCCTAAGTAGCCCTGGTGCTGAAGTTCCCATCAGTTTAACAAAGTCAGCGCAAATGTTTCCTTGCAAACTGAAGCAAATTCATCCATCAATGATTTCTTGGAAAGCAGCAGATGCTTCCTACAACCAGTCCAAAGGTGATATTCAGCAGGTTCTGACCAGTTCTGGAGAACTGATAATGGAAATTTTGAGTAATTCAGAGAACCGGCAAATACCACTTTTGATTGGCCCGCCCCCATTTATTCTCTGCCTCCCAAGTCCCAGCTGACCAGCTGGGTTTTCTTTTGTTGCCCTGCACTGGAGAATGGAAGTGGAAAACAGGTTTCTTCCCCTGCTACGCCCACCAAGCCATTCCCACCAAGCCACATCCACAAAACCGGTATTAATTTTTTTTTTTGAGTCCCATCATTGAAGCAGTCATCTACTGAAGGCTCTCTCTTCAGTAGCAACCTGAAAGATTTTCCCTTTCCCTTCCTAATTCTCTGCTGGCAAGACTACTTGGGGTATTAATCAAAAGCAACAATATTGTGATCAGTTGAATAGCCAGAGGACAAAATAGCAGGTTTTCCTTAATCAACCTGGGTACAGATTCACTGCAAAAATTATCTCTGACCACAAGTCAAGACTGGCAGCTTTCCATGTGAGAGAAACACTTAACTGTTTTATATCTGTCTGTCCAAACGAACTGGTGGGTTTTATATTTAGGAAACAAAAAGTATATCCAACTTTCAAAAACATATGGAAATATGGTTTTAATGAATGACTCTTGTAAGGATAAAAATAGAAACTATGTCCTGTAGATTGTAGAAACATCAGTGCATTATCACAGATGCCAAGAGGGCAGCAAAAATATGTGTCAGAAAACAGAAAGGAAAGGTTTCACCCAGTTTTGAACACTAACCCATTTGGGATTTTTTTTTCTCCATAAAGAAGGGTGACAAGCTTTCTTCTGCTGAAAAGAAAGCAAATTAGAAGATCACACCTATAGACAAGCTGGTATAGAGGAAGTGCATAACATTTCAGATGTGGAAAAGGAAGGATATGAATACGACTGCCACTCTGTCATTTAAAGGAATCAGCCAACTAGGTGGGTGGATTTTAGATGTACACAATGATGCAATGCAGAACTTGTGCAGAATTTTGAAAAATGGTATAGAGCCCATTTCTAAAAGTCCATAACTGCAGAGCAGAGAAATATATTTTTATATCTATGCTTTGTCCTTTCTGGTTTGGATATTCGGAACCCTGTTTTGTTTTGTTTGATCTGGGTATGATGACCTTTATTTTGCTAAACATCTTCCTTTGTATATCGGTATCATGTTTTCCCAAAGATGCACAGATTCAGTAATATTTTTTTTTTAGTGCCTTCCAGTTTAGTGGGAAAGGATAAAGGAAGCAATCAGGAGAAATCCATCTGGAAATTAACAAATAATAACAATTTTAAAACATACAGTTTTTAAGAGATGACAGTTGCTGGATAATAATGTCATATTCTAATGGGATTTACCTTGAAAATTGCATTCAGAAGGTTTGCAACCTTAGAGGGGATGAAGAGTCATAAATTTGCTTATACTTATTGTGATGAAGGCTGGAAGTGACTTCTTCATACTGTATGTTTTCCTTTTTAATACTCTTAATTTTTTTTGTATCTTTTTTTCTTTTTCTTGCACCGTTTACTCTTTCTTTTTATTTCTTTTAGTTTGCATTAGATTTTACTATTATAATCAAATTCTTAACAAAATTATATGTATATGTGTATTAACAAAGGTAACAATATAGAATTTTCCCCCCAGAAATTGTGTTTTACTTTTGATGTGTATGATTAAAATATTTAGTTAAATATTTAAATGAATTTCCATATAATCAGTGGAGCTCTGCTAACATTCACCTGCCCCATAGGAGCATTTTAAGGATTATTTTTTAATATTTGTGAAAAACTTTTCATATGTAAAGCTCTCAGAGTGCTGTTATACCAGTCAATTTGATATCCAGTTTTCTGCATTCTGAGTTATTTTTATTTTTTCCTTGGAAAAATGGTGCACATGCCCCCATGTGTGTGTGTTCGCACGAATACACACACATACACATACAAATCAAATGAACAGAGGGTGTTTTCAGTGTGTATGTGATAATTGTTTTAAGTATTTGTTTTCATTCAAATTAATCATTTGTTCTTTGCAACTGATTTTTTTTCTTTAAATGCTCCTACCCTAACCCTATGCCCCCTATTTTTTTTAAGAGAAAGCCTGCAAATACACACCCTTTCTATTTTTCATTCGAAAAAAGAAGACCTCAAAGAGAGCCATTCATAATAGACCGTGTGGCCTACTGTCAATTTTACCTCCATGCTGATTATAGCATTCTAATGCGGCACTGCTTTTAAGCATGGAAATTCCATTTCTGCATTGCAATGGGCTTTATAATATAATAGGAAGAAAGAGAGAAAAAGCCTTTGTTATTTCATAGGAGGAAAACTAAAGTAATCAAGTGTATCTTAGGGAAAGGAAGAAAAACATAAACACTCTCAGTTTATATTACACTTAAAGTGCCAAGGCTTTAGTTTTTTTTTATTTAAAGTAACAAATAAAACAGCAAAACATTTTTCTCTTGTCATAAAAGCTGACTTTGATCCCCAGTACAGCATTGAGTGGAAAATTGAACCACACTATAATTGCTTTCCCTCTGACTGATAAAGTGGTGTAACAAATTTTGTGTTTGAATGATAAAATCAGCAATTGGCCCCTAGCGTTTCCTTCTGCCATTCCTCCAAGGACACCAAAGTCCCATCCTGCCTCCAGGCAACAGGAAAGGCTGTAGAACTGTAAATCTACTCCAAGTTGCTACGTTCTTGCCTCAATTTTTCTGCAACACGAGGCAAAGCTATGATTTCTGTCTTCTTAAAAACACAACTAATGTAAATTACTTCTGGCAAAGGAGAAAGAAGCAAAGGACAGGAAAACAACGGCGCTGATTGTGCAGCATCATATGGTCATCATACAGTCTTTGATGCACTAGACAGAAATGCATGACTCAATAATAAAAAACTTGTTAGGAAAGGGGAAGGTATTTCCCCCCATGAGGATGAGATTAATCTGCTAGAAAAAAAAATAGCGGGGGAGGTGGGGAGGAACAGCCCAGGTAGTGAGCTACATTCTAAATTTTTGTGCTTTGCTTCATGAAATATGAATGCAGAGCCCCCATCTCCCATGCCTTGGTATTAACAATTGTGATATGACTAATCCAATTATAACTAGACATAGCCAGTTGTGTAAGAGTATCCAGCCTTTTAGGCTTGTAACACCATTGTGATTTTTTAAAAATATATATTTTGCATTATCTTTTCATGGTGACATGGTTAGTCCAAAAGTACCTGTCACAGAGGTACACTAAATATAAAACAACCAATACCTTTATTTTTTTCTACTTCTTCCCTCTGGAGTAGACCTACAGACAGGGATGAGGACTTATGTCCACATTTAACAGATACAGAGGGAAATGGAAAGATAAGCTTTTGGAAGAATTGATAAACATATTGAGATAGAGATAGAAATAATAAAACATACAGAATATGTGGTGCAGAAGGTGCCTGGGAGGGACAGAGAAAAAAACAGAGATGAAGACAAACAGGGTAAGAAATATACATGGGTTGTGGAGATACAGGCAGAAGAAACAAGAGAGGAATAGGTATGAAGGGGTGTTATTTTCCCTCTTTGTTGAGGCTGGATGTCTTTATTATATTTTTTTTTCTTCAAAAGGAGAGAAAAATCCTAAATATCTAAAGGATTTGTTCATCTTTCTTCCACCAACAATTGCTTTTAGATACTATTTTTTCTCACTTAATTTCTTTGCATCTAACTTGACTAAATGGAATGTGTGGAAGATGATATAACAACTTTGCTAATAGTTAAACAACAAAACATAACTGAGATCTGGTTAAAAAAAGGGACACTTAATAGATTTATTAGAAGAATCTTCTTCAAAAGGAATAATCCTAATCAAAAAAGGAAAGGTTGCATTATACATAAATAATGTCTACACTGTATGGAAATTTGTGACATATGGAGAATATTAAGGGGAGGAAAAAAATCTGACACTGTTGTAGGAGCTATGGTGAAGCAGTGGTTAGAATACTCACTGCCAGAAGTTCAATTTTTGCTGGCTCAGAGTTGACTCAGCCTTCCATCCTTCTGAGGTGGGTAAAATGAGGACCCAGATTTTTGGGGGCAATATATTGACTTTGTAAAGCACCTAGAGAAGGATGTAAAGCATTGTGAAGCAGTATATAAGTCTAAGTGCTATTGCTACTACTGCATATTCCAGGCCATCTAACCAAGAAGAAAATATAAATGAAATCTCCCAAATCAGATTGTGGGGTAGTCAGAAGACATGACTGCTGAAATGAGGGATCTCAAGTACCTTGAAATCAACTGGGAACCAGATTCTGTGGCAGATGGAAAGCCAGAAGTTTCTTGATATCTCTTGTAGACAATGTCATTGTCCAAAATATGAAAGAGAGAACTAGGGAACTATTTATACTGGTTCTAATACTTATTAACAGGTAAGAAATGTTTGAGGAAGTGAAAGTTATAGGAATCATGAGGAAGCAACACCATGCGATCCAAGAATTTACCACACTGTTTGCGAAAAATAATTAATGCAGGATAATAAAACAAATCTTATTGCTTTTTGACAAAGTTCTTAGATTAGAAGACCAAAAGAATGAAGTAGGCAGACTTCAGTAAGACAGTGATAAATTGGAACAGTGCTGTATGGATGGTTGCACTATCAGATGGATTTGCAGTTGGTTAGACAATTGTACCTAATACACAGTCCTTAATGGATTTGTGTCTTAATGGAGAGAGGTATGCAGTTGTCTTCAACATTTTTGTAAATGTCTTAGACTTAGATGAAGGGATAGAAGGGATGTTTTACAAATTTGCAAGCAATAAAAAACCAAGGGGGGAGGGGTTTGCTAGCATTTCAGAAGACAAGCTCAGTGTTCAAAAGAAACTTGATAGACTTTGACATTGGGCCAGATCCAAAACAATGAATGTTGATCAATGGTGAAAAATGTAAGATAAGGTAAGAAAAATCAGATGTGAAGCTACATGATGGGTGGTAGTTAGCCAGTTGTAGGGATTTTCATTCATGGTAGACCATAGATAAGTATGATCCAGAAATGAGCCACGGCTGCCAAAAAAGCCACTGCAATCTGGGGTGTATCAACAGAAAAATAATGTCAAGAGAATTTCTGCCTTGAAGGTGATGCAGAATTGGAGCACTGTGGGTCGCATCTGTTAGATAATATGATTTATCAGGATCCAGGGAAATGAGGTTCTCTTTGTCCTAACACTTATCTCTGAAATAGCATTCCCTTAGAAATCTGTGTGGCTCCACCCTAATGGGGTTTCAGAAGTCCTAAAAATCTAGCTGTTCTCCCAGAGCCTCAAGTAGGTGGCTTTTGAGCTCACCTATGGTTCTTTTGGTTCTCTGTAGTTCTTAGAATCCAGAGATATATGATTTCTTAACAATAATAATAAGTCTCTATTGATTAGCCCTTGAGCCATATCAAAATGCAAAGCTCCAGCAACAACCTGTTACTAAAATTTAATAAAAGCAATTCAAAATGAAATTTGATAAAATGCTATTTAAAATGGAACTTGATAAAATACAATTTAAAATGGAATCTAGACAAAATACGATTTAAAATGAAATAGTAATAAAATACAATCCAAAATAAAATTGTAATAATGTACAATAATTTAAGATGTAGATAAAATATAATAACATTATATTTCGGAGTCTACTCTTTGCAATCTACCCCAATCAATCCCACATATGCAATTCTCAACCAAATCATTTTGTTTAAATACTGTACTACTTTAAATGTTATTTTCAAGTTCTGGCCGGACATAAGGTAAATTATTTTGATATGGGTATCCCAATGGGTCATTCGTCTGATATATAGACCAAGATACCTGTCTTTTACCCTCTTATACAGGCAACAGTCAAACCGGATGTGAGCTAGGTCCTCTACCTCTGCCGCTTCGAAAATGCAGAGACACTCATTGTAATGTATTGCATGAAATCTCCCATATCTAACCATTGTGTCAAGCTGTTCAAATTTAGCTCTTGTGAATATCTCCCTAAGATGTTTTGGGAGTTGTGACTTCTAGTAGTTACCTACTTGGAAAGTACATTTGTATTTACTCAACCATTTCAAGTTACCTACCTTACTAAGGATAGCTATATCAGTTTGTCCATCTATATCTTTAATTCTTTGGGCAACTCTTTTTTTAGAATGTTCTCCTGTTTCACAAGAGATGGGAAGACCACAGCTTCTTATAAAGTTTTTTAGTTTAATGATCCAGGAGATTTGTGATTGTAGTTTTATTTGCTCTAGTAAGCATAATTTGGGTAGTCTATCAGTCTCCATTTCATTAACTTTGCACCAGTAGTTATATAAGCTTTAATTTTAGATAATGCCTGAATTGTATAAATTCTTTTGTCAATTAATTCTCTTTTATTTTTCATAATGTAAGCCATCCAGATTCACATGGAATTCAGTGGCCTTAAATCTAGAAAATAAATAAAATAAATCATGGGAAGTGATTTTATTCTATGCTAACCATGCATTTTTTGAACTGGCTGCACAGAGTAATATATCTGATACGCATTTAGCATAAATGTTCACTAGTACCAAAATGAATCTAATTCCACCTGAATTCTTTCAAGCAGAATTTATTTGCACCTGATTTTCCTTTTGCATTGATTGGCAATTATCTCTGGCAATTCTTTTTACTAGAGAGACTGCTAAAATGCTGTTTTCAAACCTCAAAGTATTGAATACTGCATTGTTTGACAAAATATTTCAGTTCAAACTTCAAGTTAATAAGATCTTGATATTATTTTCTTTTCTTCACCTGTTTGGGTCAATTCATATTGGTGGAAATGTTGGCCCATTTCTTTTTTGACCCTCAGACAAATGTTAAAATGTGAGATTTGATTGCTCTGTACTATGCACTAAGACCACCCTTGAAAATGTAGAGAAGTTAAAGCTACTAATGCTTATTAATATTCACTCTCTCTCTTTTTTTTTCTCCTTCTCTCCCTCCCTCCCTCCCTCTCCCCTTCCCCTCTTCTCCATTTAGCAGCAAGGAAAATGTCTCATCATATAATTTCACATTAGAGAGCAGGTTAATAATCAATAAGGGAACCCCCTCCTACCGAGACTGCAACAGTTGTGACATGTGTCCTGTGGGAGAATAGCTTCTCAATTGAGCTAGAAGAAGCAGGCAAAAGAGAAAGGAATCTCACTCTGTAGCCAAGGCACATAGTCTTTGACACATATATCACGGCCTTCTCTGCATTAGAAGTACAGTGATTGTGAGTAAGGAAGGTTATACAAGAATAGTGTGTGGATTGAGTTTTGCTCCGTGCATCTTCACTGCCATCAAGTAAACCAGAGGTGCTCATAAATATTGGATCTTCCTTTCATCCATAGAGTAGATATACCTCTCAATGTCTCCCCTGAATATGGGAGGTTTTGGGGATTACGTTTGGAGAGGAAGATAATTGGATCAGTAGAGCTCTACCTGGACAAAGCAGGTGGATGAAAAGGTACAAGGTTTGGAAGCAGCACTTCTATAGGAAGATCACATTCTCAGAATTTCACTGAGTACATGCTAGTGAGTCTGGCAGTAGGTTTATTCTAGAAAGAGACCTGTGTATACCCATCATTATTTGAAAATCTTTTCCTTAGAGAAAGCAGCAGAGCACACAGTAGATACATCTTCCTTTTGCTGACAGGCATAAGGGCGTTCTTGGTAGAGTGAAGTCCAGAGTGATATGTGATTGGGCTTTGTCTCCAAAATAAAAATATATAAAAGTTTGAGGTAAGTCGCACCATAAGCACTGTGTCAACCCTGAAGCGACCTTGGCTGAAGGCATCTTTGAGGCTTCATGGTTGCCACAAAGCAAAGGGGGAGAAAAGGATTTTAAATATCTCAGCTTGGCTGTTAAAATAAAAAGTTTTTTTTTTGTGGGAACCAAGGTCATTCCAGGAGGTGGCTGAGAAAAGGAGGAGTGGAGTAACCAGGCAACCTGTCAGCACCACTATTGTACAATGTGACCCAAGACCTGGGGTGAACTTTTACTTTTTAATTAGGTGAAAACTGTGGGAATCAGAGTTAGTTTTCACCAGTTGCGCCAATATGATGTATCCAATAAGTTGTTCTTTGAGGAATAGACTTGCCTCCGAGTTCTGCTTTTAATGGGTACATAACTTGGAACGCTGACATTCTGTTTATGAAAAAAGGTTTGCCCTATGTTAGCTAATTTTCTCCTGCAATGCAAACAGCCCTCCTGAACGACTTCACAGAGTATATGTTGTGGCATAACAAATTTTATACTCTATCAGCATAAATGATGTTCACCAGGGGTGGGATTCAAATTTTTTAGCAACTGGTTTTGTGGACGTGTCTTAGTTGGTGGTGTGGTGTGGAGGTTATGTGACTGGGTGGATGTGGCTTGGTGGTTATGTTATTGGCTGGGTGTCAATATCACTCTCATTGAGGCATGCATCTCCTTGCCTCGCCTCTCATGACTGTGGGGATACTGCAACAGTCGTAAGTGTGAAAAATGGTCATAAGTCACTTTTTTCAGTGCCAACTTTGAATGGTCACTCCACACAAGCAAAGTTCCAGCAAAGGACGGAAAAAAACTCCAGAGACGTTCCTGAGACAGGAAGTCTAGTCCTGCCAAGAATGTAATAAGGGTTAACAGAGAGGCAATTTCTGTAAGCAACACCAGAATGTTTACTTCCTGCCTTCCTTACAGGATTAGGCCAGTAATTTCTTCCAACAACCGGTTCTCTGAACTGCTTAGAATGTTAACAATCGGTTCTAGTGAATAGGTGCGAACTGGTAGAATCCCACCTGATGATCACATCAAATTTTGTTGGTATAACTCAGTTATGAACTTCCCCTGAGAGCAATGTAAAAACAAAATTTAAATCTCTTCCATTGAATTCAACTGGACTAGGGATGAAATTCAAAAAATTTTTCTACCAGCTTTGTGGGCATGGCTGTGGGTGTGGCTTGGTATAATAGTAATAGCAACCAAGGGCAATTTTTTACCGATTCAAATCATCCCTACCACATCTGCTGAACAGGCCAAGGTGGAATTTCACCCCTGAACTGGACTCTAAATAGCCCAACTCTATTTTAAATACATGTTTACTAATTTTAAAGGAAATCAGTTTGTTATGAGATGAATACAAGCTTAGATTTTTTAACTAGGCTTGAAATAACATTTGATATAAATGCAGTAATGAATGTCTTCTTTTTGTGGAAATGTCAATTTAGTCTTGCACCCCAACTTCATGGATAATAAAATGGAACAAGTGGCAAATTCACTGCCATATAGCATTGACTAGTTTGGAATATTTTCAAGTCTGTCTCACTATATTTTAGATGTTGGCAAAATGCTGGTAATAATATGCGACTTGCAAGTCTCTAGATTAGCTAGCTGAGTATGCATGGAATATCATGAACATCCTTGAGACTAAATGAAAGACAGTTTGATGTAGAGGTTAAGTTACCAGGTTAGAAAGCAGAAAATCATAAGTTCAGGTCCTGTCTTAGCCATGAAAGCTAGCTGGGTGACTTTGGGCCACTCATTCTCTCTCAGACTAATTCACTTCACATGGTTGTTGTTAGGAGGAAAATAGGAGGAAAAAGGTATGGTGGGTATGTTCACCTTGGTTTATTTGTAAAGATAATAAAGGTGGAATACAAATAAATAAAATAAACTGGACTTTTGTCACATTTGAACAATATCATCCTTATTGTTAGCAGGGAACACTATAGATGGTACCATCTGACAAAGGTCAGTAACTTAGATTATTCCTTCTCTTTCTTACAAAAAAACTCTTATGTGAAACCCTTGATTGACCAAAACTATGATCATTGGTAGAAGTCAATATGTAGGGGCTACCTGCTGATGATAATCACAGCATATCGTCATGTCATATCAAACATTACAACTTGAACATAAGAAAATGGTAAAGAGTACAAATTATAATGAATGAGATAAAAAGAAGAAAAATAGATTGTGTATCTATGAAAAAGATAGAGGAGGATGGGGAGACCTGGTGTGCTATGGTCTGTGGGGTTGCAAAGAGTCAGACATGACTTAGCAGCTGAACTACAACAAAATCTATGAAAAAGAGAAAAGGAAGGATATAACTGATCTGGATGGAAATGTTTTGACTTTTGGGGAATGAAGCTGATGAATATAGAGGGAGGGAAATTATATGTATGAATGAAAGGGCTGAACTGTATGTCAGAAAATATATATTAGTATAAACTAGATTGCTGTTGTAATCTAGTTTATACCTGCAATAAGCAGGCTGGTGATAGGTGCACATTAATGGATATAGTGGAAGAACCAGGATAATTTTTTAGAAAATCTGTGCACTTTTCTGAATAAATGGAATGCAATAATTCTGTTGGATGACATGAATTGATGATAAGAAAAAGACAAAAGTATTGTTAAGTGGGCCATTTGGAGACTCAAGACAGAATGAGAATTATGATCATTTTTGTTCTGCTTCAAAAGAAGAGTTTTGCTTTTGGGGAGGAGGGATATGTAATTTAAGCATCAATTTCTTCTTGTGTATACATGGAAAAGGAATGAATTGAAAAGCATGACTGATTGGATAGCTTATGATGAAAGTGTAATAATTAGTGCAAGATAAAAGGATGGGGAGAGATTCTGAATGTGGGACAGGCCATTATTTATTCATGTCAAGTATGGGTCTTGGGAAAAAAATGGATTAGGAGAAAAGGAAAGGTATGGAAGAAACAAAGAATGACTTTAGGCAGAGAAAGTATGAGTCCTGCATGAAAAAGCTTTGGATTAATCTTGATCCAGAAACAAAACAAAAAATGAATAGAAGGAAAAGCAGAGGTGAAAGCTGTTTCAAAGAGAGGGAAAAGAACAATATCACAGAATATTATAGAATTTGTGGGTGGAAAAGCCACCTCTAAAGAAAGCCAAAATGACTAGAAAGATCCAATTACCGGATTCTTCATTAAATTAGCAAATATATAGAGTGGTCACTGGGCTCCCAGCTTAAATTTTAAGACCACATAAATCTTACACAGCTTGTTTAAATATATATTAATATATAATTGGGAAATTTTTGAAATAATCATGATAAGGAAGTAGAGTATATCATCTTTTAGAGTCTATCATATTTTTCTTATATGCATCCTTGTATCCATAACTATATTTTTACTTATACCTATTATCTTGTAAGTAATTCACATAAATAAATAAATAAATCTTTTGAAGGCAGGGTCACTTGTTTGTTCATAGAAAAGAACTTACAGCACATAGGCAATTCCTTTCCAAAACATGGCTACCTTGTACATTAGCCCTTCATGTTATTGTAATAGTGTGAGTCTTTTTGTTCTCATTCATTCTTTGCTCATTTGGTCCAAGTGAGTTTATTATATTTACTGCTGAGAATTGCTTTCACTGGAGACATATATTCCAAAGCTTTCTTTGGACCTAAGTAGGGTCCTTTAGTAAGGAATGAGTATCTTGCCAGTATCATGAAAATTTGCCAGTCTGAATTTGCCTACGTATGAGGTGAAAAGAATCCTGCATTGTAAAGCAAATAGTTTCATATATAAGGTTGAAAAATATCACAGCTTTTCTAAGTTCTATTCAGTTCACACTGCACTTTCCAATATACTGCAGTTTATGGAGTCCTCATAAAGGAAAAAAATAAGTTTAAAGAACTAAAGGCAATGCATGAAGCAGTGTATGAACCTAAGTGAAACCAAAAATTAGTGGAAGCATTAGTGAATGGTGCTATTATGAACTGAAGTTTCCTTTTCAAAATTTGACATTTTAACTTCTATTGTCCACTATTTCTGCAATTTGCATAATGTTGCTTACAAGTAGATTTCCCAAGTAATATCTACCTGAAATTCAATCCAGCAAAACCAGTTGCTGTCATAGGAGATATCACTGTTCCAAACATTTGAAATTAGAAGGACAGAAATTCATTACTGTTGAGAGTATTCACACTGCCTACTCCCAAAGGTGCTTTTTCAAGAGGCAACTGGACATTCTTGTTTTTCTTTGAAGACGTTTTGCTTCTCATCCAAGAAGCTTCTTCAGCTCTTTGTCTTCAACATACAGTTGATGTGCCATGAGAGCTGATCACTCTTAAATCCCAAACATGTGATATCCTTTCTTGTTCCCAGTGGGCTGGGATTGACAATTCCCCAAATCACCTTCTCCATTCTCTATGGATATGTTATTATTTAGACCATCTCAACTGCTCTCATTAAATGACTTGGACTGTTGAATGCTGATTTTAGTAGCTCTGAGTAGCCCAGTTCAATGAATGCAGCAACTTTATAGAACCGAACTATACAAAAATACACTAGAGAGTTATAGGCATTGATTAAATAATATTAATATGTCTTTTGCCTCTAGTCAACTTGCCTTTCTCCAGAACATTGCAACTGGGACTACCTTCCTTCACCTTCTTTCCCTCTTCCTCCAGCAGAATGTTAATATTATAAACTTTGGTGTTATAAACTCCCTCTTTCTCTCTTGCTTCTGATTTCTTTAAAACATACTTGTTTACTCATCTGCTGTGTTGCTCCCACTCCTCATTCCTCCAAATTGAATCCCTTCACGTCTCTTTCACTCCATTTCTCATGTGTCTCCTCAGCTCACTGTTGATATGATGACTGATGGGTGGGAGGACTGCTTCCCTTGACCTCTTCAACATCAGAAAGGTTTTCAAATCTCAGTCATCTCTGACAGCCTTTGAGAAGAGAAATGAGACAATCTCTCTGACACAAAGGCTTCTGGCCTGAGGTAAAAAATTCCTTTTGAAACTGGAAAAAAAACAGAAAAAAAAACCTGAGCACTCCACAGAGCACACTCTTTCACATTCATCTCACAATGCAACTCATCCATCCCATCTCCAGATTAGCTTTCAGAGGCTGTTGTTTTTCTGTCTGTTGTAGGTCTGGCACTATTTCTACACTACCTTTGTTAGTGTTCCCGACAGATAACTGTGCAAATCTGGAAGCCAATTGGCTTTATAATTATAGTTTCAGGATGACATATCAGGATTGCTTCCATCTTGAAAAAGCTTTGATCTTAAAAAAAAAACAAAACAATTTAGTCAATTTATTAAAAAATAACAGCTGCCTGCACAAACATATATTATGCATGTATCTTCACATTTATGCAGAATTTCTACACAGACTGTAACCACAATGAACACCATACGTGCTACTAGTTAGGATGAGTAATGTACAAACATCAGCTTTGGGGTTGTGACTGCATTTGGAAAATTCAGGAAAATTCACACGTACCCTGTAACTTGATTTTTCAAATTCTCTTTACTCTCCCACTTTCAACATTCTCCATCAAGGATTGTTTTGGATTTAAGAATATGAACAGGATGGGGAGACCAAGTTTAAATGTTTTGGACATGACCCAGATGAAGGTGGGAATGTTTACATTCCATTTATTTGAATCATTTGTCTGAAGTGGTGTAGGGTTTCCTGCCCTTAGGAGGGGGTTGGACTAGAAGGCCTCCAAGGTCCCTTCCAAATCTGTTATTCTAATTATGATATGGAAGTATATAAGGAGGTACTAATAACTCTAACAGTAGAATTTCCCTCGCTGTTCAGTTTTTAAGATGTATCAATAAGAACCTAGTCAGAAAACACATAATTTCAGTTATTTCCTTTCAAGAAGAGGATCAGTTTCTCCCCTACCCTTTTACATAGTTTTTTCACATCTGTTTTGCTTTGTTAAAGTTTTGCTGATGTTAAATCCATCAACATTTCTTTTTAAAATACTAGTAACATGTCTTTGTGTTCAGAGCTTCAGTTCCAAAAAACTGACCCGGGATCAGAAATTATCTTTCTGCAGGATGATTCTTTAAAAAAATTAGCTTATAGCCCTGGAATTTTCTGATGGTCTCCCATTGTAATGGAATGCATTAGTGGTCTTGTGAAAATAGAAAAAAAATGTTACCTAGGAAACAATCACACAAGAGATACAGCAGCCCCAAATCACTTAACAGTCATAGAAAGAAATTGAGAAAGGACTCGCCCTAATGGGTCAGGCAGTTAAAAATGGTGGATGGGAAGTTTGAACTTTCTGATTTGCAAGATTCTGTTCATCTAGCCTCAGGATAAATAGTTCATCTAGTTCAATTTCCTGTCTGGTTTATCTAGGAGGGTTGACACCCATCCAATTACTAACCAGGTCTGAATCTGCTTGGCTTTGGTGAATCAGCCAAGGTTGACAGCCATGCAAATCTGCAACCAACTTAATGATTTATAGGTAAGACCCAAGCATGCAGTCCATGTTCAATTAGCATGTTTTTGTAAAAGGATCTTGACAGCTTGCTTGCATGGATGTCAGCTTTTGGTTCTAATTACACGGTATATGTTACCTGGATTGGAAAGACTGAGAGCCTTGGGGGATAGTTTTTATGGACTACTGCTAATAAATATCTCCCCCCATCAATGGTTGACTCCTTCACAACCACTCCATGGAACTCAAGCATAGTGTCTTTCTTGGACTGAGCTTCAGGCTTTAGGCATGTTCAGTAATATCCTTGACTTTTTCCTGGGGTTGTCATTCTAAGTGACATTTCTGTCATGTACAACTAGTGGGACAAAACTGATAAGCCAACTTTTCCTCAGAAAAAGGAGGGAAACACATACATACACAAATAAATTTAAAATGAATTTAAAACAAAAGTAACATTGCCTGTAGAAATGTACTTCCTAAGGGTATCTTCAGATGAAAATTTTTTCTAATTGTTTTATTTCTAAGCA
>BLBF01000025.1:16511708-16526195 GCA_015471245.1 Laticauda colubrina
GTCTTATTATTCAGCAAGTGAATCATAAGACAGAATAGTAAATGATACTATAAACTTGAAGTCCTGAAGCCCATGGGTATAAAGACAGTTAATTTGGATTTTGTGATAAAGCAAAGTAATATTGAAGCCAGGAGTGAATATGCAATGCTAATCTGAGCCTGAATTCCCAATATGCAATGTTAATCTGAGCCTGAATTCCCATCGTCTTTCTCTCTAGTCCTTGTTTCTTTCAATGGCATCTTGATCTATGCAAGTGACAGTGGACAAACAATTCAATCATTTCATTGTTTGACACAATATATTTATTTTCAGAATATCCAGTACAAGAAAGAGTTAGGACAAGAGAATCCATCAAAGGCCAGCTGGTATCCAGCCTTGAGCAACTTCCTTTTTTGAGAAGTCACTGCCAAAATACAGGGTTGTACATTTTCTCCTTCTCTTCCACCCATGTTTGATAGATGAGCCACAGAACTTCATAGTCTTGTCTTGAGATTTTCTTCCTACTTAACAAGACAGAGTGTCAGGAGAATGAAAAAAAAATGTCTTTTTTTCTGTAAATACTTTGTACTTCCATGGCAGTTTTTCCCACTGTGTTACCAGCTTCCAGAAACCAGAGGATATTCTAATATTCACCCAAAGGTTAAACTTTGATTGAAAGCAATACTTAAAAGTACTTGGCCAGTACTGGAAATTTTCTAAGAGTTCTATAATGAATGTAGTATCAGTGGTCTTTCAATAAAGTTGTTTTTAGGTACTTGACTATAAGTTTAAGATAAGCAAAATGGGAGCCAACTATTCGCAGGCCACAAATAACTATTCTGAAAACACATAATCCCCCTTAGTTTCAAGACTTCCAGGTCCCCCATCGACTATAGTCTAATTCAGAATCAAAATGTTCCAGAGAACATTTTTATTTGAGAGGCAAGGGACAGTTCCCATTTTGATAATTTGCTAATCTACCCCGCTAGCATTTTATTTTGTTATTTATTCTAGCTTTATATCACATGTGAGAATTGCTTTATGTTTTATTGTGCTGGGAATCATTTGGAGCAGGGGTGTCAAACTCAAGGCCTGTGGGCTGGATCAGGCCCATGGGGTGCTTAGATCTGGTCCATGGGGCTGCCCTGGAAACAGCAAGGGACCAGCCCACAGTGTCTCTGCCACTGAAAGTGGAGTTTGTTTATCTGGCAGAGGGTTTCAGGAGGCAGTCGTAGCCAAAAATGGAACTCGGGAGGGCTGTGTGTGGTCCTTGCAAGCTTTGTTTTCTGTGGCAGAGGGTTGCAGGAGGCCATTCTGTTGCAGACAGAAATTGAGCTTGGGAGTCTGTTTTTGTGGGCAGAGCACTTGGGCCACCACAAGTGCCTCTGACACACATGATGTTGAGCTGGCCATGCTCACCTTGGCCACACACACTCCTGCCCTCCCGAGGTCAAACACAATCCTAATGCAGCCCTCAATATAATCGAGTTTGACACCCGATAACCTGGTGGTGTAAAAATATATTACATTAAACTAAGAAAGAAAGAAAGAAAGAAAGAAAGAAAGAAAGAAAGAAAGAAAGAAAGAAAGAAAGAAAGAAAGAAAGAAAGAATCCAATGTGGAGATCGAAGAAGGAGTCCTGGTGGCGTAGTGGTTAGAATGCAGTATTGCAGGCTACTTCTGTCCACAGCCTGGAGTTTGATCCTGATAAGGCTCAAGATTGATTCAGGCTTCCATCGGGGTTAGTAAAATCAGAGCCCAGATTGTTGGGGACAATATTGCTGACATTGTAACCCACTCAGAGAGTGCTGTGAAGCACTGTAGAGCAGTATATAAAGCTAAGTGCTTTTGCTAGAAAAAGCTCTGATATTTATTGCTTAGCTATGGTTGAAAGTCTGACATCAGCCTCACATGCATGAGAGGACTATCTTTTCCCCATCCACTCTCAGGACAATTTGATGTGTGTTTCTGCATTGTTTTATTTGATGTGCAAGGTTACTTAAGAATGCTCTTCATATTCTATTCTTGTGTCAGCTTATGGGAAGATAATATTTTTTTTCTTTTTAGCTTACTAGATCTCTCTAAAAGAGTCCCAAAAGTTTTAAAATAACCAGTGTTTTCTGACCATCATTTAGCAATCTTGGTACTATGTATGTCGTCTACCTGCCTATCTTTCGTGGTTATCTGCAACTGCTTGCTGCTTACAGTATTTTTTTGTTTAGGTTTTGGCCAATACATACATACTTTTTATTATTTAAAATGAAACTAATGAGTCACTTTTGGATAAAACAACTCTCAGTCTTTGTTAATAAATTGACATCTAGATTAAAAAAATCCCTCAAATGAAATATCTTCCCTCTATTTTCCTTCTTGCAAAATATTCCTATACATGACTTTGTTGATTTTTTTTTTTTTTTTTGGTATAACACTCTGATATCTCCATTATAAGGTGAAAACAAATACTGCTGTCACAGTATCCTTTCTCAAAGCTAGAGGCAGGGTCTACAAGGGATTGGAATCTTCTGATGGAATCTTCTGATTCCTGTTCTGCCACAGGTTCTTCAATCTTCACTTTATACTGGAAGTAAAGCCTAATGACCCTGTAAAGTTTGCTTCGTACTGTTTTCTTTAAACTGTTCATTTTATCTCAGGAGCAAATGTGATACCCAACATGCCTGAAAAATTCCCCACACCAAACTGGAACATATTGTCTTGGCTGGCTGTGCTGATAAGGAACTTGCCCTAAAGGTTGTTCCTAGTACTTCCCTTTCGTCACTGGCAGAAGGCCTTCTTCAGCTTCTGGCCTGGTGAGAAGTCCCACACCAGATCTACCTCTGAACTGCATTTAAGCCTGGCTGCTGTGACCCCTCAGAGTTCAGCATGGCCAGGAGCAAGGATTATATTGATTGTTATTTCTTTTCTCACTTGCTCGTTTTGTATTTGCTCGCTATTTGATATTTCACTGTACTTTTTCAGTATAATTTGTATTTTAAAATGTGACTTTTTTTTTTTTTTAAAAAAAGCTCTATCTTCACTTTAGTACCTCTCACGAAGGTATAATCTGAGGCACTCCAACTGAGAAAAAATGTATAAAAATAAACAAAACTTAGAAAATCTCCAGATTTGATAACATGATTTTTTCCCCTTTTTGTTTTTCAAAGGATTTATCCAGAGGTGATATTCAGCAGGTTCTGACCACTTCTGGGGAACCGGTAGTGGAAATTTTGAGTAGTTCAGAGAACCAGCAAATGCCACCTCTACTGGCCCTGGCCCCCATGTATTCTCTGCCTCCTGAGTCCCAGCTGATCAGCTGTGTCTTTTTTTGTTGCCCTGCACAGGGGAACAGAGCTGGAAAGCAGGTTAGTGGGATGGGGAGGGAATGGGGATTTTGCAGTAACTTTCCCGCAGGAGTGGGGGTGGGGGGGTGGGAATAGAGATTTTGCAGTAATCTTCTCCTGCCACACCCACCAAGCCATGCCCACAGAACTAGTAGCAAAACATTTTGATTCCTACCACTGGATCTATTCATTGATTAATGCCAAAGACAGACCTGAATGACTATTGTTCCGTCTGGAAAAACGCGAGGTAGACCGGGTTCCAACAGTAAAAGTCTTTATTTGCAACAGTAAACATAAACGGAACAGTTTGGCTCTAGCCGCGGCAGCCTTTATATATGGCTTGCCTGCCGGCTTGTAGCCAATGACATTGGTTTGATTTAACCGCCTTTTGGCAGTTCCTTTGGATTGGTTCCTAGTGAACCAATCCCTATGCTGGCTTCCTAGCCAATCAGATTAGCGAATTTGGAGTAAACTATTTTCATACAGAACACCCCTCCCCTCTTGGTTTAGTCCTACGTGGTGACGTAGTCGCGCAGGTAGGTGGGGCTTCTTCTGACTCTACTGGACTTGCGCGGTTCATTTTCGCTGGTGACTTCAACCGGTTCAGATGGGGTTGCTGTCTCTCTGGCTCCTCTCCATGGAACCGCCTGGAAGGGTGAGTCAGCCAATTTGCTACCGCTTGAGTTTCTCAGGCCGGTGGTTTCGCCACTCCCTCTTGGTTTCTCCGGGCAGGTCGAGCTGGCTTGGCTGGCCCCTTCGACTGGATTTTTCCCGCAAGTTTCATCTAAACGTAAATTTCTTTTTTGCTCTTTTTGATTGTTAAGATGTTCTGGGTTTATTTTAAAAAGTTCTTTATTATTTTCTTGTATCCCCTCCCCCTTTGGTTTGATTTCCGTAGTTTTTTATTTCTTGTGGTTGTGAGTTTGTATTTCTTTCAATGTTTCGGGAACGAAGCTGGTCTATGTGCTGCTTCCATTCCCTGCCATCGTCTATGGTTAGTCGGTAGAACCGGGGGCCTGTAATTTGTGTGATTGTGCCTGGAAGCCATAAGGGGACCCCGGTGAAATTTTTTGCGGAGACTAGGTCGCTGATTTCAAATGTTCGGAAACGGCTGGAGGAGTCAGGGGGTCTTTCCAACGTGTAATTTGGGTGCAACCTGTCTAATTGCGACCTAAGTTTTCTTCCCATTAATAATTCCGCCGGGCTTTTGTTGGTTATAGTACTGGGTGTGATATGTTGGAGGGTGAGTAGGCGGTTAATTTTATCTTGGACATCCCCAATGTCCATTCTCTCTAAACCCTCTTTGGTAAACCTGACCATTCTCTCCGCCCTACCATTTGCAGCCGGGTGGGCCGGTGCGGTTAGTGCATGGCGTATACCTAGGGAGGCTAGGTATTGTTCAAATTGGATGGCTGTTAATTGTGGTCGGACACTAGGACGTCCGGCAATCCGTGGGTTGCGAAGAGTTTGTTAAGTTGTTTAATGACCGCCTCGGTTGTCGTAGATGACATTACTACAACTTCCAGCCAATTTGAGTATGCATCTACGACAATTAAAAAGGTATGTCCCCTAGTAGGACCCGCGAAGTCAATGTGGATCAGGGGCCTCATGGGGTCTCCCAGTCCCTTATGAGTGCTTGTGGTGGGGAAGGCCTGGTTTTTTGACATTTTTTACAAGTAGTAACCCAGTATTCGATGTCTTTATCTATACCAGGCCACCAGACATAGCTTCTAGCAAGGCTTTTCATTTTTACAATACCAGGGTGGCCTTCGTGAAGCATACCCAGCACTCTAGTTTGTAATTTAGGAGGGATTACTACCCAATCACCCCACAATAAACAACCTTTTTGAATTGAAAGTTCGGTTTGTCTGGTCCGGAAAGGTTTAAAGTTTTCAGTTTTTTGGTTTTCCAGCCAGCCTTTACCTACCCAGTTAAATATGCGGGCAGTCACTGGGTCCTTTGCGGTGGCTCTGGTGACATCGTTTGCAAATATTGGTAGTTTGGGGCATGTCTCTATCTGCAGGGAAGTCATTGTTGGCACCGGGTCTTCCTCTGTCATTGGCAACGGTGCTCTGCTTAATGCGTCTGCAAGGGAGATTTGCTTCCCGGGATGATGCGTTAACGTGTAAGAGTATGCTGCTAGGAATTCTGACCATCTAGTCATTCGTGGGATAAAATGTTCGGTGTAGGCTTGTTTCCCGCCAGAATACCTAGTAACGGTTTATGGTCCATTACGATCAAAAATGTTCTTCCATAGAGATATTCGTGGAAGCGTTTCACTCCGGCGACGATTGTCAGGGCTTCTCTGTGTAGTTGACTATAGTTACGTTCTGTTTTAGACAGAGTCTTTGAGTAATAAGCGACGGTGCCTCTCTCCCATCAGGCAACTGATGGCTCAGGATGGCACCGACTCCAAATGGTGAGGCGGCGCAGGTTACCGTCAATGGAAGTGAATTACTAAACTGGATAAGAACGGTGTTTGATGTTAATAATTTTTTTATTTTCTGGAAAGCTTTTTGCTCTCTATGACCCCAAGTCCAATTAGTTTTTTTATCCAATGGTGTAATGGTTCCGCTATTGTCGCTTTGTGGGGAGGAATACATTATAGAAATTAATTAGTCCCAAAAATGCCTGCAATTCTGTTTTGTTTCTTGGCTGTGGTGCGTCTTTAATGGCTTTGACTTTTTTTTCAGGAGGGTGTATACCCTCTCCGTCTATTAAGTAGCCCAGAAATTCAACGTGATCAGTCATTAA
Source organism: Laticauda colubrina (assembly GCA_015471245.1). NCBI lineage: Eukaryota > Metazoa > Chordata > Lepidosauria > Squamata > Elapidae > Laticauda > Laticauda colubrina. The sequence goes on from BLBF01000025.1 coordinate 16,517,780, forward strand.
GCAGCATTTTTCTTTTTTAACTTTCAGGCCGGATTCTCTGAATTTTGTTAGTACATTTTTTAGTCTTTTTTCTAGTTGGGTCGTATCTTTAGCCGAAATCAGTACATCATCAAAATATGGTACGACCCCTTTTATTCCATTTAATAGGCATTCCATGAGGCTTTGGAACACGCCTGGGACCACACTCACTCCAAATTGGAGTCTGTTGCACTTGAATGCTCCTTTGTGAGTCACTATTGTCTGTGCCTCGGCCGTTAAGGGGTCTACTGGAAGCTGTTGGTAAGCTTGTGCTAGATCTAGTTTAGCAAAAAATTTTCCTCCCCCTAGTGAGTGTAACAAATGTTGTACGACTGGCACCGGGTATGCACTTTCTTGCAGCGCATGGTTCAGGGTAGCCTTGTAGTCTCCGCAGATGCGTACCGACCCGTCAGGTTTAACCGGTGTTACTATTGGCGTCTCCCATTTAGCATGGTCAACAGGTTCTAAAACCCCTTGGTCAATTAATTTGTTTAATTGTTCCTCTATTTTTGCCTTTAATGCAAAAGGAACTCGTCTGGCCTTTAGTCTTCTAGGGGTCACCTGGGGGTCTAAACTAAAGGAAATTGGGTTCCCTCGATACCTGCCTAGGGAGCCATTGAAAACGTCCTGGAACTCGTGGATCAAGTTTTCTTCCCAGTCGGTTGCGGCCACCCAGTCTACACCGGTCATTCCGATGCCCAATAGTGCGAACCATTCGATGCCCAGGAGGCTGGGTCGATCCCAGTAGACTATTGTCAGAGGCAGGATTTCGACATGCTGCTTGTAGGCAACTTGGAAATGTCCTAGACCTACTATAGGGATTCGATTTCCTTGGTAGTCGTTCAGGGTTAATTTTTGTTTCTGGAGCTCTTTTAGCTTAATATTTGGGACCAGTTGTCTGATTGTGTCCCATGACACCATTGACAGGAAAGACCCTGAATTGACCTCCATCTTGCAGGGGCTGCCTTCGATTTTTACGATTATTTTAACTTTTTTCCCGCTTTCTGTCTGAGCGCTTCCGATAGTGAAAGTTTGATGGGTCTTTTCTTGGTTACTGGCTCGTTTGTTTCGCTGCCACTTTCTCTTGGTTTGTTTCAATTCAGCTTGTGGGGGAGAGTTACTGCGTCTGTTAGGGCTATAATTTTTTCAATTCCTGCAGACCTTCTCGACGTGTCCCCTTTTCTTACAAGCTCTGCAGATGGCATCAAGGAATCTGCAGTCGGCTCGAGGGTGGTTTCCTCCGCAACTGGTGCATTCCCGCCAGTTTCTTTTTTCACACCTTTTTTTGTTGGCGTATAGGCCGTGGACCTCATTGTCTTCCTCTTCAGATTCTGATGTCTCGTCAAAATCTTCAGGGTGTGTGGTGGCGGGAAATTGTTTCTTCTCTCTAGTTAGGCTTGCTTCGTCGTTGTTCGCATTCATTTGTTTCATTGTGGCCGCTGACTTTTTCGCGACTTCTGCGGCTGTGGCTTCTACGATTGCTTCGGCTACGGTTATGTTGAGTTTATTTAGCAGCTTGCTTTGTAAATTAGAGTCTCTTAAACCCAATATTACTCGATCATGCATCGCTTCGTCTAAGTTCAGGAACTCACATGCTCCCCTCAGTTGTCGGAAGGCTGCCACAAAATCAGCTATGGTCTCGCCTTCTTTTTGGTCCCTTAGGTAGAATTCGTGCTGTTTGATGAGATTTGACACCACTGGTGCGTAATGAGCCTTCAACATTCGTTGGAGTTCGGGCCAGGTCATTTGCTTTACGTCTCTGGGTTTCGCTAATGCCTTGGCCATTTTGAAAATCATTGGTCCACAATGCGTTAAGAAGACAGCCCTCTTACGCTGGTCTGAGATCTCTTCCATCTCGTTACTTTCCAAGTACATTTGGAAACGGTCTACGTAGGATTCCCAATCCTCTTCATTGGGGTTGAAGGGTGCAGGCAGTGCATTATTTCCGGCCATCGCTTTCAGCCTGGGTTTCAATTGGCTGCGTGCACAGTCTCGCGTTTTAGGACGATCCTAAAACATAATGTATTCTCCACAAATCCTAAAACTAGATAAAAAGAACACAGTTAAACAAGTGAGTCAAAAACATTACACTTGCTCATTTATTTATGCTGTGATATAGCTTTTAGGATTTAGACAAAAAAAAGCATTTCTCATATGTTTTTCAACTAAATTATTTTCAACAATAATTTTTCAACTAAAATAAATTTTATTGCAATACTTATTAGCATATCCTATTCAAGAGCAAAAGCTTTTGGAAGACAAGAAATTCTCCATTACAATATACAGACCCCAACCAAGAGTACAGTTTCAGAGGCTACATTGAAGTGCTTTTCACCAGTCCTTGAATTGGCATGAAAATTAGCTTTTCTTAGAAAAACATGCTGGGAAAATTGTGCTGCCCTTGTCAATTCATACTGGGCTATATAAACAGAGTTGGTGAAGGTTGCAGTTCTGGTGTAGCTATTGTAGCTATATTAAAGACAAGGATCTGTGACATTCTCTAGTGACATAAGGGGAAGACAGTTCTGGCAGCAAATGCAAGGTTTACTTCTGCAGCACCCAATGATGTAAAACTGAAATGGAGTAGAGAAAAAGTTGTTGCCGTAAAAATATAAGTATGGTTCTGCAAAACTCCTTATTGGCAAAAGATTTGATAATATATTCAAAGGTAGCAGAACTAACCACACACAGCTAGCAAAATCCAGGTCTTTTTCCCAGACTAAATTTACTTTTTGTGCATTGTCTCAAGGGACTGATAATCTTTTTTTAAATACAATTTTAGTGTTTTCAATGATAATTAAAGGAAGGAAAACCTATTTGTTTTTAAAAGATGTAGCTAAACCATGTTTACAAGAAGCCTGCATATGACCTGTCAAACATGAACGAAAACTCCATTCATGGATGACACAGCCCAGGTCTCTGTGTCTGGTCTGTCCTGCAGTCCAAGTTTAAAAGGATCATTTCCAGAAACCAGAGAGAAACCAAAAGTAGCCTTCAGCAACCACATTGTCCTTGAAGCATACACAGGTGAAACTCAAAAAATCAGAATATCATGCAAAAGTTCATTTATTTCAGTAATGCACCTTAAAAGGTGAAACTAATATATGAGATAGACTCATTACATGCAAAATAAGATAGTTCAAGCCGTGATTTGTCATAATTGAGATGATTCTGGCTTACAGCTCATGAAAACCCCAAAACCTCAATTTCAGAAAATTAGAATATTGTGAAAAGGTTCAATATTCGAGGCTCAAAGTGTCCCACTCTAATCAGCTAATAAAGCCATAACACCCGCAAAGGGCTCCTGAGCCTTTAAATGGTCTCTCAGTCTGGTTCAGTAGGAATCACAATCCTGGGAAAGACCACTGACCTGACAGTTGTGCAGAAAACCATCATTGATATGCTCCATAAGGAGGAAAAACCTCAAAGGTAATTGCAAAAGAAGTTGGATGTTCCCAAAGTGCTGTATCAAAGCACATGAATAAAAAGTTATGTGGAAGGGAAAAGTGTGCAAGAAAAAGGTGCACAAGCAGCAGGGACGACTGCAGTTTGCAGAGGATTGTCAGGAAAAGGCCATTCAAAAGTGTTGGGGACTTTCACAAGGAGTGGACTGAGGCTGGAATCAGTGCATCAAGAGCCACCACACAGAGACAGATCCTGGACATGGGCTTCAAATGTCGTATTCCTCTTGTCAAGCGGCTCCTGAACAACAAACAACGTCAGAAGTGTCTTACCTGGGCTAAAGAAAAACTGACCTGGTCTGTTGCTCAGTGGTCCAAAGTCCTCTTTTCTGATGAGAGCAACTTTTGCATCTCATTTGGAAACCAAGGACCCAGAGTCTGGAGGAAGAATGGAGAGGTACACACCACAAGATGCTTGAAGTCCAGTGAGAGATTGTGTTGATTTGGGGAGCCATGTCATCTGCTGGTGTTGGTCCACTGTGCTTCATTAAATCCAGGGTCAACACAGCTGTCTACCAGGAGATTTTGGGGAACTTCATGCTTCCTTCCGCAGACGAGCTTTGTGGGGATGCTGACTTCATTTTCCAGCAGGACTTGGCACCAGCCCACACTGCCAAAAGCACCAAACCCTGGTTCAATGTCTGTGAGATTACTGTGCTTGATTGGCCAGCAAACTCGCCTGACCTGAACCCATAGAGATTCTATAGGGCATTGCCAAGAGAAAGATGAGAGACATGAGACCGAACAATGTAGAGAAGCTGAAGGCCGCTATTGAAGCATCCTGGTCTTACATAACACCTCAGTAGTGCCACAGCCTGGTAGCTTCCATGCCACACCACATTACAATAATTGCTGCAAAAGGGGCCCAAACCAAGTACTGCATGCTGATACTTTTCAGAGGTCTGATATTTTTTTATGTACAATCCTTGTTTTATTGATTTCATGTCATATTCTAATTTTCTGAGATTGTGGATTTGGGGTTTTCATGAGCTGTAAGCCATAATCATCTCAATTATGATAAATCATGGCTTGAACTATCTTGCTTTGCATGTAATGAGTCTATCTCATATATTAGTTTCACCTTTTAAGTTGCATTACTGAAGTAAATGAACTTTTGCACAATATTCTAATTTTTTGAGTTTCACCTGTACAAGACCAACTTTATAATAGAAGAAGAGGGAAAATACTACTTTAAAATTAGAATAGCTAAGGTTAATTTCCCTTAAATTGTCTTCATTGTAGATGGAGCGTGAGATGAAGATGGTTTGATCAAAATAGCTCCTTTCTTTCAAAGCTGGTGTTCTTTACCAAGCTCCAAGATTTCTTCTGACATTCTGGCAGTAGTGTTTTGAACATCCATAGCAGCAGAACTTTGCTTGATCCAATCTACTCCTGCATTCTGCTTTTCACTTTGGCATGATAGATGCCTCCAGGAAGGCCATAACTATGCGTGGAAGACTGGCATCTTCCCTTGCTGCTTGACCTCCAACAATTAGTATTCAGCTCTATAAATCCTTAGAGCTATCACAGCTACTAGAAATGCTCTTACATCTTCGATAATGGCCATCAACACACCCTGTGGCTGTAAATTCTATAAATTAATTATGTGTTGTGGGAAGACTCTTTTTTTTTTTTTTTTTTACAGAATCTACTGCCAATCAATTTCTTTGGGTAAAATTCCCCTAATGTGATCAGAAGAATATGGTCTGTCCATTTTCTCCCCATAAAAATAATTTTACAAACCTGTAGCATGTTCTCCACACTTAGTAATGATTTTTCTAAACTAAAAATGTGTGAATTACATTTCTAAAGAAAGGGCTGCAAATCTTGACATTTTTTTCTGGCTCTTTTCTGCCCTCAGTCTTGTTTGGCCATGTTATTTTTAAGTCATGATGTGTAATTTACTGCTGGACTTTTCCATCAAACCCATTTTGCAAAACAAAATGAACCCAACCTATAAAAATATCCTCATTTATTTTTATACCTCACTTTCTTAAAGTTGGCTGCCTGAAAGTGGAACACTACTTTTCCAGAGCTGATTGTTAATTACGTTATATAGTTTGTCATTTCCTTTTTTTCAGTCTGGTTACTTTTAAAAATAGTGAAATAATCTTCCCAGACAATGTTACACATAGTCTTCGACTTACAAACTGCTGTATTTTTTTATTGACTGTTCGACACTACAACGGCATTGAAGAAAGTGACTTATGACTGTTTTCACACTTATGACCACTGCAGTATCCCCATGGTCCTGTGATGCTTGGCAACTGACATGCATTTATGGTGGTTGAAGGGTCCTGGGATATGTGATCACCTTTAGTGACCTTCTGACAAGTAAAGTCAATGGGGAAGCTAGATTCATTTAACATTTGTGTTACTCGCTTAAGACTGCAATGATTCACAACTATGGCAAGTAAAATGGAGTAAAACTTACTAAACAAAATTTTGGACTCAATTGTGGTTATAGGTCAAGGACTATCTGAATTAGAAATGATAATAGCATACATATTTTATGGTCATGAAAGTATTCATCCTTATCTAATGTTTTTATTGTGTATTTTATACTGACTTTTCCTAATTTGTGCACTGTTTGGTATTAATTCTGCCCATATTTATTAGAATTTATTTATAGCCCACTTTTATTATTTTTATAAATAACTTACGGTGGCAAACATTTCTAATACACCTTCTTCCTCCTATTTTACCTATAATGACAACAACCCTGTGAGGTAGCTTGTGGAGTGAGAGGGAGGGAAAGAGAGAGAGAGAGAGGGAGAGGGAGAGGGAGAGAGAGAGAGAGAGAGAGAGACACTGGCCCAAAGTCACCCAGCTGGCTTTCATGGTTAAGGCAGGACTAGAACTCACAGTTCACAGTATCCCAGTTTCTAGCCTTGTTCCTTTATCATCAGACCAAACTAATAGGTTTCCCTTATAAAAATTGGTGTTTAATGGCATATTTGAATGGAGTAATCTCCCCACAATTAGACAGTGAAAAATATTAAAATCACAGAAGACAAGTTACCAAAAGGTTTCTTTTACTTCAAGGACAATTTAGGGCTGGTTGATATATGGCGACAGAAGAATTCAAGAGAGTATGCACATTTTTTTCTGAAAAGTATAAATCCTTTTCAAGAATAGACATGATTTGTATGCCAGCGTTCCAACTAACCAACTCCAAACCAATAAATTCCGAGATACACAATTCCTCAAAGTTCCATTTTATTAGAGTTGTTGTATTGGCACATCTGGGAAAACCTGATTCTAAGTGTTCCGGGTTTTCCCTTCCCAAAAGAGAAATCAAAGATCCACCCCCTTCACCCATCAGTCCATCACATGGCCCAATCAAATCTTTGTCCCAACTGGGGACATCCCTCCAGTCACTCCCCTCAGTGTAGAGCAACATGTCCATGACTCTCTGAGAAAGAATGTTATTGTGTCTAGTTTTCTACTCCACTATGAAATCCCCCTTCCCAGGTTCCCAGGCACTGAATGTGGCAACCTCAAAGCTTCCAAGTAAAAAATGCCTTCCAAGACTGACATTGGATTTCAAAAAATTTGGCTACTAAGATTTCTAAAGTAAGAATATTACCGAATATTTTTGGGGGATCATAAACCTGTGAGTTTGGTTTATAAAAGGGGATCCATTGGTTTTTGATGGATGTATGGAAAATGGAATATGGAAAAATGAAATATTGTTACAAAAAGAAGCAATACTGGAGGATTGTAAAAACATTTAAAAATTAGGAAAATAATAAAGATACTGTTTTAAGAATAGCTTGGGATACAAATAGAGTTTTTATCAGAGCTTTTTTCATACAACATAATAAACTCAAGAAGAAGAAGAAAGAATCAAGTCAAAACACAAACTTTTTTGAATGAGATAGACAGAAGAAGAATTCAGAAAATTTCCAAAGATAATTATTTTTCAATAAATTATGCTTTTATAATGATAGTTATCTATAGTAAATAAAAGTGAACTATATAAAGCAAAAGGTTGAATTTGCAAACAAACCAGGGAAATGATTGGCATAAATTATATAAAGAAGAAAAGAAAATAATGTTGAAACTACAAAAAGGTGATACTGTATTAAAGAATAGTATGGCTTTGAAAAAAGCATGCAAATGACTTCTTTATGGAGAACATAAATGAACACCTACAGAATCAAAATTTATGGAGAATTACAAAGGAATAGAAGCATATTATGAATGGACTGGACTTATTTAAGGGAATTTTTTGTAGCTATTAAAATGATTAAAACAGGAAACATGTTTGGACCAAGTGATTACCAGGTTCTTACTGTAAATGTTTTGTGAATGAAGTTCTACAATCTGTGCAAGATATAATGTGCGGTATCTGCTATCCCGCATCAGATGGGCGTCTCATGACAGGGAGCGAAGGAGAGAGAAACGACAGGAGGCGAAGTTCCTCGAGATGAGTGCGCCCAGAATGGCTGGGTACAAGCTCTTTTATTATGCTCATTCAAAAGGGGGTGATTGTTTATTCAGAACCTAGGTTAAGCCTAGGTCAGACGGAATATACAAATTTAACAATGACTCAGAAAACAGCAGGATATCAGGACAGACAGGATGGCAGGAATTATATTTGATCAGGATATTACTTCTTTACCAAGCTGCCTGCCAGACAATGTAATCCCAAGTGAATAAACCATTTCTGCAAATGTTTGACTCCTTGTCTCTGTACGTGCCCTGTAAAAGGTCACTGAGAAGACAGAAGCTTAATGATTACACATGAAATGATACAATGTTGAAATGTCTGAATGATCCATAGTTGCATTGATATACAATTGCAAACACATAAATGATACATAGTTACAACATCTCCTCTGTTTTTATTTTTTATGACGAATCTTCTTCCTTGTCCAAGAAGACAGGAACCTTTTTTCTAAAATGTTCACCGTCCCAGTCATCTAGGCAGG
>BLBF01000025.1:16536195-16559693 GCA_015471245.1 Laticauda colubrina
GCCCTTCACAATCCCCGTCTCTACGGGACGGTTTAGGTCCGTTAGGACCGACCAGGGGCGAAAATATCAGCTGCGATCTCAGAGCCCCGAGATCGCAGCTGTAACACCGAGACGAAGCTCCGCCTTCTCCCTTGAGTTATTTTCATGAGCAGACAAGAATGTAACTATTGTCCCATGGAAAAATAACTTGGCTGCTTTCTGTGATTAGATTGCCTTTCTTATAGGCATTTATGAATCTATGCAAGGGAATCAATAAACCTGAGTAAACCATCACCAAAGAAAAATTAAAGGGAATTGTTATATTTATGTGGGACAGCATGGTGGCTCAGTGATTAAGATACTAGACTTATCAGCTGGAAAGCCAGCATCCAGTTCGAGACCCAAGCGCCTTTGAAACAGAGATGAGCACTTCTGCCTATAGTCAGCAATGACTAGTGAAGTAAAATCCATAGGGACTCATTTACTATGTATGTATGTTTGTATGTATGTATGTATGTATGTATGTATGTATTTATTTATTTATTTATTTGTTTATTTATTTATTTGCTGGATCCCAAGTCACTATAACATGCAATCCCTAAATTTGACGAAACATTTTTTTTTTCCGGCTAAAAAGGGGTTTATAATAAAAATGCTGACACAGACATAACCATAGAGATACTGCATGGCAATAGTGTAATAAATACTGTCAGAAATATTTTACACTTCAAGGCAATTACATGTTCAGCCATCTTTAGGATATCTGGTCTTTGAAGGGTAAGGATAAGGATTAGATTTCTTTGACAAAATGTGAAAGACCCATGACTCATGACTGCTGGAAGGTACAAATGAATTCCCAAGACTGCGTAAGTGACTAGCAATCGTCTATCATTGCTTTAAAATATTCTGTTTATTTGGAAAGACAAAGTAAGCAGGAATGGGACAGGGAGTTGGGGTGGTGGTGCTGTTAGGGACTAAGAAGAAACCAATTAGAATATGCAAACGTGACTGGGGAGGGGATGACAAAAGTTTTTGAATTGGGAAAGCTAGGCCAAGGAAATCTGCCCCTGGCACTTACACATGAAATATAACTCATTTTCATTCTCCCTGACAGACAAATACATTTTCACTGGACAGTGAAATGACAGTACCTACTCATGAAGGATGTGGCTTGGGTAGTTTCATGCACTCAAATGATGCCTAAAAGCCCTGCTGGCATTTGCAGAGTGATCGCCTATTTTCCCTTTAGGGTTTCCAAATGGACATTCTTGTCCAATCAAGAGTCATTTATTGAATGATGAAACAGTGAAAGCTGTCACAACACTCCCAAGCTCTCTTCTATACAGACCAAAGGCAATGGAATGCCACTGCATTTCTCGATGGAATTGAGCTTTATGAGATCTGCATTTTTCTGGGTCTCTTGAAGCAGCTTATAGGTGGAGTGGAGCTCCGGAATCACACAACAGCCTTCTGATATTAAAACTTTTTGCACTTGCACAGTGAATGCAAGGGTTATAGATAGGCCTCTCTTCCTTGTCTTTGCAAGGGTTATACCTCTGAAGACTTTAAGGGAGAAAGAGATTGGACAATTCTAATTACTGTCCTTTTATTGATTTTAACGTTTCTTTATCATTACTTCAGAATATCCTTCTGTCAAACAGTAGTGAATGATCTTCTGAACATTTTACCCTGCTTTGTTTTAAATACTTAAGTGGAACAGTACTGAACAGTTCAGTAACCTATTCCATATTATATAACCAAACACTCTCCTGTTTGTCATCTGACATTACTGAGCCATTGAAAATCTCATTCATTTCCCCCCACTTTACGCACTTTTAATTTCTTCTAGTCAGCAGCCTAACTGGATCATATGAGTAAACCTTGAGATACACAAATGAAACAAAGAAAATGTTTAAAAAGTTACGATATTTATGTAGTCACTTACCAAGCACATCTAAATGATATTAAAGTAACCGAAATATCTTCACAATGTCCAAGACATGTCACAACTTTTGAGCACTCCTAGTGTTTGAAAATGGAAAGTTGAAAAATTTGCCACGCCCTAAAATTGACATATTTGTTGAAAGTTACAACTTGTTTCGAGCAATAATATATATTTCACCTTGAATAATTAAAAAAATCCACAGATTGCTTGAATTGGTTCAGTTTTTGTGAATTGTGTTTATCTTTGAAGTGTCTTCTAATCATCCTGTTGAAAGACAAATGATTCCAATTCCATGTTTTCAGAAGCAAATTGAATCATCCCCATATTTCATTCTGGGCAATGTTTTTATATCGCCTTGTGTGTTTATGCAGACGTGCCATGTTTAAGTGACAGATAATGGCATGATTGCTTAAGACATATAAAATAATGTGACACCAATTTATTAGCATTAGAAATAAAGCCTTTGAAAAGAACCTTGAGCGTTATATTAACACTGATGTGTCAATCCTTGACTTGAAGAATGGCAAGGCAAAGTCTCAGCTCAGCCTTAATTAACAGGAAATAATTAGTATCTTTTTTCCCCAGCTGTGAATTTGAGAATTTTTTTCTCCAACTGAATCCATTGATTGATAATTACAGTGAAGTTACTTGTAATAAAACTCCCAGTATTGCAATTTCTAATTGGCCTTTAGGACATTTTACTGTTTCACTTAGTTTGTAACAAGGTTCAGTTGGGTGGGTTATTTTGTTTTGCTTTTTTTTTTTTTAGTCATTTAATGAGGACTTTTTTTTTCTCCAAAAGGTAATCAGAATTTAGAAATGCCTGGGTAAATGCTGATTATATGGTTCCACATTAAAGGCTGGCTTATATATTATTATTCTGCTTCTGTGTATATAAGCACAGGTACACATATATACAGTATACGCATATACTACCTACACCATCATTACAAAGATAGTGTTATGCTGTATAATATATGAGAACTGGGCATTTTCCTTTCCTTTTTTTCCCCTTCTTTTTTTAATGCCATTTTTTATTGTGAAGGTCTATGTTTTAGTCTCCACTTGACCATGATAACTCTTTGGATGTTTTTCAACTATTCACTCTCTCCTTCCCTTCTGCCTCACAGGATTGTGGTTGTAGAGATAAACTAAGGGAGAAACCTGAGCTCTCACACTTGAGTTCTCAGAGAAACGGCACTCAACATAATTGCACAAAGCTTTCACCCTGCCCAGGTTCAATGAGAACAGCTATTCCTAGCATTTGTAGGGCCTACATGCAGGGTGTCCACAGCATCAACACATTAATTGTAACCAGGCAATTGAAACTTGCCTCTTTTTATCATGTGTTACACATGCCCAGCAGTGAGATCCTACCTGTTCCACTACCAGTTCGGTGATCATGCGTGCATGCACGCACACTTAACACGTGTGCACCTAATGCACATGTGCAGCTTTCCCCACGCTAGCTGAAGCCTGCTGCACCAATCAGCTAGAGGATAAAGAAGAGAAAAGCACAGGGGTGGGAAGGAGGGCCAATCCTGCGCTTTTCTCTTTTTTCTCCTTTCAGCTGATTGGAGGCTTTTCCCCCCTCCTCTCAGCTGATCCTACGAGGCTTTTTTTTTACTACCGGTTTGGGCGAATCGGTCCAAACCGATAGCATACCACCACTGCATATGCTCACCATTTGGACACTGCTGAATTCTCCTAGTTACATGATACTGTCTACTGAAAAATACGGGGTGGGGAGAAATATGTTCTCCATCTATTCTAATCCTAATCTAACATCAAAAAATAAATACAGGTTAGTCCCTTATGTACGATCAGAGTTGGAATCAGAATTTCTATTTCGAAGCAAGACAGTTTAGTGAGTTTGCCACAATAGTTAAGTGAATCATTGCAGAACCTGGCTTCTGCCACTGACTTTTTTTGTGGGAAGCTGGCTGGAAAGGTGACAAATGGTAATCATGTGACCCCAGGATGCTGCAACCATCATAAATACATGCCGCTTGCCGGTCACTGGAATTTTGATCGTATGGCCCTGAAGATACTGCAAACTGTCATAAGTGCGAAGACTTGATGTATGTCATTTTTTTTCAGTGCTGCTGTAACTTTGAACAGTCACTCAACAAATGGTTGAAAGTTGAGAGCTACCTGTATGTAAAAACTCAAATCAATCCAGATTTTACCTAGCCTTGTTTCTACTTAACTAACAGTATCCTTTCAACATTTTGAAAAGAAATTGTTTTTATAAAGCCCTTAGGTATTTTTAATGTTAAAAAAATGAAGTTCAACACATTTGTAGCTGGCTTTTGTAAAAGATGACAGAGGCCACAGCTAGGATCAGATTATTATTGAAAGAATTGTGAAAAGAGTGGTTACTCTATTTGAAGAAATGGGTTGAAAAGCATAAAGATGTGAGGCTTTGAAAATGAAGGCATTGCTTCTTTTTTCTGCACAAAGGAACACTCTGTCTAGACTGTAGTATTATTATCTAAATTATTGCTGAATCAATTTCAATAAAATTTCTTTCATTTTTAATTGTATTTCTTCATTAGATTTTTCTCCCAACTTTGGTTGAGAGTAAAAGATCAGTACACAGGGAATGCCTGATAGATGTATCCATACTCTCAGTATTGTAATATATTGATATCAAGGTTGGGATTCTACAGGTTCGCACCTATTTGCTAGAACCGGTTGTTAACATTCTAAGCAGTTCAGAGAACCAATTGTTAGAAGAAATTACTGACCTAATCCTATAAGGAAGGCAGGAAGGAAACATTCTGGTGTTGTCTCTCCATTCACCCTTATTACATTTTTGGCAGGACTAGACTTCCTGTCTTAGGAACATCTCTGGAATTATTTTCTCCTTCTTTGCTGGTACTTTGCTTGTGTGGAGTGACCATTCAAAGTTTCAATGGCACTGAAAAAAGTGACCTATGCCCAATTTTCACACTTACGACTGTTGCACCATCTCCACAGTCATGAGAGGCCAGGCGAGGAGACGCGTGCCTCGATGTGAGTGATATTGAGTTGGCCATGCACAGCCAATAACATGATCACCAAGCCACCTCCACCAACTAAGCAACTACGGTTGTTAAAAAATTTGAATCCCATCCCTGATTGATATATCTGTATCGTGCCTTCCAGCTGAACCAAGCTGAATCAAGCAATCACTTGCTTGATTTTATTCTCAAATCTCGATTCAGTTTGCCATCTCTGTGCGGTAAGTTCCTGCTGAAACAGAAATCAAGTGTTTTGTGATCATAATATTTTGATCCTGTTGCAGACAACTCTCTAATATTAATGTGCATGGCAAAGTCAGAGCCCGGCACACCAGATATCAATGTGCATACCCAAAACCATGATCTTAACATTCCGTCTAACTTGCAGATATTTACTGTGATTCATGTGTTTGCCATCATTAATAATGATAAAAAGTCCATGAATGGTGATTCCTGGCTCTCTTACCCTGGCTCCTCCTAGCGGATGTTGCCTAACAACCCCAATTTAAACAGTGAATCCCTCCATCTGTTTCTTCTTTCCATTTATAAATTTCAAGTCAGGCCTTCTATTCAATAAACAAAAGTATTCCTACTTGCTTGAACTCCAAATACAAGTAATTTAAAAAGCAGCATAATGCAATCCTTTTTTGAGAAAGATAATTTTGAGCAAGAAGAACTTCCTTTCTTTCTCCCTCCCACTGTTCCTTGATTTCAAGAGGGGGGGGGACACAACCTGGGGGTTAGTTGATGAGTAGGAATTGCATATTGTTTCAGAATAACTATGTCAAGGTATGGAAGAATATTAAAAAGATTTATTGAAGCGAGATTGTCATTGCTAGGTAGAATCTCCGTGATTAAGATGAAATAAGAACAGGCTGTCCCAGCCTATTCTTATTTCAGACAGTACTGATAATGTGGGTGAACTTTCAATGGGGAAAATAATTATGACATATGGGAAATCAGATCTTTAGTTGGTCATTGATCATTAATCCTCTTTGCTTTTATGAAAATAATAAAACTAAAATAAAATATAACAATATTTCTTAAAACTAAAATACATATAACAATATATTACTATTATTGGTTCATTGTTACTTTCTAGTAACAATGAACCAATAATAGTAACATATGGTTATTGTCATATTACTATATATTATATAATGTATCCATGTTAGGAATGACAGGGTGTAGAATTTGTTCTCATATCCAAGCATCCAGATGGTCTCTTGGCCTTGAAGTAAAGGAGAATCACAGAGGCTACTCAGATTCTCAGAAAGAGGAACTAAAAAAAACCTGGACCACTTTATGAGTAGATTGCATTTGTTAAGTTCCAGAATCTTTTTTCATTATTTGCATATACTGCTCAGTTATTTATTTCCCCTATTGTTAGTGACATCCAAAGCTGAAGCATATAGCTCAGTGAGGAATTCCATGGGATCATCAATTAAGCAATCAGCACAAGTGGTCCCTCAGATGATGAGGAAGCAGTTGGTTCAATCACTCTTTTACACATCTATTTTATAGCTCCACTATGAGATCTAATTACAGCTTTATTAGTTGGGCTAGTATTAACTGTCAGTAATTGCGATGCATTCCATTTAGAATTTGTCATTTAAATTGGACTTCTGCTATTTAAGCCAGACACCCTCTTTTGGCTTATTGAATGGGTTCTTAATTATGATGCTGCATCTTCATACGTACGTAGTCACTGTGTTAATGTATCAAATTTATTGGATATAACTAAACTTTCTGGTTATTATGTATTTTATCAAAAAAATCTCTAATAGGAACTTCAGGAAACTCCTCTTGCTCAACTTCCATTTTTATTCAAAAGCAAATTCTTGCATGCTTATATTGAAAGTGGAACCAATGAATATTTCCAGAGCTAGGATAGTCAGTTCCCGGCTCAGTGAAGACTTCTGTAAGGATGTCCCATTATAGATATTGATATTTCTTCACTATTCTTTAGGTATGATTAAATGGGGACAATAGGACAGGGATGGGAGGCACGATGGTGCACTTATGCACGCCCCTTACAGACCTCTTAGGAATGGGGTGAGGTCAATAGTGGATTGTTTGAGGTTAAAGGAGTGGGGTTAACATTCAAAAAGCTAGACTGAATAACTTTTCAAGAAGAAGTTGAGTGTCATATACAACAAATGTAAGACCTGTCCCTTTAATGATTTGATTATTAGATGGTTATAATAATTTTGAGTGTTTGAAAAACTAATAACATTATTGGAAACTCTTTGTGCTCAGTGTGAACTCACTTATTTTGTTGCTTCAAGAGATAGATATTTGAAAGGCACAATTTTAGATATTTAAAGTTCTTGACTTACTCATTAAGGTTTGCAATTTATTTTCCAATTATTAGAAAGGTTAAAGTATTTTAGCAAAAATTAGAACCATTCTTTTAGGATAGCTAATTTTTGGTTTTCCCAAGCACAGAATGACACTATTGCTCCTAAACATTTGTGGAAGCCAACCTGGCATACAGCTAAAGGAGAGACATCATATGCATAAAGTAAGCTAGAAATAGAAAAATCTATCTGTGTGGTTGGTTAGAATTACAGTCTACAGTAATAGTACCCTGTGAAGGCTGATCTTGGAAGCTAAGCTGAATCAGGTCTTGAATGGGAAACCATTTGGGAATACCAGGCCCTATAAGCTATGAAATTCAGCCAGTTTGATTTAGTGGTTTAGGTGGTAGTGGTTTAGGCATCAGGTTAGAAACTGAGAGATTGAAACATAAAAACATAAAGCTAGGTGACCTTGGGCCAGTCATGCTCTCTCAACCCGAGGAAGAAGGCAATGACAAATCATTTCTGGAAGCTTGCCTAGAAAACTTTAGGGACTTATCCTGGCAGTTGACATGTATCAACACTGACTCTAAAAAAAGTTAATACTGATTTGATGATACAATCAATCTTCATTCAATAATGCTCTTATGGAAATTATATATGTTGGGCAGTAATCAATCTATAATATAGTATTTTCTTTTATTGGCAAAAAGCTGAAAACCCAGCCAGTATCTAAACCCAACTTTGGAGGATTAACATGCATAGATTTATTTGATTAATAGTAGAAGCTGGTCTGCTGAGTTCAGAAAGTGCCATATTTCTACAGAAACATGAAAAGAAAACTGAATTTTAAGTGTATTTGCCAATCTTTTCACTGTTGCATTAGATCTCCAACTATAGTGATTCTTGACATTGAATGATACATTGGCTATCAAATATTAAGACTTCAGGTTTTCAGTGGTATAGAAGAAAAATATGGGTAGTTTGCAAAGAGCTGATCAAATGGAACATAAGTAATAAGAAACACCTGATTATATAAGGCAAATGTTCATGCACCTACCAGAGAATGGCCAAAGAGAAGTTTGAGGATATTTGCAAAAATGGAAGATTTTCATTGTAGTTCCTTTTCTCCTGAATCTCAGTCAAGTCCAAGCAGAGATCAATGACAGGCTGAAATGACATATATAATGTGAATAATGTAAATGGACAAGATGCAGGGACAGGAGGAACATTACCTTTAGAGAGACAGAAAATGAACATGTGTTCATTTCAGGAACACACTGAAGGAAAACAAGGTTGGAGGAGGAGCAGAAATGAAGTTCCTCCCCAGATTAATAGCTTTCAGCCCACAATTCCCTACCCGTAGAATAACTTAAAAGAAAGGTAATTTCTACACACCCTTCTTGTTATTCTCCCTCTGCCATCCTCCATTCCTGCCCCAGTATTGCAGCTGCATCATCCACCTCCTTCCTGATCTCCTATTGCCTTTTGCTAGAAGGCAGGACCTATCTGTTCCACCTTTGCTCCATTCATGAAGTCAGATTCAGCAAATGACCCCTGTAATAGCATGGAAGCAGATGGGTCTAGTTTTTTTTTTCTTTTTTTTTTTTCAATATTGTTTTTAAGGACTTAATTTAGAATCCTTGTGTATCCTTTTTCGACCTAGATCTGAAACTCAGAGAGTGCGTCTGAGTTCATTTTTCCTTTTGTTTCTCACTTTCCCACTGTTGCAGCATGCTGCACTTGACACATATGCTGCTCCAAAGTCAGGGCAGGGTGTTTTATTATTATTATTTTTAATGTAAACTCTTCTACCAGATGTTCTCCAATTCCCAGGTGTGTTTTGCCTGTGTCAGATCTCACACAATGCATATGGCAGATTGCACAGCTACTCTTCATTTGGATGAGAAAAATGACAAATTGTTCCACATCAGTACCTCTGGCAGGTTGCTCTGAGATGTAATGCAAAAGCTGCCAGGTACAACTAACCATACACAGTTACTACTATATTTATCTTAAAGGAAAATCTAGACTTCCCCCTCAAATAATTTAGTGTTATAATGGGAAATATGATCTCACAAAGCCAAAAAGCTTCAGAAAAGAACATTATTGTTGTTATGATTTAATTTGCTATATTGATATGTATCTCATGTATAAGGAAACTGTGTCCGCACTGGTACATTCCAGAAGGGTTGTAACATAACTGACAGAATCCACAATATCTCTGGAGGGCCCTATGTTGGAGAAGACAGGATAGTCAGTCTTGCACTCAGTACTGGTATGAGTACCTTCTCCTACTGAAATCTTTAGTTTCCCAAATTGCACAATACATAATGCAAAAAATAAAATAAAAACTGATCAGTTAGGGAGACAGGACTGACATAATCTATGCCCTGTCTTTTCTTTGTGGTGTTCAAGATAATATACAAGGTTTCTCTGTCCTTTTACAACTAAATTCCCCAGTTTAATACAAAATAATAACAAGGAGGGAATTATAATGAAGATCATGATAACATCCCAAGGACACCCAGAGCTTTCTATCTGAGTGAGAAAATATACCTTGGAACTTCCCAGATCTAGCTGGACATTTTAAACATTATATCAATTTTTCCTCCATGACCAGCAGGCCTTCCGTTGTTGAGATTGTACCAGTCCCTCATATAGTCATGTGTCTGGGCCAATGCTCACATGGATTGAGTATGACTAGCTTTAAGTGATACAATATACAGACAGTTGTATTTCTGCTAGCACAGATGCATTGTTCTTTCATACTCAAAATCTGTTTTCCCCAGTTGAGCTTTATTAACATGTGATATACAGTTTTTATGACTTAAAAACAGTATATCACATGTTGACAAAACTCAACTTTTATTCTTTTTTTCCTGTAGGATTTTTTTTCTGGAGAAAAACAGATTTTTGATGTATAGATCTGAGAGAGCCCTTTTCCCCCAGCATTGGGCCACACTGTGGGAAATCACCACTGTGAAGGAAGCATCAATCAAGAGGATCAATCCGCAAATTCAGAAAGATGACTAAAGATATGGGGGCTGCCAAAATTGTAGGCAAGATATGATGTCCTTGACACATTGTATGCATTTACATAAAGGATGGGGTTGGTTATGATGTTTCATTTTGATGAAACCATCAGTTCTGCAGATGCTTCTGCTCATAAGGCCATTAATGAATATTTGGGTGTACTCCTTTTAGAACTGTTGCTAGTTCCTTCCATTGTTCTCCTCTGTGAACTTCCTTGTTCTGCTCCACTGTAGACAGCAACACAGGCTTGTCTTGCTTACTTTTCCTTAAATGGAAGATCAAGCCAGGATCTTCATATCATTGAGATAATGCAGAGGAAAGGCTAGTGGGTTGGGGGAGAAGGAGGAAGAAAGATATCAGGAAGGATGAAATAAAAGAAATGGAGATAACTGAGTTGTGTGTCATTTAGAAAATGGATCTGAAACTTAGTGGTATAGCCCTAGCAGGAGCGCTGGATCAAATTGTTTCTTTTCCTCCTCCCCGCCTTGCTTCTAGCATCATTTTACTATTTGTAATCTTGTCGCTCCTCTTAGAAGGAAACAAAGCCTGGTAACTCCATGACCAGTCCAAATTTCAGCCAGTTACAAATTCTGTGATTCTGGTAGCTCAATGTAAGAGATTGACAAACATATATTTTAATAGGTACTGGCCACAATAACTTCTTCGCAGCATTCATTTATAGACATACCAATAGACATCACTACATGGAGGATGGATTCAATAATATTTTATCCACAAATGCTAGGTTGGTGCTTTACATTTAGTTTGTGTTCCAAGTTATAGTATTCTGTTCATAATTTTCATTTATATTCTTGCACTTTCTCAGAAGTCATTTTGCAGAGGCTCTATTAGAGTGAGTAGAGCAATATACAGAAATGTAATTCGGTTAAGCTGTTCGGTATATACACACACACACACCACGCACGCACACACACAGAGCGAATTTTCATGACAGCTTAGCTAACAAGATAATAAGCAACAAAGAGATCTGGTATTCAACAATATCCCACACCTTACCTGCAGGCCATGCACCTGGCCAGGCTTGGATTAGCAACAGAATAACAGACAACTGGCAACAAACCTTCTCTGATATTGCCACAACCTTCTAAGAGCACTCATTGAAATTCTAGCCTGAAAATGTAAGTGTTCAAAATGATGGGCTTCAGCTGGCTGTCCCAAATGTGAAAGATGAAGGAGACAAAGAGAAGTGATGATTTAAGTCATGTCATAGTTCTTGCTCTGGCTGAACAGTAGTCATCCTGAAGATGATATTCATCTTTGATGAGACAGCAGTGACCAACATGATCATCAACATTTCCCAAAAGACTGGGGCACAGATCTTTTAGGATAATGGCCAAATGAATTATTATCGAGAAGGAGAAAAATCACAATCTTGAAAGAATACCTTTATTAGGCCAATGTAGAATATATGAAATAGCAAGTTTTCAGTTTTCAGAGAAGTTCCCATAAATAGATCCCAGGCCACTAATAGTGATCATGTCCTGTGTTAGCTGATAAAAAGATGAAATTTCAATGATCAAGCAATTCTAAAGCTAAATATTTAACTAAAATGAGATATCTCAAAAGGAGCTAAAATTCATTAATAGATCCTCATTAAATCAAGATGATATATACTCCTTGCCCCCAAAACTGCAACTATCATAAATATATTATGCTGACAGTTGCATGCCCATCTGAACAATGTATTTTGGGATAATTATTTCACTGTGACAAAAACTATCACAAAGAAATATTTTTAATAATAAAAGAAATAATAAAATATTCATGTTATTTCAGATAGTTGCATGCTTGGACTATCTTTGATAATTATATGTCTCCCTCCCCAGATTCTATGGTTTATTGTTTTGATACAACAATCAAAACAGAAAATGTAACTGTGTTATAGCTTGGTAATACAAGGATTTAACTATCTCTCATATAGGAACATTACAAACATTGATTCAATTAATTAATCTGATTTAATTGTTGTTGTTGTGGTTAGTTGCGTAGTCATGTCCAACCCATCGCTACCCCATGGACAATGTTCCTCCAGGCCTTCCTGTCCTCTACCATCTTCTGGAGTCCATTTAAGCTGACACCTGCTGCTTCAGTGACTCCATCCAGCCACTTTGTTCACTGTCATCCCCTTCTTCTATTGCCCTTAATCTTTCTCAGCTGTAGGCTCTTCTCCAGTGAGTCCTTCCTTCTCATTAGGTGGCCAAAATATTTGAATTTCATCTTCAGGATCCTGCCTTCTAAAGAGCAGGCAGGGTTGATCTCCTCCATGACTGACTGGTTTGATTGCCTTGCAGTCCAAGGGGCTCGCAGGAGTCTCCTCCAGCACCATAGTTCAAAGGCCTCAATTCTTTGGTGCTCAGCCTTTTTTATGGTCCAACTTTCACAGCCATACATTGCAACTGGGAAATTACGCACTTTTGTTGGCAGGGTGATGTCTCTGCTTTTTAGTATGCTGCCATAGCTTTCCTCTCCAGGAGCAAGCGACTTTTAATTTCTTGGCTGCAGTCCCCATCTGCGGTGATCTTGGAGACCAGGAAAATAAAATCTGTCACTACCTCCATTTCTTCCCCATCGATTTGCCAGGAATTGAAAAGGCCAGATTCCATGATTAGAACCATCAAATTGATTCTATTTGATTTATTGATTTGATATGATAAAGTGTGTGTGTATGTGTGTCTGCAAGATCTACTGAATTGCAGAAAATCAAAGACATTCAGTTTCATCTCAACATCTTAAATTGGCTACTAGGTGCAATTCAAGGTACCAATTTCTACCTATAAAGCTCTACATGGCATGGGTGTGGTTAACAATGGATCATCTATCTCCCATAGTATCTATAGGTTATCCTTTCACTGACAGAAAACTTTAGCTGCCAAAACTATAATTCTGAAAGGCACAAATGACTAGGCTTAAACTATCAGCTTTTGAATATATTAGTGGAAACCTAGTTTCCTTGACAATTCCTTCATAATGCCGGGAAAGATGAAAGATAAGAAGAGGATGAGTAGTAACAAGGTGATAGGTGCATCTTTGAGAGTGATGGGTGCATCCCTTCACTTTCTAAAGGCATCCAGCTAGCTGATAATGCTAGAAACAGAAGTATAGGTTAGATGAAATTTTGGTCAGGTCCAGTTATGCTATTTTTCACAGATGGCTTTTGCACAGCCATTCCCCAAATATATCTGTATCTTATTGTTGAATATTCACCTGTTGCATGTTTCACTGATGTACTGTGCTGAAACTAATCTATAATAGAGAGAATATCCTGGTTCTACCTATTGCCAAAGATAGCTAAAATTCAAGTAGCTAATAGGGGGATAACTGGTAATAAAGTAGATTCCTATGAAGTGTCTTGTTCTTAACTTACCAATTGGTTTACCCAACAGTCTTGTAGTATTCCTTGAATATTGAAATAGAGACAACATTCATAGAGGATTACTAAAAATGAGAAAGCATATGTGTGTGTTCATGTATGTGTGTGTATGCATATTTGAATGGTTGTTTATATCTGCCTGCTTCTGAAAGTCAAGGCATTATTAGCTCCAACATCAAAGTTAGTTTGAATATCAAGTGTGGGATAGATACATTTTGCATGCAAATACAGAACCGATCACTATAATTATAGAATTGAAATCCACAAATGTCTTACTTACATGTATGCAGGAGGATGTAGAAAATTATTAATGACTGTTAAAGTTCTGGCTACAACTAACAGCTTAAAAATAGGCAATTCAAATATGTGATTTCACTTCTTGTACAGAGACACTAAATATATCCATTTTGATATGGCTTTATGATTTTAGTCACTAGTTATTTGTGGCCTCCTCTGCTGTCCAACTGGGGCTATTTTGCTTGTCTCTACATTTGATACCAAAGCTGAAGGGTAAGACCAAAATGCATGTTATATGAATGCAGGAGGCCACCACCTAACAGGAGAAAACCTGAGACTAAACCAGAGGGCACTATAAATAAATTTTTAGGAAAGAAAAATCAAAGATCAACAAACTTGACAGACACTGTCAGACATTTGTTATAAGATTTGCTAACATGTTTACAATAAAAAAATAGTTTTCACTGGATCAAACAAAGTTATAACCAGATGGGTTTGTCAAAAATAGATCATGTCAAATATATCTTATTTCATTCTTTGGCAAAGTGACTAAATTAATGGACCAGCTAAATGCTTTGGACATAGTATACTTGGATTTCATTAAGGCATTTCACGAAGTAGACCACAACCTACTGCTTGATAAGTTAGAAACATGTGGGATGAACAGCATCACCACCAAACTGACTGACAAACCATACAATGTGTTATAGAACTACATCTACATGGAGGGAAGTAAGCAGTGGGTTACCCCAAGGTTCTGTTTTAAGCCCAGTGTGATGACTCAGAGTGTAACACAAATGTAACAAAATCCAAAAGGTAAATAAATATTGCCTCCAACTTGGCCCTACTGTTCAATAATACTCAGTTAGAGATAAAATGAACTCAAAAATAGTCTTCAAAAGAAAGCAATACAGTCTGAATTTAATGAGCAGTTAGAGGTGAAATAAAAAACCAAACTACAGTGACAAAATTTTCACAACGGAACAGGAGAAGTATTTACCAAATTCAAGGAGATAACAAAGCACAGTCTGTTGGAAGGATGCCAACCAAGATAACATCAGACCAAAATAAAACATGTTTGCTTCTGGCAACCTGTGTTTTAACCGTCTCTCTTATACACTTCTCTCCCCAGCTGTAACCACTGAGGAGGATCATTGCTGCTTTCTCTCTCACAAGCCAAGTTGTTGCCTTCTCCGTTCCTCCCTGCATGTCCTAGGATGAAGAGGGAATGGGCCTGGTTCTTCCTCTGACTGCCCAGCAGGCATCTGCCCTTCCCCAGCCTCCTCCACAACCTCTGGAGCCACACCTCCACTCCCCGTGAGCTGTTCCTCCTCTCCCTCAGAGTCCAACTCTACCAAGGGCATGACACCCAGTACTTTTCAGTGTTTTCATAAATGATTTAGATGAGTGAATAGAAAGGGAACTCATCAAAATTGCAGAGGACACCGAGCTAACAGGAATAACCAACATCCAGGAGATGAGCTCAAGATCCAGATGGATCTTGACCAGAGGTGGTATTCAGCAGGTTCTGACCAGTTCTGGAGAACTGGTAGTGGAAATTTTTAGTAGTTCGAAGAACCGACAAATACCACCTCTGACTGGAAATTTTACAGCATCCTTGTCCTGCCAGCCAACCAAGCCACGCCCAACAGAACCAGTAGTAAAAAAATTTGAATCCCACCACTGATCATGATAGACCTGAACTCTGGGCCCTATCTAACAAAATAAAATTCAGTGTGGATAAAAGTAAGGTTTGATACTTAGGCAAGAAAAACCAAATGTACAATACAGATTAGGTGAAACTTGGCTCAGTAACAGTAACTGCGAAAGGTTCCTAGCTTCCTAGTGGACAATCACTTAAATATGAGCCAACAGTATGCTGCAGCCACCCAAAAAAAAAAAAAAAAAAGCCAATGCTTTAGATCTGCTTTTTCTTAAAATGAATCAGAATTTAATTTAAAAAATGCCTTTCCAAATCAACCATTGTATTGCCAAACTTTAGTGGCATAGACTTAGGCTGATTCAGGAATGTAAATCGTACCCAGGGATGTATAGCCACAGACTGTTGACTTTTAACTTAACTAGTGGACTATGAGAACCCTCATTAGCCCTTATTACTGAGTTATTTTCTCTATTTTCCCAGTCTTTCTATAATATTCTTCCAGATTAACAGTTTACATGAGCAAAAATTTCTGCATTACTCTTATGAGCTGTTCAGTGTCATCTTGCTCCACAAGATGATTGGCATATAAATCTGATAAAGAAATAAAGAAATAAATACAGAACTGGCTTCTTCTATTATTGATACACTGTTCCCTGCAAACAGGCTCCTCAGCTGAACAATTATTTGTGTCTGTCAGAGCCAGTCCTTAATGCTTGAATTGGCATCATGTTGACAATTAAAAATTGGCTTAATTCATCAGTGAAAATCATCCTGGATTATCACTCCTTATTATCTACATCAAGAGGACATCAAACTGTTTTTACGTATGCAATCCTGGGGTGAGGTTAAGCTTAAACTATTCATTTTCTCATTTTTAAAAAAAATAGTACTACACTACCATTCCTTTTATATTGCCAAAATTCGGCAATTTGCCATACATTTCTTGAAATTTATCCTGGGATGCTTGGGAGAAGCTACAAAATAGGGACTGGGGACAAGTAAAAGATTAAGGATTTTATCAATATCAAAGGAGCAGAACAAATAAGTTGCTTATTTTGTTCAGATAAATCACAGAAATTTGCAAGGTAACAGAGTACAAACAGGCCAAACATTTGAATATGGGAAGAGAGAAAACATATCTTGCAATTTGTAATATTTGCTGATTTGAAATCAGAAGTTGGTTCTTTGTTCCCTAATTTTGTCAGAATTTGCTTAAGAGAAATAGGAGAGGTGGCCTGTTTACTCATTTGGATTGAACATATTACAATTTTGAATCCAGACTCCATTCAGAACTACTAGGTATACTTGGTGAGGTCATTTAACCTACCTGTGTCTCAGATCACTACTTTCAAATTACAGTTGCATCGCATTTCAACCTCATGAATTAGTTGAAAACTTGAATTAAGGATTGCAGCACACCCAAGACCTATGTTAATGGGGTGCACCCAAGGATCATGACTTGGGAGTTTATGAGCAGCACTTTGATTATTTGTGTGATTAATTGCTTATATGACCTGTGGCAAAAGCACCTGGAGCATGAAACAGAGCCATGGATACAGTTAGCAAGATAGATATTTTACAGATATATGAGGAGTTTGCTTAGAAATCCTGAACCAAACTAAAGCAATTGTAATAATTCTGAGTTTACAGACATCCAGGAATTATGAGCATCTTGCACTTTTGGAAAATATATTACATGTGGGATAGCTTGTGTCTCAAGGGCAAGCATTCTGTTTCTTTCATGACCCATAACTCAAGAGCATGGCATGCAGCATTTGCCCTTTAGAGAACATCTTCATTCTTCACAGGTGAGAGAGATGATCACAGCAAGACTACAGAAAATCCAGTTCACTCTGCAATGATTGGGGTGAGATTATTTTAACCTTTTTTTTTTTTTTGCTTTATATGGTCTATTATTGCACTCAGATGAAGAAAAACAGAAAAGAGAAGGAGAAAAGGATAAACAGGAGCAGGAGCATCTAATGGTACACCAGATGCATTCAGACTGTGATATGATTATTGTGCTGCTATCATAAATCACATCATTAAAAAAAACAGGAAAGATGATGGATCCAATGCACATCTGCTTAGATGATAATCAAAAAGACATAAAATAGCATGTCTAGTCATGGTTTTTTTTTTTTAATCTGGGATGACAAAACATAATTCTGTCAGCAGCATCTCATCTTTATAGTCCCAGTCCATCATTATCAACAGATCTAAGCATTTTGTAAGTTTCAACAATCCCCAATAACAAATCAAATTTACTCTGCATATTTACATCCTTATGGGATCCACAGGCTAGCTGCAGCGGAGGCATCTGCTCAGTGACATTTGACCAGCTATTTTAGTGCCTCGTTATTTACATGATGGCCCACCAAAAGCTCAATATACTTTTAAATAAAATGAACTAAAGCCACTGTGTTATAATAGAAAAGGATTTATCTGGCCTTTATAAATC
Organism: Laticauda colubrina; assembly: GCA_015471245.1. Taxonomy (NCBI): domain Eukaryota; kingdom Metazoa; phylum Chordata; class Lepidosauria; order Squamata; family Elapidae; genus Laticauda; species Laticauda colubrina. The sequence continues at coordinate 16,554,213 of BLBF01000025.1, forward strand.
CAGATTCCCTTTTGAAATTCAGTCTCAGAGTATCCAACTTTGTGAGATTGTTCTGAGGACAATATGGGCAAAATTCCAGGAACATTATTTTTTAATACTATACTACTAAATACTATTTTCATTTTGAGATACTTGGAAGTGTTCCAAGTAACAAATAAATTGGAGTGGCATTTAAGAAAAAAGTCTTTCAAGAATCATTGAATATGCCTATCTCACTCATGGGCGAGAGATGAAATAAAGGCAATGTCCTACCTGATCTGATAGGAAGGACCTGCTCCAAGTTACATTGAGTAGGGAGTGTTGACTGGTAGACCCCAGAAAGACAGCCATTTGTGTCATGGCACCTGTCCTGGAATTAGATTGGCCCTGTCTTTGTTTGCTTTTTGAAGGGCCTTAAAAACTGGACTTTCATATTTTTCCCCACATTTTTTACATGTGGTAGACTTGCAATGCTGCAAAAAAGTTTTGGAGACTGCTACAGACATGGGTGGAACAAATTGTGGGAGAGTGTATTCCATTTAAGCTGGAATTTTTTTCTCCTAGGAATAATACCACAAGGATATAAGAAAGATTTAATTTATCTAATAATACATGTGTTGATGGTGGCTAGAATAATGCAATGCTGGAAGAGTATGCAATGCTGGAATAGTGCAATGCTGGAAGAAGGAAAGAACACCGCCAGAAATAGAGATAATAAGGAAAATTATGACCTCTGCAGAATCAGACAAGTTAACTCTAGAATTAAAAAATAAAGGGGAATCTGAGTAACTATGAAACATGAAATAAATTTTATCAGTGGTTGCATAGAAGAAGGCAAGGTAGAAACATAAGTAGCTATGATGATTAGAATAATTAAACAATTTATCAAACAAGAAGATTGTAAATGGTGAAGTAAAATTTATATAAGTATAATTGTAATGCTAGAACAGTTGCAGTGTGCTGTATTCTTATAATTAAAATAATTAATACACACACACACACACAGACACACATATATAAACTTGGCTTTCAGCTCAAACCTGAGGACTTTGGGTATCAGTAAACCTGACTGGTTGGCTGATTGCTTATATTCTGCTTGGCTGCTATATGTTTTATTTTTATTCCCTATTTTTGTAACATATATTATGCATTTCATTCTAAACAGGCTAAAGGTGCATAAAAATGAGACAAGCAACTATATATATTAAACAAACAAACAAACAAATAAATATCATGAGCATATGACAGGGCATGATGTGATAAATGCCAGAAACAAAAAGCCCTGTGCACCATGAGAAAGAGATGGGAACGGATTCAGGCATTCAGGGCTGGCATTAATAGTAAGTAGTAAATTCTAGAGTAGTAGCAAATACATGGATTAGCTGGGTCTTAATCTGATCTAGAACAACTCTTCTGAAGCTCTCCCTTGCTTGCTTCCCTGTCTTTCTTCATGGCAAATTATTATTTTCAGTATTTTCAAATTATTATTTTCAGATCAAGCACAATCTTTTAAGGGGGGAAATTAGGAGGGGGAGGTATGGATTTACCTAACTTTAGAGAAGGTGGTTAGGAGTTTGAGCTTTTCTGTCTTTGGGAGTCCTACAAACTTCCTTATAACAATTTCATAACTTCCTTCAATATCATGGAATCAAGAACACAGATGTCAGATTAAAAAAAAACCTTCAATGGTTAAATAAATACATATTCTCTCAATTTCTCAGAAATTTATCCTGTATTTCAAAACATTATGGGATATAATTGATGGACATTAGGGAACTTTTTCAGGAAACTTTAGCTAATATAGGTTTGCAAAATGTACAAAGTAGCTTTTGGACATCGATAGCCACCATTTGTACAACAGATTAGACAGAAGGCCATTTATCTACTGTCTACTCTGTTCTATAAAACAGCCTGTTTAATTTATTCTACAGAACTCAGTATAAGCCATTGATAGTCAAGCCAAGTCCAATATATGCAGCTTTATTCTGATTGTTTTTTTTAAATTGCTATTCCAGGAAAAGTTTGGGACATATGATTATGATGGGTTTATGAGTCTATTTAAATTAAGAAATTCAAATCAATGTTTCATCACCCAGTTTCATGACTAAAGAGCAACCTTCCCTTATTTTTAAATGGCACACCTTAATTCTAGGCTTTGATTTGTAGTCACACTATAGACTGACAGAGGATGATGAACACAGGTGAGCATTGGGAGATGGAGAGATGACCAAACAGGTTGAACAATTGCCATTTGCTCTGGATCTCCTCTTGTGCCCCAGGAGAGTAAGAATCTGCTGATGGATTTTAAATATCAATGTAATTGTAATAAGAGCTTTCCTTTTGGGTTTGATGGGTGAACTGTTGGAAAAAAGGGGAAGCTTTGTATATTATAACTGCAATGAGATTATGATATGCATAATGATAGAAAGATTCAGTCTTACCAACAATGACAGAATGGTTGGTGAAGATGATGAAAGTTGCTGAGATGGCTAAGTTGTCTTCTTTGATCAGAGGAAAAAAACAATGTTTATTGCTGCCTGGAAATCTTTATAGACATTTTGCACAAAACAGAAAAAAGCTTTAGGGTTTTAATGATTAGATAGGATGGATTATAGAAAGAAGAGATTAAAAATGTAACCATGGAGTAAGAGATAAATTTATGATTGTACTTATAATCGCTGTGGAAGTTACTTTTTTACTTTTTTACTTTTTTCCTTTTTTTTTCTTTTATCTTTAGCTTACTCTTTGATTTGTTTCTTCCTCCCAATCAATATTAATTTGCATTAAATTTTTAATCTTCTTTTTAAAAAATTAACATACTTTTTTTTAAAAAAAGGAAAGAAGCTATGGCTAGAAGGACTTGTAAGCAGGACCCTGGTTTCCACCAAAAAGAGGATTAAGAGCATTGTCATATCTAGAGGAAGGGAAAATGGGCAAAGAGTAATGAAGGGTTTGTTTGTTGGCTAGTATGACTGTCCCATTATGGAACCAAGAGTTGCCAAAAGCATTTTGGGCAGTTGTGGCAATTTGGGTCTTGATTTTTTATATATATATAGTTGTATCCAATTGCTACAACTGAAACTTTAGAAAAAGGATTTTCTTTTGCTCCAGGTAGAGAAATCAGGGGCAAAATGAATAGAGGCAAATGAGTGTACTCTGACACTAAGACATTTCTCTAGTTTTATATAATTTCAAATGGAAAGTGATAAATAACATTAATGTGTTCTGACTGGTAAGAAGAAACTCCAAAGATTTGTTATAAGCCGAATTATGTAGTATTTCTGTTTCATGTGTCCTCCTTTACTGCTCCTCAGGCTTTTAATTGGCAATCTGGGACAGACAGCAAGTCCTTTCCTTTGAGGTCAGCATTTTTAAAGCCTACATTGAAATTAAATGCCGATGCAGTCCCTCCCCACCCCTTCTTATTTTCCACATCAGTTTCCAGAGTTGGCTAATTTCACCAATGAAGTAACAAGTTAACTGTCAAGTTAGATTAGGTCAGATTAGTTCTCATCTCAAAAGCTGACAAAGATTGCTCTTGACAATATCAGTGACCTCACATGCACTGGCAAGGACACATGCTCTTAGTCTGCAGGGAAGTTTTCTTCTGTGACAATCAATCAGGCAGAAGATGAAGACAATGCAGTAATGGATGTATGCGCCTGCTTGCTTTCAATTAAAAAGAAAGAAAGTAAAATACTCTGACATCTTATTGAGATTCAGAGGTATTCAGCAGGTTCTGACCATTTCTGGAGAACCGGTCACAGAAATTTTGAGTAGTTTGGAGAATTGGAAAATACCACCTTTGACTGGCCCCACCCCCATCTATTCTCTGCCTCCTGAGTCTCAGCTGACTGGCTGGATCTTCTTTTGTTGCCTTGCACAGGAGAAAGGAGCTGGAAAGCAGGTTAGTAGGATGTGGAGGGCATGCAATTGTGCAGAAACTTCCCCCAAGAGTGTGGAAGGAATGGAAATTGTACAGTATCCTTTCCCTGCCACGCCCACCAAGCTACACTATGCCCACCAAGCCACACCCACAGAACCGGTAGTAAAAAAAAAATTGAATCCCACCACTGTTGAGATTGTTTATAATGGTGGATAACAGTAATTGATTGATTGTGGTCTAGTATGAGCTGGTGAAGGGGTGCTAGTAGCAAATAATTAGGGGAGATATTTTAATAAATAATAGCATTTCCTTGATTGAGAATGAAAAACCATCTTGAGAAGAGAGAAGATGAGTTGTTCCTCACCCTCCTCTCAGTGAGGCTAATTGCAACTTTAGGGAGAATGGCTGTAGGTCAGAGAAAGGACATGGGAGGAGAGAAATGGGCATGCTGTAGTCTTCCGGAATGGGAGCAGCTCCCAGATGTGAAAGCAACTCTAAGGGCTAGCAGGTTCCATCGCATTCAGTGAATTGAAAGTAAATCAGGAATAGCTCCTTTGGATTGTCAGACTTAAGGCCCATCTGTATTTAGAAAGCATAGGGCCATATTTTCTATGCTGATCATTATCTTGGTTTAAAATGGTCAGCATAGAAAATATGAAGAAAAAAATAACTGTCTCTAATAAAGATAAAGGTAATATTGCCTGTTGGGCATTAATGGTATAACAATGCATCTTAATTATCTATTGAATCAATCTGCATAATTTTATATGCTATCTACATATTCTTTAATATAAGAAAAAGGGAAAGAGGCAAATCCAATGGCAACATTAAAAGAAAAACTATAAATTGATGGTTTAAGCTCATACCAGAAAACCTGAGTTCAAAACCAATTTTACTTTTATATAAAATCTTCATCAAATATGTTTTTTCAAATACATTAATGTGCATTGTCTTCTATGGTACAAGAAGTATAAATGAAACTTATTTTCATTTCATTCTTATTTTCATTTTAAGATCCAAAGGAACCTGCTCTTAAAGGTATTGTAAAATCAGGAGGACATAAACCATTTTGTACCTCACAAATTAATAACATTTCTCCAGATTAACCAGTCTATAATTAAAGAATAAGCACAAAGTTTCTTTTAAAGCCAAATGGTTGTTTAAAATAACTTAATTGACCATCGTTATTTCTTTTCGGTTGTTTACAATTTCTGCTAGCTCCACAAAAATGTCTGTGTTGTGAAAATTGGTTTACTGGAACACAAACAAAATGTTTTACTTTCAAAAGCACCAGAGCTCATTTTGGTTTATGGAGTTATATGCATCATGAATCCATGGAGAATAAAAATGCTTCTATTATTAAGTCAGACAAATGAGCCTGTGTTCAACTTATATATAACTAATCAATTTATTATTTTTTGTCCTTTTCCCATGCAATCCCATTAAAGGATTCGCTATCAGAAGAATCAGTCCATCTACCCATTCCATCCATCCATCCATTATCTGTCTATCATCTGTATGTCTATCTGTCTGTCTGTCTGTCTGTCTGTCTGTCTGTCTGTCTGTCTGTCTATCTATCTATCTATCTATCTATCTATCTATCTATCTATCTATCT
>BLBF01000025.1:16563458-16601652 GCA_015471245.1 Laticauda colubrina
TTCTCAACTGCAGTCCACATGTTCTAATATTACAGTGGCTGTCACATTCCCAGAGTTAATATAAAGTATCATATAAAAATAAATTTATAAAATAAATGTTCTAGCAAGAATCTTCAAAACAGTTATTTTCATTACTCTATTTTTATAGAAACTTTATATTAACTCTGGGAATGTGACAGCCACTGTAACATTAGAAAATGTGGAATGCAGTTGAGAAGTAGATATGCGGGACAACCTGTGAAGACTTGAGTTTGGAAGATCAATGTTCAACTCTGAACAAAAGAAAAAAATAATTATAAGCTTATAAACACAGAATTTGAAATAATTTTTTTAAGCAAAAAGCTAAATAAGATTTTGATCTAAAAATATTATAAACTGGTTAAGGGGCCATATACACTTGAAATATTGATTTTAACTATAAGATTTGGGATTAATTATAAAATAGCTTCTTGGAAGACTTATTTTGGCTATCCTAATTATTCTAAGTTACTTTGTGGTTTTAAAAACTGGACAATAGAGGACACTAAATACTCTTAGCAAAATGAAAAAATTGCAAGCCTTTTCTTGATATTACTTAATAATGTAATTTATAAAATGACACAATATTTTACAGTATTAGAAATATTAAAGGATATTTTTTAAGGATAAAGCCAGAAATTAGTAACTACAGTTCAGTGCTGTCAGTAATTATGTCTTCTTTTGTAGGTAGACTCTGTCCGAAAAAAATCCTTAATGAGGGAATGACAGATGTGGAACAAATTTTGTTTGACAAGATAGAGAAAATATTAAAAGTGGAACTACAAATATAAGCCAAGAGAATGATTTGGAAAGAACACTTTTGTAGATATAGAAAAGAAAGTGATTGCTATTTTAAAAATTAAAAAGGAAATACAAATAATAAACCAAAACAATTACCTATACAAGGTTTTCTATTGGATTTACAAAAGAGGCTTGTTAAAGCCTTAAAAACATCCATGTGATGAGATAAAGAATTGAAGAGAAATCAAATCCTGTTTGAGTCAATTGAAGATCAAGACTGCTAGAAGTAAAAGGAAGGAACATAAAGTTAGCTTATTTGATCAAGGCTAACATAAGACTCTGTAAAAAATGGGGTAATATTTATGGACGTTTTGCTTACATTAGGACTGAAAAGTTTATGTTTTTTGAATTTGTTTATTAAATAGGAGATATGAGACAAGAGGAAGATATTTAGTAACTAAATTTGTTTATATTTGTTGTGGTAAAGTTTGAAAGTCACTTCTTTATAGATTTCTTTTTATTTTCTATATTATATTATTATTTCTTTTCTTTTTTTTTTTCCTGCACATTTTATTCTTTTTTCTATTCTCTTTCTTAATTTAGCATGTATTAGTTTTTGCAATTGTAATTAAAATTCTTAATACAATATAGTCACCAAAACTTAGTTTTTTGCTTTTTAAAAAGGACTTTCAAGATGAGATGAACTTGAGATATAGTTGTAATTACAGTGCTGTTTGGTGTCTTGTATATTTTGAAATTTTCTTTATCTGAATTCAGTGTGCATAGTATTCATTAGGACTGTGCCAAACCTTTGAAAGAGGACCTTTGCAATGTACTTTACTGGAAACAAAGCACCTTTCTTTGCATCATAAAAGCAGCTGTGTCCTTTGCAAGATTCATTTGATTGTTTTAAATCTGCCCAACCTGTTCCTGTATGCATGTTTATATGCTAGACAACAATGCTGGGACTACCAGCCAAGCCAAATGACTGTGCATGAACACCCATGCTGAGCTGTCCAAGAAGAGATTTCCCTGCAGCCATGCAAGATTTCTAAAAGAGGTGGCTGCTTTAAAAATTCGAAGACAGAAACTTTATTGATACTAATATATAGTGTGAAAGATCTCTTTCTCTTTTGTGCAGCCCTACTAATCACTCTTCTAATGCTGTTTTTAAAATAATGTTGTGAAATGAGTTGTGCTGAAAATTGTAACCACTCACAGTGGATACCTTTATTCATTGAAAGAGGACTTGAATCCATTTCCGCACAGTTATAATCTGACCCTCTAACCACTCTGCCCCATGCTTTCATGGTGTTATGCCATTCAAATTCCCACTCATTTATAAAACTCCAGATGTTCTCATCGGCATTTTGTACCAATTCCCTTTCCATAAAGATCTTCTATGAGGGCCATTGCTAGAAGTGAGTCCACCAGAACTATAGATTCCATCTGATTCCACATCTGCCTTGTTAACCCCAGTGACATTTTCACAACAATTGGCTGCCGGTCCGCTAGCCTGACCTCTGCAATAGCATCTCATTATTACTAATTAAAGAATTAATTATTCATGGTGACAAGAACTATTTAGCATGGCAAAGATGTGTCAGAGGATGAGCTATGCGTGGTTTATGAAGCTTTGGAAAAATAGATTCTTAAATAAATTAATAAAGGGAGCTCTGGGGTTTCATTAAAAGGTGGCTAGAGGGGTTGCATACTAGTTTCCAAGGAGACCACAGGTGGTTTGCTCAGATTTTTTTTCTTCCTCACTTAAAACTTATTTGGCCACATGATATTTTCCTCTGCTCCTCAACCCCATCGTTACTGTTCTATCCTCAGGCCCTAAACTCAACATTTTAATGAAACCCCTGTTGTCCTCCTCTCGCTTTGAACCCCATGTGATCTCAGGCCTCCATATTGGACAGTTGTTAGTTGACGGGAAACTTGTTTTTGATAGAGAGCTGCCCATGAATAAACAACAGTTGTGATAAAAGCTGTTCAATAAAGCAAGTCTAAGATAAATAAAGGGCACTGGGAAAAGGAGAAAGAGAGGGAGGGAGGGAAAAGGATATGCATAAATTCAGATGAATGCTCCATGGTGAAAACCATGTTAATTACTCTCCATTTGGTCTTGAGGTATGTTTAGTGCCAGAGATTACTTTAAATGGGATACTTTCCCCCCCCCTTTGATTTATAGATTTTATTGTCAGAAAAAAATACTTAGCATCCTTGCTCATTTTTTTTCCTGTCATTGCTCATGTTTCGCAGTATTTGTTTCACAATAATAATGATGATGGTAATATTAATACCTTCCAGCACAATGAACTAAATAGTAATATAAATAATAATGTTAATGTTTTCAAGCATCTGCTCTGTTGCTCCTGGGCACTCTGTAAATTCAGACTTTGGTTAAGTATAGGGGCTAGATAGTAAAGTAAAATAAAATATAAAATAAAATAATAATAAAATAAAATATAAAATAAAATAAAATAATAATAAATAAATAAAATAAAACCAGAATCATGTTACAAATAAAGTTATTCCTCCGTGGACCCCAACATCTCCCTTGCAAACTAGTTCATGTAATTCTTTTTCATAATAATAAAGCCAGCCCCTAATGTTGAACATCTTCTGAAAAGAAGTGGTCAGTTGCAACATAATTTTCAGAACCTGAGAGAAAAGGGCAATGTTCTCCACTTCCTCTAAAGAACCACTGACAATCTAGTTCAGCAGGAAAAGGAAAATATACAACATTCTTTTTTTTAGTAGCTCTGCCTTGGGAATTTTCTAAGATAATGGAAGATAGCCTGTAACTGTAATTGGTTGTCAAATACTTTTTTGTATTTTCTCTTCCCCACAAGTCATCTCAATTTTCAATATGAAACAAAGCAAAACCTATCCCTTTGGAAAGATTTCATACATCAATCGGGCATTACGCTGGTAGCTATCTCTATTAAAGTCAGCATAGCTGAAGCCAAAATGGCCATGCAGGGCAATGCCAAGCAACTGGAAGGGAAGTAGCATCTTAAAGCAGCCAAATACTGCTGACCAGACTTCAGTTCTTGACTGCTGTATCCATGAAAAAAGTTACATTGGCAGACAAATGAAGCACAATTTTAAAGCTGGAGAATTTAAGGATGGATTAGGAGGACATAAGAATGAATCACTGAAAGTGATACAGTGAATCGGTGGAACAAACCACCTTACTTTTCAGTTCTTTAACTGGTTCCATAGAGAAGCCTACCAGCCAAAAAGCCCTCATTCAGTTTGTTAGGTGTCCAAAGAATAATAATGACTTAGACTTTTTAGTGATTTTCATTTGCTGGTGTTGTACTTTTTCTGGTTTTAGTTGATACTTGTTTCTAAGCTTTTGTTGTTAGTTATTTTAGACTCTCCTGTTAAGGAACAGTGGGGTATTCATTATTAAAATAGTTTTATTTCCATCAATTAAAAAATTTAAAATAATATTTATCTAAAATAGTTTTTAAAAACATATTTAACATATTTTCTTTCAATAGGATTAAATACAAAGGATTTTAGAAAGCCTTGCCTGGGTTGTTTTTTTTAAGCTCATCTTATCTTTGTGTCAAAAATGCAGGAACTAGAAAAGGGAAGTTATTAATTTGAATTTTAAAAAATTAAAAATGTTAATAAAAACATAAATTTATATAGTTGTAACCCAACCAAAAACATGAAATGATTCAAAATCCACTATGGAAAGCAATTAAGCATCTTGATACGTAGAAACACATCTATGCACTGCTAATCTTCTGAGGAAAAACACCACTGTTTTTAAAGTCAAAGCAAAGTTGTATATACCACAAGAGCTTTACTCCAAGTCCTTCAACAACAGCAGTAGGGCAAGCTTTCTACTAATCAGATAGCCTAAGGGAAGACTTAAACAGAACATATATATGTTCACTGGAGCTTTAAAAACCCAGTCCTTTAAGTATTTTGTACAGCTCCCTGTGATCAGCACATGGTGTAGTGGACTTGAACAAATGATATTGATTTTTTGTTTAATTTGGACATTAGTTCAAGGAGAAATCCTCCCTTAATGAAAATGTAAATGTTGACACAGAAATGAAACTTAAGAAAGTGCCACTATTGTTATAATGGCACAATCCAGCACATTGTTGGGAAGAATTTGAACAGAGGGACCATCAAATGAATTTTCTTTTATTTAAATGTCACTTGTTCCTAGTATTTCATACAGGTAGTCCTCAATTTACAATCATAATGGAGCCCAGAATTTCAGTCATAAGTCATGATTGTTATAAATCAAAGCAACCATGTGACTGACCCAACTTTAGGACCATTTTTGCAGCAGTTATTTAGCCAATGCCACGGGTGTAAAGTTTGCAAATGTGTTTCTATAGAAACTGACCAAAAAATTGGGCTGATTGCCAAATACCCAAAATGTGGTCATGTGAAAAAAAAAAACCTGCTCTCTTTCTGTGTGTGTTACTGTCAGAACTCTGCAGCCAGTAGCTTTTGGGGGAGTCTTTCAATTGTCACTAAGCGACTGATCATTAGGCAAGGTCTAGCTGTGTATGACATCAGCAGCAGGAATACAGCTCTGAGTTCCCAACGAAACTGGATTATTCATTGATATATGTAATTGGGTGTTTTCTGAAAGATGGATTAAATGGCCTTTAAATGGGTTATTAACTTCAAATGGGTTGTGCCATCTCCTTTTTTGACTCCAGTCTCCATTAATTTTACAGTTGTAAAAATTTAATGTAGAAGTTAAACAAGGTCAAGGTCTGAAATCAGTCCAACTAGATTTTTGTAGCGAAATTTTGGGTTATGAATAAAATAACCAATTGTCCAATGTGTTTCAATCAAAACCTTCCTTGGGTTAAATTTAAGGTTTCCTCAAATTTAATAAAAGTACTTGGTCATCAAAGTTTGACTATTTTGATTTCTTAACATGTGTGATTGTTTTAATTAATTGGTCAAGGAGTCCTTTGAGGCTTAAAGATGGGATAAGCATACATATATAAACAATAAACAAAATAAGCTAAATACTTTAAAAAGTATATGGAATTTTCATCACAAAATATATTGAATATCTGAAATTTTAGTTGCTCACTACCACACTTTAAATATGACTAAGATTCATCTCCCAGGAAGCCAACAAATAGCAATTTAAGATTATTTGAAGTATATTCCTAAATTTATTATTTTTCTCATTTATAAACAAACCACTGGAAGCAATGATTCCTAACAGTCAATTTCTATAATCTATCCTGATTTGACTTTCTTTCAGAAGGTCTAAGGAGCTGCTGATCTAGCCTCTGGAAGGAAACTACTATCAAAACCTTCCATCTTAAGATCCACTGATTCCACCCAGAATGAATATACTGGATATATTGGTTCCCAATGGAGATGGCAGCCCTACAAGCACTTGAGAGCCAAGCCATTTAGGGCTTTAAAGATCATATCCAATCTTTTGCATTATAGCCAGAAGTCCAATGGCTACCTCTGCAGTAGCCACAACAAAAGTCTAATTCATCTGGAATTTATCTATCATCTCCATTCATCAGCATATGGGCCATTGGATTCTGAACCAACTTCAGGTTCTGAAAAGGCGGCCTCATGTAGAATGACCTGCAATGATCTATATCAGGAGTGTCAAACACACATCATCATGGCAGCATCAGGTGACTTATTGGGACTTTTCTCCCCTTTGCTAAACTGGGCATGGACGTGGCCAGTGCATGATGCATCTGGCCCATGGGCCAGGAGTTTGACAGCCCTGATTGTTGTGGCCCACCAGCGGCCAGCGGAGTTGGTGGCAGACTCAGACAGTGAGGAGGTTGGGGAGGAACATAAGCCAGTCCTGGAGTCTGGGTAAGGCTCTGATAAGTGCTCTGCATCACAGGCAGAGATGGGGCCAAGGTTGTCCGACAGTTATTAGCTGCCTTTGGAGTCAGAGATCAGTGAGACAGAAGAACAGCTGGAGCCTGTTCCCAATGTGCACATGTACAGAGCTGTCAGAAGAAGGGAACAGTTAAGGAACAAGGGTTGACTCGGGAGTAAAGGCACAGGTGGATGGTGAATGGCCCCTCCCATAGGGAATAAAGAGGAGTGAAAGGGCAGTGTTGTTTGCAAGAAACAATTAGTTTGTTTAATTAGTGTGTTTGTTTAATTGTTCATGACTCTCAGAGACTCCTTGCCAAGTATTTTCTTGTACAGTGTTGCACTTGGAAGCTATCGCCCTGGTAATTCTCTAAGCTTGATAAGGTCTGTGGTTGTAATTCACCTTTGAAAGACTGCCAGGACTTTGCTGGATGTGAATGATAGAAATTCACATTAGCCTAATAAAAATGGGTTTTGTCACGACAAGAAGCCTGCTTTGTGATTTTGTAAAGGCTAGGTCAGAACACTGATCTACATGGTGATGATAATGAATCACTATCTCCAGGACCTCCTACTCCAAATGGTAGGGTTTCAAAGGGTATACCAGCTGAACCTGGGTGAAGACACTTCTGGCTGCAGCTTTCACCTGCTCATAAGTCAGTAGGTGTGATTACAAAAGAGCCCCAAATGATGGGAACATACCCACTAAGAATATCCAACAGAGTAGACAAAGAGCGTGATGATTTCTACATGAATAGGAACTATATCTTTTTGGGTTCAAACAATTTTTTTCAACCAGTCAAGACTTTTACATCCTCCAGACAATCATGGTCTTAACAAAATATCCAGTTTAAACTGAAGTAGCAATGTTTAGCAAAGCATCATCAACATATACCTCAGTTTAAACCAATGAATCCATAGGCCTAAACCACAGGGGAGATCAACATCCACAAAAAGGCTTCCAAGGAAATGACCTCTGCTACACTACAACAATGGATTTGCCTGTTAATAAAGGAGTGTAAAGCACTGTAAAACAATGGCTCCAATCACCAAAGTGTGCAGGCAATCCATAGATGTACTATAGACTAAACAGATAAAAAAAATGAAAAGAAGGAATTAATGAAAAGAAGGACTAGGGGAGACATGATAACAGTGTCCCAATATCTCAGCAACTGCCACAAAGAAGAGGGAGTCAAGCCACTGCATAAGAAGCAATGGCTGGAAACTAATCAAGGAGAAAAGCAATCTAGAACGAAGGAGAAATTCCTTACAGAACAGTTAACCAGTGGGAACAATTTACCTTCAGAAGTTGTGAATTCTCCAACACTGGAAGTTTTTAAGAAGAGATTGGACAACCATTTGTCTGAAGTGGTGTAGGGTTTCCTGCCTAAGCAGAGGGTTGGAGTAGAAGACCTCCAAGATCCCTTCCAACTCTCTTATTTTATTCTCTCATCACTCCTTATCACCTCTCCCCTCCCACTTGTGACTGTATGACTGTAACTTTGCCACTTGTATCCTTACAATTTATATTGACTGTTTCCTAGTATGATTTGATTGTTGATTGTACCCTATGACTATCATTAAGTGTTGTATGTTATGATTCTTGATTCTTAACAAATGTACCTTTTCTTTATGTATACTGAGAATATTTACACCAAGACAAATTCCTTGTGTGTCCAATCACACTTGGTCAATAAAGTATTCTGTTCTGTTCTGTTCTACAGATCAGGAAGAACTAAGAGATTGCTTAGGACCAGGCTTAAGGTTGATTACATCTGAGACCTTGAAAGCCCAAGTCTTGTCAGGCACCACCCCAAGACATGGAAATTGAAGCCCCTGAGGGAACCACACGATTAGCCCAGTGACAAGACCCAGCCACTTAGGAAGGGATATCACCCAGAAAAGCAGAGTGGATGGTATTTAGTCTCGCCAAGTCCATAGGCATTCACATTCTGTCACTCCAGAGCAAAGTCTTACAGTATCATGTTTATTTCAGTATTGATGGAATAAGAAGCCAGCTTAATTTGACTCAGAAGAATAAATAGATTGCATTGCTAGTTTAATGATCATCTAGACTTGAGAGTACAATTAATAGAAATAAAATTATTTCCTAACATTCTAATTAATTACTCACGCAAATGGATGTTTACTAATAAACATCATAAGATTGGGAATCATTTTGGGGAAGTATAATAGGCCCCTATAGGGATGCAATTCCCCTCAACCTTTTTATTTTCTAATTGAACTCAGGAAAAATTAAAGTCTTAATTAAGCACACATTTTATTTCAGTACTTAGTGTTCACAAACTATATCCTTTTAATATAAAACTGACATTCTGGCACTTCTCACATGTCTGAAAAAGTAATGGGATACTCAGCAGTTTCTTATAGCAGTGGACTGAAATAATCAATAAAGTAGGAACATTTATTTATTGTTTAAAAATGTTGACAATCGTGTCTCATTTAAGGATTCCCCCCGCCATAGTTATTAAAAATAGGATGCAATTTCATAAGCCCTGAAATAGTGCCCTGCGGACAATGAAAATGTTTGGATTTTTTTTTTCCTCCTCTAAGTTTGGAGAGGAAGTTTCAATGTCAGTAGGGAAGTTCTACCACTGACATGCCAAATATAAAGCCTGTGGGCCAGATCCCATCCAGGGGTCCTTCTCGTGGTCTGAGAAGGATGGGGAGGCTCTTCTTCTTACGTGTACAATTGTCCGCTTCCCTTCCAACCATCCCAGATTCTTAATCAGTTTTCATGCACTTGGCATGGAAATAACAAACTTGGAAAATCATCTTTTCCTCCTTTCTATGATGTTGCCATGGCTTCATCCAAGTCTCACTGAACAATCCTAACACATGGCACTATTCCCCTTGAAAGGGCCTGTTGTCTGATAGTGAGACAAACAACGAACTCTGTTGAATGAGATTAGTTACCCTAAAGAGGAAAGTGTATTTTCCCCCTCCTATGGCTATTAAAGCAATAAGGACGATTGTTAAATCATTTTTCTTATACAACATTGGCACCAGACACACCTTTTTCTGGAAGCTTTCCATCCTTCTGAGTTCAGGCTTGATAGCTGACTGTAAGAGACTCTGGATGGGAGAGTGCACATCTAGTGGATTTGACATGGTGTGATCTGTTGCATGAGTCATTCTCCTAGCCTTAAAAAAAATCCTTTTTTATATAATCCTTCAACTCCCTTTGTAATTTGATCAGTCACAATTATAGCTTCTGTTTTTGTTTCTTACATTACTTTAGTAACCTAAGCTTTATAGTTCCTTTGCTAATGAACAAACATTATTTGGATTCTTAGAAATGGTTTGGCTTCTGAATTAGTTGGGCTTTGTTCATTTTTCTTTGGTTGATGTAAACCAGGATGGGACAAAAAGGAATTATTGGTGCCTAAATCAACTAATCTTCTGAAAATACTTTTATGTTTGTAGAGATTCCACAAGCAGTAATCTTGAAATTTGTTTTTTGATTCCATTTCTGAAACAATTTTGTACCAATTTAGTCTTATCCTCTATCTTTAAATGTTGTTTGCTTTTATTTTATTTTTAAAAAACTTAACTGAACATTTCTAGGATGTCTATACATTTTATATTTGGAGTCAAGTTTAGTTAAATGCAGTCATGGTAATAGTAAACAAGTGGATAAATTCTCTCCAGGAAACCTGGTCTTTCAAGACTTCCAAAGTCATATGTGTTGCTGCTATAATTGAGTCTATCTACTTCCTGTTGTTCATCCTTTTCTTTTCTGTCTTTCTCAGCTTTATAGATTTTTCCACAGAGCTAAGACTTCACATAATGTGTCCAAAATAGAATAATTTGAATTTGGTCATTTTTGCTTCAAGTGACAGATTTTAGTTATGTTTATGATCCATTTGTTTGTTTTTTGGCAATCCATGAGAAGTCTTCTCTGGCACAAAAGTTCAAAAGTTCTTCAGAGACCAACATTTGTTTCTACAGAATATCACAAGGAAAGCCATTGCTTATATGATTCTAATCTTTACAGATATAGACTCATTCTGGAATCTGAATACCTTTTTCACGGTCTTTATAACTTCTAATGTTTAGTCTGCAGTGCATTTATTGTTTGCTGGTTCTTTAGTGTTTAGACAATATTATAGGATTCTCTCTCTCTCTCTCTCTCTCTCTCTCTCTCTCTCTCTCTCTCTCACACACACACACACACACACACACACACACACACACACACACCCTATAGATCTGGGTATTAGTATAACCTTCTTTAAAGCTCTTCAGGTGTATTGAGAAACAATAAAAAGTTAACATGGGAATATGGAATTGTTATCTCACCCCATCTAAAAATTGAAGATGAGCGATTATAACATCGATTCTACTTTAGACACATTTGTTTGATCCTTAAAAAAGGAAAAATATAAAGAAGCCCCTTTTTATTATTCAGATTTAATGCATATGCATTTGAAATGAATCTGAATAAATAGGAATTAAATCATATTAAAATTAAAATTTTCACATTTTAGTACCTATATTCATTCAGAGTTGATTTGTTTTAATTTTATTATTCACTGAAAAAAAAACTCAATTAATTCAGTAGGAATTAGAAAAGACATTCTAATTCTGAAAGACCAGAAAAATCCCATTGTACACTAGGAATATATTCATTGCTTTTCAAATTTAATGTCTTCCATTTTCTCAGTTATGTTTCTCTGCATTATTCCATAAAAAGATTTTATCTTTTCCTCATTGTCCATAAACAGATGAAATACAAAACAGGATTGATCTCATTCTAAATAAAATGGGTTCTATTCCTAAATGAAAAGTTTTTATCTATTACATTGCTATTATAACTTTAGTACTGTCAAAACCTGATGCCCAGAAGATCTACTGAAATCACAAAAAATGCATTACATTTGGATATAAATTCTAAAATTATCATCCACAGAATGATAGATATTACCCACTGAACCTTTGACCTATACAAAATATATCATTTCCTCTGTGCCTCCTCCCCACCTACATTTCTTCTCTGATCTCTTTGAAATACAGCAAATATAATATCCTTCTTGGTTACTGCAGAACAATTTGAATTTTATTACAGGACATATAGTAGAAAAAGTTGACTTGGTCCTTCATTAAAACAAGGCCAACTCTGTGTCAAAATTCTCCATTATTTGACATTAAGCATAGTTTAAATCCTGCAAAGTTCACTCAATTTGCATTTCAATATAGTCAATATAAAATAGGACCTCCTATTTAAAAAAAAATACAGGGGGAAATTGAAATATGAAATAATACCGAAGATGAAGAAAACATTCTACTTATAAAGTTTTCCGCTTCACAGTTTCATTGGCCATCTTTCCAATGATGTGTCCTGGGTTTTAACATGTATGTTTAGGCAGATAGGTTAATTTTATAATTGACAAACCATTTTCAGCTTCAGTATTTTTTGTGCACCACTACTGTACATGTGCTGACATCATTTTCCTCTTCTCTTCTTTCAGCATTTCTTAAAGATTCTTCCACATTTTCACTAAACTGAACTAAATTGTTAAAGGGAAAAAGAAAGTATGGTAGCACGGTATATTTTAAATATAAGCACAGTTTTTTATGAATATTATTTTTTTATTATGGTCACTGACCAGAATTGCAAACAAAAATATATAATAATATGTAAAATAATAATAAAAATATAATCAAAACAAAGCAAGTGGGGCCATTCATGGACAATTAAAGTCTAACCTCACAGAGTGTATAATAAAATTTAGCTACATTCAAGGAAACTGAATCATACTGATCTAATAACAATTGTACATTAAACAGTTCAGAATTTCCTGGGTGTAGGTAAAGAGTTATAAGGTGGGGTCTTTTTAAGATCTTATAGTGTCGCAGGATATAAACTGTAGTTTCAATAGGGGCATAATCTCAGTTATAATCTCAGATTAGGGGCATAATCTCAGATCCTATGGGACTTTTTTTGTATTGACCCTCTAAAACTCCTGTGGGGAGGGTATTGAAACCTTCTTAAATTAGTGCTCTTTGGAACAATTAAATAATATAAATACCTTACTAGTTTTTAAAAAGGGTTGATTGCTCAGAAAAATATTATTAGTGAGCAAGGCAGATTCTGTTAGGTTTCCAGGTCTTTGATATATTAAATGCACTGAGGGAACTTTCATTACCCTTCATGAGGAATGCCTCCTTGGCAAACCCAAAATATTTTTGTAATATTTATTTGTAATTGTCCTCAAGAAGCAAAGAACTCAAACCTATCTGAAAGAAGAGGAAATTCTACCAATGTGCTATAATACACACCTATATCAAGTTCAGCCAGCCCGAATCTTCTCTGTAATTCTATATTTAGAAAGCAGGGGTATACCTGGACTGTAGCCCTTAGGAATTTAGATTAGACCTTTCAAGAGGATTAAAAGGAGTGTAAGGTCCTAGTTGGGCACTAAAAAGTAGTTGGACTATGCTGAATGAAGCTTCAGTGCTGCTGGGATATGCTATGCTCATCTGCTGAAGTGAAAAGCTTGAATTGCCTGTATTTTTTTTTTTTTTTTAGCATTTTGTAGGACAGTCTTTTCACTAGAACCTTTTGGTATCAGCTCTTCAGTGCTTTGTTAACCATCAGTCACTTTCGAATTTGGGGCATGGAGGGGGCATTGATCACTCCATTTTATTCTGCCTTTTAAAGGAATTTCACAGAAAAAGCAGTTTTACTTTCTTTCACTTCCTTATTTTACTCCTAGCAAATTTATAATATTCATTTTGTTCATTAATTTGTTAGACTGTAAGAAAGAAGTTCAATTTGAAAATGTAGAATATTCCATGCCCCCCCCCCAATCTATATGCACGTTTTTGTATGCATTTGAGATGGGATCACTGTTTTGTATGTAGTTTTATCCTTGTAAGTGGTTTTCTCCATCATTTCGTGCAGGGATTCCCAATGTATTGGCTAGCATCCCCTGAAAGGTCATGAGCAATTTATGGCAGTGAGGAGGAGTTGGGTCACCTTTTTTTAAAAAAAAAAAATTTCTAATATTTTTTAAATCCTAAATATGCATTCCACAGGCAAAATTTAAATACTGTGAAAACTCACTTTGGGCCAGCACATGTCCCCAGTGTTGCAGACCCTTCCAACATATATTCTAGATTAAAAATTGTTTAAAGTGACATACTGATGCCACAGCTAGCCCCTGTGATATTAAAAGAGGGTTACACAGATTGACTCAACCTAGAGAGACATAGTAATAAAATTTGAGAAGTTCTGCTTTACTGTACCACATATTTTGCCTTGATACATTTTGGGGGGCACATTTACTTTACTGTATGGATTTTCAAAAGTTTGAAATTCTCTAGAGTTCAGATTTCAGCATTCTGGTTCATCTATCAATTTAAGAAAAATAAACTTTATAAACTCACAGAGAAACTCAAGTGCAAAAATTACTTATCTTTAAATATAACATGTGAATGCTTGTGGTTCCCTATGACTTAGCTAAATGATGTATGGATTTGTTGGTATATCTTTCCCAAACAGTTTTTTTATTACTTTATCAAATCAGTTTATACAATGGTAAAACAATTATTTATCAAAAAGCATGCCAGAAATTGTCCATATTTTAAAACAGTTTGGAAATTAAAAAAGATTATTCATTACAATAGCCATTGGCCAAATCTCCTTATACAGGTTGATGAACATCCTTTTAAGCCACTAATTCTACTTCCATGGGCAATAGGGCTACCTTTGTAGATATTTAGAAAGTTTGTTGATAGTGGCCAAATGTGTGGCATGTTATAAGATTAGCTGAAACTCTTACAAAGATTTTACACTGAATGTTATTTTGTACTGTGTCCATATAAATCAAAGGTGGACAACCTATAGATCTAAAGTCACAAATGGAAATGCACATTGAATCTAAAAATTGGAACCACTCCATTCAAGCACATGACTTGAACTGAGAAATAATGATAAAAGAAGAAAATGAAAATTATTTACTATGGTTACTGAAATATTATTTATGTGGGAATATAAAGTAGCATTGTTATGAACTGTTGCAGAAAACAGTTATCCTTTTGAGACCACTCTTTCTAAGGCCCCTGTCACACTGCACCAACGGATGGAAAGAGGATGTAAAATGGAGGAAAACACTTGTCATCCGTTGGTTAACGCGATGTATCCGTTCTGTACTCACTGCCTCCGTTTTTCATGCTCTCTATCCGTCCAGCATCCGTTTATTGACGTTTCATCCACTCAGAAAGTTTTGAACTGCTCAAAACTTTTGAGCGGAAAATGTATCCAATGTGTCCATTCTGCATCCGCTAGGCATACAGGGGACATCCGTTCTGCATCCGCTATATCCGCTAGGCATCCGTTGCGCATCCGTGCAACTCCATCCGCTCCAGCGGTAAACGGATGCAGGGAGGAAGCGAAATGGATGCAGAACGGATGCAGAACGGATGCCTATCAGATGCAGCATGGAAACAAAGCATTTAAAACGGAAAAAACGTTCGTAGAGGGGACCTATCTCGGATATTAAGGGTGTCTAGAGGATGCCTAGAGGATGCAAAGGAACACCTAAGGGAAAACCTATACTGGCTATAAAAAGGGGGAGCAACTCATCTGGATCTCACTTTCAGACCAACAGCCCAGCTGTGCAGACCTCTGCAGCCTTCATCTGACTCTTGCTCTTCCACAGCATCCAGTCATGTCCACCGTGGATTGTAACAAAGTCCTTTTGGCAGCCACCATTGTTCTGCAACAGTGCGAAGCCATCTACAGGCTCTGTGAACTCTACTGCGAGAAGTAAAGGAGCCACTCAAAAAGAGTCTGGATCCGAAGATGGTTCGCCAGAAGAGCAGAGGACGGACTGTACAACAAGCTGATGGTGGAGCTCAGGAACGAAGACACTCGTGCATTCCAGAATTTCATGAGGATGCCTCCAGCCATGTTTGAAGAAGTTGTGCAGCGGCTGACACCCAGGTTGACCAAGGCAAACACCAACTTCCGGCCCAGCCTGGAACCTGGGCTCAAGGTGGCACTCACTCTGTGCCACCTGGCCTCAGGGACAACCTACAGGAGCATGCAGTACGGCTGGAGGGTGCCACACAACACCATCAGCATTGCGGTCAGAGAAGTGGTGCAGGCCATCATCAAATAATACCTGGAGGAGCTCCTCCAGTGCCCCTCCACTGAAGAAGGATGGAAGAAAGTTGCAGAGCAGTGGTATCCAGAAGTGGAACTTCCCTGACACCGTTGGAGCCATAGATGGCAAGCACGTGGCCTGCAAAGCACCAGCCAAGTCGGGGTCCACTTATTTCAACTACAAGGGCTTCTTCAGCATCATCCTCTTCGCCATGGTCGATGCTGACTACAAGTTCATGTACATCGATGCTTCAGGCAACGGCTCATGTTCAGATGCCCAGGTATACAACGCCAGTGACCTTAAGGAGGGGCTGGAACGCAACCTCATCGTGGGCTTCCCAGATCCAGACCCACTGCCCAATGACACACAAGATGTGCCCTACTTCATCATGGGGGATGACGCCTTCTCCCTCAGAACCTACCTCATGAAGCCCTACACCTCCAGACTCCTCACCCGTGAAGAGAGGATCTTCAACTACAGGCTGTCCAGGGCAAGGTGGGTGGTGCAGAATGCCTTTGGCATCCTGGCCAACAGGTTCCAGGTACTTCTCACCACCATGCAGCATCACCCAGAGACCCTGAGGAGGATCGTGGAAGCTTGCTGTATCCTGCACAATCTCATGTGCACCCGCGACCCAGTATTGCAGAACAGGCTCGTGGACCTCCAACAAGGCAATTGGGACATGGAGCCTGGGGAATGGAGGCAAGGGCAAAACCTGATAGACACTGAGGATGTGCAAGGCCCCAACAGAGCCTCACATGAAGGGAAGAAGCAGCGCAACCTCCTGAAACGCTGGTGCAACTCCCCAGCTGGAGCGATGGAGTGACAAGACAGGATGATAGATGCTTAATGGATGCTTCCTTCAGCCTGTCTCATCACACGGATGAGATTGGGCCATGTATGTTGGGTGGCCCTACAATGAACAGGGCATTTAATAAAGAGTTGTGTTTATGTTGACATGTGTGGATCAATGCTCACATTGTTATTGATAATGAAGGGCCATAGGTGTGGCACCTGGGAGTGTGGACCATACAGTCCCACTATGCTTGCACTAGAGGTTTATCTATCCCACAGCTATTACCCATTCCAAAGGTATCCCTGCCCATCCCACAGGTATCCCTGCCCATCCCAAAGCTATTACCCATCCCACAGGTATCCCTGCCCATCCCACAGCTTTCTTAACCCATCCCACAAGCATTCAAAGGCTTAAACCAATTCTAAAAGTTTCCACCAAGACTTTATTAAAAAAAAAGAAATGAAGCAAGTGTGTGAATCAAAGATAAACTTTATTGAACAACAAGCTGTAAAAGAAAAATGACCCAAGTCAAGTGTCCAAATAAAGTCCACAGGTAGCCAGCCACCCAGTCTCTGGCACTCCTCTTTGTCACTCGGAGGTGTGCCCAGTCTCAGGGGTGAAGGGTCCAGGTGCTGTGGAGGTGGCTGGTGCTGGACTGCTGGCCTGAAGCCCCACTGGGCACTGCCTGGCCCTGAGAGGACAACAGGTGACAGTGTGTTGAGAAAGCTCTCGGACAGCTGGCTCAGACCCGTGATGTTGAGAGCTCCTTCCTCCATGCCATGTGGTGTCAGCCCCAGTACCGAAGACAGATGTACTGAGGCCGGGCTTGGCTGTGAGGTGGAGGAAGGAGCAGTGTAGTGGGGCTGTCTGGTCTGCAGCTGGGTGAGGACTGCCGTTGGTGGCATCAGTGTCGTGGGTGGCATCGTTGGCATCGTTGGCATCAGTGTCATGGGTGGCATCGTTGGTGTCGGTGGCATCAGTGTCATGGGTGGCATCGGTGGCATCAGTGGAACCGGTGGCAATGGTGTCGTTCGATGACTCTGTACCTGGACTGGGAAGGGCTGCTGCCTGTGCTGCTGGACCTCCTGGTAGCCGTAGCCCTGGTAGGTGAGGGGCTGTGGAAAGCCTTGGAATGGGAGGGACATCACCTGGGGTGGAGGAGCAGACCTGGACTGGGTGGGAGCAGGTTCCTCTGGATCTGGAGGGTTGTGAAGCAGCTCGATGATCCGGTCCTTCACCATCTGGTACTGGGGTTCCGCCATGTCCACGAGGGTCTGGTTGACATAGGTGAGGAAGGGCTTGTGGTTGGAGAATGAGGAGTTGGTGTTGACCAGCTGAGAGAGATGCTACAGATGGTATCCCTGATCTCCAGCAGCACAGTGTGGCTCTGCCCCTCCTGCTGTCTGGCTCTCTGCCTTTCTGTGGAGGTGGAGCTGGGGGTGGATGAGGGTAGGGCTGTGGTGGACGCGCTGTCTCCTTTCTCCCACCGCACCAGGGAGTCCTCCATGCGTGCCACAATGGTTACAACAGCTGTCCACGGGTTCTCCGCCGTAGCACGCTCCACAGAAACCTGCCTGGAGACAGGAACTGACTCTCGGTCGGAAGAGGACTGGCTCTCAGCAGGCTGCTGGAGAGAGAGGGTAGTGAGAGGGGCTGCTGGTGCTCCACGGTGGCGGATCTCACCCTCCAGGAAGCTGCACCTGGCCATGACGTAGGTCTCTCTGTCCGTCAGCTTAACCGTGGCCTGGCCTGATTTCTTCAGGTGCAGCTTCCCGTACTAGGTGTGCATGTGCTTCCACCAGCCGAGGAGCACCTCCGAAGTGTAGCCCATACTCTCTGCCTTCTCTCTCCAAGCAGCCTGCTTCCTTTTGGTGTCCCTGTACAGCCGGTGTCCCTTCTGCCACAGATGGTCATTCTCTCTCAGCCACTCCAGCACCTCATCCTCGTGTTCCTCCTCAATGGAGCATTGCCTCCTCTCCCGTTGTCGCATACGCCTCTTCCTCCCTTTGGCAGGACCAGATGAGCCCTCATCAGAGGGGATCCCAGGTAGTAGGGGCTGCTCCTCCACACCACCACCACCAGCAGCAGCAGCAGGATCATCATCATCATCATCATCATCATCATCATCATCATCATCACTAGCAGGATCATCATCATCATCATCATCATCAGCAGCAGCAGCAGCAGGATCATCATCATCAGCAGCAGCACCAGCAGCACTAGCAGGATCATCATCATCATCATCATCAGCAGCAGCAGCAGCACCAGCACCAGCAGCACCAGCAGCACCAGCAGCACCAGGATCATCAGCAGCAGAGTAAGCACCAGCAGTGCCAGCAAGACCAGGAGCACAAGCAGGACCAGGAGCACAAGCAGGACGAGCAAGTCCAGGAATACGAGCAGGACAAGCAGGACGAGCAGGACAAGGAGCAGCTTCAGCAGGGTACGCACCAGCAGAAGCACCACCGTCAGGAGCAGCTTCAGCAGAGTAAGCACGAGCAGAAGCACCACTGCTAGGAGCAGCTTCAGCAGAGTAAGCACCAGCAGAAGCACCACCGCCAGGAGCAGCTTCAGCAGAGTAAGCACAAGCAGAAGCACCACCGCCAGGAGCAGCACCAGCAGAAGCTCCAGCACCAGAAGAGTGAGCCCGAGCAGCAGAAGCCCCAGCAGAAGCAGAGTCAGGGACAGGGGGTGGGAGGGTGGCCCTGTCCCTCTTGCCAGGGATGGCGGCAGGTTGCTGAGGCTTTCACTTCTTCCCCATGGTTGTGGGGTTGCTGGCTGGCAGGGAGGCTGGAAGGGAGGCTGGCAGGCAGCTGGCAGGAAGGCTGGCACCAAGGCTGGCAGGAAGCCTGGCAGGCAGCCAGGCATGAAGGCTGGCAGGAAGGCTGGCAGGAAGCCTGGCAGGAAGGCAGGCAGGCAGGCAGGCACCAAGGGTGGCAGGCAGACTGGCTGGCTGGGAGGCTGGAAGGCAGGCTGGCAGCAAGGCTGGCAGGCAGGCAGAGAGCAAGGCTGGCAGGGAGGCTGGCCAGGAGGCTGGGAGGCAGGCTTGGAGGCAGGCTGGCAGGAAGGCTGGCCGCAAGGCTTGCAGGCAGGCATGCAGGCAGGACAGGCAAGGACTCGATGTATCTGGCAGCAGGTCTTTCCTCCGAATGGTGACCTGCTTGGGAGCTGCTTCCCTTTATATCCGCGGGGCTGACGCAATGCATCCCCCCCGCCTGCGCAATTAATGCTCGGCATCCGTTCGGCTTTCGCTGTGCATCCGCTAGGCTTCCGCTCTGCATCCGCTTCATCCGCTGTGCATCCGCTGTGCATCCGCTTCATCCGTTCCGTGTCCGCTCTGCATCCACTGTATCCGTTCCACGTCCGCTTTGCTGAGGTCCCCCAGAAGCCTAGCGGATGTGCCATCCACTCTCATCCGCTTCCATCCACTGGGCTTCCGTTCCGCATCCGCTTTCCATCCGCTCTGCGTCCTCCCTGTGTCCATTCCTTTCCGTGTTATCTGCTCTGGTTATGCAAATTTTTGCCCCTTTTGAGAGCGGATAACAATGGATGGAACATTTTTCTCGTCCGTTGTGTCCTTTTTACTAACGTTTTGCATCCATTGGGCAGTGTGACAGGGCCTTAACTTTGAAGAGATATTTTAATACGATTGCATGACAAGTCACATGTTTTTCATTTTTTCAGGAATCTTGTCTTCAGTTCCATTTATTTGCCTTTTAATTATACATATATTATCCTTCTCCTTCCTGAAATTTTTAAACTACAATTAATTAAAGTTACAACAAAACACATAGTAAAGGAAGAAGTCTCAATCAGAATGCAATTTTATTTACATTACAGTAATTTTATTTACAGTAACAATGCAACTTAACAGCTATGAAGCATTATAACATTATAATGCAATGGTGGAGCTTCTAAATGCCCTGAAGACCTTTCCCCAGCTTTTAATTAACTTTTAATGTTAAATTTTAGCCATCTTTGCTTCTTTCTAAATTTTATGTATAGTTTGTAATTTTTTAATAGAGTTGCTCTATGAGGAAGATGGGTGGTTTTAAATTTGATAAACAAACAAACAAACAAATACATTTCCTTGGAGGGGTTCCGAAACACTTTGGTAATAGTAATGAGCTCAAATGTCTTATCCTTGAACACAACTGTTTTTCAAAATCCAAGAGCACAAGCTGCTGCAAAGAATCACCAAACGGTGTTATGCATACGCACTGAATAGACCCAGGTATCACAGGGCTTAGTACAAAAGTTAGCTTTAGTATTCCTCTCATTCATTTGCACAAAAATACACACATATATTCCAGAAGCCTCTTGATATACAGCTAATTTAATGTGACTGGATTAATTTAGCAAAACTGGATTATTTTAGCCTATGCATAGATGTTTAGTTTCCAATTTCTCCCATGGCCTTAAAAGGACTAAAATGCTAACTCAGATTGATTGGGAAAAAAACAAAAGCAAGAAATATTTTGATGCCAGGTCAGGACAGCTGTGCTGATCTGCCAGCGCCCGCTAGTCTGTGGCCTGAAAAGTCATTATGGAAATCAAGTCCAATAAATTATTTGCTTTGTGGACTCTCTTCCTATACAGAGCAACTGTTCATTGTCCTGTTAATAAAAAAGAAGAGATTTAGAAAGACCAAAATAGCCAGTAATTAGTTTTCTATTTCCTGTTATAAAAACTGGACATGACTGAAGGGCTGAGTCATTTGTATAATGTTCAAAAGAGGGACTGTTGTTTCTCTTAAAGTTCTCTTTTTTAAAAAGCTGGGCATAATTTTAACATCCCCTTTTCTCTGATTGCCATAAATGCAGACAAAGAGAAGGGAGGGAGGAAATGGGAGTCTGAAAGTCAATCAGCTTCCAGTTTCATCTGAAATGACAAGAAGAGCCCAGGAAGAAGAAAAGGCTTAATATGAGGGAGGAAGTTCTAAGAACAACCTTCCTTCCTTTTGGCAAGGAAACAAATAATCACTAAAAGCAAAAGGGGTCACTGATTGTCCTAAGTAGAAATCTACTTAGCAGGTCTGAATTGTACCCAGAAAGGAGAAACACATTACAGATGCTTGCCTCCAAACTTTTCTCCTTTCCAGTGGTAGAAATCACCTGAAAATTAATGAGTCTTATTAATGTAAATTGCACTGCACTATTAGACATAAATACCGCAATACCAATGGGGCCTGTTAACGTTAGAAATTATCAACAAGTAAAACTGTTAAGATGGCAGCATAGGCATTACTGGATAAAATGATTGCTCAGTGCACAAGATTCACAACTCCATTTAGTTCTTCAAATTAATATTGTTGCAAGGCATCCCAATTCATGAAATTACATACAACTGAAGATGTTTATAGAAAACATTCTTATGTATATTGAAAAAACTGGTATAGTGTATGGGTGCGTGCATTCATTCATTCATTCACTCACATTCATTCATTCATTCATTCATTCCAATACAGACTATATACATATTCTTAAGAGAACTAATTCCATGAAACTGAGACAAACCCAAGAAAGACTCATTGAGAGTTTTATGCCTTAAGAGGAAGGTACTACTGAATAATCTTGATCAGATTCTTAAGTCTTAAGAGATAACTAGCTGCATTAGAAGAATTAGGCACTCTGCAAGATATATTGGAACTAAGATGTGATGGTATTTCAACACCAGATGTTCTGAATAAGCTCAAAAGCTCATTGTAGTTCTGTCTTTCAACAGATTCAAAACCTGCAGATACTGAAGGTTGAAGTGGCCTTTGACAAATTCATTGTGGTCCTGAACCAACCTGAACATAGTCTAGCATTATTGTTGTTATGTCATTATTGTCTGTAAAAAACAAAAACACCCATAGTCAACCTATCAAACACAACACAAAAAATATTTTTTATTCTTGGGACATCCCCTGCTTTTTCAGAATGAACAATATATATATAGGAAGATGCTCAAATCATCTTTCTATTCTGCTAAAGTACATCAATCAATATCCAGTCAATAATTGTAATAAAAGTCAATAACTTTTAAAATGTTCAGTCCCTTTTCCAGGTTTTTTTTAGTTAAAGGAAGTGAGAGGGGGAAAAACACCTTCAAATGCCTCCAGCTGATGCTTCTTATTCTTGAATTTTGTTATGATCCTAATTTTTATCAAAGTTCTACTACTATACTAGAGATATTTATTTATTTGTTCGTTTAATATTCCAGCCTTCTCACTATCCAAAGTGATTCTGGACAACATACAATACAATAAAAACACAAATATAAAAATATTAATATTAAGAAGAATTAGATAAAGCTAGGAATCAAATATGCAAGTTGTACAGAGATAGGATCTACCCTATTACTCCACCAACCACCTCCGGCATAAACTACCTCATTGCCAATTGGCAGATATAGGCATGGATGGGCTTTAAAATTTTTAGCAAGGGTTTCTCTACTGGTTGAGTGGGTATGGCCATGGTGGGTATGGCCTAGTTGGCCTACTATGGTGAGGGGGGCATTTTTGCCCTCCCCTCCCTGGGCTCCCAAGGCTTTCCTTGAGCCTATGGGAGGGCAAAAACAGCCTCCCAGGCTCCAGAGGCTCTCTGGAAGCCAGAAACGGGCCCATTTCTGGCCTTCCTGAACTTCTCCCTGAGCCCCTGTGCACACCCTGCATTTACCTGCATCCAAAATGAGCCACAAGGGGACTCCTGGGAGGGGCAGGGTAGGGTGGGGTGGGCAGAGCCATCCAGGAGTGGGATTTGGGGGTTCTCCAAACTATACAGAATCTTAGCAAGAATCCTAAACCCCCGTGAACTCTCAGCAGCCCACCCCTGGGTATAGGTTTTGAGGTCTTCTGGGTAGGGGCAGATCTGACCTTTTGCAGCAAGATGTTCTAAAGATTGCAGGTCACTCGGAAAAGGCTCTTCTCCTAGACCTATCAGGTAAAATTCCTTGGCTGACGGGATCTGCAGCATGCCCCTTCTGTCAGAGTGAGTGCTTCAAGGGGCTTTCAAGGTGATAACCATTATCTTCACTTGGACCCAGCAAACTGGCAACCAGTATAGTCAATATTTATCTTTAGATAAACTAAGTCAAACAGATTGGATATTTTGGAATATGTGATTGGACATAGCTCAACTTAACTTTCTTATAAAGCCTTGACTTACTGCTAAAAATATCTGTGTTCATGCTAAATGAATTTCACTGAGTTTGTTGAAGCTGCTTTTAAATGAGCAAGTTATATTATCATCACATACCTTGAAAAAATAATTCTTAGCATTTTGCAATTAGTCTGAGCCAGGGTAATCTGTTTGTACAGACAAAAAACGCTGAGGTTATTTGATGGCTGCAAACTTAAAATCCAAAGTGATAAAAGATTCAGCTTTGTGACTTTAAGAGGGTCGAATCTTGCTGTGAAAATTGGAGGTAGGAGAGATGAAAATTAACGTCTGAACGTTCAAAATGCTGCAGGGTATACTTCAATCCATACTGATTATGATCATTTTATCATATACGTGGTAGTAGCATCTCAGATAGAAGGTCTATACAGAGAGTGGTAAGGACAGCTGACAAGATTATAGGAAGCTTGCTTCCTCTTATTCAGGATACTGCTTATAAGCCCTAGGTGCTTGGAACTCAAAACATTGTTAGAAACCCCATACATGCATTTCACAGTCTGTTTCTGTTGCTCCCCTCTGAGAGGAAGTTTTGAAGTATCTATAGCAGAATTACTAGATTCTGTAACAGCTTTCTTCCTTATACCATCCGTCTTGTAAAGTTGCAGGATTCTTTTTTCTCGCTACGTATATGTATATATACATCAGTGGTGGGATTCCAATTTTTTTTACTACCAGTTCTCTGGGCCTGGCTTGGTGGGTGCAGCAGGGAAGGATACTGAAAAATCTCCAGTTAGAAGTGGTATTTGCCGGTTCTCCAAACAACTCAAAATTTCCGCTACCGGTTCTCCAGAACTGATCAGAACCTGCTGAATACCACCTCTGGTATACATTCAAACTAGACTGTGATATTTCTCTGAGTCATATATGTGTATATATATATGTGTATATGCATAATAGTTATCTTTTGAGAGCTGAATGCAAAAAAAAATCATTTTAAGGTATGTTTAGTGTACATTTAAAGTGACAAAGTTCTATTCTATTGTATTCTACTCTTTGTTTTCTTATTTATTTATTCATACCAGTTTTTGCTTATATATTAGCAGAAGGGAGGGAGGAAGCAAGGAAGGACGCAAACAAGCTCTCAATCAAGACACACAGCAGTCTATTTTCAGTCCCAATACATATAAAGGAAATCCTTAGTCCATGCTGTACAAGTTTCCCATTTGGATCTGTTTCTTCAACCTCCACCCACCCCCAGCAGGATTGGAATGGGATGCATTTTCAGTGTCAGAAGGTAGAAAGACACTGTGTTTCCTGACCCGTTTCCCACTGAACATTCACAAAGGACTACAAATGCTAATCACTTTAAAATGATGGTGTTTTTTTCCCTGCAGTTTTGACTAGTTTAAGAGTATATCTTGGATAATTTCTTGCCGACTGAGCCTGCTTCCTTTCCTTTCCCTAATAAAAGAAATTATTGTGCAACCCTATTTTGTATACGAATATGCAAGACTATAGAGTTGCAATAGCTCTATTCTCTCACACAGAGGATCCGTGCCAGCACTTCCATCCTTACATATTGCTGAAGGCTCTTTGGGGCTGCTATTCATTTACCCCCACAATATCCTGTTGTGAATCAGAGTGTATTAATTAAGAGAGTGTAATTATTTCCTTAAAAAAGGATTAAAAAAGGATTCCAGACTAATAGAATTTCTATAGTTTAAAATTTGTAAGGAAACTGCCTTACCCATGGAAGCTCCCCTTAGGTAGTAGTAGTTGACACACTGACATGTATACATGTACCATAGTCAAGATTTACCCATTCCTTAGAGATGGGGAATGCAAATAAAAGAGTGGCAATATTAGAAAGTACTGTACCATAAAAGGAAGGGCTACAGACATTTCTTTTCTCTCTTGGACCTAATAAGTGAAGATCTCGTTCTAGTAGGCTCTAATGCTGGGAAAGGCAGAAAGAAAGAGACCAGAAGCAAAGTGGATGGGCTCAGGTACAGAGGTAATAAGAATATTGTTGGAAGACCTGAATCAGGTTAGGATCTATGGAGATTCTCAGACATCCAAGTCATGGTTGTCCCAAAAGTACATTTTAAAAAGGCAACTGGATTTTTTATCCCTTGAAGATGTTTTGTTTCTCACCCAAAAAACTTCTTCAACTTGACTGAATGATGGATGATGGAAGGAATCAGCTCTGACTGGGTTTCTTCCATCCTCCACCATTTAGTAGAGCTGAAGGAGCTTCTTGGACGAGAAGCAAGATGTCTCCAAGGAAAAAAAAAGTCTGTTCTGACCAAGGCTTCCTGAGACCGTAATTAAGCACATGCTTAGTTAGAACAAATCTTGTTTTATTCCAACGCTGGGAATGATCTTCATTCCCAACCCATAATGAGTCTCAAACAGTCCCTTGAGATCAGCACCCACTTTTCTCTCTTTTGAATTGCTGCCAACAACTCAAGCGCCAAAGTAACTGTAAACAACCAACCCGAAGTACAAAGTCCACACAGCTTCAAGGTTTAATCCAAACAGAGCGAACAACTTTGCTTCCTGCAAAGGTTTCTTTACCTTTGCCTGTCCTTTATACTTTATGGGAGGGGCAATCACCTCCAAGCCTTACTCCTTTTGTCTTAGTTGCTCTTTCCTTCTAGCAGCTTTGTGCACACGCACACTGGGGACAGGCTCCCCTTGTCCCCTTGCCTCACTGCTGCAAGACTCTGGAGGCTCCGGAGTCAGCATGCAACTCCCAGATGTCCTGGCCCCACCTCTGCATCAGACACAGAACCCTCATCTGAGTCCTCCCCAGACTCCTGGACTTGTCCCTGTTCTTCTCCACTGTGCAATTCCGCTGCCAGCTGCACTGGCTGCCAGCGAACCACAACAAAGTCCAGTTGCCTTTTGAAAAAGCACCTTTGGAACAATCAGGTTAAAGGACAGCCCAGGAGAAAATTTATTCAAGTGGTCGCTAAGAGTTGACCCCAACTTGATGTCCCGTCATCATCATCAAGGCCATTCTAACAGCAAAGCTGAATCTGAGGTTTACTAATAACTAATAAGCATATATAAGATGAACATAATATTTTTCTGGTATATAATTTTATGAAATGCTAGTGTGTTGGTTTGCAGAAGACAGAAAGAGAGAGAAAGAGAAAAAGAAGAGAGTCTGGTAGCAAGAAAAGGATATCAACAGGAGACCTGGACATTTTACTTGGATGGTTACACTTCAGCTAACAGTTGCTTTAAGGCACACTAAAATATTAAACATTTCTCTGCTGAAATTACAGTAAGGATAGAGGGGTCCTGGCCCCATTTTCAGGGAGCCTCCTTAGAATGTAATTAAGGTTGGTGAATGTGTTTTTTCTGCAGTGGAAAAATTATTCCTGAAGCATTTAAACTTACTAGTATGCATAATTCTTCTTGATTCCTTGTAAAACTGAGACATTTTTAGTAATGTAACTATATATCGTAAACACGATTTCAAATACAACGCTTATTCAGTATTGTTTCATGATACATCCAGCAATGAAATCTGTGATACTGCACTGCATCACATTTCTTAGTAAAGTCCCTTTTAATACTCTATTCTACTCTACTCTACTCTACTCTACTCTACTCTACTCTACTCTACTCTACTCTACTCTACTCTACTATATCTGATAACTGTTCTCATCAAGGGACCTCCCAATGAGATGACAAGGAATACTACAAGTTAGCCATGCACCTGCCTGCATCTGGAAGATATACAGATAATAACTCCTTCTTAGCTTTCTCTATAATTTCTAACTTAAATTGCAAAGATTTGAGTTTTTACTTTACATTTTATTTGATTTATTTAACCTGACTCACATAGAACTCTGATTAGTCCAAAGGTGTTTTTTTCAAGAGGCAACTGGAGTTTCTGATTTTTCTTTGAAGATGTTTTGCTTCTCATCCAAGAAGCTTCTCCCACTCTGACTGGATGATGGGGAATGGAAGATGTCCACATTGTGCATCACCTGCTCAGTGATTTTCTTAATGTTAAACTAGCTCTAAATCTCTCTGTCTAAACAGGATATATCTCTACAACTGTCATTTAACCTTGCCATGGGAAATCCATGCAGCATCCATTTATACACCCCATTTCTTGTCCACTAGAGATTTGTACATAAGTATTTGTCCATACAAATGCATTGAGCTACAGGCTTTCTCATCTCTGATCTTTACTTAAACAACTAGGGGAAACATATAGCTGCATTTGTATATGTATACATAAATTATATTTTTAAAAGGGGGAGGTGACAGACTATGATAGATAAAAACCAAACTTTCCCAGTTCCCTATTAATAAAAAAGTAATGTTAACTCTGTCATATTCCATCACTTTCTTTTTAATGCATAGATTTGGCAAACAGTGGGGAATATGTTTTCCAGGTCCATCCGTTACTGTGGCAGCCCTACTAAATATCCACCTGCGGATTTTATAATTGACTAGGGAAACATTAAAAATCTGTTATATAGTGTTCTAAAAAGACTGCTGGTGTGATATGCATACTGAATTTGACTCTGTATTCTTCTTTTGCTTCTGCAAGGATGGTCCCGAGGACAGAAGAGCAAATTAAGTCTCACTTTGTTTGAATCTCAGTCTACTGAGTTGGGCAAGGGGGTGGAATAACCATGCCAGCCTGGTTGGGAAACAACTGTAATCCAGCATAGAAGTGAATGCCAAGCAACAAGGAAACTGTTAGGAAGCTAGAAGGAATATGTAGTAGTTCATGAAGTCAAAATAATGACTCTGAGGAGGACCCCTGATCTAATCTGGAGATAACAGATAATTGGAAGGGACCTTGTAGGTCATCTTGTCCAACCCCCTGCCCAAGCAGGAGACCCTGCACCATTCTGACAAATGGCAGTCCAATCTCTTCTTGAAAGTCTCAAGAGATGGCGCTCCTACAACTTCTGAGGGCAAATTGTTCCATTGGTTGATTGTTTTCACTGTCAAAAAGTTTCTCCTTATTTCCAGGTTAAATCTCTCCTTGTTCAGTTTCCATCCATTATTCCTTGTCTGGCCTACAGGTGCTTTAGAGAATAGCTTGACCCCTTCTTCTCTGTGGCAGCCCCTCAAGTATTGGAAGACCACTATCATGTCTCCCCTGGTCCTTCTCTTCACTAGACTAGCCATGCCCAGTTCCTAAGATTCAAAGAGGGCAACAGAAGTTAATCCGATCTACAATTTAATCAGGAAAAAATGTACATAGGTTATAGCAGAGAAATATCTAAGTGCCCACAGATTTTTGATTCTTTTCATAGTATGAATAAAAATAGCACGAATGATGAGCTCTTTGAAGAGATTAATCCTGGCTTTGGTTGGATATGGCCAACATGTCTCATCGCCATGTAAGTTTTATGTATTTGCCCTGGACCTATTTTTAAGGCAGAGCTAGCAGTATAAGAAAAGAAAAATACCACGATTCCTAAATTGTCCAGCATATGAACTGAAGTTGTGCTGAATCATTATAGAAAATTTAAAACTCTAGTAAACTTCAGGCTTGAAGTTGGTCCCAAGAAAGAAACTGGATTGTGAACAAAGACTAGTGCAAATTTAGCCAGGCTATCCCCAAACATCCAAATGGGCAAAAAGTTGGAGGAATTTGCCATGTAACTTAACTTCCACTTGGCAAAGTCCAAGGCAGAAGTGAAGCACAATACGTTAGCCGTAAGGAGATTTGGCATGAAGAAAATATGTAACGGAAAAGAAGATTTCACATAATTCTGCTTTTTTGCATAATCTTGTCACTCTTTTCTAGACATAGAGAGAAGACAGAGGATAAAAAATGATATCTATCTAGATGCTCCTATCTATTTACCATCTATCTATCCGTTGTAGCTACAATGAGATGAAAGTTTATTTCTAGGACATTCCCTGTGAGTTTGCAACCATGACAGGGATCAGGTTCAAGCTCCCACTTTGCGTAATTTTGTCAGATCCAAATGCAGGGGTGGTATTCAAATTTCTTAACAACTGTTTCTGTGGGTGTGGCCTAATTTGTGAGTGTGGCTTGGTAGTCATATAACTGTCTGGGCATGGCTTGCTGACTGGGCATGGCTTGGTGGTAACGTGACTATGTGAGTATGACTTGTTTGTAAATATTTATGTAAATATTATTTTTTTTATATAAATAAGACCAGCTTTTACCCAAAATCAGGTAAAGCAGACAAGCAGATTGAGTTGCTCACACAATCACAGATTCATTCAGAGATCTATCTTTCTGCAATCAGCTACCTGAGTCTGCACTGAAAAATAGAAGCTAGGTAGGTTCAGCTCTGCTTTTTACAGTATGAATAAAAATAGCAGGAATGATGAGCTCTTTGAAGAAATTAATCCTGGCTTTGGTTGGATATGGCCAACATATGGCCAACATCCAACGATTTCATGCTTTCTAGCTAATCTAAATCTCTTGGCACAGCTTATAGTCAGAACAGCTGATAGTCAGGGGAAAAAAAGGAAAAATAGCAATTTACAAAAAATTAGGCTAATACAGGCAAGTTGGATGGCGCGCATGCCAGGTAAGGAGTGAATGGGCAGGGAGAGGAGGGGTGGGGCCATCCAATGGTGCGATTTGCCAGTTCTATGAACTGGGCAAAATCATAACAACCAGTTCTATAGAACTGGTCCAACCAGGTAGAATTCCACCCCTGGAATTATTCCTGGACTTCAAACAAAGCTCCTCCAACCCGTGCCTTGCTAAAAAGAAAGAAGCATTGCTTGCCATTAACAAAGGAAGAGTGAAATTGACTAGAAACAAGATACAGCCCCAAGCAATTGACTAAGGCAAACCTAATAAGGAGATTGCACTGAAGCAGTGAGATGATAGGCACCGAATGCCATCAGTGTTTTGGTGATTGCTAATAAGAAACTATAGTTATTTGCAGCACCGTTGCTGCAGCTAGAAAACAGTGCTTTTTAATAATAAAGCATCTCTCATTACACAGTCAAACATATCTAATATGTGGTCCTAAGATCTGAAAAGTTGGAGACCTAGATTTTGCTTTCTCCCCTTAAAATTATTATTACAAATATTCAATTCTATTTTTTACTGTTCCTTCTTCTTTGTAAACTGAAACCCAACGATATCTATCTGTCAATGATATCTTTTTGTCACTCACATACTTCCTTTGATTTTCACCTGAAATCTACATCTAGTTAAGTTTTTGTTAACCTGCTATTAATTTCTTCTTTTCTCTTTCTCACTTTCAAATGAAGTTTTTATTTATAGCCAACTTCAAAATATATGAAATAATGCCACATTGAAAAAAGCTGAAATTGTAGAATCCTAATTTAATTGGGATGAAATGTTGTTTCTTATTTAGTGACATTCCACTGTCATACAGAAAAAAAAAATTCTTCAAATTATTTCTGTCCTCCCCGTGAACCTTATAAAATGAGATTACCTGCTGTTCTAAGGGGTGGGGGAATTAAAATGATAGGGCTTTGAAAAATGTTTCAAAGAAAATTATTTATGATCAGTTAAAACCAATTTGATAATGCTTCTTTTAATTCTACATTTCTTAATGAAGGTAAGAAATAATTTGTCTCAAAGCATAGTCCAATATATGTGTTCGCTGAAATAAATTCCATTTTCAATGGTCCTTACAGTTAAGTGGGGAAAAGTCCCAGCTTATTCTTGCATTATTTAGCTCTGATTATGCCTGTAATTATCCAAAAAGCTTTGCTCCAAATTTTCCTATTGTTTAACATTCAATATGAAACTTACTGGTAGTAGCAATCGGTGGGATAATGAAGAGTTGTTGTCATTCCATTATAACTCTAATATAACTTCAAAGGTTTTAGACAAGAATTATTTAAAAGTAAGGAAATAAAATGATTTATTGAATGCATAGATTAAGTTCATGTAGTACTATTTGATTTCATCCTGATTTAATTTCCCGATTCAAGCAGATTGAGCAATGTACCCAGTTAAAAAGGTACATTTTCAATGGCTTGGTAGGATTATTTGGATCTGTCTTTCCCATGGTTCAGTAACACGTTATAGATAAAGAAATGGAAGGCCATAATTTATTGTGCAAACCACTCTAACTTTTTGAGGAAAAGGGAAATAAAGCAAAAACAAAAATAAAAGGTCAGCATAAATGCCATCCAACAATTTCTACTTTGCAGAGTGAAAAAAAAAAAAAGGAAACAGTATTCAGACAAACAATGACCAATGACTTGTAGTAGGAGAGTAGCAATCCTAGTTTTAAAGAACAATGGACATTTCTGAAGTGCTCATGTTCCTTTCATTTCTTTCCATTCTCCCTCCCCCTACTTTTTTTTTTTTTTTAAACCCAGTTCTAATTTCCTCTTCCTCCCTCTAGGGCCTTCTAGTTGAACCCATCATCTGATCTGCCAGAGCCAAAGCCTGAACCTCAAACTCTTGCTCAAGGGGAGGAAAGTTTTTTCCCCTTTCCCTCTCAAAATGCTAAAATTGGATCTGCTTTAGATTTATTATTTGTATTACAGTAACACCTAAAGGTCTAATACCATCCAAGATTGGGGAGGGGCATATTGTGCTGTGCGGGCATACAAACATGTCATAGGAGAAAAGATGCAGAAGGAAACCATAAAACAATTTGCCCAAGATCAATCATGCAAGCAAGGTCAGGAGCTAAAATAGGGTCTGGTAGTCAGGGGAAGTACCACTTTTTGGCTGTATTCCTTAAGCCATCACATTGTGCTCCTCGGAGGGATGCAGTGTATATAGCAGAAAGCAAGACAGCTTTGCTGCTTCTCTGTTCATGCACAATGCTTCCATGGATTAGCTTTTTTCATTAGTCACAAGTGATTACTAGGAACCAGGGAACAGACCAAAAGAGCTTTTGGCAGAGATAACTCAAGCTGAGCAACAATATGGGGGCTAGGAATAAATCTTTACTAAGATAGAATGTTTGGGAGAGGCTAAGCATGAAGTAGAAAAGAGTTCATTGGCCCCTGCTAGTGTTGACTATTTCCAAGTTACAAATGCTAAAGGAAAAGGGCACTGGTGGGATAGGCCACTGTTCCATTGTACAAAAATCTGCCCATTTTTTTAAAGTCAACCATTCCTTTCTAAAATTGTTGCAGTTCCCTTCAGGACCCTGGAACCTATTTGAGGTTGTAAATATTTGCACAGTGATTCAGTTCCACCATGATGCTTCACAAGAGCCTCCTTGTTTTTCACAGTGACCTCTGTCCAGATGGTGGGGTCGTATCTACTGTTGTTACCTGAGATCCTTTTGTAAAGAAGGAAGGAAGACAGCCCCTAACAAACTGTGCATAAATAAATGGTGGGTATCTCAAAAGCCATATTGGTCCATCTCTTGGTGCTATCATATTTCTCTTCTTTCTAATATAAAGGAGAATTAAACTGACACCAGCTAAAGTTAGCCTTTGTACTCTCATTTCTGAGGACATTCCCGGTGACAGCTCAGCTTGCGGTCCTTTGGCTGGTGTCTTACACGTCACCATTTTCTTGTCAGTTTTCCATTTCACATGACAGATATCTCTTCTGTCAGCTTCCATTCAATCTGATAGGTCAGGCTTCCCCTTGCAAGCTGGACCAGGTCTCCAACAGGATTTGTCATGCAGTGACTGTCACCCAGCTTGGCAGAACAGCAATTTTGCTACTGTGATTTTTCGAGACTGCTTCTTCCTTACCCTTCCACGTGTAAGTGAAGGAACAAATTTTACAGATTGGATTTGAGTTTGTGGGAATATATATGAATGTGGACATGCATGAAACTCATGCAGCCAGGCATTCTATCTGAAGATATTTCATTTACCACCAAGAGCAGAAATCTGTCACAAAGGCAGCCCAGACAGCTGGACACTTTGGCTTTGTGAACTGAGAAGTAGAAACAGGGTAGGAAAGATAATTTAGTTTTACATACAAATAATATTTTGTGTGATAGAGAAAAGTAGGCTACTGAACTGGCAAAGAAACATGAAAAGTTTTGAAAACAACTATGGAAAGAATAAGAATTTTGATAAATAGTAATGGCTAGCAAACCAAAGATAGATCTAGACAGCATTGGTCTATAAATACTTAACATACTTACATAAAAATAGCAGCGATGGATGATGATTTTGAGATTGACTAGGCTGTCTTGATCTATGTCAGAAATGTTAGAGATCTGTGCTTAGAACAGTAGGGATTGATTTGAGATGTAACCTCTAGATCTTTTAGGGAGCAGAGAAAACGTACTAGTCAGATTCATACTACTGCCAATCTGAAACACAGAATAAGAGTCAGGATCTTTAGCTTTCTTCTTAACTCTACATAAAGGCATGATTTTTAACATTAGAACTATGCACACACATCTTAAATCAACTTTGTGGACTATATACTGGGGTCCCCAACCTCTGGGCCATGGACCACAACTAGGCCTTGAGCCATTCAGAACTGGGCCATGGAAGTTGGCAGTAAGCATGCGCACATCCCCACTTGCATGAGCAGTGGGTGAACATGTTTGTGCACATTCCACATGTGTGAGTGGTGGGTGCCTGTGCACTTGAGCAAATGGAACATGTGTGTGCACTTGCCCGTTACTTGCACAGAATCATCCCCTGCCCCCCAATGCTGGTCTGCAAAACCAGAAAGTTTGAAGAACCTGCATCTGCCTACACGCTGCCATTTTTGACAACATATTGGCAGATTTTACCTTTTGCATTGCTGAAGCTAACATAATCATCCTCATCGTCATCGTCATCCTCATCATCTTCATCCTCATCATCCTTATCAGCACTATTCCATGCAGTCTACCTTTATGATGTCAGGCTAAATTGCATCCCTGACAGTTAAAACAATTGTTATTCCTCGCAAAAGAAGTGGTCCCCTTCCTTCTACTTCATTACAGTTATAATTACTACCCTATTAACCAAGGGCTTCTGTGATGATCCAATATTCATGGAATGGTTGGAGATTAATGTAAACATAAAAAAGATTGATGAAGAGAACTATGAGTGTGGCACACCATGCCTTTCTAAACTTTTTTTTAAAGGGAAAGAAGTAGCCAATCACTGAAAGGTCGGGGCCCACGGTGGCTCACGTGGTAAGACACTAGGCTTTTGCACCACTGAGGCCAGCAGCTCAGCGATTCGATTCCTGTGAGCGAATAAGCTGTGCAGGGAGAAGAAAGGAGCTTCCCCCTCCTGGCATTCAGGCATCCTATGGGTAAAGGTAACACAGCCCACAAAAATTCCTTTCACAGAACCATCTTGGTGATCCCTGGCTAACACGTGCCATATGCTAAATAAATAAATGAAAGGTAAGATGATTCAGTGTGTTCAGAACTCCTTTCATTTCAAAAATATAAACCCTTTCATGAAAATTTGACCCACAAGCAGCATCAAGCACAGGGGTGTTGAACTCATGTCGTCATGGCTGTGTCACGTGTCATATTGGGACTTTCCCCTCCTTTGCAAAAGTGGGCATGGGTGTGGCCAGTGCGTGATGCACCTGGCCCACAGGTTGGGAGTTTGACAGCTGTGATCTAGCATAATACTAACACTAAAGCAGAAAGAAAAAAATGTGGAAGAAAAAGCTAGCTATTAAGCTAACCCTATCTATTTCTCTGCAATTTTCAGACATGGAAAATATTATGAAAACATAGCCGATATATCTAGCAGAAGTAATTATTCCTGGATCAAAGTCCAGGTGGATACTTGTAAGTTTTGATAAAAAATAAAGACAATGTTGTAGAGACATGATGTTTTCTGTGGCCAATTTTTGAGTGAATGTGATATTTAAAAATACCCCCAGAATCAGAATCATAAATTACTTTCAAACAGTTCTTTTTTTGATGGATGCAGAAGCACAGGATTTTATAATGTAAAATGTCTCTAATCCTATAATGAACTGGGAGCAGTCAATATGCAGTGAGTTGAACTAACAGTGCTGAAGCAATCTAAATTAAAATAAGTCTGTAAACATGACATACAAATATTCAAATTTCACATGTGGAATACATTTAACGATATAGCACTTGGTTACTCACTGAAAACATTTCATAATCAGTACAGGAAGGTTACATTTATTTATAGTAACATAAATATTTATTTTTAGGGTTAGGGTTAGAGTTAGGGTTAGGGTGTGATCTAAATAATATACATTTTATATTCTAGTTTCTACCTGAAAAGGAAAGTTACTCTCTAACCCAGTGGTTCCCAAACTTTTTCAGTTCACCGTCCCTTTAATGCTCCAAACTCATCCTCAGTACCCCCCACCCAGGGGTGGGATTCAAATTTCTTAACAACTGGTTATGTGGGTGTGGCCTAATTTGTGGGTGTGGCTTGGTGGTCATGTGACTAGGTGAACATGGCTTGTTGGCTGAGGGTGGTTTGGTGGTCACGTGACTGGATGGGTGTGGTTTGATGGTAATGTGACTGGGTGAGCATGGCCAGGTGGCCATGTGACTGGCAAACCAAATATAAGTGGTTTTCACTTAATGCTTAGTAAATGTTCTAATTTATGACTGATCTTCCCAGAGATACCTGTGTTTGGAGTTTTGACAGCCATGCACATGCACACGCACGCACACACACACACACACACACACACTTCTAATCCTGCTGGAGTAGATGGTTGGACGAGATATCTCATTCACATTCTCTCCCTCCCTCCTTCCCTCCCTCCCTCCCTCCCTCCCTTTCTTTCTTTTTTCTTTCTTTCTCTTTCTTTCTGTCCCTTCCTTCCATCACTCCCTCTTTCTTTGTCTATCCAGGGAAGGCAAGCCAGGGATGAGCCATTGTTGTCTCTGGGCTCCCCGCAAGCTCACGTCACCCTAGCCATGAATGCCTGCAGCCACCACATGTTTTTTTCAGTGCGGCTGGACTGCAGCCACACCAAAAAAACCCATGTGGTCACTGGAAGTTCTTTGCAGTGAAAATAACTGGCCTCCAGATTTTCTCTGCTTCTCCAATGCACCGCTGTGGCCGCATTCTAGGTGCTAGCCCCGCAGGTCCACCCCATTGAGCCCGCTGCACTGGAGGGAGTTGCCCAAGCAAGTCCGAGCGGAGTGGTGCAGCAGTCAATGGGGTGAGCCTGCATGGCCGATGCCTCAAATGCAGTGGCGATGGCATGTTGGAGAAGCAGAGCAAAGCCAGAGGTCAGTAATTTTCACTGCAAAAAACCTCCAGACACCGCTTGTTTTTTTCAGTGTGGCTGGACTCCAGCCACACCAAAAAAAACCACGCAGCGTCTGTATGCTTTTTGCAATGAAAATTACCAACCTCCAGTTTTGCTTGCTCCACTTCTCCAATGCACCGCTGTGGCCATCAGCGATTGTTGCACATGCGTGTGATGTCGCAGATCCACAATAAGGACTGACTGGTCAGGGAATGGAGGAGTGGGTGGAGAGGAACAGGGCCAGCCAGGGCCCCATTTTACCAGTTCTCCAAACTACTGGGAACAGTAATGAACTGGTAGAATCCCACCCCTGAATTGCACCCTGTGAGGGGCCCACCTCCAGTGCCTCCCCTTGCCTTTTAGTGCCCCCTGCCAGCCCCCTTGCCGCTTAGCACCCCTTAAGGCATCCCACCACCCCCCAGGAGGCAGTACCGCCCTTTTTGGGAACCAGTGCTCTAACCTTTTTAGGCAAAGAACGAAATCAGAAGTTGGAGGAGAAAGTCACTGAAAAGCTGCCAATTTGAGAGAACTGTGAGCAAGACACATACCTGGTTAATCCCTCCAATACACAAGTCCCTTCTGTATCCATTATCCCTTCCACACCACCTTTTACTTCTCAAATCGCACAGAGTTTCTTTCTTTCAGAGCAGGCCAAGATTTCTCAAATGTTTTCCAAAATTCTATGAGAATGTGGGGCCAGCTGGTGGCAAAGCTATAAACTTATGTTGAAGATGCTTTCCTACAAATGTGGCTGAATGGAATAAGGAAGGGAGGGAAATATTGTCATCTAGAATGATGGGAGTGGATTTCTGAGAGATTCTAGTATGCCCATGGCACAAAAGTTTTCAGGGCAAAGGACAGCCTTTTTACTTTAAATATTAAATTATTAAATGTGTATGCCACTCAACTCTCAGTGACTCTGAAGGGCTGATGCCTTGGGTTTTTCTACCTTGAAAGAATTCTTCTAATCAGACATATATGGATACTGTAAAAATATAGCATCTTATTGCCAGTTCAGTTTGGCTCCATGATGAAACTGAAGTAATTGAAGTAACTGAAGATGGACGTTTACCCTAGCATTGTTTTGATTGGAAATGGGAAAACAAAAAACAACCAGGATGGTCACCCAGGTTGCCCAGGCAACAATCACTCTCTATCTTACTTTTACTGTGTAAATGGGGGAGGGGGAAAGATACTTCATAGGTTCATTATTTTTTGTATGTTACCAAACTCAAGTTTCTCTTTAGCCTTTCTTTTATTTTACCCTTTATTTATAAAAAGACCCTGGCATAACATTATGTCCTCACTACTTTATAAGTATAACATGAATTTTGAAAAACCTTATGGTATGAATGATTACATAGCTTCTACAACTTTAACGTTGCTACAACTTTAA
>BLBF01000025.1:16616652-16671861 GCA_015471245.1 Laticauda colubrina
ATATTCATATACTTACTTACAAATATATCCATGCATAAACACTATGGCATCATCTTATATGTCTAGTTCCTCAGTGTATTAATCAGGTTTTATTCTAAATTGTCTGTTTGCTATAGGATTATGCTGAATGTTTATTAATCTGGAAATAAGTAATGACTGAGAATACAATCTAGTCCATATTCTCTGAAGAAAGTCCCACTCTGAAGCTTTAAAAGTGCCTTGTTCATATAAACACCCTTAATGCGTATATATCTTTATTTACATCTTTATATACTGGTTTTCTTCCACAGGGAAAAAAATGCTAAAGGTGATATGAATTTCCATTGACTGTTTTAAAAAAAGAAGAACTGAGGCATAGTGCTCTCACTATACAAAACTTCCCATACCTCAGGTATATTTTCATGCCATGAAGTGTGTGTGAATATTAGCAAGCTGTAAGGCACACCATTGTCAAATATCTTCTTTGGATCAATGCAGGCATTATTTTATGCATTTTAATAATTACAAAATGCATTGTAGCACTATAATTTGGTGACTTTGGCAGAAAAATATTCATACTATAAAACTATCTGTGTATTTGCATGTGTGTGTGTGTGTCTCTGCATGCATGTGTGTAGGAAGGGTAAAGGAAAAAGAAAAGGCTATGTAAATTTTCCAAATAAATAAAGATGTTTAGGGGACTGAAGGCTAAAACATTTGAAGAAAGGTTGCAGTAACTGACCTAGTGAAAAGAAGAACTAAGGGTGACATGATAGCAGTGTTCCAATATTTGAGGAGCTGCCATAAAAAAGAGGGGGTCAACCTATTCTTCAAGGCACCTGTAGGCAAAACAAGAAACAACAGATGAAAACATATCAAGGAGAGATCCAACCTGGAGATTTCAAGACAGTAAAAACAATTAACTAGTGGAACTTCTTGTTATCAGAAATTGTAGGTGTTCCTTCACTGGAGGTTTTGAAGGAGAGATTTGTCTAGAATGGTATAGGGACTCCTGCTTATGCAAGGGTTAATGTCATGGTCCCGTTGGAGCCTGAGTCCACAGAGGAGGATGAACTGGAGCTGGGTCTGATGGAAGGTCAAGAGGGTGGCCTCGCTGGAAGGATAAAGGAAAAAGGAAGGTAGACAGAGATA
The DNA here is from genome assembly GCA_015471245.1 of Laticauda colubrina. Classification (NCBI taxonomy): domain Eukaryota; kingdom Metazoa; phylum Chordata; class Lepidosauria; order Squamata; family Elapidae; genus Laticauda; species Laticauda colubrina. The sequence goes on from BLBF01000025.1 coordinate 16,617,784, forward strand.
GTTTGAAAGGGACAGGAACACAAATATCCAATATCACAAAAGTTGTCAATCTTTCTTGTTTGTCTCAACAACTGACCAAAGAATCTAGCCCCTGCCAAAATAAAAACAAGCAAAACTTCCATTGTCTTCCATTTTCATTCTGTTTACCAGTTATGATAAGTTTTACAAACATACAATGTTGAAATATTATTAACAATAATTTTTGTACTATAATTATAAAATAATGAGAGAAATTCAGACTGAAACAATATTCAACACCCCCCCCCCAATATTTCTAAATAATGTGAGAGTAATAACAATCAGTAGCATTACTTTCATAAATTTCATATCATTATTATTGGTTTTAAATACAATCCTTTCAGAGGCTGCTCCAAATCTCAACTCCTGCTTGATGCTCACTTTCGTTTGCCTCAATGTACCCAGCTGGAGAAAGGCTGCTCAACCATCCTTTCTTTACCACCCTCTTTCTATTTCCCTAGCAATTCCATCAACGTGGGAAGGGAAGGCATATTCTGCTTCTCATATGCGGTTGAGATATTGTAAATAAACCACTTGGATAGCTGCTAGAATGAGCCAATCAATTTCATAATTCTTCTAAAAGAAGTTGTGCTATGTGTGAATATGTGTATGCATGCGTGTGTGTGGCCCAAAAGCAAAATAAGATTTTCAGTATAAATCATAAGGACATGTTTTATGGCTTCTGTATATTTGCTTCCAGCAATAGTTTACAAACTAAATTAGTCAACAGATGCCAATATAATGGCAGTGGATTTGGGGGGAGGGGGAGGAGTAAAGGTTGCTCTGGCAGCTAAAAACTACACTGAGTTTTGCAGAAATATAGTGATACTGCTGAAAAAAACAGGGAGCAGACCAGTGGTAGGATTCAATTTTTTTTACTACCGGTTCTGTGGGCGTGGTTTGGTGGGCGTGGCAGGGGAAGGATGCTGTAAAATCTTCAAAGGTGGGATTTGCCGGTTCTCCGAACTACTCAAAATTTCTGCTACCGGTTCTCCAGAACTGGTCAGAATCTGCTGAATTCCACCTCTGGAGCAGACTTTCCCAATATAGTTTATTATCTATGTATGATCAGGTTTAATTTCATTCTGCTTTTAATACTTTTTAGCTTGTTTTTAATTCCTTTCAGTATCAGTTTGTACCAAGTCTTTTATAACCTTCATGGCTTTTGTTTTGAGAATCTGGTGCCCACCTGAGCCTACCAACTTTTACATGCTCACAAAATGCATAGCTTGACCTGATTTGGGAGCCTTTAAATAAATAGAAACTTATTTTTTATTCTCCCGGCTACTTAATGTTGGATTTTATGGTGTTCCTTTTTATTATAGCATTCTGAAGATTGTTTGCATTTGTTGCATTGCTATTTTAAATTTTTGCATTCTGTATTTTTTAAAAAAAAAGAATAGCGAACACTCAGACCAATATTGGTCTAAGCAAAAAAATACTTGCAGTAAGAACAAATAGGATAGACTGTTTTTTGGTATCATATCAATATTGACAACCATATTTTTTAAAGAAATTATAAACAGTCTGTGTATCATAAAATATTAAAACTGGGAGAGAAAAGGGAATGGGTAATCTTGTAAATATGTATTAATATGAAGAAAAAAACTACAACAGAAAATTTGACCAATGAACCTCTTGCCTACAAGTCTATCAAAAGAAGAATAATTTTAATGTAACAATGTCAACTTTTTCCAAGATATCTTAGTTTGAAAGGCAAGAAATAAATAAATACAATCAAGAGTAAAAAAAATTCTTACATTTTATATTCTTTCTCAATATAACTGAGTTTTCTATTGATGTATCACAATTGATTAACAAATTTAAATAATATTATATTAAATGTGTATTAAATATTAATATTATGACTGTTTTTAGCTATCTGCAGGATTGTCTATTCCAGTCAGTATTGGATCTCCCTGCCAGAAATTCCATACTTTTGGGGTTTGAACGGGATGAGACAAGGAGGATCTTGTTTTGATTTCACTGCCAGCATTGGGGGAATCAGCCCCTGTGAAAATCAAGCTAAACTCCTTTTTGCTAATTTTTCAGAAACCTTTCAAGACCAAGCTGTTCAGAGACCCTTTCTCTGTTCTGATCTTTGATCAATTCCATCTTTGTTTTTCTTTCATTTTCATTTCTTGTTCTGTTGTTATTTTGTCTTTATTTTCTATACTGGGGGTCTACTTTAAATTGCATTTTTTTCCCTCCTTAAGCCACTGAAAGTCATTTTGATTGCCGTGGTGTAGAAATATATTTAATTAATTAATAAACAACATATTCATGGATGAGAATTCCCATGATCTGCAGTCTTGTAGTTATTATTATTTTCAGTTATGCTTCTGGAACATTTCCATACAAGCTACAGCAGAAAAAGCCTGTGACACTTATGTTGAGAAAAGAACAAACTTAATTTTGGGTTGGGCAACAATACATAAATCCTATAATGTATTTCTGCAGTGCACACACGCAGCCGTGCCCTCCGTGGGAGACTGAAAGTTTCCCTGCAAAGGAACCATACTGAATTAACTGGCAATCAAGGGTCATTGCAGGGCGTCTGGGTTATTTATTGTGTTAAACTACAATAAAGGGAGAGAAGCAAAAAACGGAAGAGATTCTTGCCATACAGCTGTTGCTTTTATGATAAAATGGCTTAAAAGCTCACATTGCTGAATGCCACTGGACGAGGTCTATTTCCTGTGCAGTTGTCATTAATATAATCCAACATTTCAGATTTTATTAGAATATAATGCAGTGAACTTTTTTTTTTTATTAGCTAATGGGCTGCCTTCTTGCACTCCTTTGTACTTTTGCAATCTCTCGGAGCACTAGCTATAAAACATCCCATCTGGAAGCTGTTAAAGATCAATAGAGACAGAATCAAAGAAAGAACATATCAAAACAAATTTGAGCAAAACAATAAGTCAGCTTCTGTTTTCAAATCCCAGTACACTAAAGCACATTGCATGCACGACGTGACATAGAGTAACATTGGCATGTGAACACCAGAAATGGACAATTTAGTTTGAACAGAGGGTAAATATTGGTAAAACGGACTATCTCCTTAACTCTTAGGAAATCTTCCAGCATGTGGGATGTGCCCTTAAATGGAGCTGTCACTGGAGGGGCAAAGAGGGCAGCTCTCCTAAGTGAGGATTATATTTCAAGCTTTTGAATATATATTTGGAAGGGAAAGGCTAGAGATGGAAGATTTAGCCTTCCAATTTTCTCCCGCTTTTTCTTTCTGTGATGAAGTTTTGCTTTATCCCATCCCCATATGGTGAGATCCATATCTGAGGGGAAGAAAGAAGGTGAGCCAAACAGAGCGTGCCTTCTGTCATCTTCATAAGTCCCCTAAAACAAACAGATTTGTGGGAAGGATTCAGTTGCAGTGCAATACCATTTTTATAGCCTAAAGTCGCTTTTAAGTTGTCTTGCAAACTGCATCTTTGAAGGTAAGATACATATTATTAAATAAAGTAATTAAATAAAAATACAATTGTAATAGAAAATTACCACTGAAAAGTTAGTGAGTAAGCATTTGCTAAAGTCATTGGGTCATCAGAATACTTCTAGCAAATTGCGGGGGAGGGGGTGAAAGGAAAGACAATTGAATTAAAGAAATTAAAGAGAGAACTGTTAGTACTGCTTTATAATGCCTTGGTAAGACCACATTTGGAATACTGCATTCTGTTTTGGTCTCCATATATATAAAAATAGATGATGAGACTTTGGAAAGAGTGCAGAGAAGAGCTACTTCTCTTCTCTGGGGATGGGGAATTATTATTTATTTATTTATACTATATATACATAATTTTTATTTCTTGCACATTGTGTTTTTATTTTCTGTAAGGCGCCTAGAGTCGCCATAAGCAAGAAGGTGGCTATATAAATTTTTCAAATAAATAAAGATGGTTAGGGGACTGAAGGCTAAAACATATGAAGAAAGGTTGCAGTAATTGAATATGTCTAACCTAGTGAAAAGAAGAACTAAGGATGACATGATAGCCATGTTCCAATATTTGAGGGGCTGCCACAAAGAAGATGGGGTCAACCTATTCTCCAAGGCACCTGAAGGCAAAACAAGAAACAACAGATGAAAACACATCAAGGAGAGATCCAACCTGGAGATAAGAAGAAATTTCCTGACAATGAGAACAATTAACCAGTGGAACAGTTTGCTTTCAGAAATTGTAGATGCTCCTTCACTGGAGGTTTTGAAGAAGAGATTTGTCTAGAATGGTATAGGGACTCCTGCTTGTACAGGGTTAGTGTCATGGCCCCGTTGGAGTCTGAGTCTGCAGAGGAGGGCCAGCTGGAGCTGGGGCTGATGGAGGTCGAGAGCATGGCCTTGTTGGTTTTGGAGGAATGAAGGGAGGAGCCGGATGAAGCAACCATGGGTCCCTCAGGCTTGGGATGGGTAGCCAGCAAGGAAGAATGGCTCCCTTCCTGATCCCCGAGCATGGAGAGTGGAGAGGACATGGGAACAATGCAAGCTGACCCAACAACTTGGGAGTAGAACGCTACACCCAGGGGTGGGATCCGACAGTGTTAACAATCCGTTCGATGGTTTACGATGTGCTTCCCTGCACGCTGTCGGTGCGTGCCTGTAAATCATCACCAGCACGCTGCATGCAGATAAGCAGTCTTTGAAAAAGCACTTTTTTCCTGCTTTTTTAACTGCAGGTGTGCCTTGCACGGCAGCTGAAGTTGAAACAGCAGGAAATAAAGGTTGGACAAGAACTGAGGTGGGCGGGTGGGCAAAAACAGCAGAAGACAGAAACAGTTCTACGTCTGCGGCTCTTCAGAGCTATCAGTTCTGCAGAGGTGGACAGAACCAGAAGAAACCCACCCCTGGCTACACCTCTGTTCACAAGGCACAGCTGGGGACTGAGACTTAAGAAAATGCTGTGGGGAGGGGCACTTCTCAGGAACAGAGGCTAAATTCATGGAGTTTTGTGTGCTGTTGCCAATGTCTGGAGTTCACTGGATTTCTTGCCTTATAATTGCCTTGTTCCCTTGCTTCGTGGGACTCCTTGTCTTGTTTATTTGCTTCATTGGACTCTTTAACTTGTTTCCTTGACCTGCTGGACTTCTTATCTTGAAGCCATTGTGCTTACAGTGTTTTTGATGGTCTACTGACAGCCAGAGGCTTCTAGAGGTGTGTGTGTGAGGACTTTGCTCCAGGACTTGCCATAAACATGGGAGCATTGGAAAAGTTGGAGCAATAAAGGGGAGTTTTGAATGATCGCCTGATTGTGTTGCCTTCCTGCCTTGCCCTGGGTAATTACAGTTAGACTAGAAAATCTCCAATGTGCTGCCTGACTCTGTTATTGTGTTCTTTCATTCTGTTATCTGAAAAAAAAAAAAAAAAAGATTTGGCCACTCTTTGGTAGCCACAGGCCACAGGCAAGGGGATGTTAAAGCTGCAAAAAGGTTGTATCACAGAAAAAGGGGAGGCATCCGAAAGTATCATCACACCCACACACACTGTGCTATGTCTAACTTAGGGCTTCTATTATAGTTCATATATGTTTTCCAACTTAAAATAATAAGATACCCTTGTATCAATTTTCAGCAGTTGTGCTCATTGGGTTATGGGGCTGCAAAAAGGAAGATCAGGAACTATGTGAAGCTCTGGGGGGCAAAATGACCACTTGTGGTAGTGAAGAATCAAATCAATATAAATATCAAATAAATATTTTTACGATAGGCTTTCACCAACTTTTTCAGGAGGAAAAGAGATATATTGGTATAGCAATTCATTATCCAGGGATAAAAAGACAAGAAAAAGACAATAAAACAATGTATCTAATTAAAAGTTTTGTGCATGACTTGATAAATATATTTGGCCACCTGGTATGTCGAATGTAGAGTTAATATCCCTGAAAAAGTAATAAACATACAATTTACCGGCATGACCCTCAAATTTAGAGGATTGGGCAGATGAGAACACATCTTGGGGCATCATGAAAAGTGTTGTGTTTGCAAAGAATGAGACTGGAGACCAGCATAACTTCAGCTCTTTTATTTAGTGCAGAAAGTCTGTCTGAACCAGGAGCCGCAGCAGCTCTTTTTATAGAGAGGCTACTCACGGCTAGTGGCCAATGATGGCTACTTGTTTTTCCCGCCGCTGAGTTGGCCAATCATAGGTTAGCTTTTATTGGCCAATCAGCGTTGAGACAGGAACCAATGAGCTTCTAGTATTTCTTGACCAATAGGAATAGATTATTTGAAGTATGTTAATATGGAACACCCCTCCCCTCTTGGTATGGTCCTACCTTAAGCCCATGTCACACTGGACAACGGATGCAAAAAGGACACAGCGGACGAGCAAAATGTTTCATCCGTTGTTATCCGCTCTCAAAAGGGGCAAAAATTTGCATAACCGGAGTGGATAACACGGACGCGGGGAGGACGCAGGGAGGATGCAAAGCGGATGCGGAACGGAAGCCCAGCAGATGGAAGCAGATGGGAGTAGGTGGCACATCCGCAGGGCTTCCGGGGGGGCTCAGCGAAGTGGACGCGGAACGGAAAGAGCGGAAGCAGAGCGGACGCTGAACGGATGAAGCGGATGCACAGCGGAAGCCTAGAGGATGCACAGCGGAAGCCTAACGGATGCCTGGCTTTCAATGCGCATGCAGGGAGGATGCATTGCGTCAGCCCTGCGGATATAACGGAAGCAGCTCAGAAGCAGCTCGCCATTCAGAGGAAAGACCTGCTGCTGGACACATCAACTGCCTTGCCTGCCCTGCCTGCATGTCTGCCTGCCAGCCTTGCTGCCAGCCGGTCTGCCTGCCAGCCTTGCTGCCTGCCTTCTTGCCAGCCTTGGTTCATGTCTGCCTGCCAGCCTTCCTGCCAGCCTTGGTGCCTGCCTGCCTGCCAGCCTTGGTGCCTGCCTGCCTGCCTCCCTGCAAGCCTGCCTGCCAGCCTTGGTGCCTGCCTCCCTGCCAGCCTTGGTGCGAGCCTTGGTGCCTGCCTCCCTGCCAGCCTTCCTGCCAGCCTTGGTGCCAGCCTTTCTGCCAGCCTTGGTTCCTGCCAGCCTCCCTGCCAGCCAGCAACCCCACAACCATGCGGAAGCACAGCAAGCCTCAGCCATCTGCTGCCAGCCCTGGCAAGAGGGACAGGGCTACCATCCCGCCCCCTGGCCCTCACTCTGGTTCTGCTGGGGCTTCTGCAGCACGGGCTCGCTCTTCTGGGGATGGGGCTTCTGCTGCTTCTGCTTCTGGAGGATCTGATGACAAGCACTGCAGCACCAGCCACCTCCACAAAACCTGCACTCTTCATCCCTGAGACTGAGCGACCAAGAGGAGTGCCAGAGGCTCATTTTTGTCTTATAGCTTGTTGTTAATAAAGTCTATTTATGATTCACACACTTGCTTCATTTCTTTTTTTTCATAAAGTCTTGCTGGAAACTGTTAGAAATGGTTTAAGCCTTTGCATGCTTGTGGGATGGGTAAGGATAGCTTTGGGATGGGTTAGGATACCTGTGGGATAGATAAACCTCCAGTGCAAGCATAGTGGGACTGTATGGTCCACCCTCCCAGGTGCCACATCTACGGCCCTTTATTATCAATAATAATGTAATAATTATCCACACATGTCAACATAAACACAACTCTTTATTAAACGCCCTGTTCATTGTAGGCAAACCAAACATACATGGCCCAATCTCATCTGTGTGATGAGACAGGCTGAAGGAAGCATCCATTAAGCATCTACCATCCTGTCTTGCCACTCCACTGCTCCAGCTGGGGAGTTGCACCATTGTCTCAGGAGGTTGCGCTGCTTCTTTCCTTCATTTGAGGCTCTGTTGGGGCCTTGAACATCCTCAGTGTCGATCAGGTTTCGCCCTTGCCTCCATTCCCCAGGCTCCATGTCCCCATTGGCTTGTTGGAGGTCCACGAGCCTGTTCTGCAAGACTGGGTAGCTGGTGCGCATGAGATTGTGCAGGATGCAGCAAGCTTCCATGATCCTCCTCACGGTCTCTGGGTGATGCTGCATGGTGGTGAGAAGTACCTGCAACCTGTTGGCCAGGATTCCAAAGGCATTCTCCACCACCCGCCTTGCCCTGGACAGCCTTTAGTTGAAGATCTTCTCTTCATGGGTGAGGAGTCTGGAGGTGTAGAGCTTCATGAGTTAGGTTGTGAGGGAGAAGTCGTCATCCCCCACGATGAAGTAGGGCACATCTTGTGTGTTGTTGGGTAGGGGTTCTGGATCTGAGAAGCCCACGATGAGGTTGCGTTCCAGCCCCTCCTTGAGGTCACTGGCGTTGTATACCTGGGCATCTGAAGATGAGCCGTTGCCTGAAGCATCGATGTACATGAACTTGTAGTCAGCATCGACCATGGCGAAGAGGATGATGCTGAAGAAGCCCTTGGAGTTGAAATAAGTAGACCCCGACTTAGCTGGAGATTTGCAGGCCACGTGCTTGCCATCTATGGCTCCAACGGTGTGTGGGAAGTTCCACTTCTGATACCATTGCTCTGAAACTTTCTTCCATCCTTCTTCAGTGGAGGGGTACTGGAGGAGCTCCTCCTTGTATTCTTCGATGATGGCCTGCACCACTTCTCTGACCACAATGCTGATGGTGTTGGATGGCACCCTCCAGCCGTTCTGCATGCTCCTGTAGGAGGTCCCTGAGGGCAGGTGGCGCAGAGTGAGTGTCACCTTGAGCCCAGGTTCCAGGCTGGGCCAGAAGCTGGTGTTTGCCTTGGTCAACCTGGGTGTCAGGCACTACACAACTTCATCAAACATGGCTGGAGGCATCCTCATGAAGTTCTGGAACGCCCGAGTGTCTTTGTTTCTGAGCTCCACCATCAGCTTGTTGTACAGTCCGTCCTCCGCTCTTCTGGCGAACCATCTTCGGACCCAGACTGTTTTTGTGTGGCTCCTTTTCTTCTCGCAGTAGTGTTCACAGAGCCTGCAGATGGCTTCGCACTGTTGCAGAACGATGGTGGCTGCCAAAAGGACTTTGTTAAAATCCATGGTGGACATGTCTGGATGCTGTGGAAGAGGAAGAGGCAGAGGAAGGCTGCAGAGGTCTGCACCGCTGGGCTGCTGTTTTGAAAGTGAGATGCAGATGAGTTGCTCCCCCTTTTTATAGGAAATATAGGTTTTCCACTAGGCATCCACTAGGCATCCGCTAGGCATCCTCTAGGCATCCTCTAGGCATCCTGTAGACATCCTTAATATCTGAGATAGGTCCCCTCTGTGAACGTTTTTTCTGTTTAAAACGCTTTGTTTCCGTGCTGCATCTGCTAGGCATCCGTTCTGCATCCGTTCTGCGTCTGTTCCGCTTCCTCCCTGCGTCCGTTTACCGCTGGAGCGGATGGAGTTGCGCGGATGCAGAACGGATGCCTATCGGATATAGCGGATGCGTAACGGATGCATAGCGGATGCGTAACGGATGCATAGCGGATGCATAGCGGATGCGTAGTGGATACAGAACGGAAGAACTGGATACATTTTCCGTGCAAAAGTTTTCGGCAGCCCAAAACTTTCGGAGCGGATGAAACGTCCATAGGCGGATGCTGGACGGATAGAGAGGAAGCAAAACGGAAGCAGTGAGTACAGAACTGATACATCGCATTAACCAATGGATGGCAAGGTTTTTTGTCCGTTTTACATCCTCTTTGCATCCATTGGTTCAGTGTGACATGGGCTTTACATAGTCATGTAAGTAGGCGGGGCTTTTAGGTTGCCTAGTTGACCTGCACAGTTTAGTTGTGTCGTTGTCAATGAGTTCGGATGGGATTGCTGTTTCTCCTGTCCTTGTCTGTGGAACCTCCTGGAAGTTGGAGTCAGCCATGCCGCTCCCGCCTGGCCTACTTGGGCTGGTAGAGTCGGCTTGGCTGCTCCCTTCTGGAGCGGCATCTAGGTCTTCTTGTGCCTCCTGCTCCTCTTCACCGAAGACTTCTGTAGATAGGTCCTTGTTTTTGTCTGAATTTATTTGCGAATGTTGTTTATTGTGTATATTTTGATTTTGTGGGGTTTCTTGCTCTGCCGGAGGGTTTTCCCCTCCCCCCTGATTTGTGTTTAAGGGGTCTCCCCCCTCTCTAGTTGGTCTATTAATATTTTTGTGTAATGTTTGTGCTGTTTCTGGTGTGTGTGTGTGTTGGTCTTTGTGTCTGGGTGTGTCAGTGATGTGTTCCAGTGTTTGTGATCATAACTGATCAATGTGTCTCCTCCAGGTTCTGCCATCATCTGTGTCTAGTCTGTAGGACTGAGGTCCTGTTATTTGAGTTATTTTCGCCGGTACCCACAGTGGGTGTCCGGTGAGATTTTTTGCATATACTAAGTTTCCTGGTTCGAATGCGCGGTATCTGCTGGAGGAGTCAGTTGGTTTTTCAGAGGTGTATGTTGGGTGTAACCTGTCTAATTGAGATCTTAATTTTCTGTCCATTAGTAATTCTGCCAGGCTTTTATTTGTAGAAGCGCTCGTTGTTATGTATTGTATGGTGAGCATTTTTTCAATTTTTTCCTGAATGTCCCCTGAGTCTAATTTGTCTAAAGTTTCTTTGGTATACCGGACCATGCGTTCCACCCTGCCATTTGTAGCCGGTCGGCCCGGTGCTGTCAAAGCATGTCTTATGCCATGTTCGGCGAGGAATTTTTCAAATGTTGATGCCATAAACTGTGAGCCGTTATCTGAGACGAGCAAGTCCGATAACCCATGTGTGGTGAATAGTTTCTGTAGTTGTTTAATAACTGCTTCTGTGGTGGTCGAATTCATGACGCTTACCTCTAGCCAATTAGAGTAAGCGTCTACTACGATTAAAAATGTATATCCTTTTGTTGGACCCGTGAAATCTATGTGGATTCATGACCAGGGCCCTCTTGGTGTTTCCCAGTCTAGTATAGGTGCTGAAGGGGGTACAGGGATTTTTGGCATTTCCCACAGGTTTCAACCTATTTCCCAATATCTTTGTCCATTCTTGGCCACCATACATAGCTCCTGGCCAGGGATTTCATTCGTACAATGCCCGGGTGGTCTTCATGCAACATGCTCAGTACTTGTTCTTGTAATGGTTCTGGAATTACCACCTGGTCCCCCCATAATATGCAACCTTTTAATAATGACAGTTCAGTTTGCCTGTTCTTGAAAGATTTAAAGTTAATGTCTGTCTCATTTTCCGGCCACCCTTTTCCTACCCAGTTAAAGACTTGTGACAAGGTTTTGTCTCTTGCCGTCAATCTCGCAATGTCCGCTGCAGTTATGGGTAGGTTTGACAATGTCTCAAACTGTAGGGTGGATGTGGTTGGTGCCGGATCAGTTCCTAGTTCTGGTAGGGGAGTACAGCTCAACGCATCGGCATGGGAAATGTCTTTGCCCGGTTGGTGAATCAGTTTATAGTTGTAAGCTGCCAGGAACTCGGACCACCTTGTCATTCTTGGGGATAGTATATTTGGGGTAGCTCTATTTCCATCTAGTATTCCCAATAGGGGTTTGTGGTCTGTAACAAGGGTAAAAGTCCTACCATAAAGGTATTTGTGGAACTGTTTGACACCAGATATTGCTGCTAATGCCTCTCTGTCCAATTGACTATAGTTACGTTCAGTTTTTGATAGTGTTTTGGAGTAGAACGTGATCGGTGCTTCTCTCCCATCAGGCAGGATGTGGCTAAGTATGGCACCGATGCTGAACGGTGATGCGTCGCAGGTGACTGTTAATAGTAGTGTCTCACTGTATTGCATTAATACCGAGTCAGAAGTGATTAGGTCTTTTACCCCTCTGGAACGCTGTCTCTTCACATCGTCCCCAGGTCCAGGTGGCTTCCTTGTCCAAAAGCTTATGTAGTGGTTCCACCGTCATTGCCTTCTGGGGCAGAAAAACGTTATAAAAATTTATAAGTCCCAAGAATGCTTGCAACTCTACCTTGTTTTTTGGTCTAGGCGCTTCTTTGAGTGCTTTAATTTTTTTCTCTGTGGGGTAGATGCCCTCTTTGTTGATTTGATACCCCAGGAATTTGACTTTTGAGGTGGCTAATTGGCACTTTTCTTTTTTTACCTTAAGTCCCGCCTTCTGGAACCTTTGTAAAACCACTCTGAGACGTGCTTCTAGTTGTTTCTCGTTGCTAGCTGACACTAGCATGTCATCAAAGTATGGGACTACTCCTTTTACCCCCTGTAATAACCGCTCCATTAGGCTTTGGAACACCCCAGGGGCAATACTGGCAATTGTTGGTAAGTTTGGGTAAGGTCGAGCTTTGCGAAAACCTTGCCTCTCCCCAGTGAGTGTAGTAGATATTGCACTACCGGAACAGGATACACGCTTTGTTGTAGCGCATGGTTTAGGGTAGCCTTGTAGTCCCCACAGATTCTCATGGACCCATCTGGTTTAACTGGGGTCACAATTGGGGTCTCCCATTTGGCATGGTCAATTGGTTCCAAAATGCCTTGTGCTATTAGTTTGTTAAGTTCCTCATCAATCTTTGGTTTTAGTGCGAAGGGGACTCGCCTCACCTTCAGCCTAACTGGAGCTATTGTTGGATTTAAATTAAATGAAATAGGGTACCCTCGGTACTTGCCTAATTTTCCATCGAATATGTCCTGGAACTCCCTCATCAGGTTCTCCTCCCAGTCTGTGTCGGCGATTCTGTTAATGCCAGTCACTCCAATTCCTAGAGGTTCAAACCAATTGAGTCCCAATAGGCTTGGTCGGTTTCGGTCTACGATGGTTAGCGACAAGATTTTCTTTTGATCTTTGAAAGTTATTTGGAAATGTCTGAATCCAACTACCGGTATTCTACTTCCTTGGTAGTCCTTTAGCATTAGCGATTGGTGTTCTAGTTCAGCTCTGCCAATGTGCGATACTAGTTTTTTAATGGTATCCCATGACACCATCGATAGGTACGATCCGGAATCTACCTCCATTTTACATTCTTGGCCCTTGATCCGGACTGCCACATGTACTTTTCGGCCACTTGTTGCGTTAGAGTGCCTGATGATGATGGTTTGGTGTGTTTCTTCTTTTTTATAGTTCTCATTTAGCCACTTGCCTTTGCTTTCGCGACTCTCACAGCTCCACGTTTGTCTATCTTTAGTTCTTGGTGGTGTGTTGTCTCTACATCGGGGGATGTAGCTCTTGCGGTTTCGGCATACTCTTGTGATGTGACCCCGTCTCTCACAGTACTGGCACACAGCATCTAAGAACCGGCACTCAGAATGGTGGTGGTCTCCTCCGCACCCGTTGCACTGGCCATTTCGTCTGCTCGGTTCTCGATGCCACATGCTCGACTGGTCTCCTCTCTCAAAATCCCACCTTCGTCGCCAGTGTTGTGTTTGCGAGGAATGAGACTGGAGACCAGCGTAACTTCAGCTCTTTTATTTCATGCAGAAAGTCCATCTGAACCAGGAGCCATGGCAACTCTTTTTATAGAGAGGCTGCTCACGGCTAGTGGCCAATGATGGCTACTTATTTTTCCCACTGCTGAGTTGGCCAATCATAGGTTAGCTATTATTGGCCAATCAGCGTCGAGACAGGAACCAATGAGCTTCTAGTATTTCTTGACCAATAGGAATAGTCTATTTGAAGTATGTTAATATGGAACAAAAAGGACACTATATGAGGACATAAGACATAATGTCCTCATTATGTCATAAGCAAGACATAAGCAAGGGCTTCTACCTCCTGGGTCCACAAGGGTAAAGTGTCTGTAAATAAGAAGTTCCATGAAATCTTCCTGCCAGTAGAACTGATAAGAGGGCATCAAAGGCAGCTCTGGAAAAGGTCCATTCATATTTGCTTAGGGTTCAATTCTCCTTGCTGGAGAAGGCTTGTGGCAGTGGTGGGATTCAAATATTTTTACTACCAGCTCTGTGGATATGGCTTGGTGAGCATGGCTTGGCTTGGTAGGTGGTGGGCATGGTGGCTTGGTGGGCATGGCAGGGGAAGGGTACTGCAAAATCTCCATTTTCACCCCACTCCTGGGAGAAAACTACTACAAAATCCCATTCCCTCCCCACCTCCCCTAACCTGCTTTCCAGCTCCGTTCTCCTGTGCAAGGCAACCAAAGAAGACCCAGCCGATCAGCCTGGACTCAGGAGACAGAGAATAGATGGGGGAGGGGCCAGTCAGAGGTGGGATTTGCTGGTTCTCTGAACTACTCAAAATTTTCAATACCGGCTCTCCAGAGCCTCCACCTCTGGCTTGTGGCTATCTCAGATTTGGAGACAGAAGCACTGATAATATCATTTGGGTTATCAGTGTCCCTAATTCTTTCTTTTACTATTGATTTGGATTTCTCAAAGGTTAATTGGTCTGGTGTTGAAAAGCAGTTTGAAGACATGAACCAAATTTTGTTCTTAAAAAGAAATAGGAATTCCCAAAACAAGAATACAGTTAGCTTAAAAAAAACAAAAACACCTTAATTTGCTGCAAATTAATTCCTTCCTGAATTCAAATATAGAAATAAGGGCTTATTTCTCATTGATTCATTTAAGAAATTTAAAACTTACCAATGCAGTAATTTACATAACATCAATGAAAACCAATAAGAAATCAGTAAGGCAATAAATGCAGAAAAGACTGCCAGAGAAATAAAAGCCCCATGAAAACAAACCTTAACTTGAAAAAGCTGACACAATAAAGTCAGGTAAGAGACAGGAAAGCCCCTCTGGGGAAAAAAAGAAAAAGAAAATTCGAAATTTAAAGATGCCACAACTAACAAGGCTCTTTTGTGCCTCCTTCCAACTGAAGAGTTTTAGCAGGACCATTGCTTCCAAGCAAGACTGGAATGCACTTTATTAGATTACAAATTGATTGGAACTTCAAAAGTTCAGGGGGTTAAATCACATGGTTGCAGCTACCTCTATCTTTATCAATTCCCCTGCCTAGCAGAAGGCTTTCCCCCATTCTCTAGAAGAGGAATTGGGTACTTTTAAACTGGATATTTGAAAAATTGGTACTATTCTTTTCTGCACGAAAGCTATCTATAGTGTGATGTGATACATCTGTAAAACAGATTGTTGTTAGTATAAATAATAATATAATCCCTTATATATTATTGATACAGATTAGAGTATAGTATAGTACACAATATAGTATATTAAATTATACTATATATAATATAATATATTTTAGCATAGTATTGTAAATAATACAATATATATATACTATAATATTCTATAAACTAGTGCTCTAGTAATATACAGTTTCCACATTTTTATCACATTGATCATTTGAAATATTTCACCTTCCAAACCCATTCCAAAATCCTCCGCAAAGATAATTCAGGTTACAAAACATCTAGTTGAAAATAAATAAAACATGAATGATTTGTGGTGTACAGTTCAAAAATACAGTCTCTCAACAGGAGAAAATGCATTTCTATTAAGGGACTAGGATTGTGCTGTGCTTGTTGGAATTTTTTGCTTGTGCACAGGAATTTAGCTCCAAGTCTATATCTGCCACTAAAATTGACAAGTGCCTATGGCTTTGTACAATTGAAATGTAGATCTTAAATTTCACATCATTATCCAAATAAAATAGATCTGCCAAAGGGGACTGGTATTACACAGCTATAAAATGGCGATACCAGTTTTATGATTAACATACCGAGCAGAGAATAAGAAATTCTGACCTGTTTTCCAAAGGGAGACTAACTGGGTGGCTAATGGCTGAGACACTAATTGAACATGTTTCTTCTGCTGAGTGGGAAGATCCATGACCATCAAAACATTTTTTAAAGCTGCTTTTTATAGCAAAAACTTTCAAGAGAACAACTGAACAAAAAAAAGTAGGGTCTGGGACATTTTTCTTCACTGAATAAGAAAATGGTTCTTCAGCATGTTAAAAGATTCATATAAGCATCGCATGGGTGCATGACAAGGTTGGGAAGTACTGAAAAATGGGGCAAACACTTTGCTGCCTTGCACATAACCCCCCTTCTGCAATCTACAACTGCCTCTAGCATCTCCCTCACCCACTCAGATTATTTGATGGGAAACAAGGACGCAGCAGAAGCAAATGGTGAAAGAATTGATTATCCTGAAAAACCAGATTTCTTTTCACAAGAGTCCCAGAGAACAGTTAGAAAGTCCATTCTGGAAAGTCCTCGTCTGCTCAGCAGAAAACAATTATAGTGGTCCTAATTGAAGGAAAAGCTCTATTGAGTACACTTTCAGCCCTCCTTGGCAGGGAATCACTTTCTCTGACAGGAAAATTGCCCCATTATCTTTAACCTGCTGATAAGGAACACCTTTTGGAGCCCCAGGGAAGAGGAGCAAGGGAGAGATCAGCTTCTGTGTTTCTATCTGCTAGTTTAGAACCAGTAGAAGGAGAACAGCAGGCACATCTAACAGCCCTGGCTAAATCGGCCCAGTACTCCTTTGGGTTATCAAGCAGACCAGAGCTGGGAGGCGAATCTTCCGCAGGGGAAGTTCTTGCTGAAAGTGCTGGCACTGCATCTCTGGGATTATCCCCACAACACTAACATATCATCTGGTTTTAAACTTCCACCCTCTGGCAACATAGTCCCTAAAAATTCTATTCCCTCCCCTGCACCTTCTTATCCCTGACTTCTGTCTTCTTTCTAATCATGTCTGCCAGCAGACATTGGCTAAGGCCTGCCCTGCACTACCAAACACCAGGCTGGATTAGCTACAAGCCAATAGCTGGGGGTCAGGATTAAGAGGCCAGCATGCACTTTAATATAAGCTGCCTATAATTAATGGCATTATTAATAGCTTGACTGAAAAATTCATTAAAAAATCCATTAAAAATAAATACCCTTTTACAAAAGGTATTGCCTTGGGTAAGAAAAACAGGGAGGGGGGGAGATAAAGCAGAATTGATTGGTGGATTTCAGTTCAGGGAAAGACAGATCATAGTTCAAACTGATTAAAATTGAACATTTGAGATTAAACACTCTTACCAAAATATTCTCTGTAGTTACTTAATATGAAAATATTATAAGATGTCAGATTTAGCGTTTTTTATAGAGAGAGGACTGGACACCCAATACACCGATTTGCATGAAGACATCCTAAATCGGAGAAGCTTTAGGAATTGGGTGGGACTCAGAAGTTAACTTCTGCTCATAAACTCCCTCTCAAAGACACTTGGGGCCTTGAAGTGTTTCCTCTAGTTATTTACTGAATGGTGTGTCTTAGAGAAAAAAAAAACCCACAGTCACATCAGAGATTTCTTTTGGTTCTACACATTTGGTAGTCCTGGCTCAACTAGCTTTTGTATGAATTATCTGATAGTGCAAAGCACATAAAGCCATTTTAGTTTTTGTGCAGAATGTGTTCATTTTAGATCCCATGCATATCCCCTCTCATGCCTAAAGAAGCTAGTCCTTTATAACAAGCTTGCAAAAAAAAAAAAAAGTCTCCAATGTGGAGAGGGAACTTTGTTCAGGTGAACACCTGGACAGTTACATGTTCCTCATTACTGGCCTAAGAGAGTAAAAGAAGTACTCTCCCCATGATTATTTTGAAAGATTTTCAGAATACTTCTTGGAGGCCTAAATTATAAGTTGTGTCTCAAGGAGTTTGAGCTTTTGACTAGAACATAAAACTTTACTATGATAAAGCCCAGCAAGAAAAAGTTTCCTATAACCTACATCAAATAGACATTGGTATTTCTCAAGGCTATGAAGTTCATTTGCATCTATTAGGGCCTTCACACTGTCCATTTCTTCCTTTCTGTCTTGTGCCATTTCAGTTTTCTTCTTTAAATTAGTGGGCTTCCTCTTTCTTCACTGTGCTTTCATTCAAAAAGAATACTACCTCTATTTCTCTATCAAGCTACTCTGCACCAAGCATCCAACCTGGCTGTACACAAATAAGGGTTTGAAAAATTCAATTTCAGCAGGGAAGTTGATATTGGTATTCACACAAATTCAAAAAATAAGCGCTGATCATTAAAATTAAGACATGTACTCTAAAAAATATACCACTATCCTCATACGATACTTTACTATACTTCAGGAGTATAAACTAAAAACAGAATTCATTATAATGGATGTTTTAGGGCCAAACTACATGTTATTCTTTGTGAATTTTTTTCCTTTTGAATTACAAGTACATTTGAATATTCTTCCTTTGAATGCAGTGTACAGTGAAAAGATGTAACTTCATTTTCTCTTGTATTCTAATTGAACATCACTCTCACTACCTAATTCCTCACAGAACATATCCTCTAATCCTTAATTCCATTATGAGCTGTAGCTTTGAGCAGTCCAACTGTACAATTGAACTGTAGGACTAACCAAACCAATTATGGCACATCTATTTACAATCCCATTTTCTTTTTTATATTTATAATTATAAGGCAGGGAAGGGAGCTTCCAAATTTTGGGCAAGTGGCTTCACAGTGACACCAATAGACTGGTCTTTATTTTCTTTGATTTGCAATATCAGCACATATTGTGCAATATTACAAGTCTACCATATATTCCACTGAGGCTGTGTCCATACATCAAACTAAGCTAAAGAGCTTGGCATTAACACCCTGTTTTCTTCTGTTATGGTTTAATCAAGTTTTGTATCTCATTGTGCCACTTGAATACAAAAATGTTCACCCACTGGCATTTTGGAAACTGTGAAATTAAGATCTGAGGGAGTTATTATTTCCAATTTCTGGACTTCACATATGGTGACCATTTCGGATACAGACCACACATAAGTTACAAAGTTAAAAACTAATCAGTATAGAGATAAGATGCTGGTAAAATCCTGATCAATAATTATACCTCTAAACTTACTATGCTTGGTAAATACAGCCTGAAGTATTTTTTTAGTCCAAACAAGTGAGAATTTGGTCAGCTTAAGAAGCCTAAATTCAATTCCTAGCCAAGCCATTCTTCATTCATATAGCCCAGGTCTTTGGAAAATGGTGATGCCTTCATTCTTGTAGCATGATACTAATTATCCTATTTATGTTTAATATTTTACTGGGGAAAAACATTGTTCTCAACTGAGTGAGTTTAAGATTATCCTAGAAAGATTATCCTATCCTAGAAATTTTAGAACCATAAATTCCAAATACTGTGTATGAATTATAAAGACACTCTAACTTTAAATACTAACTATATAGGTATTCATGAGAAGTTATAATAATGTCAAAATGATGGAACAGAAATGTCATTCCATAAATGATGCAGTTATGTACAACTGCCTTGCTTAGCAATGTTAAACTTTGGGTATTTTGTTAAACTGTTTTTATGGTTGTAGCAATAGGAATAGCAGCCAGTTATGAATTTATGCAGAATGAACTAAAGCTTCTATATGCAATGAGCAGATTTTTTCAAAATGTCTGGAAGGTAATTGAATCTTGAAATAAATTATATTTAGAGGCAGATTATCCATAGAATTCCAACACTACTGTTATTTTTATTACCATATAATGGTACCACATAAATATAATCAATTAAAATGTTAGCCAATTAAAATAATGTACTTTTGAATAATTTGTCCTTTAACCAAATTTACATATGCACCTACTTTACCAAACCCTCAAAATGGTTACCATTTTTGCAGCGAAATTAACAAATAGACATCAGAAATAAACTTCGTTACAATGAAGGCTATGCTTTCATTTCTTTATAATGACAACATACCACGTACCACACAAACATCACAATAGTCATCTACTTCTTGTGATAATCACTAACCAATTGAACCATATACCATTTAGTAGTTGAACCAATTGAACCATATAGCAATGGTTCTATTTTGTTACTGTATTCTTTGTTTTGTTATTAATATTGTCTTCCTAATGCCTTTTAAGGTAGCTCTTACTGCTTAGCAGCAATAGAATGTAGGCAAAAATAAATTGCACAATTCAAGTGTTGATAATTGAATAATTCACAGCAAATTCAGAGTGCCTGGGCCTCCCACTTATTCCAACTGGGCAGGGATGGGATTCAAAAATCCCAGCAACCAGTTCACTGCCAAGTTGCTGGGTAGGTGTGGCCATGGTGGGCATGGCCTACCAGAACTTCCAGGAGGGTTGTTTTTCACCTTCCCAAGGGTCCAGAGACTTCCCTTGGGTCTCTGGGAGATCGAAAATGGCCTCCGCCAGGCTCTGGAGGCCCTCCAGAAGCTGGATACAAGCTTCTGGACTTCCAGAAGGCCTGTTTCCCCCCCCCCCTTCCAGAGCCTCTGCGCAGACCCTGCACTTACCTGCATCATAGATGGGCCGTGTGGAGGCTCCTGGGAGGGGCAGGATGGGTGGGGCCAGCCAGTCAGTTCAAATACCAGTTTGGTAAACCAGATGCAAATTTAACATCTGGTTCACCCAACTGAACCAGTAGAATCCCATCCTTCCAGCTAGGGTTTATGCTAAGATTTATAAAGAAGACTAGTTTTCCTAAAATGAAAATTCAGCTGGGAACCATGAAAAGATCAAAATTCTGATGATTCACAAGTACCCATGAGAGCGTTATGTGACTGCGTGGAGGCCTCCACTAAAACTTCTCAACTTCAAAAGTCTAATACTAGTAACACATATTTATAATCTATGATTAGTTTGGAGTTGACTGAAGAGAAAATTGCTGCATTTATTAGAATCCACCCATTTCAAGCCCTCATCTCTGAAAAACCTTTGACATCCCTGCTGTTTGGAAGTAGCCAGCTGAAGGTTCCATCAGATTTCATGTAATGGAGAGTGATTTACCTGAATTCCTTCTAATTAAATCCAAAGTATTGTTTCTCATTTATTTTGCGACATGCTCAATCACTACAGTACTGAAAATATATTCACTTATAAAGAAAAGGCTTATCTAAGGCTTTTCCAAAGGTGGATTAGTCACTTTAAAAAAAAAAAAAGAGATAGTGATGATAGAGGGGAAAAAAAGAAAATTGATGAAGTTCCAAAATTAATAACCGAAGCAGAAGCCTTTGAGACCTACCAGGAAGAGTTAAGTCTAAAGGTCAGTCTTGATTATACCACTGGCGTATTTCTCCCTGTATTCATTTTGGGGTCATTCAAACATCCCACTCTTGAATCAGTAGTTTCCATGAAATAGTTTTAATGGGAAGTAAAGCAAAAATTCAGAAATATTGAATGCCTAACAGAGAATACATTTCATCTTCTGTTCAGGTTTAAAATGACAGTTTCAGTTTTGAATGTCATATTTAAGGTTTGCAAAATAAAAATGGAAGTGGTAGTTGAATTTGGGAGGAATTCTTTTCACTGCGATTTCTATGTTTTTGGACCAATTCATACTCCCCTCCTCGCTGCTATGCATTCTAGCATTTGGTAAATGTAATTCAGTGGTTGGTCTTTTATCTTTTCCTGGATCCCTATGAGTGCTGAAATTTAATCAAAGGATAAAGGGGCTCCTCTGCTAATTAATCTTAATCTGGTTGAATTTATTTGCAAGGTAGGTTTTCCCCATCAGCATCACTACAGTTTATTTCTCTAAATAATGTGATTCCGTAGAGCTTAAATACAAAAAGGAACAGCTAGTCTACCATCCTGGTTTGCCAATGTCTTCCCTTTCAACTTCCCCAAGTAAAAGAATAAGAACCTTCTAGGGCTGAAGCTATTAATTGAGTGAATTGGTACATTTGTAAATTGCACATTAAAAGCATGGATTTTTAATTGGATTCTAATTGGAGCCATCCCCCATGAAAGGGTTCTATATGCTAAGGGCATCAGAAATTATCTTTGTATGCCTCTTGATTGAGACATTTCATTCGAGATTATATTTGTTAGTTTTTAGGAACATTAGGTGGCAATATAATTACTTCAGAAAATAGTAGCTGTATATGGGAATCTGTTATTGTTAATTCCAGAGGCATCCATCTACAGTATTGCATTTCACTTTACATCCTGAGAGTAATGCTGAAAAAGGCATTCTCCCATGTACCCAGATAGAAAGGGGACACCTTCAGAAAGGCCTCTTCTAGAAATGTATAGGCTGGAGAGTTTATAGTTAGAGATCCAGCCTCTCAAAAAGGTCAGATCTCAGTCCCCAGTGTGCGTTCTCATTGGCCATGTAGTTCACAACTATTGAGAATTTAAATTCAGCAATGCCTGTAAGTCCACAGGTTACCTATCCAGTTTTCAAGAGCTGTAAACTTGCTACAGTTTAACCAAGTCTAATTAAATATTCCATTTTATGCAGCCCAGATAATACTCTGCCTATGCTAAGCAGCAATCATTTCCCCCAAAACAAAAGTTGATTATCTTAACCACATAGATGCTCACTTCTTCTTAGAGAAAGGCATGGTTGGATTGATTTAAACTAGAGACAACAGCCCCCCCCCCCTTTTTAAAAAGAAGCACCAGGTGGTACCATCTGTTGGGCATGCCTCCCTCATTTTTAGACAAAAGAGGCTTTATGGATTTACAAAGCACATTAACAACATGTAAAATATGCCTCAAAAATAGATCTTTTTGAAGGCACAAATTCCAAAAGCAAGTAATTTTTCCATTTTACCAAAGCATGAAATCAGATTTTTTTCAAACAGTTCTGCCATATTGACATGGAGTGGGGAAAAAAACCCTTCCAAAGTAAGGGTGTAGTCCTGAGACCTTATCTGGCAAACAAAATGATCAAAAGTGATGTTGGGACTAGTTTTTTCCAATTTATTTATTAAATAATATAGATATAATCCCAGTATCGTGAATTACAAACATGATTCTTTACTATCCCAACAGAAGAATGCTTCTGCTTCCCCCAAAAAGAAAGACAATTGGGCAAGCAGAGGCAAAAATCTTGCATGATATGTCGTGTTTCATTAAGGATATGGTACAGCTTCATTAAAACAATGGAATATTCATTGACCATAACATTTTTAAAAGGTATCATATAATTTTATTTTAGACTGAATATCCCTTTGGGCTTTTCTTCCTCCACTTGGTAGCTTTCAGAGCTCAATGATACATCAGACAGCAAGTCACATCATCCGAACAGCACATGTACTATTCTGTATGCAAAAGATATCCATAAGTATTAACTAAGTTCGCAAGAAGAATTAGGATCAGTAATAAATGCTTTTGCAAAGATGCTTTGGGGAATAAAAATGTGTCTTTAGGCAATTTTTTTCATAAAGTAGACATCATCTTGGATTTACAGTTCATGGTATTTTCTTCACCATATCCAATGTCTTTGCTTTGAGGCTTTTGCTCAGTTTGATATGATTGACTGCCTGCAGTGAGAAGGCAAATCTAGAGGCTGCAGGGAAGTCAATGGACTTATGAACTTGAAACAAAGGAAGACAGGAAGTAACATCTGAAGTGTCAGTTGTGAGGTCAGAAATCACAAGAGAAGAAAAATTCATCAAATAATATGCTGCTTGAGAACCTTCTCCTTAACTAAAGTGAGCAGAAATGGTTTACAGTCACAATAAATGATTTCAAATATGAAGTTTCTCTTTTATCAAAAGGTCTTTAATATAGTATATTCTGACCAGATACAGCTGTGATATTTATAATACACCTCTGCAGGCAAAGAAAGGGATTTACTTCATGAATCAATGGCGGAATATGGAATACAAATTTATAACAGAATAGAATAGAATAACAGAGTTGGAAGGAACCTTGGAGATCTTCTAGTCCAACCTCCTTCTCAGGTAGGAAACCTTATATCATTTCAGACAGATTGTTGTCCAATCTCTTCTTAAAAACTTCCAGTGTTGGAGCATTCATACTTCGGGAGGCAATTTATAGGATCTGTCCATATAATGAAAGAACTTTGATTTGTGTTATACAAGGGTGGGATTATCGTGGTTTTTATATGATACTTAGTCACAACTCCTAATAGTGTCAGCAAGAAGTGTTAATAAATGCTGAGACTTTATCAACAACATTAGGTGAGCTACACTTTACTCTCTTTTAAACCAGAACTAAAAAGCGGACCAAATCTAGTCACATTGGTACCTTGGTACTCATTGTTAATTGTTTCTGGGAGGCATGATGAGTATGAAAAAAACTTTCCCCATAAGATAATCACAAGACAGCTGACACTAACAAATTCTAGCTTGTGTGTTAAGTACCAAACAAATGATGAGTACCAGGGGAAAAATTTCACATCAAAATGTGTTGAATCCCAAATTCTATGAATTTCAAAGCAGTTGAGTTCCAAGCTACCACTATAATCTGCAAGGTATTTGATTGCAACTAGCTATACTAGTTTTGGAAATTGCATGGGTAGCATATTATAATACACAGAAAAATTTCTAACAGTGTCAAAGTCAAGATTGAGAACATGGATTAAAAAAAAACAAAAGGTTCCCAACTACAGTTCTTTATTCCCCCTTTTAGGCATTTTGAGGAAACCCAAGACAATTCTTGAATTTTTCTTCAAATAGCTGAGATACCAGCTCTGAAATCAAGGTGTTTGCTTGATATTTAGAAATTAGGCAGCCAAATGGTGCACCATCTCCTTTTCATACAAGGGAAAAATGAATATGCAGATTTGTTTATCATATCACAATAAAATGATTTTAATTCCTTTAGCTAACAGCAACATTTTTTTCAATGAATACATTTCAAAAAACATGCATGGATGAGCATTCAAAATGTATTTTAAAAAGACTGCAAGAAGAGACCAGTAGCACAATTCTGTAATGACCCTGTGTATGTCTGTCTGTGTCTGTGTCTGTGTGTGTGTTGTATGTGTGTGTGTGTGTGTGTGTATGTGTGTTGTAAAGGTTTCTATGCTGACTTTTAATAAACATAATTTTTTATGTTTGGAAAAAAAATGAATGTTTTGTTTCAACTATATACAAAAATAGACTAATTAACACTAACATTTTATATAATTCAAAGAATTACACAAGAGTCAAATCTTTGTCATTAAAAATATGACTTTTTTATCCTGATAAAAAGGATTTCCTTGAGGAAATTACCTCATATTGTAAAATGAATTATACTGCCTAATATATGCATTATGACACATTCGTACCCAGTCTTCAATTCAATTCATTACTTCTCAGATAATTTACATAACAATAATAAATAATTTTCTCAAACAGCCAATCTCAACTACCATTCTAAGTACCATAAAAACTAAAAAGTGAAGGCATAAAATACTGGTATTATATTTATCAAATTAATTTATTAATAGCTGAAAATATGATGTCCCAGGAAGATGTAATCGCATGTAGTCATCCAATTACTACTTATCAGCCAATCAACCTTCTTCGAGCAGCCCTGAAACAACACCGGAGAGATGGTCCCTAGGCACGGTAAATACAAATTTACTCACTCTCAGCCTGCAATGCTGATTAACAATAAAGCCCTTATGGCAGACATTCACTACCACCTAATGCTGAGAAGCAGAAAGGCAGCACTGCTGTTAAAATAATAAACCCAAACCATTTGAAAAGCAAAATAATTACCAGAAGTTTGTTTAGCTCTTGATCCAGATTAAAAAAAAAAAGTTGGTCCATTTATAGTTTCAGAGTTTCTCAGTGATTATCCAAAATAACCATTTCCCTAAGTGGGAAAGAAGATTTTATTATCACTGTTTTCTTTATGTCACTATATGTTAAAAATGTACACTATTAGCTAGTTTGTTTTAGGAAGATTACTTTTTAACCACTGAGCTTCATGAGTTTTATCAGTTTATTTTAAACTTATTTATCTTATATCAAGACATTTGTCATGGAAATCAGCAAACTATCAAAGAGTTTAGTGAATGTTCCAGAATAGACATTCATTTCTAAGGAGAGAACTGTTTGAAAGAGCCTTAGTGCTGTGTCCCACAAATTAACAGTATTATTATTGAGCAAGGTTTTTGTTTAGAGAAAGAACATTATTATTGAGCAAGGTTTTTATTTAGAGAAAGAACATTTTTTTAAAATTGTTTAATGAAGAAGTTGTGACAAACTTTCAAAAAGTTTGCTGAAAATCACTTCCAAGTCCCTAAAGTACATTTATTCTTTATCATTGCCTCATTATTAATCTACATTCAGTGGGGAACTAAAATTGAAAGTTTCTGTCAGTTTCTCAGTGTTCTTATGAAGATAATTTCCAATGGCTGTATATTATTAAAAATAAAAAATGAAAATTAAAACTTTGTCCTTTAGATTTTTCAAATTCTTCTGCCTCTTTAGAGAGAAATATTTCTATTTTTAAAATAAATCATTTTTAAAATACATTCTTGTCTCCAAAATTGTCCTTTAGCAGCACTGACTGGAGTCAATCATTCTTCATATAGAGGTCAAAGCTGTACCTGTTTGCATGTTCTTGCTGAACAAAAGAAGGGCCGAAGAAGTGACATATGCTTGTGGCAGACACAAGTCAAGCCCAGACTTTTAGAAACTGAGAGTACTGAAGAGAATGCTGTTAGTTTTTCCTTCCTTCAGACTTTTTAAATCTTAAACTTATTTGAGGTTTATAGCTTTATTTTAAAAAGAATCTTACTGAAAGTACAATCCAAATATTTACCCACCTCTGCTTATCACCTAACTAATTAACATCATCTGCCTATTACACAAAGAGATACATTTGCACAGAGTGTGTGAAAGAAAAAAACGTGTCAGTTTGTTGTTTTATGCATTGTAGAATGCCATATATCCAACCCCCAGTGGGAATTTAAACCAAATAATTCAAAATGAACAACCTATGTAGCTGCTCTTTTATGTTTGCATTTTTTGTGGCAGTAAATTCCATTAAAATCAAATATACCCTCTCACCAATGCAACTTTACTCAATGTAAGGTTAAGGTGACACCGAATTAGAGAAGGCAGCTTTGCAATAAAACAGATTATACTGCAAATCTGCTCTGGGTAGAAACCTTTTCACATCTACTACTTTTCATTGCAGATTTGAAACTCCAAAATATGCAGAATAGCTATAGTACCAAAGTGTTCTTTTTAATTATTAATTCAGATTTTTTGGTTTTTCACATATATTAGTAATTCTTTACTCAGAACAGTGCTCAAAGTTAAAATGCCCATGGTTTAATGTATTTCTCATTTGATTATGTATTTCGCATTTTCCTTTTTAATAAAGTAGAAGTGTATAAAGTGCCACTTATATTTGATGCTTTAAATACATTTCTGCATTTAAATAACCAAACATCTTGGACTTGAATTTTAAGGGTATTATTCAATTAAATTGAAGCACTGCAAATTTAAGTCTCATTGATATCAGCAGAAGTATTGTGTGTGAATTTAAGAGTCTGGCTTATGCATGCTTGCCTTAGAAAAACTAATTCTGAGGAAAATAAATGAAGAGTCCGAATGTAGCTCTCTTACCTATTATAATAGCTCCACAAAGTGCTTTAACTCTGGTTCTTTGTACCATCTTTGATGTCACAATAATAAGAGCTGCATTGTTCTTAACAGCCATCTCAGGACTCACATATAGACACCTACCCATCTGCCCGTCTCCGGTGTATCTTTCCACAATGGAACAAATGGCTTGGATGTTTGATCATTTTAAATCAGCTGCAGCTCACATGCCACTTGCTTTCTAATTCCTTTTTGTTCTCTTGTGAACTTCAGGGCCTCTAACTGCAGGGGGGATGGGACACATGGTCCAACTCTCACCTACCAGTAGGGAAAATACTCACTCGGTCATCCCGTTTCTTTTTTCTCCAGGGCAAGAACAGTACAGGATTCTGAGGAAGTCTCTTTTTTGCTCCCACTTTCCTTCTGCTTAAAATCCTGCTCCATATGAAAACATGTATACATTTTGGAAATAAATATACTGCACCCTTCTGGTTGCTCTAATAATGGATCAAAATGACATCTTCTTGACCAGAGGTGGGTAGCTCAGGCCTGCCTCTCATATACATTGTACTTTGACAAATGGTCTGTCTCTTGGAACAAGGCTGCCTTTTAAAATAAAGAAATGCCCTGAAAAGCTCTGCTGGGGCGGCACATGTTGTTCTCTGTCTTCTGGGCTGTGATTTCCATATTTGCTTCCCCAACAGGAGCAGAGTTACCCCTGCCACTGACCCCTCTAAATCGGAACCAGAGAGGTCACATGGAAGGGTAATTTCTTCAGATCTCCAAGTTCTTCTTTGAAAATATATCCTGAGAAAAGACAAGCGAAATTTCTTCTCCATATACCTAGTGTTTTGCTGCAGGGAGTAAAGTCTGCTTCCTCACCAAGAGAACACAAATTGGGAGATTCATTTCAAATAATTTTAGGCAGCTCTTCAGTGAAATTCTCAGAAAGGTGTTGAGTGAGAATGAAATATATAAAATCACAAGAATGTAAGCCCAGGAATACTGAGCAACAGGGTAACATTTGAGGACAATACTTTGAAAAACCAAAGTTGCTTGAAATTAAATAGGATGAAAGGATGAACAGATTTGAATGAGGGCATCAGAGACGACTCCTAGCCTGACTGGGGAAGAAATGCAAATACACACACACACACACACACACACACATATATGCAGGTCTTGGCATGTTCAGGTCTTTTCCTGTGTAAGATTGAGAGTATCTTGGTGACGTTTCGATGAGGTCCCACTCAGCATCTTCAGGCTGGTGCTTTTGGCTTCGACCTTGTGCAAGCTTGTGTAAGCTTGTGTGAGCACGAAACCGAAAGCACCAGCCTGAAGATGCAAAGTGGGACCTCATCGAAACGTCACCAAGATACTCTCAATCTTACATGGGAAAAGACCTGAACACACCAAGACCTGCATATCTGTACCCCTGAAAATCTATTAAAACACACACATACACATATTCACATTAATTGACCATAAAGGTTGCATTTTATCTCAATTAGAGTTAATATATATTGATATATTAACAAAGGAAAAAAGTTTTTACAAACATTTAAAGAAAACTTTATTTCACTTGACAACCATTTCTATGTGTGGTGCTTTATTTGAACCCACTATATGTGTGGTAGATGTATGTGAGTATACATGCGGAACCCTTTTTTAGATCTTGAGAAAAAGGAGAAACAATTTTGTAAAAAAATATTTCCATTGTTGGCATTCATTGTAAGCAAAGTTGAGAAATAAAGATAAACCAGGTCGGGAGTGAGAAACTGGTGACCCATAGACTCCCCATGGCTTCCCATTCCCTAAATACTTTCATTAGACTTAAACAAAACCTTATGTTGGAAATAGTGGAGGCCCCACTGTTTCCCCCACAGCCTTATTATAATAGTGGGGGAGGAAGCTTAACCCTTCTCTACCCATGTACTGCAACTCCCCAAAATGACTTCTGGGCAACTATTAATTTGGAAACATTCGTGCTGATTTGAATTGAAAACTTTTATAAAGCTTTACTGGAGCAATTAGGAAGCAGGATACAAGGTTGAGAAGAAGAGAGAAATTTATAGTGTTATGATCAGAAGTCACCCTTATTGTAACTTACTTTGAGTGTAAATGACTTGGAATTTTTATTTGCTTTGAGTGGAAAGGTGCAGATTGGCATTAATCTTAGATCAGATTTCCTCTTCTTTTTTTTCTTTCAATTCTGAAATGCAAGAGTAATTTACAGGTTTGCTTAAACGACAATGTCATGATTGGATTAATGTTACAAACGTAAAAGAAAAAAAATCATTATTGCTTCATACAGAATTGGATTAGATTTATTTAAATATTTATTACAAATACATTGAATGTTACTTGGATTTAATTTCTGCTAGCATTTATCATGTCATAAATATGCTAGGAACAGAAATACCAAATCCACTCAAAACAGAATACATGGCCTAATTATTTTCCATCCCTAGTTACTAGTTTTGTGTTATGTTTTGTTTGTTTTGACTTTCCTAGGTGAATCCTGTATTGATTTTTAATGTTTGCAGATTTTTCAGATTTCAAACATAAAACAAGACTAGTTTTAGTATAAGCAACTAATTAAAATCTAGGAAAAAATATGGTGCAATTTTGGTGTGATTCAAAATTTTATGGATACATTAGTGGGAAAAAATATCCCATTTTACATTATCTAATTTCATATATTTGTGGAACTAACAAGTCAGTAACTGTCTTTAATCATTAAGCAACATGGAACATTTTAATCCATAGGACAAATAAAGTTTCCAGAGCCCTAACTCTGAAATTAAAAGAAGTATGTCTACCCTCTGATTTTAACTGTTCACATCAAACCACTTAGTACATTAAAAAAAAAAAAAAACTCAGAAAGGTGTCATTTGATCATCTAATGACCTCTGGTGGATGAATGTAATTGAATCAGAATATACCATAGAATACTTTGAATCTGTCATTATTGGCTTCGGTTTCATTAGTTTCCACTACACTTTTTAAAAAATATAACATCTTCTACAAGACTCCTTGCAAAATATATCTATATCCTAACCCTAACCCAACAACAACAAAATAACAACAGTGGCCCTACAATCCTCTCTCCCAAAAAACAGATATGGTTAATATATGATATGGAGTTAAACCAATACTTTTTGTACCCCTCAAACTCTGAGGCATTTTTCTACCTTTAAATCTTGCCCAGCCTTAAGACATCCACATAAACATTCTCCCACCCATCTGTAATAATTTCCAAGGAAGTTTATAACAACAATCAAGTCAATAATAATTATGAAGCAAGCAAACAAAAAAGCACATGCACTGTTTACTACCTTGGGATGTTTTCCAAATAGTAGCTGCCTCCCACCATGAAACCAAGTATCCTTACATGTTGAAATTTTCCACTCCTTTCCCATCATTTTATTCTTTGTCCCTTTACTCCTTCTCTATTGTCTCCTTCTATCTTCCCTCAATCTAGGTTGTCTCCAAAGGATGTGAGGGAACTCTTGTCAATCAGGGATAGCAACTGTGTGGAATCTTATTAATTTGATCACTGCATCAATTCTCCCAAACCATTTTTTGTAATGCAAAGTTGGTAGTGTATCCCCCAATAACATAAGAACTCCAAACAACTGCATGCTCTACTTATTTGCATGTAGTATCTTATTTGAATGTTATTGCAAAATATCCAATGAAAGACATTTGGTTGGTGGCAAGCATTTTCTTTTGAACGAGAGAAGCACCCAATTCTCCTGTTTTTTCCTTTACCTATTGTAGCTTCCCACACAGCTGGCTCAGTGGCAAGAAGATGCCTTGTCTTGCACAAAGTCAATTTGGATACAACCCATTATTTACTACAAATCCAAACAAGCTATATTTTCATGTGCTGTTTGTATTCTAATTACCTTGCAATGTTACCCAAAAGGACAATTACTATTGGGAAGGTATTACATTTCCAGCTTTTTCAGATATTTAGGAGTACAACAGTTTCTCCTTAATGATGTTTTTATGCACTGATGAGAGATGGATAGGAAATGAAGCTTGAAATCCATTGAACTTCAAATATATAGGCTATAGTGAAATGTCTATGCTCTGAAATTTCCCCTTCTCAGAATGGTACAGCATGTTTCATGACACAAAAATATGCAAAAATGTGCTCAGTATGGGTAGAGGCATAAATATTTGAGAAAAAAATCATTGTTGTATGCTTATAAATAGAGCATGTAGGGAGAAAAGTACATAAACACCCACTGGATAGGAGAAAAGAATACATGAATATCAGTATCAACTTGTTGTGTCAATTCATAAGCAGCAGGGTCAAATTAATTTACAGTCAAGATGGGGAGAAATGTGATGAAAATGAAATTAATGGAATCTCGAGCACTAACCTAGTAATTACAATACTATCATCATTTTCATGTGATGTGCGAGTGGAACCATTTTTATTTGTAATGCTTTTTAATAAACACTCACTAAAGGGGCGTAGCATAGGAAAGTTGTAGTACATATCACAATTAAATTTACCCTAGTTGTAGAACTCAAAATTTCAATGATGTGCTAGTTAAGTAGCAAGAAAATAATGATTTCCCAAAACCAAATGAAATTTAAAAAAAAAAAAGATTTTATATGAGTGGAAAATCCAATAACTTTACAAGACAAGAAATGCCTGGAAGAAATATATCTGGATTGCCATCCAGTAAATGAGGAACATCTGTAAGTGCATTCTAGCTTATGGATGTCAAATTCACAGCATCACGTTGCCTTCACATGATGTTTCAGGATGTTTTGGGAGTGGGCATAGCCTGTGCCTGATGCATTCGGCCCGTGGGCCACCAGTTTGTCACCCTGATTAGCTAAATTCAATGTTTGTTTCTGTTCATACAATTTAGCAGTATGCAGAATGCTTACTGACTTACTTACAGTAGCAATAGGGAATCATTTATAACTTCTTTTGTCCATTTTGTAATTCTAATATCTAAGCAAAAGTTTGTGGAAATTGTGATTGAGGCATCAATTGTTGAAGGGGATAGGGAGGAGAAACTGGAAAAATTGTATTTTACTTAGGTCAGGGTCATTATTAAAGCAACAGTAGAATCTTGCTGGTCAGTCAAATTTTCAAAGAAAACAGATGTAATGCTGGTGCTCTTTTGTGCATCACTGTCTTCTGCCAATTGCTCTTTTTAAATGAATTTAAGCTATACATGTCAGTAACATCAAGCATTTTCGACATGAAGGTATAATCATCCAAAACCTGTTTAAGATTATTGGTAGTGCCATTATCAAAGAGACTTCCTTCCTTCCTTCCTTCCTTCCTTCCTTCCTTCCTTCCTTCCTTCCTTCCTTCCTTCCCTCACTCACTCACTCATTCATTTGATTTGAGTCCTCCTTTTTTGTTCAAGGTAGGTAATCAATTATACAAACGTGATACAAATCAAATAAAACCAATGTTAAAGTCAGTCTACTATTAAAAGCTCACTGAAAGATATTCATCCTTATAGATTTCTAAAATACTAAGAGAGTGGGGATCAATGCAACTCCAAAGGAAATATGTTCCCTAGTCTTGCAGCAAGACAGGTGAAGATTGTATCTTGTGTGCCAGAAAGGAAAGCCTCTGGAACTACAGTATGCTTGGATCATCAGATTTGAAATTATTTAGTGCTTCAAAGACTAATAACATCACTTTAAATTGTATTTAGTAAACAACTTGATCAATTGTCAATCTTCCTTGCTGATGGACCAGAAACTGCAATCATCCATGGCTTTGATCTGTGCTCTCCCATCAGAGAGCCCTGATCACTTGCATTTGGGGCCAGAACCACCCTGTAAGGATGGTGAAGAATGGGGAGACCGCCGGTTGTGTTGAGGAGAGCTGCATCTCCCCTCCCTAGCTAGGCATTTTACTCCCCTCCGAAGATGGCCACCCTGAAGAGAAAGAACTAACCGGGGCAAAATTGTGCAGGAGTGGTGAAGAAGACAACAACATGAAAACCAGGCTAATCAGGTGCAACATTTAAACACAAAGGACCCCGGAATTAAAATTTTAAGGAATTTTTAAGAGAGATGATTAAAACAGCAACCAGAGAAAGTAAAGAAAAGCATTTTTTTTTTGGACAGCTGAAAGTGGCTTTGAACTTTGAAAGGAGGAAGCTAGAAGAAGATACCTGTTTAAATTGGATAAATATATGATCTTGGCACTAAACAGGCATAACTAAAACTGAACTTGAACATGTCAAAGGAAAAACAAAAAACAATAATTGAGATTTGGAGTGATTGGAACTTTGAAAATATATATATATATATAACAGAAGTGTTTAAAAATGGCAAAACTTTTTTTGGAATTAAAAATTGAACTAAGAAATATGAAGGAAATGCTACAAGAAAGAGGCAAGTCATTTAGTTTTGCTTTACAGTTCTAAGAAATGGTGATTTTAGAGTGTGAAGAATAACAAGGAGTGCCAGAAGAGGAGGAGCTAATTAAAGAAGAGGCCATTTTCAATGAACAGTTGGAGCAACGAATATTAAAGTGAAGGAGGAAAATAATGAAAATTAAAAACTGGAGATTTGAGGAGACAATCAGAAAGGGGAGTGTTTTGAAAACCAAACAAAGTAAAAGGAAACAGCAGAAAAGAGAATTAAAGAAGGAAGCTTTAAAGAGGGAGAGAGATAAAAACTGGAGTAAGAAAAGATAGGAAAAATGAATGGAAAAAGAAGTAAAAAGATATGGAACCAGGAAATAAAGAAATATGGAAATCGAACAAAAATGAAAGGAAATTGTTTATTCAAAAGATAGAGACAATGGTTAATTAAGAATTAAGAAAGGGGATTCTGCAAGGTGATGAGATGTAGAATAAATGCATTAGAAGTAACAAATTATTTTGAAAGTAGGAAACTATAGATTATTAAAATGAAAGATTGGAACTGATATTTTTTTTGTTATTGGAATACTTGTTTTTGTTAAACTATATATAGAGATAAATGGAATAAATGTAAAAAAAGAGAAATTATGAAAAGTTTATTGACTATGTTTAATGAATGTATAGAATATAGTTGAAATGAATCATGAGGATTATTGTAATGAGATTAATATCCGTTTTTATGATGAATTGAACAGATTAATTTTTCTTTTTGAAATTATAAATGATTTTGATGTAATTGAAGGGGAAAGTACCATGCGGAATCTGACTTAAAAGGTATATATGTTATGTAGTTACTAGGATGTTATTGTTATTAATTGTTAAGGTGATAATTGAAAAGTTAAATGATCATTGGGAGTTAAAGGGGAACTAATTAAATGATATATATGGTATAGGGGTTGTGCTGTCCCAGCCAGTCTATGGGAATTGGATAGTTACTTAGGAATTATGAGCTGTCCCCTTAAGGGAAGGCATCATGGTAAATGTAGTTAAGATATCCTGGGAAATGTAGTCCATGTCATGTGGCCACATCTGTAATCCTGATTGGTCACTGAACTGACCCTTTGTTGGGATGGTGGGAGGTCCCTTCACTCTCTTGCCTGAACTCAGCCTCCTTCTAGCATATCTACTACGATTTTATCTATGCAAAGAATTGGAAATTGGATGCATCTCTAGATAATTGTGAGGATACCTAATATAATCCAAT
Source organism: Laticauda colubrina (assembly GCA_015471245.1). Taxonomy (NCBI): domain Eukaryota; kingdom Metazoa; phylum Chordata; class Lepidosauria; order Squamata; family Elapidae; genus Laticauda; species Laticauda colubrina. The sequence continues at coordinate 16,652,569 of BLBF01000025.1, forward strand.
AAAAGAAACCTTGTATGGAAGAGTTTGTAGAGTTATTCTATCTGTCTTTATATTCAACAAGTGAATCAAAGGACAGAACAGTAAAATGATAGTGATCTTTCTTTCCCATATTTCATCCCACCGTAGTAGATATAGTAGTAGCTAGAAGGAGGCTGAGATCCTACTCTTGCTGGGAAATAATGCCCCGCACGCCTTTCTCTTCTCCAAGTCAGTCAGCGGCCCTGTAGCCGGCCCAGTGGCCATCAAATCTCCACTAGGATGGGAGATCATGAGCATTGTCAGTGATGATCACATGCAGGCTCCAACCCAGGAAAATGCCTTAGCGCCATCCATTCCAATAGCCTTCCGATGCCCTTTAGCACCATCAAAAACAAGAATGATGTTCCAGCCTAAAAAGCTGCCGGCGATCAGTACACTTTCACTAGGACACAACAAATGGCTGCCAACAACCACCAGACACCCACTAAGACACTCTACACAGGCATATGCCTATGCAACATGCTTTCCAACAGCTTCCCGATGACCTTTGACACCATGGAAGCAAGAGTACCATTCCAATCCTAAAAGGCCGCCAGAAGCGACCAGCAGACTTTCACCTATGCTGCCAAGAGTACCTGTACACCCTAAAAGGCCACCAGAGGTGACCAGCAGACTTGCATCAAGAGGCCAAACTTGAAGACTGAACCTCAAGCTTTGCATGCTTTTCTTTGTTGCTTTATTAATGTTTACTGATTTTCTTAGTTACATAGCTAACTGTTTATCTAAAGGCCGTCATACTGCCCAACGGATGCAAAACGTTTGTAAAAAGGACACAGCGGACGAGAAAAATGTTCCATCCATTGTTATCCGCTCTCAAAAGGGGCAAAAATTTGCATAACCAGAGCAGACAACACGGAAAGGAATGGACGGGGGGAGGACGCAGAGCAGATGGAAAGCGGATGCGGAATGGAAGCCTAGCGGATGGAAGGGGATGGGAGCGGATAGGTCCCTTCTGCAAACGTTTTTTCCATTTTAAATGCTTTCTTTGCGTGCTGCATTCGCTTTCATCCTTTCTCTGTCCGTGCTACAAACGCTGCACGTCCATTCCGCGTCCGTTCCGCTTCCTCCCTGCGTCCGTTTACCGCTGGAGTGGATTTGAGTTGCGTGGATGCGCAGCGGATGCCTAGCGGATATAGCGGATGCGTAACAGATGAAAACGGATGCAGAATGGATGCCCCCCGTATGCTTAGCGGATGCAGAACGGACGCGTTGGATACATTTTCCACTCAAAAGTTTTGAGCAGCTCAAAACCTTTTGAGCGGATGAAATGTCAATAGACGGATGATGGACGGATAGAGAGGAAGCAAAACGGAGGCAGTGAGTACAGAACGGAAGCATCGCGTTAACCAACGGATGGTAAGTGTTTTTCTCCATTTTACATCCTCTTTCCATCCGTTGGTGCAGTGTGACAGGGGCTTTAGTTATATAGTTATCTGCTATTCATAGTATTACTGTCTACTGCTTATCTTAGTTTATAGTTAATTTTTTTTCTCTTCCTTTAATAGTGGAATTTACAATTCCAGGTGGGGTGTGTGCTGTCCCAGTCAGTCTATGGGAATTGGATAGTTACTTAGAAATTATGAGCTGTCCCCTTAAGGGAAGGCATCATGGTAAATGTAGTTAAGGTATCCTGGGAAATGTAGTCCATGTCATGTGGCCACATCTGTAATCCTGATTGGTCACTGAACTGACCCTTTGTTGGGATGGGGGAGGTCCCTTCACTCTCTTGCCTGAACTCAGCCTCCTTCTAGCATATCTACTACGATTTTATCTATGCAAAGAATTGGACATTAGATGCATCTCTAGACAATTGTGAGGATACCTAATATAATCCAATAAAAGAAACCTTGTATGGAAGAGTTTGTAAAGTTATTCTATCTGTCTTTATATTCAGCAAGTGAATCAATGGACAGAACAGGGGTGGCATACTAATTGGCAATTGTGGGTGAAACTTTTTTGAAATGTTTGAACTGAGATGGAATTTTTGGATAAAAATGGATAAAAATATTTCACAATGAATATGAAGATATGAGAATTATTTAGAGTTAAAAGAAATAGGTTAAGAAATGAATTGAAAATTTATAAAATAAGCTTGAGGAAAATATTTGAGAAAATTAATAGAAAATATGTAAAGTAATGATAAGAAATATGAAACTAAATATGAAACTAAATGTGAAAGATGAATATGTAATCACAGTCATGTTTGTATGGAAATGTGAAAAACTGGAATCGTGCTGTTCACTAAAAAAAGATGTTTTTAAAATGTGGAAAACTGAAATTAATTTGAAAAGAAAACCCAACAACAGCTGGATCAATTGTAGGTCTGTGGGCTTTCTGAGCTTGGTATTTTTCTTGCAGACATTTCATTACCAAACTAGGTAACATCATCAATAGATTGTTTAGTAATGAAACATTATCAAAACCCCGAGTGAATGAAAACCAAGAAACCCAGAGAACATTAATTCACTTTACTGGTACCAGTTGTAGATCTTTAAATACAGAGACTAAATCTTATTCTGTGCTTTGAACTAGTATGCCTTTTACAGTCTTAGTGTACAAAAAGTATAACTTCCAGGCCATTTTTGAATGTACTTCATAGTGGGAGAAGAAATAATGTTTATGTCAGACTGTGATTAACTTTCCTTTGTAGGATGAAAGAGATGTGCAGGAATAGTCCAAGACAAAGTGCTGTCTGAGGTAGAATAAGAAATAGGATCTCCTCACATTCAAATGCACATAGTTAATATTCTTTCCTGGAGTGACACACAGCAAATTAGACCGGACAATATTCCAACTTCAAGCTCATAATGCTGCAACCTTTTACAATGCTGCTCAACCCTTAGTAATACCAACAATTGCTCCTTTATTTAGCTGGCTTGAGAAATCTTGCTTTCCAGATGGAGTTCAGGACTTGCTCCAGTTCAGATCTCACCATGCCAAATGGGTTAGCTTGCTCATGGAACCATCAGCCAAATTATTATTGGGCTATATTTATTCTGATTTCGGAATCGGCAATAGTTATTCTATGGCAAATAGCAATTGTTATTTGATGCATGTGAACTACCCATGTTCGTGCTGGAAGACTGCTTTCTTGAAGTCAATTAGTTCTGGATTCCAAAAGTTGTGGTGAAAGAGGATTGAGGTGAAGCTCAATTCATCCTGGCTGAAAGGATCATGCAACTCAATATCTGCAATATTTGACCTGTCAGTTTCCAAATATTCTATTTCATCTTGAAACCTCTAGACAAGAAAAGCAGTCCTGTTTTTCTTAGGAATGATCTTGATTATTGCCAGAAACAGAATAACAATGGGAACATGATCACAAAGCGCTGGAAGGCTGTAGTGTTGCTGGGTTTTTTGTTTGCCAAATCAGTAATATTTTTGACAATGATGGAAGACATTGAACAGAACAGAACTTCTCAACTGCATCTCCCTCCCTCTTTGCTTCCCTCCTTTTTTGAAGAAGCAGATCCAAATTGATAAGTCCTCCCATCCAGATTCATTGGCAAAACTGGGTCTGTCTCCGTATTCCAAATATTTCAAGAGGACATTCTTGGAATGCACCCCACCCTGTTGGAGGTGCATCAGACTCGACTCAGCAGGTCTTCTCTGTCATGGTGAAATATGTTCCTCCCTGGGCATTGCACTTTCTGTCCTTGCATTCTGAAAACCAGCAAAAACATTATTAATCCATTGGGCTTTGACCCTAATCAGCTAATTGGGCATGTTTCATCTTTAATTTTTAAATTAACTTTTTAATTTTTCTTATTTGCTGTTTTTACTGAGGTTTTGTGAAATATTGTGATGGTCTACAAATATTGTAAATATACAAATAAAAACCCAGAGAAAAAGAAACTCACCATGCATTCAAGTCCATTCTTTCTGTCTCAGTGGAAAATAAAACTACTTGACAATAGGTTGCTATTTTTATCGTCATTTTAATAGTCGTGTTGCTCACTTTTTGTTTGTTTCTTTGTTTGTTCTTCTACCTAGCATACAGTAACAAGATGTCTTGAATGGTTATCCTTCTAAAATTCTTCTACCAGTTTTGAATTTTCTTTCATTTTAATTCAAATCAATGATTTAGCATCCCAACATTGTGGAAGCATAAGGAGGAATTTCTGTTAAAAATATAGGTAGTCCTCAACTTATGACCATTTGTTTCATGGGTTCAAAGTTGTGACAGTGCTGAAAAATTGACTTACAACCAGTCCTTGCACTTATAACTTATTACTTATGACTGTTGGAGTGCCCTGCTGTCTTGTGATCAAAATTTGGGTGCTTGGCAACCGGCAATTATTTATGATGATTTCAGAGTCCATGTGGTCATCATCTGCAACCTTCTCAGAGAGCTTCTGAGGAGCAAAGTCAATGGGGGAAATTGAATTTGCTTAACATTCCTTTAATGATTGTGGCAAAGGGTCATAAAACCAAGCACAACTTACTTAATGACTCCATTACTTGCAACAGAAGTTCCAGATTCAGTTGTGATTGTAAGTCGAGGATACCTCTATATCATTATTGTGTTACTTTTACTCACCTTTGGTCTAAGTTGAATACTACAGCTGCAGTTTTTCCTCACAGGGAGATGTTCCAGGTCCCTAATTAGTTTGGTGGCACTATTTATTGTCTGCTTTCCAGATTTACCATACGTTTTCAAAGTGCAGTTATGTATCAGACCATTATTATAGTAAATAGTATGGTAGAGTAAAAAACATCTCCCTGTGAGGAAAAACTGCAGTTCTTCTACTTGTAACTCTGTTCCAATGGATCCCAAGTATGGAATTTGCTATACGCTGGCCCAACATTTTGAGTACCAAGTAGCTTTCTTTTTCCTGCTTAATCACTGCCAGCTCACATTCCAATCTGCCTCTTCAGTATCTGAGTGGCGAGGCCTTGGTGAGCCCCAGCCATGACATCACCCATTCTAAGAATTCGCTCCATCTCACTCCATAGCTTTGTCTAGAAGGATGTCATCCTTGTACATAAACCACATTTGCAAAGGCTCCATCCTTACAGATATTCACTTTATGAAGATAGACTGGACAAATATGTTGATTCTGTTTTGCTCTACTTCTGATGTTCTTGGCCTACAGCTTTTTTTTTTTTTTATCATCTTGTAAATTCTGGAAGGGGAGGAGAAATCCACAAAATTACTTACTTTTATGTTTAGTTTTCTACACAAAATCCACTGAGAAGTGTCAATTTTAACTATGCTGTTTCATTCCATAGTTCAGGAAGTAACAATTGGGTAAATTTGTCTAAATATTTGTCCAGCATAAATTCTCCAGTATGTTTAGAGAAGGCTAGTTGAGAGTACAAAATATTAAAGTGGTGTGTGTGTGTGTGTGTTGGTTTGGAGGCTTGATAGTCCATCCTTAGGGCATGATAGAAGACATCAACCCTTCTAGAGTTAATAATTTAAAATATCCTGTGTAAATGACTTCTATTAAACACCATTGTTCTGCAAACAATATGCAACTATTTGTCTGAGAAAGGACTATGTGGCAATCTTCACAATCAATACAGACATATCAATTCACCTTTTTTAAAAAAAAAAATTCTTGACAGCAACAAGAACTATTCAATTTGTTCAATGCACACACACACACACACACACACAATTAACAACAGGAGATCCATGATCTTATATAAAACTATTCTAATGCTTTAATGAGAGCTGAAATGAGATGCTTCCCCTTTCTTTGCTGCTGAAATATGAATCAATGGAGATCATTAGGCCGCCCAAAGAACCAAAGAGATCAAAACTGAGCAACTGTTGGCTAGTTGCTGCAGGACTGGGTTATAGATTTTACATGGAAGTTATTATTACATTTTCAGGAAAGTTTCCCCTCAAAAAATAATTATTTCAACATTTAAGAAGAGCTGGTTTTAATGAATCAGCAGAAGAGGAGCATGTTGTATGCCAATTTTTACTGAAATTATGTATTATTGGAATGGACAACATCCTCCATTTGGAGAGACCAATTCTACCTGGTTATGTTTTCCAGCAGCCATATCATTAAGGAGCCATGGTGGCATAGTGGCTAGAATGCAGTATTGCAGTCTGATTCAGCTCACTGCTAAGAGTTCGATACTCACCGGCTTAAGGCTGACTCAGCCTTCCACCCTTCTGAGGTCGGTAAAATGAGGACCCAGATTGCTGGGTGCAATATGCTGACTCTGTAAGCCACTTAGAGTAAATCACTATGAAGTGGTATATAAGTCTAAGTGCTATTTCTATTATCATATATTAACTGAATATATTATAACTGAACAACACATTGTTGCACTTTCTATTTGGGCACATGAAATTGTCTTAGAAATGAAGAAAGATTCAAGACCATCAGGCCTTTTTAATAAACAAATTCCAGATTTCTTTCCCATAAGGATATTTAAATATTTCTGAGACAATAGGGCTGTTAATTGGATGTCTTTAGCCTATCATTTACAAATAAATCCAAAGATCCATTTGTTAGATCCTTTAAGTCATCAAAACCCACATGTTAAGCTTTCCAGTAAAATTTAGGCCTTTATATCCTAAACGAAAAAATGTATACAGATCATTGTTCCTTCTTATTGTCAATGCTGGAAAAAATATACTATACTATAAAAAGTATGCAAAAAAAGTCAAGAGATATATTTTGTTTTTGTTTTGTTTCTACATAAAGAGTAAATTAATGAAAAGAATGAAATTGCTTGATTCCTAAATGTATTTATCTCCAGTTGGTTAGAATTTAGAAACTGGTTTGAAAAATGTTTTGCTACATATATACAACATGAGCACACATTTAGAGACCAGATGAGTACTCAGCTGTAAATTTTGATAAAGCTTTTAATACCAAATTGCAAAGCTTATTAAATTATTTCCTGCTATAGGCAGGCCCCACATTATGAACAGCTAAATATCTTATGAAACCTGGGTATACCTGTTAATTACTGCTTATATAAACAGCCTTTTAATTTCATTAGCCACATTTTTTTCCTCAGGAAAACTTTTTTTTGCATGTAACTCAGTTTGCAATTTATCACCAGCATTCCATCTTCGACCTAGGGGGGACAGTGGTGTAAAATGGGCAGTTATATAACAATCACAAAGGTATTTTCAAATGCCCGTACTTCTTAACTCAACCTGGCTGATAATATATATACAACTCTATCTTTAAAAGCAGGCTATATAAGATAGTGTGTTCTCTCTCCCTTTGCAAAGGAAAAAAAAATCAAATGAGTAAATCTTTTCCCCCCACTTTTATTTTTTATTTTTTGAATAATTGGGCTTTGACATAAGCTGTAATTCAAACTACTGACTCAGAAAATCAGTCTGTTTTTCTGCAAACTAATATTTGTAATGTTTCTGTGCCTCAACTATGGAAAAATTCTTTACAAGGCTTAAGGCAGGTACAGAAAAAGCATTTCCTCTTTTAGTCTGTTAAAATTCTGGAAAGAAGTTTTCTTTTAATTCTCCCATTAAGTATAACTGGAGGCACTCAAGATATGTATATGGAGTGTTGTATTATAGATTACAGACTGTAGTTGAAATATTCCATTTTCCCAAGCTAATTATTCATTCATGATAAAGGGTGATTTATTCTCTCCACATACAAAATCTACATGCATATGTGTAGCACATACTTTTGCTCAATAAGGGATGCATATTTCCTCGATCATGCTACAGTTTCAATGGTAGGTCAGAGGACATCATGACACCGTGCATATGTTTGTTTTGGGAATATTTTCCTGGATATCTGCAATCTCCAAGTATAATTCAGTGTAAGGTACTCTAGGTTCTACCTAGATAACCCACAAATATATGAAGCAAAACATCTAAGCCGTTTTAGATGCCTGGGAGCCTGATTCAATACTGACATGGAAATCAATTAGATTTGTTAAGGTTTATTCTGCAGAGAATTGCAGTCCATACGGAACAAGGGAAATCTTTCACTGGACTTCCAGATGTTTTAAAAGTTGTAGTTCAGTCACAGAAGTTCTGCATTAATTTTTGCCCCTTTTGTGAAATGCTTAGAGCATAAGATCTCATGCGTAGATCCAATTTCTTCTGCAGGAAGAAGTACTCCACTCTGTACTCACTAGAGTGGAAAGTGTTTTGGAAGGAATGGTGTGCATGTAAATCTATTTCCCCCTTTTTTTTACTGGAACCTCTATAGATCTTTATCTGCTGTATGTAGTTTGAAGAAAGCGATCTTTGGCTGAACATCTTTTTATATCTAAGGAGAAGGTGCATGGACATGTGCTCCTAACCATGAAGCAGTTGATAAACTGGCTCAGCATCTTAATGAAAACTTTCATGTTCATAAGAGAAAACTGTGCAGGAAAACTAGAGAAGGGCATGGCCTGTTTGTATTCACCTTGAACATGGTTGGCCTTCACATGTTGCCTGAGTTTCTGGGGGAAAAAATGTGGATACAAAATTTAGAATTGGAGTCATGAACATGCCCATAAATAGGTTAAGCGACAAGGTATGGGACAGAATTTCCCAATCTTTTTTTTTTTTTTTTTTTGCTTATGGCTTAATTTACCTCTGTGACCACTTTCACACTTATTCTAAATTGCCTTTTTCATTAAGATATTTACTGTAAATTGTAGTAGTTTGTCAATATTTGAATTTAGCATAAAGAATTAGATATGATAATTTTGAGAAATTACACACAAGGCTGGCAATTAACTTTGTACATGTCCCACAGAAACCTACTTTGTCCCCCCTGCCCTAGAAATATGGCATGGCCACATGGGGATGAGCATATGACTCACATAAAGAACCGCTGTCCTAGAACATAATGGCATTTGAAAATGTAATGTACTCTTTGCTTAATACAGGATCTACAAATCAGATACAAATCAGGTACAAATCAGATATGGTTTTCAGCAGGTTCTGACCAGTTCTGGAGAACTGGTAGCGGAAATTTTGAGTAGTTCAGAGAACCGGCAAATACCCCCTCTGACTGGAGATTATTTTTTTTTCATTTTAATAACAAACTTTATTAATTACAAAACTAAAATGTTGAACAAACAGAACACACAAAAGAGGCAAAAAAGAAAAGAAAAATGAAAAAAAAATCTCACAATTCTATTACTATTACTATCAACAGTCTATGGTTCCTTATTTGTTGTCAGTATTAGTGATACATTACAGATACATCTTTATAGCGAATATATAATTATGATTTACATTTTACATTATTTACTAATGTATTTTCCATTTTTGTTCTATCCAATCATACCAGCATTCCCAGCTTCTATAACATTCTGATGTTTCTTCCTTAAGTGCTAAAGGCCCTGTCACACTGCCCAATGGATTCAAAACGTTAGTAAAAAGAACACAACGGATGAGCAAAATGTTCCATCTGTTGTTATCCGGTCTCAAAAGGGGCTAAAATTTGCATAACCAGAGCGGATAACACGGAAAGGAACGGACACGGGGAGGACACAGAGCGGATGGAAAGCAGATGCGGAACGGAAGCCCAGCTGATGGAAGCGGATGGGAGCGGATGGCACATCCGCTAGGCTTCTGGGGGACCTCAGCAAAGCGGACGCAGAACGGATACAGCGGATGCACAGAGGATGAAGCAGATGCAGAGCGGAAGCCTAGCGGATGCATAGCGGATGAAGCGGATGCACAGCGGAAGCCGAACGGATGCCGAGCGTTAATTGCGCATGTGGGGGGGTGCATTGTGTAAGCCCCGCGGATATAAAGGGAAGCAGTTCCCAAGCAGGTCACCATTCGGAGGAAAGACCTGCTGCTGGACGGATTGACTGCCTTGCCTGCCCTGCCTGCATGCCTACCTGCAAGCCTTGCTGCCAGCCTTGCTGCCAGCCTTCCTGCCAGCCTGCCTCCAAGCCTGCCTCCCAGCCTGCCTCCCAGCCTCCTGGCCAGCCTCCCTGCCAGCCTTGCTCTCTGCCTGCCTGCCAGCCTTGCTGCCAGCCTGCCTTCCAGCCTCCCTTCCAGCCAGTCTGCCTGCCAGCCTTGGTGCCAGCCTTCCTGCCAGCCTTGGTGCCAGCCTTCCTGCCAGCCTTGGTGCCTGCCTGCCTGCCAGGCTTCCTGCCAGCGTTGGTGCCAGGCTTCCTGCCAGCGTTGGTGCCAGCCTTGGTGCCAGCCTTCCTGCCAGCCTTCCTGCCAGCCTTGGTGCCTGCCAGCCTCCCTGCCAGCCAGCAACCCCACAACCATGGGGAAGAAGTGAAAGCCTCAGCAACCTGCCGCCATCCCTGGCAAGAGGGACAGGGCCACCCTCCCACCCCCTGTCCCATGAACCATGGTGAAGCACGTGGAGGACTCCCTGGTGCGGTGGGAGAATGGAGATGGCGCGTCCACTACAGCCGTACCTGCATCCACCCCCCCAGCTCCACCTCCACAGAAAGGCAGAGAGCCAGACAGCAGGAGGGGCAGAGCCACACTATCCTGCTGGAGATCAGGGACACCATCCGGACCAGCATAGTCTCCTCTCTCAGCTGGTCCACACCGACTCCTCATCCTCCAACCGCAAGCCCTTCCTCACCTATGTCAACCAGACCCTCGTGGACATGGCGGAGCCCCAGTACCAGGTGGTGAAGGACCGGATCACTGAGCTGCTTCACAACCCTCCAGATCCAGAGGAACCTGCTCCCACCCAGTCCAGGTCTGCTCCTCCACCCCAGGTGATGTCCCTCCCATTCCAAGGCTTCCCACAGCCCCTCACCTACCAGGGCTACGGCTACCAGGAGGTCCAGTTGCACAGGCAGCAGCCCTTCCAAGTCCAGGCACAGAGTCATCGGACGACACCATTGCCACCGGTTCCACTGATGCCACCAATGCCACGCACGCCAATGATGACAGCGATGCCAGCGATGCCACCCATGCCACCGATGCCACCACCAGTCCTCACCCAGCTGCAGACCAGACAGCCTCACTACACTGCTCCTTCCTCCACCCCACAGCCAAGCCCGGCCTCAGTACATCTGTCCTCAGTACTGGGGCTGAAACCATATGGCATGGAGGAAGGAGCTCTCAACATCACGGGGCTGAGCCAGCTGTCCGAGAGCTTCCTCAACACACCATTACCTGTTGTCCTCTCGGGGCCAGGCACCCCAATGGTGCTTCAGACCAGCACTCCAGCACCAGCCACCTCCTCAGCACCTGGACCCTTCACCCCTGAGACTGGGCACACCTCCGAGTGACCAAGAGGAATGCCAGAGACTGGCTGGCTGGCTACCTGTGGACTTTATTTGGACACTTGACTTGGGTCATTTTTATTTTACAGCTTGTTGTTCAATAAAGTCTATCTTTGATTCACACACTTGCTTCATTTCTTTTTTTCAATAAAGTCTTGGTGGAAACTTTTAGAAATGGTTTAAGCCTTTGCATGCTTGTGGGATGGGTTAAGATAGCAGTGGGGTGGGCAGGGATACCTGTGGAATGAGCAGGGATACCTTTGGGATAGGTAATAGCTGTGGGATAGAGAAACCTCCAGTACAAGCATAGTGGGACTGTGTGGTCCACCCTCCCAAGTGCCACACCTATGGCCCTTCATTATCAATACTAATGTAATCATTGATCCAAACATGTCAACATAAACACAACTCTTTATTAAATGCCCTGTTCATTGTAGGCTCACCCAACATACAGGGCCCAATCTCATCCATGTGATGAGACAGGCTGAAGGAAGCATCAATTAATCATCTATCATCCTGTCTTGCCACTCCACCGCTCCAGCTGGGGAGTTGCACCAGTGTTTCAGGAGGTTGCGCTGCTTCTTCCCTTCACGTGAGGGACCTTGCACATCCTCAGTGTCTATCAGGTTTCGCCCTTGCCTCCATTCCCCAGGCTCCATGTCCCCATTGCCTTGTTGGAGGTCCACAAGCCTCTTCTGCAAGACTGGGTAGCGGGTGCGCATGAGATTGTGCAGGATGCAGCAAGCTTCCACGATCCTCCTCAGGGTCTCTGGGTGATGCTGCATGGTGGTGAGAAGTACCTGGAACCTGTTGGCCAGGATGCCAAAGACGTTCTCCACCACCCACCTTGCCCTGGATAGCCTGTAGTTGAAGATCCTCTCTTCACGGGTGAAGCATTTGGAGGTGTAGGGCTTCATGAGGTAGGTTGTGAGGGAGAAGGCGTCACCCCCACGATGAAGTAGGGCACATCTTGTGTGTCCTTGGGCAGGGGGTCTGGATCTAGGAAGCCCATGATGAGGTTGCGTTCCAGCCCCTCCTTGAGGTCACTGGCATTGTATACCTGGGCATCTGAACATGACCCGTTGCCTGAAGCATCGATGTACATGAACTTGTAGTCAGCATCGACCATGGCGAAGAGGATGATGCTGAAGAAGCCCTTGTAGTTGAAATAAGTGGACCCCGACTTGGGTGGTGCTTTGCAGGCCACGTGCTTGCCATCTATGGCTCCAACAGTGTATGGGAAGTTCCACCTCTGATACCACTGCTCTGCAACTTTCTTCCATCCTTCTTCAGTGGAGGGGCACTGGAGGAGCTCCTCCTTGTATTCTTCGATGATGGCCTGCACCACTTCTCTGACCACAATGCTGATGGTGTTGGATGGCACCCTCCAGCCGTACTGCATGCTCCTGTAGGTGGTCCCTGAGGCCAGGTGGCGCAGAGTGAGTGCCACCTTGAGTCCAGGGTCCAGGCTGGGCTGGAAGTTGGTGCTCTACTTGGTCAACCTGGGTGTCAGCCGCTGCACAACTTCATCAAACATGGCTGGAGGCATCCTCATGAAGTTCTGGAATGCACAAGGGTCTTCGTTCCTCAGCTCCACCATCAGCTTGTTGTACAGTCCATCCTCTGCTCTTCTCCCAATCCATCTTCGGACTCAGACACTTCTTGGCCGCCTCTTTTTCTTCCCATAGTAGAGTTCACAGAGCCTGTAGATGGCTTCGCACTGTTGCAGAACGATGGTGGCTGCCAAAAGGACTGTGTTACGATCCACGGTGGACATGACTGGATGCTGTGGAAGAGCAAGAGTCAGATGAAGGCTGCAGAGGTCTGCACAGCAGGGCTGCTGGTCTGAAAGTGAAATCCAGGTGAGTTGCTGCCCCTTTTTATAGGCAGTATAGGTTTTCCCCTAGGTGTCCCTCTAGGCATCCTCTAGGCATCCTCTAGACATCCTTAATATCCGAGATAGGTCCCCTCTGCGAACGTTTTTTCCATTTTAAATGGTTTGTTTCTGTGCTGCATCCGCTAGGCATCCGTTCTGCATCCATTCCGTGTCCATTCCGCTTCCTTCCTGCGTCCGAGCGGATTTGAGTTGCGTGGATGCGCAGCGGATGCCTAGCGGATATAGCGGATGCGTAACGGATGCAGAACGGATGCCTAGCAGATGCCTAGCAGATGCAGAACGGACGCATTGGATACATTTTCCGCTCAAAAGTTTTGAGCAGTTCAAAACTTTCTGAGTGGATGAAACGTCAATAAACGGATGCTGGACGGATAGAGAAGAAGCAAAATGGAGGCAGTGAGTACAGAACGGATACATCGTGTTAACCAACGGATGGCAAGCTTTTTGTCCGTTTTACATCCTCTTTCCATCCGTTGGTGCAGTGTGACAGGGGCTTTAGGTTAACTTGTCCAACTCTGCACATGTTTTTATCTTCTTTATTACCATCTCCTCTGTTGGAATATCTGCTTGTTTCCAACACTGTGCAAAGGTTTTTCTAGCTGCTGTAAGAACATGCAATATGATATGTTTAATATTTTTAGGAATTTGTCTATTAAATATCCCCAATAGGAAGAATTTTGGTTTTAATTCAATTTGCTCTGCCGTTATTTCCTCTAACCACTTTTTTTATCCTATGCCAGTATCTTTGGGCTTCAGTGCAGGACCACCACATATGAAAAAATGTTCCTTGTTTCTTTTCACATTTCCAGCAATTTGGGTTCATATTAGGATTGCCGAAATGACTGGAGATTTTACAGTATCCTTCCCCTGCCACACCCACCAAGCCACCCCCCACAGAACCGATAGTAAAAAATTTTGAATCCCACCACTGGTACAAATGCTTGTCATGAAGGATGCTTGTCATACATAATATAACTGAGAAAGGACTGATGAGTGTTATGGATATACTTTAGTAACTAAAAAGTGGTATACCTCGTATAAATACTGCAGGAATCAGCATATTTTAGACCAACGTGATCTGAACAATCATATCTCTGCTTTGTTTATTTATTTATAAAATAGATAACTATCTTTCCTCTTTCCAAGCATGCAAGTTCAGTTCCACTTCAGTTGTTTCCGCTAAACAAATATTTGCTTTGAAAACTAATGTAAAGCCTTTGTTCTGAAGATGACAAAATTTACTGAAATGGCTCCTTTCTTCTTCACTTCAAGGGTTAAGTCAAGGCAATATTGAAAGGAACTGGGCCAGGGGAAAAAACATGGAAATAAAAGGTTAGTGTTTTCTGACTATTAAAGGGAGCCTGGCTTTTTTTTTTGTTGTTGTTGAAATCCAATTGGTCATGCATTCCAGCAGCGTTTCCTGGCAGAGAGGAACCAAGAAAAAGCACCTGCCCTCGCCTATTGTGAACAGAAGCTGGGCCATCCCCACTTTGACCTAGCCTTTAACAATTTGTTGAAGTCTGTCATTTATTACACCATTTGTTTATGGGCTCAAAAATATTGAGAAGAAGAAGGGAAGAGGTTGTTTCCTTAACTCCTTATGGAATGCCACCCCTTATAATTGAAAATTGTTGTTGCAACCCCTTTAGCTAAGACTCCTGTCAGTCTGCTCATCGTCTCAAGGCATGTAAAAGTAAAAACTTTTAAATACATGCCTCTCTGCCATCCCCAATATAGTTAGTTTTATACTGCTCCGTGCACTAGACTTCATGACAGAGCTATATTGCAAACAATTCCGGCAGGTAATTTAATGTAAAATATCTTTGGGAGGTGCAACAAATACAGTTTCATCATTCAGTAGTCTGGTGCCAGAAATGGGAAGTAAAGCCGAATCCTTTGAACATATATTCTTTAGTTTTTGGCTACAGAGTTTCAAAAAGTTCCTTTCCAGTTACAAAGAATTCTTCTTATTGTCATGCTCCAGGCTCAATAGAGGTACATGTTTACGACAGCAGATTCTATTTTTAAGGAAGATAGTTCAACATCACAAAAAGATTCTTAAGTATAATATTTTTTTCAAAATTGTATTGACATACATTGCAATTCATAATAAAAAATAAAATAAAATGAAGCTGGACAAGACCAAAACATTCAAGTTAAAGAACCTTCAAATTTCTTACAATGCCAACATAAGAAATGAATATCAATTCAATTTTAAATATTCTTTGAAGGGTCCAATAATCACAAAATAATATTTTCTCATGAACAAATTTCATTTTTAAATTATAAAGATCTCAGATTTTTAATGTCTGGATCCATTTAGTCTCCATAATTTTCTATTCTAGTTCTTACTTCCATGATTTAGATATATAATTTATACTAACTTCATATTATTTTTAAAAAGTTTTTATATCATTGAATTATTGGTTTCTGTTCAAGCATTGCCTCTGTTGAGGAATCTACAATTGTAGGTATCTTGGAGCCTGATGTGACATTTGAGATATTGTGTTCAATTAATATGTAATTAATGATAATAACTGTATACAATATATACAATTAACCAATTATATGTATTGTATATAACTATTTTATACTATATAATTATAGTATATAATTATATATATATATATATATATAATATGTATATATTCTTGCAAGTTGTAAACACATAATTGCTCAAAATCTTTAAAGCAACCCTTAGAAATCAACTGCTTTAAAGCACTGGTGGCTTGTTTAGCCCAAGCATCCCAATAAAGAAACATCCTCCGTGATATTATAAATTCCACAGTATCAATTTGTCATATGATTTGGGATAAAAACATAATTGCTTGCCTACTAAAAAAAAGTCCCAGATGTACCTTCAAGACCAGAATCAAATGTCTGTATTTAGTAAAACATGCCAGGTCTTCAGAACTATATATAAACATGATCTCCAAAAAAAGGCCAAAGAGGAGAATAATGGTAAGAAGTTTAATTTCAAACATTTAGGCTTTAAAATTAAAACCCAATGATATAGTTGGAAAAATGGTAAATTAAAACTGCTATCAGGACAAGTTGGCCAAAGATATTTGACCGGTTTTGCCTGCCATAGAAATGTTCTCATTGACTTATGGGTTTGTGTAAAATATCTAATAGGTGTTAATCTTAGAACCCCTTAAATTATAATAATATAATGTTCATTTTGATTACATAACTCTTGCACCAATGACTTCATGGTTGTTTTGACATGTCAATGTATATTTTGATGCATTCTGAGAAATATATAAATCTAACCATTTAACAGAGCCTTTACAAACTGTAAATTCTAATATCTCTAGATGCAGTAACAGATACCCCAAGGCAGCAAATTATACTTGTTCCCATTAGAGGTATAACCAGAGTATAAAACATACTGTGTTGCGATATGAATTCAACAAACTTTCATCATCATGTTGCATTATTATGAGGGATAAGCATAAGATCAGCACATAAGATCAATTTATATTCAGTGTCAAGTACCACCATACCTAAACAAGTGACAAATAACATTTGTTATATTTAGCTTTGAGATAAGCTGTGAGTCCATTAATATTTGTATTATATTAGTATCTCATGAATTTATTAGTTAATTCTTTTTGTCAAAGTTCAGCATCTGTGAATCTAAACATTTGTGTTTGTTTTGGTACAAAAGTTTCTCTAACATGGTATAACCAATTTTCACATTTTTATAAACAGGTTCTGAGAAGATTCTTTCATCTACAAATCATTCTTTCTGGAGTTGACTCTGCTTTCACAATTCATACTGTTTAATGTTACCAATAAATCCACCTGGAAAATTCCAAAAGCAAGTATTTCAGGATATGAACACATTCCAGTTCCCATACAATTCAGGAAACAGAAATTGAGTGATACTCAAACCAAATGAATGTCTGTACTATCCCCAATATACCTTCCAAATCTCTCCAGCTTTGGGCGAAAACCCAGGAATCTCCTTGCTTTTGAAAAGTTGTAGGTAGGCTAGTGGAGAGCTTTGATATAGCTTTGAATCAGACAGCCTATGAATGCTATCATGCAATGGTCAAGTGACGAAGGCACAGCTGCTCTGAGGACAAAACTGAGTTGAGTGCTAAACGGTCCATGCCGCAATCAATGGCATGCCGCATCAAACGGTTCATGTTGGCAATCAAATATTCATTAGATTGTTGCCTCTTGTGACTACAGATTGTCCTCAATGTAGTCAAGGTAGTTCTTAGCCATAATATCTTTAGACCACTTTTTCATAATAATCGCTAAGGAGATATAGGACTGTTTAGAGAAAAACAGCAGGATAGAGATGAATAAACGTGGTGTGACAAACACTAATGAAAGGTCAATATTTTTTGACTCATGCACACCACAAAACTGCATTTTTTGCATGCAGAGTGGTGTTATTTTGTAACCTCATGTGTCACAATTTTATCTATTATGTATTATGTACATAATAAGTTAATAATTTAATATATAATAATAAATGTATAATATAATATAATAATAAATGTAATTATAAATGTATAATATAATAATAAATAATAAATAAAAATATTATAATAAATGTACAAAATAAGACATGTTATATGTAACATGTCACATATAACACTCTCATCTTGTTTTTATTTATGTTTAATTGTTTTTAAGTGTTTTAAGATTGTTTAATTGTTGGTTTATTGTATGGGATCCCAAGTCATTTTAAGTGAGACAGGCAGTCATATACATTTCATAAGTAAATAAACTACCATTACATTTCAGCTTTCAATGCTTTGAAAAGCTTACAAATCAAATACAATAAGCTGGCTAACAAAGTAGCAGTTTCAAGACATTCTTCCTGATCAGAATGTCTATGTCCACCACGTTGAAGGCTTTGATTGAATCATAACTCTGTTTTTCTTTCTAAAATGTACACCGATCACTGGTCCCTTTCTCAGAAATCATGGTGACCATGTCAGCTCCTGCAACAAGAATCCTGCATATGTATTGCAATCATCACATTACTGTCTACTTTCCATTCATATCAGCACCTTGAGTTCTTAAATGAAAGGTGGGATGTAAAACTAATATGGAAATAAATGAATGAAAAAACAGGATGAAGTAAGACTTAAATGTTTCAATTCATTGTTCAATCCCTTTTTAGAGTCAACTATTTGGATCTAAAATATTTGAGGATCTTTCCACTGACAAGATCCAGTTGCTTTGAGTATGTGTGTGGTTTGCCACTACCCACCCCTGGATATCTATTTTGATGAATGAAAGGTGTTCTTTGTAACCAAATCCTCTTTTCTTTGGGTGGGAGAAGGAAGAGAACAGGCCTGGCACTGTATCAGAAAGCAAGGGCAGCAAAACTACATTTCAGACTGTTAGTTATAAACAGATGTTAATTTATGAGACAGAAGAATGAGAATAATGGCAATGGTAATTGTCTGTAGGGTTCTTTTTATTATCATTTTGAACAATCAAATGTCAGTGTTCATTGGTTGCAGGGTTGGCCGTTAGTACATATAACAAGGCTTTTTGTATAGAGCAACCATACATCTTTGTGTTATGAATGGGAAAAAGTATTTAGAGGGACTGTGAGAAAAAGTATCTGAATCAGAGCTGAAGTAGCTCAGTTCTTTTTTTTTAATGAAGTTTTCTTGAGTTTTAACAAAACAAATAAAACATCTTATTTGAGTACAGCATGGTTCCAGGTTATCACATTTCCATACAGACATAATTTCATATGCATATTCACCTTATGTATTCAACTTCATATCTTAATACACTTTTTCCAACTTCTCACTATTTCTCCCTTTACTTCTCTTAATTTTCTTTTATGGTTATCTCATTTTCTTCTTATTCAATTGTATTTCTTTTACCTAAATTTCTATATCTTTTTATTCATTGTACTTATACTTTCATCTGTCTTGTTTACAATTTCATATGTTCTCTTCCAACATTCTTAAGAAGGAAAATTCCCCTATGATTGCCAATTGAAGTGCAACACCTTTAAAACTTATTGTTATTATCATCTCACTGAATTTCTTTAAAATTATAACATTCAAGACTCTGCTTGGTACTTCCCCTTGAAAATGTAAAAATAAAAATTCTAAAAACATAGCAAAAACTATATATATATATATATATATATATATATATATATATATATATATATACATACATACATACATACATACATACATACA
>BLBF01000025.1:16676861-16715522 GCA_015471245.1 Laticauda colubrina
TGTAGTTTTCTTTTCTGCTTCTCCTTGCTGTTATACTTCTTTTTCAGACTATTTTTCTTTTTGGCTGTTCCTTTTGATCTCAAACTTTTAACTCTTCCCCCCCTTTTCCTTTTGCTATTCATAGTTCAGGATTTCCATTTCAAAAAATTAAAATACGAAGCCAAAGGTTCTTCCTCCCCTTTCTGCATCTTCTTTCTGTTTTTTAAGACTCATCTTCAATTCCTCCAGGAGTGATGCCATTTTAAACACTTTTGAACAACTGTCCGATTGACTTTAAATAAAAACAGAAAAAGAAAGAAAAAAACCAATGCCAAAAACTTTTTTTTTAAATCACCAAATGATCCCAGACTGTTCCTTCTTGTTTCTTTCCTTTACTTTTCCTTTCCATGGGTTACTGTATATTTCAATAAGATTTCAGTTACAACGTATCCTTGGGAGTCTTTTCAAAGTTCCACTGTTAATCCTCTTTATTTTTCCAGGTGGCACTCCATTTTTCCATTATTCCAAGTCCCACCCTTTTGCCTCCACTCTTCTCCTTTTTAGGGCTTTAAAATGACCAAGAAAAATTTTTTATTCTCCTTTTGACACTTAGATTTCAGCTTAAGATTGCCTATTAGTGTCAAAATAGATTAATATAAATTTCTTTTCATACCATTTGTAATTGTCAATATAAAGGTAAAAAAAGGGTTTTTAACCTCCTTTTCTCTCTTCTTCACCACTTAAAGATCTTCTTTCAGAAGTATCCCTCTAGGTACTTTTAGATTCAGGGTACCTTGCTTCGATGTTCTCTGTTGTTTAGCCTGGTCCGTCCTGCTTTCTTCTTTGTCTTCCTTCTGCACAATCTTTATCCAGTTGGGTTCTTCTTTGAGGTGGCCATTTCTGACCACCGCTGCAACTGCCTTCAGGGAAGGGAATTTAGACCAGCCAAGGAGGAGAGATGTGGCTCGCCTCCACTCTGCTAGCAATCTTCCCCCTCTTCACCACCTCTGCGGGGTGGCTTCAGCCCCAAATTTTGGTCTGTCGCTGAAGAGACCCAAACTGGAAGCCTGACATAGCTCTGCTTTTAATATTAGTATTCCTTTGATGTCCTCTGAATAAGCTGAACTATTTGCTAGATTGAGATCTTTAAAACTTAAAAAGGTAATATAGGTGCAAATGAAACTAAATGCAAAGAGAAATAATACATCTGCTAACAGAATTAGATGTTAATTCTAACAGTGAAGTAACCACAATTGCATTATATACAAATACTCCTTGACTTACAACCCAAAATTGAGCCCAAAATTTCTGTTGCTAAGTGAGACATTTGTTAAGTGAATTTTGCCCCATTTTATGACCTTTCTTGTCACAGTTGTTTAGTAAATCACTGCAATTCTTAAGTTAGTGACACAATTGTTAAGTGCTCAGGAAATCCTCAACCATTTCAGACAAATGATCCAATCTCTTCTTAAAAGCCTCCATTGTTGGAGCATTCACAACTTCTGAAGGCAAGTTGTTCCACTGATTAATTGCTCTAACTGTCACGTTGCTTCTCTCCTTGATTAATTTCCATCAGTTGCTTCTTATCCTGCCTTCAAGTGCTTTGGAGAATAGCTTGACTCCCTCTTCTTTGTAGCAATCCCTGAGATACTGGAACACTGCTATCACGTCTTCCCTAGTTTTTCATTTCATAAAACTAGACATACCTAATTCCAGCAGCCATTCTTTATATGTTTTAGCCTCCAGTCCCCTGGTCATCTTTGTTGTTCTTCTCTGTACTCTTTCTAGAATCTCAACATCTTTTTTACATTGTGGCGACCAAAACTAGATGCAATATTTCAAGTGTGGACTTACCAAGGCATTATAAAGCAGTACTAACATTTCATGTGATCTTGATTATATCCCTCTCTTAATGCAGTCTAGAACTGTGTTGAGTTTTTTTGGCAGTTGCAACATGCTGCTGGCTCATATTTAAGTGATTGTCCACTAGGACTCCAGGATCCCTTTCACAATTACTACTATCGAGCCAGGTACCAGAGAGTACCTGTAGAATGTAGAATGAATGAAAAAGAGTACAGTAGAATGAATTGCAGAGGGACAGAAAAATAATAATAGAATAACAGCAGAAACAAAGTGTATGTCTATTTCCTTGTCTATTTCCAACTGTCCACAATTAAATGAGGTTAGTCTCCCTTTCCAAAGTTCCTGCTAATCAAACACACTGATTTGATTTTTTCTTTTCTTTTCTGGCTGTACATTTGTTTTTTTCTTGCCTAAATGTAGAACCTTACTTTTTCATCATTAAAATGTATTTTGTTAGATAGCACCCAATGTTCAAGTCTGTCAGGATCTTTCTCTATCTTAAGCCTATATTCTGGAGTGTTAGCTATTACTGCCAGCTTGGTACTGTCTGCAAATTTGATGATTTCCCCTCATCCAAATAATTGATTGAGCTGCTGAAGAGTACTGGGTCTAAAACAGGTACTCCACTACATACTTTCCTCCATGGAGATGCAATTCCGGTTACGAATGCATCTGGTCAGAGGTGGTATTCAACAGATTCTGACCAGTTCTGGGGAACTGGCAGTGGAAATTTTGAATAGTTCGGAGAACCAGCAAATACCACCTCTGACTGGAAATTTTATAGTATCTTTCCCCTGCCACACCCACCAAGGCATGCCCACAGAACCGGTCGTAAAAAAATTTGAATCCCACCACTGCATCTGGTGGTGATGCTTTCTGACCCACATTTTTCTGTCTTACCAAGTAATAAGCTGTGACCTCTCTACTCTGAGGAGAGAGTAAAAGTAAGGCGAGGAGCTACTTTCTATTTTGCTATAAAGAATTACAATTTTTCTTTCCTTTCTGGACAAAGACCATCACAACAAAAATATATAAAGTTTTATTTTATTTATTGAATTTGTAAGGCTGCCCATCTACCTGGTGAATCTTTGGGGTGGGGGAAACAAAAGTTTTTTTAAAAAAATATCAAGAATTGTTGCACACACAGACATAAATCCAGGTTGACGCTTTGAAATATACATAAATGATGCCATTGTAAAAGCAAAGGATGCAAAGTATTTTTCCATCCAACTAAAGCTAGTTGTTATTTTGAAGATATACATTAACTACTTATTGTGAGTTGAATACATATGATATGTCAAAACTGAATATCCCTATATCTTTGACCATATGTACTAAGTGGGTTGTATAAGAAGTCCTAAAGTTATGATTAGTTGATTAGTGATTATTCAAACATATGATGGACCTCCCCAGGAGTACCTGGTTTCCAAATTCCAGTGGCTGCTGGCCCCTGCAGTCACATGACCACAAGTCAGGTGCTCAGCAACTAGGTTGCATTTACAGCTGTTTGCATTTGCATTATGTTGTATTATGTTTTTACCCAGCATTTACTTCTGTTTTTTTTGGCAAAATCAGCCCAAAGTGAACAATCAGTTTGCTTAATGACTGCAGCATTCATTTAACACCTGTGTCAGTTGTTTTACAACTGTAGTATTCACTTAATGAGCCTTTTAAGATTGTCATGTCTTAGGACCATGATGGGCAGGATCCATTACAGTCATAAGTCAAGGACTACCTGGAATTGAAACAGGGAAATATTTTTCAGCATCAGTGAAAATTGTGGTTAAATTCAAATGTTAAACCTCTTCCCCAGTTAAATTAGAAATGATTAAGCCATATTGGAAAATGGTGTAAAACAAATCTAATCTTTCTGACTTTACTTGAGAACATGCCATCAATTGATTTTAAGTTTTCTCCAAGAGTGGCTACTTCAATTAAAGTTATGTGTTGCCAAGCAACTCTTGAGACCTTGCAAACAGATTTGGAAAAATGTGTGATAAATTGCAAGTGTTTTATTAGTAGATTTGTGTGAAAATCCTATACATTTTGTACACCTGTACTTGCTTACAAATACTTAGTTATCTTCTGATTTAGCAAAAGTATTTAATTAGAAATTCTGCTGACATAATCATACAGATTTATAAAGTCAAGCTCAGCTTTTGATAGCTCCAACATGTCCATACAGTCTTCTTAACAAATGCATAGGACATATTGCTTGACTTTCTAATTCAATATTTTGCTGCAGTTCTCTATTATTCTCCTGTCCAAACACTAACCCATCCCCACCTTCTTAACTCCAAAATTCAGACAGGGTTAGCCATCTGCTGAAACAAAAGTCCAGAAGCAATGCTGAGATGTATCTTACATGTAAAGTGAAACTTTTCTGAATAAATTGAAACAACAATTATGTGGGTTAAGATGAAGTGAAAATGAACTTCAGTTCCAAGGAAGTGAAATACAGTTTCAAGATTGAAAGCTGGAGAGAGGCATGCCATGTTTAATAGTATTTGTTCACGTTTTAAAGAAAAAAAACCATAATATTTCTTTACAAGCAGAAAGTTGGTAGGAAAAAAAAAGTCTGTTAGGAAGATTTTATTTAGGACAATCACCAAGAATAGTGTCATCCTCAATCTTAAATGGTACAATCTGTTAAGCTATTTTAGGACTCTGACATAACAAGTAGGGCTACTAACACTGACTAGATGAAAATGTTTACTTTCTAAGATATCATTTTATGGTGTTCAATATATTATGCATTTTTTTCAAAGTTATGTTAGGCAATCTTAAAAAGTCAGAATGTTTATGTTAAATATGATTGTACATGTAAACAGTGATGCTTCAAAATTTACACTTAGGATGGGGGTTTCCGGTTTGAGTTCCTTCGGCGACAGAAAGAAATCCATGATCGTGTGCAGTTTCAGTCTGGGCTCGCCGCTGGAGCACCCTGAGCTGGCTGGTTTCGGGGCTAAGCCACCCCATAGAGGGGGGAAGAGGGGGGAGACTGCCAGCAGGGTTGAGGATAGCTGCATCTCTCCTCCTCAGTTGGCCATTACTCCCTTTCCTGAAGGCAGTTGCAGCAGTGGTCAGAAAAGAATGTGCAGGAGGAAGATAAGAAGAGAAAGTTTTGGCTGACCGAGTTAAATTGCAAAAGTAACAACTAAGGTACCCTGGAATTTAAACTTACAAAAAAATAACATCGCTCCCAAAGAAGAATTGGAAGCAGCGAAGGAAAGTGAAAAGGGAAAGGTCTGGGTTTTTTTTCCTTCTCTCCCTTTCCCTATACGGACAACTAAGAGACTTAAATATGAAATCAGAAAAATCTGCTTTGACATCAACAGGCAATTAAGCTGAAAATAAAACAAAATGTCAAAGGGATAATAAAGATTTCTGGACACTGAAAAAATTTTTTTATAAGCAGGTAGGGAGAGAAAAATAATAAAAGGGCAGGATCTGGAAAGAGGGAGGAGACTGCCTGGAATTAAAAGGAATCTACAGTAAAACTTCAACAAAACTTCTAAAAGATACATTTTAACTGAAACTTTGTAACTAAACAGTAGAACCCCAGGAAGAGAAAGTGAAAAAAAAAAAGCAAAAAGAAACAGCTTGCGTGTATTTGGATTACTTGGTGATCTTTGGATTCTTGGTTAGTGCATTTGAATGACTAAAATTAATCGGGTGGTTGTTTAAAAATTTGTACAATGGCACTACTTCTGGATGAATTGAAAATGGAACTTAAAAAGTATAAAGAAGATGCACAAGAAGGGAGGGGTTCTTTTGGCTTCGTTTTTCAATTCTTAGAAATGGAGATTTGGAAGTATGAGAAACAACAAGAAACTTCTGCAAAACAATAAGACTGGGACAAAGAAGAAGCCATCTTTAATGAACAAGTAATCCTATGTGGGGAAGAAAAAGGAAAGGGGGTAAAGAGAATGGAGTACTTAAGACTTAAAAAAACAACCAAAGAAAAGAAAAATAATTCAAAAAAATAAGTATAATATTGGAAAGCAACAGAAGAGGGAGAATACAGAAGAGAGAAATAGAGGCAGAGAAACAAGGGGTTAAAAAGGGGACAGAGAAGAAGAGAGGGAAGAAGGAAAGGAAAAGAAGTTACAAAGGACTGGAATAAGTTAGAGAGAAACAGGACTTATTTAGAGATAATGGGTGAAAATTTAATTGAAAAAGGGATTCTGTAAAGGTACATAAAGCCCATGTCACACTGAACCAACGGATGCAAAGAGGATGTAAAACAGACAAAAAACCTTGCCATCCGTTGGTTAACGCGATGTATCCGTTCTCTATTCACTGCCTCCGTTTTTCATCCTCTCTATCCGTCCAGCATCCGTTTATGGACGTTTCATCCGCTCCCAAAGTTTTGGGCTGCCTAAAACTTTTGCGCGGAAAATGTATCCAGTTCGTCCGTTCTGCATCCGCTACGCATCCACTACGCATCCGTTCTACATCCGTTACGCATCCGCTATATCCGCTAGGTGTTCGCTGCAAATCCGCGGAACTCGCATCCGCCCGGACGCAGGGAGGAAGCGAAACGGACGCGGAACAGATGCAGAACGGATGCAGAACGGATGCAGAACGGATGCAGCACGGAAACAAAGCGTTTAAAGCGGAAAAAAAGTTTGCAAAGGGGATCTATCTCGGATATTAAGGATGTCTAGAGGATGCATAGAGGATGCAAAGGGACACCTACACTGCCTATAAAAAGGGGGAGCAACTTGCCTGCATCTCACTTTCAGACCAGCAGCCCACCTGTGCAGACCTCTGCAGTCTTCATCTGACTCTTGCTCTTCCACAGCATCCAGTCATGTCCACTGTGGATCGTACCACAGTCCTTTTGGCAGCCACCATCCTTCTGCAACAGTACGAAGCCATCTACAGGCTCTGTGAACGAGGCGGCCAAGAAGCGTCTGGGTCCGAAAATGGATTGGGAGAAGAGCAGAGGACGGACTGTACAACAAGCTGATGGTGGAGCTCAGGAACGAAGACACTCGGGCATTCCAGAATTTCATGAGGATGCCTCCAGCCATGTTTGACGAAGTTGTGCAGCGGCTGACACCCAGGTTGACCAAGGCAAACACCAACTTCCGCCCCAGACTGGAACCTGGGCTCAAGATGGCACTCACTCTGTGCCACCTGGCCTCAGAGACTACCTACAAAAGCATGCAGTATGGCTGGAGGGTGCCACACAACACCATCAGCATTGTGGTCAGAGAAGTGGTGCAGGCCATCATCGAAGAATACAAGGAGGAGCTCCTCCAGTGCCCCACCACTGAAGAAGGATGGAAGAAAGTTGCAGAGCAGTGGTATCAGAGGTGGAACTTCCCACACACCGTTGGAGCCATCGATGGCAAGCACATGGCCTGCAAAGCTCCAGCCAAGTCGGGGTCCACTTATTTCAACTACAAGGGCTTCTTCAGCATCATCCTCTTCGCCATGGTCAATGCTGACTACAAGTTCATGTACATCGATGCTTCAAGCTACGGCTCATCTTCAGATGCCCAGGTATACAACGCCAGTCACCTCAAGGAGGGGCTGGAAGGCAACCTCATAGTGGGCTTCCCAGATCCAGACCCCCTGCCCAACGACACGCAATATATGCCCTACTTCATTGTGGGGGATGTCGCCTTCTCCCTCAGAACCTACCTCATGAATCCATACACTTCCAGATTCCTGACCCGTGAAGAGAGGATCTTCAACTACAGGCTATCCAGGGCAAGGCGGGTGGTGGAGAACGCCTTTGGCATCCTGGCCAACAGGTTCCAGGTACTTCTCACCACCATGCAGCATCACCCAGAGACCGTGAGGAGGACCGTGGAAGCTTGCTGCATCCTGTACAATCTCATGCGCACCTGCTACCCAGTGTTGCAGAACAGGCTTGTGGACCGTCAACAAGGCAATGGGGACATGGAGCCTGGGGAATGGAGGCAAGAGCAGAACCTGATCGACACTCAGGATGTGCAAGGCCACAACAGAGCCTCACGGGAAGGGAAGAAGCAGCGCAACCTCCTGAGACACTGGTGCAACTCCCCAGCTGGAGCGGTGGAGTGGCAAGACAGGATGGTAGATGCTTAATAGATGCTTCCTTCAGCCTGTCTCATCACACGGATGAGATTGGGCCATGTATGTTGGGTGGGCCTACAATGAACAGGGCGTTTAATAAAGAGTTGTGTTTATGTTGACATGTATGGATGAATTATTACATTATTATTGATAATAAAGGGCCATAGGTGTGGCACCTGGGAGGGTGGACCATACAGTCCCACTATGCTTGCACTGGAGGTTTCTCTATCCCACAGCTATTACCCATCCCAAAGGTATCCCTGCTCATTCCACAGGTATCCCTGCCCACGCCACTGCTATCTTAACCCATCCCACAAGCTTGAAAAGGCTTAAGCCAATTCTAAAAGTTTCCACCAAGACTTTATTAAAAAAAAAGCAAAGAAGCAAGTGTGTGAATCAAAGATAAACTTTATTGAACAACAAGCTGTAAAAAAAAATTGACCCAAGTCAAGTGTCCAAATAAAGTCACTCGGAGGTGTGCCCAGTCTCAGGGTGAAGGGTCCAGGTGCTGTGGTGGTGGGTGGTGCTGGAGTGCCTGGCCTCGAGAGGACAACAGGGGACGGTTTGTTGAGAAAGGTCTCGGACAGCTGGCTCAGCCCCGCGATGCTGAGAGGTCCTTCCTCCATGCCATGGGGTGTCAGCCCCAGTACTGATGACAGATGTACTGTGGCCGGGCTTGGCTGTGGGGTGGAGGAAGGAGTACTGTAGTGGGGCTGTCTGCTCTGCAGCTGGGTGAGGACTGGCATGGGTGGCATCGCTGTTGTCGGTGGCATCATTGGCGTGGGTGGCATCGGTGGCATCAGTGAAACAGGTGGCAACGGTGTCGCCCGATGACTCTGTGCCTGGACTGGGAAGGGCTGCTGCCTGTGCTGCTGAACCTCCTGGTAGCCATAGCCCTGGTAGGTGAGGGCCTGTGGGAAGCCTTGGAATGGGAGGGACATCACCTGGGGTGGAGGAGCAGGCCTGGACTGGGTGGGAGCAGGTTCCTCTGGGTCTGGAGGGTTGTGAAGCAGCTTGGTGATCCGGTCTTTCACCTGCTGGTACTGTGGATCCGCCATTTCCTTGAGGGTCTGGTTGACATAGGTGAGGAAGGACTTGCGGTTGGAGGATGAGGAGTCGGTGTTGACCAGCTGAGAGAGGAGATCTATGCTGGTGCGGATGGTGTCCCTGATCTCCAGCAGGACAGTGTGGCTCTGCCCCTCCTGCTGTCTGGCTCTCTGCCTTTCTGCGGAGGCGGAGCTGGGGGTGGTGGATGCGGCTAGGACTGTGGTGGACTCAATGTCTCCTTTCTCCCATCGCACCAGGGAATCCTCTAGGCACTCCACCATGCTTACCACACCTGTCCACGGGTTCTCCGCTGTGGCACACTCCACAGAAACCTGCCTGGAGACAGGGACTGACTCTCGGCCGGAAGAGGACTGGTTGGCAGCAGGCTGCCGGAGAGAGAGGGTAGTGAGAGGGACTGCTGGTGCTCCTCGGTGGCGGATCTCACCCTCCAGGAAGCTGCACCTGGCCATGACGTAGGTCTCTCTGTCTGCCAGCTTCACAGTGGCCTGGCCAGATTTCTTCATGTGCATCTTCCCGTACCAGGTGTGCATATGTTTCCACCAGCCGAGGAGCACCTCCGAAGTGTAACCCATACTCTCTGCCCTCTCTCTCCAAGCAGCCTGCTTCCGCTTGGTGTCCCTGTACTGCCGGTGTCCCTTCCGCCACAGATAGTCGTTCTCTCTCAGCCACTCCAGCACCTCATCCTCGTGCGTCTCCGCAATGGAGTATTGCCTCCTCTCCCATTGTCGCATACGCCTCTTCCTCCCTTTGGCAGGACCAGATGGGCCCTCATCAGAGGGGCTCCCAGGTAGTAGGGGCTGCTCCTCCACACCACCAGCAGCAGCAGCACCAGCAGGATCATCATCATCATCATCATCATCATCATCATCATCATCATCATCTTCTTCTTCTTCATTATCATCATCCTCACCAGCAGGATCATAATCAGCATCATCATCCTCACCAGCAGGATCATAATCAGCATCATCATCAGCAGCAGCAGCAGCAGCAGCAGGAACACCAGGACCAGGATCAGCAGCAGTAAAGTAAGCACCAGCAGGGCCAGCAAGTCCAGGAGCATGAGCAGGACCAGGAGCACGAGCACGAGCAGGACCAGGAGCACGAGCAGGACAAGCAAGACCAGGAGCACGAGCAGGACGAGCAAGTCCAGAGGCACGAGCAGGTCAAGCAGGTCGAGCAGGACCAGGAGCAGCTTCAATAGAGTAAGCAACAGCAGAAGCCCCAACACCAGCATAAGCACCACCGCCTGGAGCAGCTTCAGCAGAAGCCCCAGCACCAGCAGAGTCAGGGGCAGGGGGTGGGAGGTTGGTCCTGTCCCTCTTGCCAGGGATGGCGGCAGGTTGCTGAGGCTTTCGCTTCCTCCCCATGGTTGTGGGGTTGCTGGCTGGCAGGGAGGCTGGCAGGCACCAAGGCTGGTAGGAAGGCTGGCAGAAAGCCTGGCAGGAAGGCAGGCAGGTAGGTAGGCACCAAGGCTGGCTGGAAGGCAGGCTGGCAGGGCAGGCAAGGAACTCGAAGTGTCCAGCAGCAGGTCTTTCCTCGGAATGCTGGCCACGTGCGAGCTGCTTCCCTTTATATCCGGGGGACTTACGTAATACTTCCCCCCCGCATGCACAATTAACGCGCGACATCCATTCTGCTTCCGCTGTGCATCTGCTAGGCTTCCACTGTGCATCCGCTTCATCCGCTGTGCATCCACTCTGCATCCTCTGTATCCATTCTGCGTCTGCTTCGCTGAGGCCCCCCAGAAGCCCTGCAGTTACGCCATCTGCTCCCATCCGCTTCCATCCAGTGGGCTTCCGTTCTGCATCCGCTTTCCATCTGCCCTGCGTCCTCCCCGCGTCCGTGTTATCCGCTCTGGTTATGCAAATTTTTGCCCCTTTTGAGAGCGGATAACAACGGATGGAACATTTTTCTCGTCCGTTGTGTCCATTTTGCATCCGTTGGCCAGTGTGACATGGGCTTAAGCTTGTATTGTTATATTAGTAATAGAAATAACTTTAGAAAATTGGAAACAATGTATGATTAAAGTGAGGGATAAAATAGTGTAATTTAGTGAAATGTTTGTTAATAAAATAAATGAAATAAAATAAATGAGAAAATTGAATGAGGAAGGGATGGGAACATTTTAATTAGTTAATGTTTTATAAAATATAACTGAAGGGGGGGGAATTAATTATGGAAAGCTTATAATTGTTCCCATTAGAAGTATGATATTTAATTGAAAAGTAATGCTAAAGAAGTTAAGATTTTAATGAATATTAATATTAATGATAGAATTGAATTGGAATGTGTTAGGGATAACATTGTTTACCCTAACTGGTTTAGGTGAAATAATAACTATGAATCATAGTTAGTGTATGTTAGAGTGTATGCAGCTTTAACTGTGAAATAGCAATTAAAGGAGTGGTTAAGAAAACAATATAAAAGTAGCAAGACTATGGCTTGCTCGCTCTCTCTGGCTTTGATGATCCCTGATTACTGCTTGGAATCAAGACTGCATTGCTCGAACGGGAGAGACAACAAAGGACTGATTTTTATGTGAACTGACATAGGATATTCTACATGGACTTTGCTAACTGAATATCCCTGAATGGACTGACTACATGGTAAATGAATATTGGACTGTTATTTGACTATGCTATAAACTTATACTGGAATAAACTATATTCTTGATAGCACAAGCGTATCTGTTATTTTTACTGTATGTTAATAAACATACAAGCTTAGCTCACTCATTTATCTGTGTGCCTATCTGACTAACGCTGCACATTCTGTTTAGCTTGTCTACCTAACCCTGGTTGGGGAACCCAGGCTTAACAGAATGGAATGTGTTGTTTTAATTACATATATTTATATTTTTTTCTTTTTTTAAGAATATAGTGTGTATTTTAAGAATGTACCAAGCAGAATCTGAATGGAAGTTATGTATTATGTTGAATGTTATAACTTTAGGGTATATATGGAAGCCTAAATAAGAGTTAAATGGATAAACTTAAAAGATATAAAGGCGTCATACTCCAATCAGTAACTACAGGAGAAACTGTTTAATGAGAAAAGATAGTAGATAATTGAAACAGGACAGACAAAAAAAATATAAACATAATGATTTGAATTGAGATGAGATCATTAAAATAAAATTGAGAAAATTAAAAGAGGGGAGAAGCTATGCAGAAAATGTAAAACAGTAATAAGATATGGAATAGAACATAAAAATGAGCATGAAATTGAATTTGCGTCTGTACGAAGAAATGTAACCCGGGATTATGCGACTTTCAAAAAAGATGTTTATTTGGTTGTTGGTTTTTTTGGTTTTTTTTTGTGAAAACTCAAATAATATTTAGAAAAAAAATGTACACTTAGGATGAAGGAGTAGTACAAAGGGTTAGGGTAGATCTTTTTAATATCTTCCTTATCAAATTATGTCTGGCATATTTCCCCCTCCATTTTGGAACTTTGGATCAAGAAATACAGGCAGGAGAATGTTCTTTTCTCAGTAACTAATTTAGCTTCATTTTTCCAGGAATGTACTGTATTTTTACTTTCCCCATAAAGGCTAGGTCACACTGGCTGACAGATGCAAAACGTATGTAAAAAGGACACAGCGGATGAGCAAATTTTCCATCCGTTGTTATCCGCTCTCAAAAGTGCCCCAAATTTGCATAAACAGAGCGGACAACAATGGAAAAGAACGGATATGGGGAGGATGTAGTGGGGATGTAAAGCGGACGTTTGTAGGAAGCCTAGCGGATGAAAGTGGATGGAAGAGGATGACACATCTGCAGGTCTTCCGGGGGAGAACAGCGAAGCGGATGCGTAGCAGATGGAACGGATGTGTAGCGGATGCGTAGCGGATGCATCACGGATGCCTATAGGATGCATAGCGGATGCGTAGCAGATGCAAAGCGTTCACTGCGCATGCGGGGAGGATGAATTGCGTAAGCTCCGCGGATATAAAAGGATGCAGCTCGCAAGCAGGTCACCATTCAGAGGAAAGACCTGCTGCCAGAGACATCTTGAGAGAACACCATGGGGAAGAAGAGGAAGCCTGTGCCTACTCCTGCCAGCCCTGGCAAGAAGGACAGAACCACCATCCCACCCCCTGGCACTGACTCTGAAGCTGCTGCTGCTGCTGCTGCTGGTGCTCCTGGTGTTGCTGCTGCTAGTGCTTCTCCTGCTGGTGCTGCTGCTGGTGTTGCTGGTGCTGTTGCTGCTGCTGGTGCTTCTCCTGCTGGTGCTGCTGCTGGTGTTGCTGGTGCTGTTGCTGCTGCTGGTGCTTCTCCTGCTGCTGGTGCTGCTTCTGCTGGTGCTGCTTCTCCTGCTGCTTCTGCTGCTGCTTCTCCTGCTGCTGCTGCTGCTTCTCCTGCTGCTGCTGCTGTGGTGAACCAGCCCCAAGGCCCTCAAAGCCCTGCTGCTGAAGGCCCTGAAGACCCTGCCAGAGGGAGGAAGAGGCAAGGCAAGGAGAAGGGGGAGAGGAAACAGTACTCCATTTCCGAAGACTATGAGGAGGAGGTGCTGGAATGGCTGAGGGAGAACGAGTACCTGTGGAGGAAGAGCCACAGGCTCTATTGCGACACCAAGCGGAAGCAGGCAGCATGAAGAGAGAAGGCAGAGAGCCTGGGCTGAGATGTCCTCCTGGGGAGGTGGAAGCATATGCACACCTGGTATGGCAAGCTGTACCTGCAGAGATCCGGGCAGTCCGCTGTCAAGCTCACTGACCGGGAGACCTATGTCATAGCCAGGTGCAGCTTCCTGGAGGGTGAGATCCACCACCAAGGAGCAGCCCCTCTGTCAACCTCTCCCTCAAACAGCCCACAGAGAGCCACTCCTCTTCCAGCCAGGAGAGAGCTACCGTGTCCAGGCAGGTGTCTTTGGAGGGCCCCACGGCAGAGACCCCCCTGACAGCTGCACTCCCTGTGCCAGAGGACGTGGAGGATCCCTTGTCTCAGATGGAGCAAGAAGAGGCAGCCACCAGAGACCAACCCACCCCCACCCCCAGCTCCACCTCCACAGAAAGCAGGCAGAGAGGCAGAGCGGAGGGACAGAGCCACACTGTCCTCTTGGAGATCAGGGACACAATCAAAGCCAGCACAGATCTCCTCTCCCAGCTGGTCCACTTTGACAAACCATCCTCCAACCGCAAGCCCTTCATCACGTACGTGGGCCAGACCCTCATGGACCCGCCTGAGGCCCAGTACCAGGCGATGAAGGAGAGGATCACAGCTCTTCTGCACCACCCTCCAGGCCCAGCTGAACCTGCTGATACCCACTCCAGATCTGCTCCTCCGCCCCAGCCGATGTCACAGCCCTTCCACGGATTTCAGCAGCTCCTCGCCTACCAAGCCTACCACTACCAGGACTTCACACAGCAGAGGCAGCCCTTCCCAGTCCACATCCAGGTTCCTCGGACGCCACAGACACCTCAGCTGACCCAGCTGCAGACCAGACAGCCCCACTACACTCCTCCTTCCTCCACCCCACAGCCAAGCCCTTCCTCAGAATATCTGTCATCAGTGTTGGGCCTCACATCCCAGGTCCTTGAGGAAGTGGCTCTCAACCTCACGGGACTGAGTCAGCTCTCTGAGAGCTTCCTGCACACACCATCTCCTGTTGTACTCTTGGGGCCAGGCACCCCAATGGCGCCTCAGACCAGCACTCCAGCAACAGCCACCTCCACAGTCCCTGGCCCCTTTACATCTGAGACCATGGGCATGCCTCAGAGTGACTGAAAAGAGTGCCAGAGACTGAGTTGTTACCTGTTCACCTTATCTTTGCTTAAAGATACTTTACTTGGGTCCTTTTACTTTTTAATAAAGTCATACAGTTTGTTATTAATAAAGGTTATCTTTGCTTCACACACTTGGTTCATTTTTTTTACTTAATAAAGTGTTGGTGAAAACTTTGAAAAAAGGGTTAAGCCTTTGCATGCTTGTGCGATTGGAAAGAATAGCTGTGGGATGGATAGCTGTGGGATGGGCAATGATAGCTGTGGGATGGATAGCTGTGGGATGGGTAATGATAGCTGTGGGATGGGTAACCTCCAGGGCAAGCATAGTGGGACTGTATGGTCCACTCTCCCAGCTGCAACACATATGGTCCTTTATTATCAATAACAATTTAATCATTGATCCACACATTTGAACATAAACAAAACTCTTTATTAATGCCCTATTCATTGTAAGGCCACTCAACATACATGGCACAATCTCATCAGTGTGATGAGACAGGCTGAAGGAAGCATCCATTAAGCATCTATCATCCTGTCTTGCCACTCCACTGCTCCAGCTAGGGAGTTGCACTAGTGTCCCAGGAGGTCGCGCTGCTTCTTCCCTCCACGTGAAGCTCTGTTGGGGCCTTGCACATCCACAGTGTCTATCAGGTTTAGTCCTTGCCTCCATTCACCAGGCTCCATATCCCCATTGCCTTGTTGACGGTCCACAAGCCTGTTCTGCAAGACTGGGTAGCAGGTGCGCATGAGAATGTGCAGGATGCAGCAAGCTTCCATGATGCTCCTCACGGTCTGTGGGCGATGCTGCATGGTGGTGAGAAATACCTGGAACCTGTTGGCCAGGATGCCAAAGGCGTTCTCCACCACCCGTCTTGCCCTGGACAGCCTGTAATTAAAGATCCTCTCTTCACAGGTGAGATATCTTGAACTGTAGGGCTTCATGAGGTAAGTTCTGAGGGAGAAGGCGTCATCACCCACAATGAAGCAGGGCAAATCTTGTGTGTCGTTGGGTAAGGGGTCTGGATCTGGGAAACCCATGATGAGGTTGCGTTCCAGCCCATCCTTGAGGTCACTGGCATTGTATATCTGGGTATCTGAAACTGACCTGTTGCCTGAAGCATCGATGTACATGAACTTGTAGTCAGCATCAACCATGGCAAAGAGGATGATGCTGAAGAAGCCCTTGTAGTTGAAATAATTGGACCCTGAGTTGGGTGGAGCTTTGAAGGCCACGTGATTCCCACCTATGGCTCCAACAGTGTGGGGAAAGTTCCACCTCTGATACCACTGCTCTGCAACTTTCCTCCAGCCTTATTCAGTGGAGGGGCACTGGAGGAGCTCCTCCACGTATTCTTCGATGATAGCCTGAACCACTTCTCTGACCACAATGCTGATGGTGTTCTGTGGCACCCTCCAGGCATACTGCATGTTTCTGTACATGGTCCCAGAGGCCAGGTGGCGCAGATTCAGTGCCACCTTCAATCCAGGGTCCAGGTTTGGATGGAAGTTGGTGTTTGCCTTGGTCAACCTGGGTCTCAGACGCTCAACAACTTCATCAAACATGGCTGGTGGCATCCTCATGAAGTGCTGGAATGCACGAGTGTCTTCATTCCTCAGCTCCACCGTCAGCTTGTCATACAGTCCAAACTCCGCTCTTCTCCCGATCCATCGTTGGACCCACACAATTCTTGGACGTCTCCTTCTGTTTGCGTAGAAAAGATGAAACAGTCTGAAGAGGGCTTGGTTCTGGTTTTGAATGATGGCGGCTACCAAAAGGAGCATGCGATGATCCATGGTGGAGATCAATGGATGCTGTGGAAGAGCAAGAGCAAGGCTGAAGAGGTCTGCACACCAGGGCTGCTACACTGATAGTGAGATACAGGTGATTTCCTCCCTTTTTTTTATCGGAAATGTCGGTTTTCCACTCGGTGTCCTTCCACATACTCTAGACATCCTCCAGACATCCTAAATATCCGAGATATGTCCCATATATGAATGTTTTGTCCATTTTAATGCTTTATATACAAGATGCATCTGCTTATATCCTTTTTATGTCTGTGCTACTAATGCTGTGTGGACGTTTCGTGTACCTTTCACTTCCTCCCTCTTTCTGCTTTCTGCTGGAGCGGATGTGAGTTACGCGGATGTCCAGAGGATGCCGAGAGGATATATTGGACGTGTAATGGATGACAATGGACGTAGAACGTTTGTTGCCCGTATGTGTCGCGGATGTAGATCGTATGCGGCAGAAAATTCACCCGCTCAAAAAGTTTTGTGCAGCTCAAAACTTTTTGAGCGGATGAAATAGCAGTAGACGGAAGTTTTACGGATAGAGCGTATGAAATACGTACGCAGTGAGTACACAACAGATGCATCACGTTTTCCAACGGATGGCAAGCTTTATTGTCCATTTTACATCCTTTGCATCCGTTGGTTTAGTGTGACATGGGCTTAATATTCTGCTTGGATTTAGAGACCAAAATTATCTTCTACCACATTTTGTCCATAATGATAGATTAGTAGTTCATTAATTTTAGATGTTAGACTTGAACTGGATTACCCGTGACTTAAATGGCTGTGTACTCTCAGCCCAACTCAAGGGAGAAAATTAAAAGAGAGATATATTGTCTTTGCAACTTATTAAAAAAGCAAAGCATAAATGCTATGAATAAGCAAATGTATATCCAAGGAACTTGCTTATTATGTACCTAGTTCAGATCCCTTTCCTATTCTTTTTATAAATCCATAAACTTTTCAATTTTTTAAATATAGGGTTTCCACCACCCCCCTTCTCATGTTTATTATATCACTAATGTAATATGATTTTTCACAAAACTACTCATTTCTGGATAGATAACGCATGGTTAAATAGATGACTGACTGATTATGTAATTTTTAGTGAATTCAATTAATGTTCTTTTTTTTCTCTAAAATATAGCTCTAAAATTAGTAGTGTAGCCCAGATAATCCTTTTTTTCAATGATAAATGATAAAGTTTCAAAAATGGGCTTACCTTCATTACAAAAGTTTACAGACACTAGTTGAATTTTTTTGCCTGAACATCCCAGTTTGAAACAGTATATGTTCACAACACATTAACATTAATATGATTTAATACATATTAATAGCAAACATTATTAGTGCAGGGGACTAGGAGAAACAAAACAAAAAGCAAATATATTGTATGTACTATGCATAAGCTTTTTTTATTGTAACATAGTGCAGATACTTTTATTGACTACCTTAATTGTAATGGAATGTTCTGTAGCAAAACAGTATAAATCATAAAAAATACAACATAAAGAACATTTTTGTAAGCTTGATTAAAAACAAAATCATGTGCATGTAGATAATATCCCCTCCCCTATAATTAAGGGGAGACCTTGACTTGAACATCTTTGAGAGACAATTCATATAGGCAAAACAAAAAAATATATCATGATATCAAAACAGAACAAAATATCAAAAGTTGAAGTGTCTTCCTCTCAAATCCAAGTTCTATTTTGCCTGAAGAAAGGGAAGAATAAAAATAACAACCATCAAAAAGCTAGAGCATGAAACTCTTCCAGGAGTCTTCCTGAGATGCTCAAAGTGCTGTGCAGCAGTTATCCGCCAAGAAACCAAATTAGCATTAATTGTATTGTGGCTTGCTGTTGTGCAATCAATATAACTTCACCAAAGGAAACTGGTGTTGATGTCACTAGGTGGCATAGTTCTGACACATTTACAGATCATTACCTAATGCTAATAACATTTCGCAGCAAGCCCGGCTAGGGAAGGAGGGAGTCCTTTAACGTTACTCAGCTGCCTAGGATCTCTGAGTGAGAGCTGCATCTCAGTTCCCAAAGGGTATGAACTGAAGCAGGGTTTTATCATTAGGCCTTGAAATTAAACAACAACAAACAGCCTGCACCTTGTAGAATGATGCTTAAATGCGCCATGACAACCCTAGGGAGGATGCCAGGACCTTGATCTTGGAAATAATGATCCATCCAACCAACTAATAAATGCTTTTATATCTATAAACTACTATTCTTAATTTAAGGCCCTGTCACACTGCCCAACAGATGCAAAACGGACACAACGGACGAGAAAAATGTTCCATCCGTTGTTATCCGCTCTCAGAAGGGGAAAAAAATTGCATAACCGGAGCGGATAACACGGACACGGGGAGGACGCAGGGCGGATGGAAAGCAGATGCAGAATGGAAGCCCAGCGCATGGAAGCGGATGGGAGCGGATGGCACATCCGCTAGGCTTCCGGGGGACCTCAGCAAAGCGGACGCAGAACGGATACAGCGGATGCAGAGCGGATGCATGGCAGATGAAGCGGATGCACAGCGGATGCACAGCGGAAGCCTAGCGGATGCCAAGCGTTAATTGCACATGCGGGGAGGATGCATTGCGTCAGCCCAGTGGATATAACGGAAGCAGCTCGGAAGCAGGTTGCCATTCAGAGGAAAGACCTGCTGCCAGACGGATTGACTGCCTTGCCTGCCCTGCCTGCATGTCTGCCTGCCAGCCTTGCTGCCTGCCTGCCTGCCAGCCTTGGTTCATGCCTGCCTGCCAGCCTTGGTGCCTGCCTGACTGCCTGCCAGCCTCCCTGCCAGCCTTGGTGCCTGCCTCCCTGCAAGCCTTCCTGCCAGCCTTGGTGCCTGCCTCCCTACAAGCCTTCCTGCCAGCCTTAGTGCCAGCCTTTCTGCCAGCCTTGGTGCTGCCTGTCTGCCAGCCTTCCTGCCAGCCTTAGTGCCTGCCTCCCTGCCAGCCTTCCTGCCAGCCTTGGTTCCTGCCAGCCTCCCTGCCAGCCAGCAACCCCACAACCATGCGGAAGCACAGCAAGCCTCAGCCATCTGCTGCCAGCCCTTGCAAGAGGGACAGGGCTACCATACCGCCCCCTGGCCCTCACTCTGGTTCTTCTGGGGCTTCTGCAGCACGGGTTCGCTCTTCTGGGGCTGGAGCTTCTGCTGCTCCTGCTTTTGGAGGATCTGATGACAAGCACTCCAGCACCAGCCACCTCCACAGCACCTGGACCCTTCACCCCTGAGACTGAGTGACCAAGAGGAGTGCCAGAGACTCATTTTTGTTTTAAAGCTTCTTGTTAGTAAAGTCTATTTTTGATTCACACACTTGCTTCATTTCTTTTTTTTTAATAAAGTCTTGGTGGAAACTTTTAGAAATGGTTTAAGCCTTTGCATGCTTGTGGGATGGGTTAAGATAGCAGTGGGATGGGCAGGGTACCTTTGGGATGGGTAATAGCTGTGGGATAGATAAACCTCCAGTGCAAGCATAGTGGGACTGTATGGTCCACCCTCCCAGGTGCCACACCTTTGGCCCTTTATTATCAATAACAATGTAATCATTGATCCACACATTTGAACATAAACACAACTCTTTATTAAATGCCCTGTTCATTGTAGGCCCACCCAGCATACATGGCCCAATCTCATCAGTGTGATGAGACAGGCTGAAGGAAGCATCCATTAAGCATCTATCATCCTGTCTTGCCACTCCACTGCTCCAGCTGGGGAGTTGTGCCAGTGTTTCAGGAGGTTGCGCTGCTTCTTCCCTTCACGTGAGGCTTTGTTGGGGCCTTGCACATCCAGAGTGTCTGTCAGGTTTCGCCCTTGCCTCCATTCTCCAGGCTCCATGTCCCCATTGCCTTGTTGGAGGTCCACGAGCCTCTTCTGCAAGACTGGGTAGCGGGTGCGCATGAGATTGTGCAGGATGCAGCAAGCTTCCACGATCCTCCTCACGGTCTCTGGGCGATGCTGCATGGTGGTGAGAAGTACCTGGAACCTGTTGGCCAGGATGCCAAAGGTGTTCTCCACCACCCGCCTTGTCCTGGACAGCCTGTAGTTGAAGATCCTCTCTTCACGGGTGAGGTATTTGGAGGTGTAGGGCTTCATGGGGTAGGTTGTGAGGGAGAAGGCGTCATCCCCCACGATGAAGTAGGGCAAATCTTGTGTGTCGTTGGGCAGGGGTTCTGGATCTGGGAAGCCCACGATGAGGTTGCGTTCCAGCTCCTCCTTGAGGTGACTGGCACTGTATACTTGTGCATCTGAAGATGAGCCGTTGTCTGAAGCATCGATGTACATGAACTTGTAGTCAGCATCGACCATGGCGAAGAGGATGATGCTGAAGAAGCCCTTGTAGTTGTGATAAGTGGACCCTGAGTTGGCTGGAGCTTTGCAGGCCACGTGCTTCCCATCTATGGCTCCAACAGTGTGGGGGAAGTTCCACTTCTGATACCACTGCTCTGCAATTTTCTTCCATCCTTCTTCAGTGGAGGGGCACTGGAGGAGCTCCTCCTTGTATTCTTCAATGATGGCCTGCACCACTTCTCTGACCACAATGCTGATGGTGTTGTGTGGCACCCTCCAGCTGTACTGCATGCTCCTGTAGGTGGTCCCTGAGGCCAGGTGGCGCAGAGTCAGTGCCACCTTGAGCCCAGGGTCCAGGCTGGAAGTTGGTGTTTGCCTTGGTCAACCTGGGTGTCAGGCGCTGCACAACTTTGTCAAACATGGCTGGAGGCATCCTTATGAAGTTCTGGAACGCCCTAGTGTCTTCGTTCCTAAGTTCCACCATCAGCTTGCTGTACAGTCCGTCCTCTGCTCTTCTGGTGAACCATCTTCGTACCCAGACACTTCTTGGCCGCCCCTTTTTCTTCCCATAGTAGAGTTCACAGAGCCTGTAGATGGCTTCGCATTGTTGCAGAAGGATGGTGGCTGCCAAAAGGACTGTGTTACGATCCACGGTGGACATGACTGGATGCTGTGGAAGAGGAAGAGTCAGATGAAGGCTGCAGAGGTCTGCACAGCAGGGCTGCTGGTTTGAAAGTGAGATCCAGATGTGTTGCTCCCCCTTTTTATAGGCAGTATAGGTGTCCCTTTGCATCCTCTAGGCATCCTCTAGGCATCCTCTAGACATCCTTAATATCCGAGATAGGTCCCCTCTGCGGACGTTTTTTCCGTTTTACATGCTTTGTTTCCGTGCTGCATCCGCTAGGCATCCGTTCTGCATCCGTTCTGTATCCGTTCCGCGTCCGTTCCACTTCCTCCCTGCGGCCGAGCGGATGCAAGTTGTGCGGATGCAGAACGGATGCCTAGCGGATATAGCAGATGTGTAACGGATGCAGAACGGATGCGCAGCTGATGCGTAGCGGATGCAGAACGGACGAATTGGATACATTTTCCGTGCAAAAGTTTTGAGCAGCTCAAAACTTTCTGAGCGGATGAAACGTCCATAAACAGATGCTGGATGGATAGCGAGGAAGCAAAACGGAGGCAGTGAGTACATCGCGTTTTCCAACGGATGGCAAGCTTTTTTGTCCGTTTTGCATCCTCTTTGCATCCGTTGGTGCAGTGTGACTGGGGCTTTAGACTGGTGTACCAGATCTGGGTTGCAAACCTCTGGATGACCACCAGAGGGCAGTAAAAAGTTGCAGAAACATCACCTTCTTGCATTCTGGTGCTGGTGGTTTTATGATAAAGTTTGAAGTCAACTACAGCCTTTGTGCAACCATAAATCCTTTGATATTCAGGAGCAGAATACCCCAATCTGTTAACAAGCGGGCCTATAAAGTCAAATCTGTTATAACAATCATGGATTTAAGCACAGTTTACACTATAAATGTCTCCATGAATTTTAAGCATGTCATATGTCATTTGTGGGGCTGCTCTATTAGAAATCCATAATCTCACTCCCTGCAGATATTTGGGATCACAATTCCTTTCCATGATCCATGTTGGTGGGAATTAAAGGGCAAAACCTTTGGATGGGACAAGATTGCCTTTCCCTGATTAGAAACCCATATTCCTCAATCCCTAGTAACTTGACTGAGCTTCTTGTATATATGCTCTTGAAATGTTAGCTATTTTAGTTAATAATATAATATTCACACTTCTTTTTTCAATCTTTTGCAAGTATTTTTTAAATCTCTAACTGGTTTAATAGCACAGATGCTCAGTGCTCAGGTTTACACAAGATCCAATTTACTTCTTTCAAACAATCTCTAATGCATGCCCAGCTACAGAAAATGCTTTTTCTGTTCTCATGCAATCGCTTTTTAATTTAAGGGTCCTTGGTGTTCTCTCAGCTTAGTCGTTTTTTGTTTTTTGTTTGCAGAAGTTTCATTACCCCAAAACTAGACA
This sequence comes from Laticauda colubrina, assembly GCA_015471245.1. Classification (NCBI taxonomy): domain Eukaryota; kingdom Metazoa; phylum Chordata; class Lepidosauria; order Squamata; family Elapidae; genus Laticauda; species Laticauda colubrina. The sequence continues at coordinate 16,699,718 of BLBF01000025.1, forward strand.
TCATCACTGAGTGTGCACTGATGTTGTTACCAAATTTAGCTAATGAAAATCCGAGAGCACCAAGGATCCCTCATTTCAGTCCTAAATGACAAATATTCCCCTTTATCAGTTTTTTAACTGTATGAGCTGAATTGAGCAATTGTTGCCTGTCTTTTTTGAAAAAAGTAAAAAAACAATCGGGAATGATAAATGGGCTATCTTATTAATGTATTTGATTTTTTTCCAATGGGAGGGGAAAATTTCCACCCCCTATTTTGAGTTTGACATTGATGAGGGCGCAACAAAAACTCAGGTCAGCTCACTGACACAAGCCAAACATAAGTGCAGCTGAAGACCCTAGCACTCTCTTATCACATTCTGCTAGTCCTCCACTCTGAAGGTACAGATTAACAGGAAGGGATCTTGTAGATCATCTAGTCCAACCCCCCCACCACCACCCAAGCAGGAGACCTTACACCATTTCTGACAAATGGCAGTCCAATCTCTTCTTGAAAGCCTTCAGTAATGAAGCTCCCACAACTTCCAAAGGCAAACTGTTCCATTGGTTGGTTGTTCTTACTGTCAGAAAATTTCTCCTTATTTCCAGGTTGAATCTCTCCTTGTTCAGTTTCCATCCATTATTCCTTGTCTGGCCTTCAGGTGCTTTAGAAAATAGCTTGATCCCCTCATCTCTGTGGCTGCCCCTCAAATATTGGAAGACTGCTACGTGTCTCCCCTGGTCCTTCTCTTCAGTTTTTGCAACTGTTCATCGTATGTTTTAGCCTCCAGTCCCCTAATTATCCTGGTTGCTCTTCTCAGCACTTTTTCTAGAGTCTCAACATTTTTTCTTTTAGTGTGGTGACCAAAACTGGATGCAGTGTTCTCTGATTTACTTCTCCTTAGTAAAAATTAATGATGGAGATCCTTGGAAGAGGAGTTAGCTAAAAACAGTCATCTTAGCCAGGACTTATTACAGTCAAACTCCTCTTGCCTGTAGGGTGAATGGGGTTTTCTTTGCTGTCTTCCTTGATTGTTTCATTTATGTGGCAGGTTAGGCAGCCACAGAGTTTGGTTATTGCCTTTCCTCAGTGCTGGATATCCCCCCCCCCAGCTCAAGCCCCCTCAGGGCAGTTCATCCCCACCCACAGCTGGTCTGACAGGAGGAGCTCTTCTCCCTTTTTCTCCCTCCCTCTTGGATTCAATACTCAGAGATGAGTGGCAAAAAGATTAACAGCTACACTATTAAATGGGAAGCACTGTCTCAATTTCTAAATTGCTCCAGCCTTTAATAAGAGAGAGAGAGAGAGGGAGAGCGAAGGATGGCGATGAAGAGGGAAAAAAAACACTCCTAAACTCAGAACATCTTCTGGAAGCTCATGTTCTATTTCATCAAATGTTAAATTAGTTTCTCCTCCTCTTCCCCCCCCCTCCCTTTACTTTCTTTCTCTCTTTCTTTCATAAGTACATTTTCTTGTTTAATGCCAATCTTTCTGTGCTCAGAAAAGATCCTTTAATCAAATTGCGATGGGAATCCATTTAAGAGGGAAAGAGAAGTGGGCTAAGCTTTATACATCAGGAAATCTCAACCCTAGGGCTGTTTGGGGGAGAATTAGCTCAGAAACTTTTTTTTTAATCATCAGTTATTTCTGAGTATTTTCCATTAATCTTTTCACAAAACCTGTTGAGAAGAGATGGAAGAAGCCAAGGAAGGAGATTTATAACATGAAGACAGAACAGCAGACTTTTCCAGGTACATATTGTACAGCATATCAGCCCAAGCACTTATGCAACTATGGTTGCATGTTAAAAATACAGCAAACATAAGATTTGTGCAAATTTTTCTGTAGGCCTTGATTGTCTCCAAAACTTGATTCATCCCATTTCTGTCTACCATACCTTTCCTTGTATTTCTGGAGACATTTGTATAATACAGACCCTAAGTTCATGTTTGAAGATATAGACACGATTGCTGCAAATGACCAAACAAACATTCAAAAAATAGATCTTCAGATATTCAATTTTGAATAGAGGCTTTCAGGACAACAACTCAAATAAATATGTAATCACAAAGGCAGTTCTGCTGGAACTAAATTTGAATCTGTTCATCTCTCCATCTTGATGTAGCAGAGAATGCTGCTTTTTCCCCTCTTCAATTGAAATACCTGCCCTTTGTTTCAACTGGGACAAGTATTAAAATTCCAATTAGTTTTTATTTCTTTGGCTACAATTAGTTCAAAAACCTATTATTTGTGAAGAAAATAATCTGGGTGTAGTAGCCTTATTGGAAAATTAGGATAATTTAAGGAAGATAATTAGTCCTAATGTTTCATTAATGATGCCCCCTATTTTTAATACTAAAATTTAAATTCAGTAATAATTAGGGAACTTGCATACATTATCATTTAGATCTCAGAGAGCTTGAAAGATTTAATGAGAAAAGTATGTATCTGTGCAAAATTGAAATAAAAATTCGTTATTTTTTAATCATTGGAAGCTATTTTCGAATGTATGGATAAAAGAAATGGACAAAATGATGGTGAATATAGTGCTAATTATGTTTAGTATAATACATCAATAAAATACTATGGATTGGGGTGACATAAAATATAATAATTACATATTTAATGAATGGAATTTGCTTGTTTAATGCATGGGATTCACTAAGATTTTTATTTCATTTTTATGTTTATGTTTATTTCATGTATTTGTTTGCTAGATTTATATCCTACCCTTCAAGGAGGTCTTCAGGAGGTTTTTAGGAAGGAGACAGGGAGAGGGAGAGAGAGAGAGAAAGAGAGAGATCCAAAATCAACAAAGTTTTCAGAATGAACTAGAACCTGGATCTATCTGAGACCAGGCCTTGCAAGCATTTTAATCACAAACATAATTAGTTATGCTATACTATATATGAAATGGGAAGCCATAACATTTATAATGAATGAAATAAATAATACATTTTAAAAACCCATTGAAATTGCACTGTATATTTTAATGGATATTAAATTACTCTGGTCATTCAAATGGTTCAAGATTTCCCATAAGCTAAATAACAGCGGCACTAATGTACCTGATTAATATGCATACATAGAAGAGCTCAGAATGATAATGTGCTTTATGGACAAGGAGTTTCAAGTTAAATCTCAGATTTCTACATAAGTCTGGAAAGATTTTGCTATGAAACCTGGAAAGACAAAACTAGTAATCAAGTCAACAGTTTTGAACTAAATGCACTTCTATTTCTCCCGTGTTTGTTTACTCCCTTTTCTCCTATCCCCAAACATGGCAGGAATATGCCTTTGGATCAGAAATGCTAGGAACAGCTGCTTTGAAAGCATTTTCTTGGTAATTTTTAGGAGAGGAATTGTATCTCACGCAGTAGGAGAGGAATTGTACCTCCTGTTAAATGAGGAAATTTCCAAGGTTCAGTTCTCATCTGAAACTCTGAAGAGGAGTTCAGAGGAGAAGAACTGGCCAAGAAGGATAAGTAGTCTCAGAGCCAAGACTTGATTGTGTAAAATCATGGATGGGATAAAAATGGGATAAGGACAGTCTTTTTAAAATTAGATCCCATATCAAAATGAGGGGACGTTTTAGAGCTCTTATATCTAGAATTATAGGATCTACAAAAATCCAAATGACTACTACCGGTAGTTGGCAGCAAAGTGATATCATCTAGTGATCATCTGGAGTTTTGCATCAGTTATCCTAATATTTCCCACTTGTACTTCAAAATCCTCTGCCTAGAAACTCATCCTGTCTTTCATTATTTCAGTAAACAAAGTCAGTGGATGTGGTATAAATGAAGTCTAGAGGAATTAGGAAGTTATCACAGCCTTCTTTTGATTTGTCACTTCTGTCCTGGCAGTTTGCATGGACAGCTGGGATCTTTAGTACTGGGAACAGTCATTTGAGCTGTCTATGGAGTTTCTCAGTCATCTAGTCATGGTTATCTCAAAGGTATTCAAGAGGCAGCTGGACTTTCTAGGTTTTCTTTGAAAATGTGTTGCTTCTCATCTAAGAAACACCTTCAAAAAAACCCCCAGAAAGTCCAGTTGCCTCTTGAAAAAGCACCATTGGGTGCTTTTTCTGAGCTATTACTGCTCCAGGAAGTGCTTTTCCAACTTCACTGTTTTTAAACTTGAAGCAAGGTAAAAGTTATATAATCTTGCTGAACCAACATAAAAAGATCACCCAACTGTGTTTCATGTGAAGAATAAGTAATCTTTAGTTAGTAATGATCATTTGCTAGCAGAAAGCTAACACAATAATCATGACACTATCAGAGTTTTTAGAAGTTTGTAATATCCAGGGCAGGACCTTACTGCAACTTAACCTCAATTTAAAGGGTCCACAGCACCCCTTCATTTCAGGTGTTTTAATACAAATAACTGTCCTCCCCTTAGGATAGTGTGAACTGGATTAAGCTACATGCATCTTTTGGGAGGTAGAACGGGAAGGTTTTAATCAGATCAGATAGTTCAAAAATAAAACAAAATAAAAGCTACATTTAAAATTCACCGATGTAGGTGAATGCATATGTACCGGGGGAACCACTTTGTTTCATATTGATTTTTTTTTTTTTTTGCCCAAATAGAAAACCCATGTCTTAGAGGTAGATGAAGGAGAGCATTCAGTCTGATCTCTTTTGAATGACAAAGAGATCGAAAGGGGCAGACATCAGCAAGAACCAATCAAGGAGCTTTTTCACCCCCCTCCCCCGGGTTGGAGCCAGCCTCTCTCTCACCGCTGAGCTTTTGTCCTCTTTGCCAGAAGCCTGCCTGCCTGCGGGCAATATCCAGCTTTCTAATAAAGCAACCCCTTTGTCAATGACAGCAATGATTATCTCCTGCAGCTGCCCAGAGTGTTGCATTTTGTAACACAATTTGGCCTCCTTTGGCCCCTGCTTAGTCCTATTTAAAGTCCTGCAGGGGGTTCCCTGTTTGATCTCTAATTGATATAATTGACTGGGAATAATCAGTGTGGCTTTATAGATTTTTATTGATAGTTAATTTTCCTTCTTCCATTGTTTCATCGAGAAGACTATAACCTAATTTACTGCCACCCCAATGGGACTCCATCATTGCCCTTTTTGGCAAAGGCTGTTGGCAGCTTGTCACCAAAGAATCAGAAAGAGTTGTTAAACCTCCAGTGCCTACCATTACTTAGCAGCAATTTAGAGACCTAATGGGCATTATAAATTACAATCAATAACTACATATAAAATACAGTTGTTCAGCAACATAGTGTCATGTTATTAAACAAACCGATAGGGTGTTTATTTGGTTTCATATGTTATTTCCCATTTACCCACAGGGAGTGATTCTGAATACTGGATAAGGCTGACTGATTAATAAAGGAAAGAGTATCTTGCCTAGATTGAACTGTAAGAAAGATTCCTAATAGATCTTGAAAAGAGAAGGAGAATGGCCAACCATGCTTTATTTACTCTAGAAGCAACCTGAGGGCTGCAACTACTCTCAGAGAAAGCAACAGCCCTTGTGTCACTAGATGTTTGATCTGCTCTAGTGTTGCTTCAAATACACGATATAACTAGTCAGCAGAGGAGAAGCTTCTGGATTTATATAATAATAAAGCAAAATAAATGTAGTGGTGTGTAATGCATCACTCAAGTGTTCTCCTTAACTCTTCTCTAATCCCAGCATATTTCAGGATAATACTGTGACAAAGTCACAGATCTTTCAGTCAAGGGCAGTATGGTATACAGGGAGGAGAAGGAAGAATTGCCAAATACTAAAAAGTTCTAGTTGAAAAGAATATTTGTAGCTCAGGATAGAATTGTGAGGTCTTTGATGTTCTCTGGGTTTGGTTGTTTTCTCACAGACCTTTCATTACCAAACTAGGTAACATTGTCATCAACATACCTTTCAATTAGTCAAAAAAAGGCATTGTCGTAATATACATTTGGAAATCTTTATCACTTAGAGATAAAGTTTTCTCATTCATTCAATAAATATTCAGTCCATCCTATGAATGAAATAGATTCACCACCTCAATCCTCACCAACTATACGTGGTTTACACATTCTCCTGATTTAAGATTCCATCAACCCTCTTTTAGCAACAACAGAGACAATTAAAAATCCACCCAATGTGATTTTCAAAGAGCAGAAGAGTTGTTCTATGCCTGGCCTGTGCAAAGTGGCAGGTTCAATCTTCATATATCATTAGCTGGCAACAAATTTGTCTATATACATATTTTCCTTATCATAGATTAGGACTTTTTTATTGTCAGGGAAGTATGAGCATTAGCAGTTGGATCTATTGTTATTTAACAAATGATGGTAGTTACAGATGGCTACAGAAAGGCAGATTGAAATGGACTTCAGTCCAATCTAATAAGTCTTGCAGTTCTGATGGCTGCCTCTTGCTAATGGAAGAGCAGAAGCAATCAGATACGAAGGGTAAAGAGAAAACAGTACTGGAATCACCAGTTTTGCTAGGAATAAGTCAAGGGAAACAGATGTATAATTCTCCACAATCCCTAAAGTATCTTGCGAAAAGGTGGAAATGAACTAATTTATTAGTGAAATCACATCAGGGGCAGTAATTTCATGTTAGTGAATTTACATGTAATAACATTAGATTTCCATCCCTGCATATCATCACAGCTCAGCCCTCCAAGATGATGAATGAGATGCCTAAAGAAAGATGATGGTTTGATTGTTTTCACAGCAAACAGAGCAGCATTTTAATTTCTTGCTTCTGTGTTTATTGCTTATTTGGCCCCTTGCTTAGCTTGTAAAAGCTCAGGTAAGTGGAAATGAATAAATGTAATTACTGTGGGTGACAGTGGTAATCTGCATGGGTTTTTCCTACTGGCTTTGCTAGCATTAATCTAATCAAAGGAGAAGATATGTCATTACACTGAAGCACTGACAGAAAGCAGAAGCCCTCAGCCCCTCATTGGCTGAAACAGAAAATTTGACACTGAGAAATAGTGGAATAACATGGAATGAGCCTAGGCACATCTAATACATTGTGCTAGAACCTTTGATCTCCACACTGCAATGGTTTTCCTCATTCTGTAGTAGTCATACATGCCCGTGGTGGGATTCAATTTTTTTTACTATGGGTCTATGGGCGTGACTTGGTGGGCGTGGCAGGGGAAGGATACTGTAAAATCTCCAGTCAGAGGTAGTATTTGCCAGTTTTTCGAACTACTCAAAATTTCCACAACCGGTTCTCCAGAACTGGTCAGAACCTGCTGAATACCACTTCAGCAGGTTCTGACCAGTTCTGGAGAACCGGTAGCGGAAATTTTGAATAGTTTGGAGAACCGACAAATCCCACCTCTGACTGGAGATTTCACAGTATCCTTCCCCTGCCACGCCCACCAAGCCATGCCCACAGAACCGGTAGTAAAAAAAATTGAATCCCACCACTGCCTCTGATACATGCAGAATAAACTTATATTAGTCAAAGCTCTGAGCCAAATATTGTCATAACTACAGTAGCTAAAAAAAAAGGCAAAGGGTCCCTATGGATTTTACTAGTTGCTTTTCAACTATACGGAGCAGTACTCATCTCCATTTCAAGGCCATTGAGCCAGTGCTGTCTGAGGACATTTTGTGTGGCTATCATGACATCAAGGAGTGGTGATACCTTCCTACCAAAGTGGTACCTATTTGTCTACTCGCTTTCAAACTGCTAGGTTGGCAGGATCTGCTACAAGGTACAGGAGCTCACCCTGTTGTGTGGTGCTCAAGTCTTGAACCTGTTCTGTGGCTTTCCAGCCTATATGCCCAGCATCTTAACCGCTGAGCCATTGTGCTGCCTGGCTAAACTAAGGTGGAATTTAAATTGCCAGAAGTGAAGCTGAAGCTTCTTGTGTTAGTTTAAAAAGTTGCCATTACATTCCTTCAGATTTTTGACTACAACAGATTAACAGTTCTCCTCCTGCAATAGTACCAGGAGGGGGCTCTAAACTGACTCAAGTCAGATTTTATTTTTTCCAGAACAACAGTATTCACAGCTACATATCTACTTATATTTAACCTGTTAATGTTTATTCATTATTTAACTTCTAACCAAGTGGTTTTTTGTTTTTTTTTATAAGGGAACAGATAGGAATTCACCACATTCCATGTTCAGTACAGGATTTCCTGATTGTGTTTTTGTCTGTATTTGTTGAATGGACAAGTAGCTGAAGAGTAGGGAAGGGCCCAACACCTTTAGAATAGTAGAAGAGGTAACAGTGTATGGGACCAAATTATCATGTTGAAGGAAATGAATTGAGGGTAAATAGAAACTAAGTAAATATGCAATGGCAAATAGGGATAGAAGAGTTAGTTGTTATTAATATTCTTAAACAATGGTTAACGGAAGGCGAGAGACAGAATGAGAAAAGTGAAATGAGTGACTCACCCTCCACACCTTTGTATCATCATGTATGTGAATGTGCAGCAGTTGGGAAGGAGATGCCAAAAGAGCATACAGATTTCATACTTCCATTGCTTTTATTTAGTATATTGTAATTCTTCATGGCATGAATAAGGTGAAATGAATTAGAAATTGCCACAACAGATATTTGGAAGTTCTCTATTAAATTTATGAACAAAGAAATTGAGTGGATGATTGCAAATTGGTTGGAGACATTTTCCAAGTTCTCAGAAGTAACACTCCCTTTTAGTAAAGACAAGATCACTGCTATTGATAAGACCCAACAGAAGACATTCCCCACAACATATTTTGTTGGGATTAAACTGAAATGTGGGAAACAAGTAAGTCTACAGACTTCATAAATGAGATTATATAATTAAAATCAAGACAATCAGACATACCCATTGACCATCAAATAACCAATTAAATTGGTGAACATTAGTTAATTCCTAAGAATTTGCTCAGAACTGATTTCTCTTTTGAGGACTTCCCAATGAGTTTTCCTTCTGCAAACAGGTTGAAAGAATGGAAGGAAATTTCTGCTTATTTCTTATGTACCTATTTGAAAATGCATGTTACATGTGAAGATTGCATTAATATAAATAGATGTGATAGAAGATTTGGGGCAACAAAAAAAACACAGGCAAGATGCACATGACTCGTAAAATGCTGCTGGGACACAAAGGCTTGAAGTGTTTGAGTAGTCCTATTTAATATTAGTATCCTCTGTTGTACAATTTCTGCTTAATCATCACCATTATTTTCCATAAAGTGGCTTACAACAAATTATGAAGTTAAAAAGAACCTAGCAATGAAATAAACAGCAGTGAAAAAGTGGGGAAAATCATAGTGTTGTAAAATTCATATCAGGTTGTTCCAGTTTGGAAATGCATCTATAGCCTATAATCGGAAAAGCTCTCTGGAGTATGCTGCACTTCAGTCTGACTATGTTGTCAGAACATTCTCTTGGTATTCGGTGGCCTGAAGGGAACTGCTCAGTACTGAAGAAAACCTTAACATTCATATCATTATTGGAAGCAGCTGGTGAAATATGTCTCTGATGAAAAAGAAAAAGCTGAGTTAATTTGAGAAGTAAGGACAGAGGTTAGTAGATGTTTCCAAATACTCAGTAAAGGGAAGAAGATGTTTGTAACCCATCAAGTGACAAGCATTGAGAAGTTGATGCAAAAAACACCCACCAAAAACCTTGCATAGTACCATCCTTGTCCAGATTCAAAATTAAACATATGTTTTCTATTTTACACTTTGCAATGTATACGTTCACATACAAGTACATGTGTTTGTTATAGGCTTTTCTGAATGAAGTTTTTTTTTAAAGGTTTCCAGTTTGCTGCTATGTTCTCAAGACTACACTATATGTCAGAGTGATGTATTGTATTACATTAATACCCATAATCTTTCTTTAACCAATGTGAAATTGCTGAGGTTTATTCTGATTATGAGCTTTGTGTCATGGAAGTGGGACATTTCTCTTTATCCCAAAGTCCCTAGAACAAGTATTTCATACCTTTTTGCATGAAGCCAGCTGTCCTCTCAAAGACTTGCATAGTCTTTTTCTCTGTCCATTATAACTCTCTGTCTGCCTATGAGTCAGTCAATCAAAATAACCAGGAATAAATTAAAAATAAGGGGAGAGGAATCTAGTAATAGAAAGAATCTAGTAATAGAAAGTAATAGTATATAAAAGTAGATATATTTCACACCTAAAACAAGCACTTCCATTAATATTTCAGTGATTTCTACAACCCATTTTTTTAAAAAAAAAATCATTACAGAAGATAAAGAAAGTGCTCATTTTTATGGATTGTCCTGTTGGTGGCAGCAGTGAAGTGAAAGTGTAGAATTGATAGAATTCACATCAGGTCAGGATTTTAAGACAGCATTTGCTATTACCAGAGATTCTCTTAATCCTTGGTGCAAAGCCTGAGGCTGACTTGGGTTTCAACACTTATCTGGACTCAGAAAAAAGCCAGCCATATGCTGGTGAAACATTGTGAACCAGCAAATGTGGAATCAGAGAAAGCAAAAGTCTCCTCTGGCATTAGTCATGTATTTATACATATGTAAGAAAAATAAAAACTGTTATACTTAGTTTTTGATGCTGACACTTGTCAGGCAAATCCAAACAGCCCAACAGCATTACTCAAACTGAGTTACTTCCAATTAACATAGAATTACAGCAGTAGAAATTTTGCAGCAATCATTCGGCCGAACACAATCTGAGAGTCTCCCATTTAGGCAGATCAGTCAAATAAATACCAGCATCACCCTGATATATAGCTACTACTTCCATTAAAGTGGTTTGATCAACTTGGTTCTCAATCATTTTCCTTAAATACAAACTAAGAATGGGAGCCATTTTGTTGATGCAGTGAAGAATTACATGAGAAACTGACAACCCGCATTTCTGTTGATTCAATAAAGCTAAAAAGGACATCAATCAGTGAATTTGCAATCCAGTGAGGACCTCAAGTTCAAATCAGTTGAATGAAAATGGCCTACATTGACCATAATTTTTAGAGTCTGTCTGGTTAACAAAATGTTGGCCCCCATCTCAAAAGAACAACGCCCAATTTCAGAAACTTTAAAAATTGATTTAATTCAACATATATACTTGGCTTTCTTGTGTTGAATTGACAGTAACCAAAGAGAATAAGCCAGCCTTCTACAAACTCAGTTCTTCTCAAAGTATTCAATTGAAACATATACAAAGATAAAGAAATGGAACTTATTGTAGCAGACTCACCAATCACTATCTTGGGATGGGTTAAGGCAAGCTAAGAGGATGTGCCGAAGCCATTTCTATCATTCTTTCAAAGTCCTTTGGCTTTTTCCCACTAGTTCAAACTTCATTAGCATCAGGAATGAAAAACAAAGTCGGAAAGAAATGTAGGAGCCAGAGGACAGACAAAGGATAAAATTTGGTCTCTAAAGTGGCAACCACTAAGTGGTACTCCAGCTCAACTTTTTAAAATGTACTTCAGGAGTAATATGCAAATATCTTATTTTTAATATTGATAATAAATTGTACTCTAGTCTTGAGGAAGCAGCTTAGTAATCCCAAATGTGGATGTACAAATCTATTAAATCTTAGAAGTTGCAAATATTGAAGACAAGTAGGGTTTGCATTTCATCAGGAGGGTAAAGTAAAAACAATTTACTTTAAAAGTAAATTGTAAAAACAATTTACTGTATTAACATAAAATGACCCAGTAGAGTTTTATATTCTTTGCATCTTGATATTAGATAAGAATTGATCTCAGCTGTAATGGAACCCCTTTTTTCAATAAAAATGAATTAAGTTTGAAATTAGAGACAGGAGAAAGAGCTTTCTTTTTTCAGCCCATTATTATCTCATTGTAATCCTGGGGATTGCTCTGAAGAATGCATGCAGGTGCTTCACTTGTCAGGTGGCTCAGAACTTGACATGAAACACATACAAATAGGAATTTTTGCCTCTTTTCAGAAAAATTATCTTTCACAAGTAGTGATTTCAAGTGAAATTTAGTCAGTAATCTATGTTCAGTATATATGTACCTTTGTGCAAAATGTAGATAGATTCCTCTCTTGCATGTTAGAGGCAATATCAAATATTTACATATCTGAGCAATATAAACACTATCTTATAACTCTATATTGTGATGTTTTCTCCAGTTGTTTAGTATCATACCATAGTAGGAATTTCAGTTTATTGCCATCTCAAAAGTTAGGCCCATGTCACACTGCCCAACGGATGCAAAAAGGACACAGCGGATGAGCAAAATGTTCCATCCGTTGTTATCCGCTCTCAAAAGGGGCAAAAATTTGCATAACCGGAGCAGATAACACGGACGGGGGGAGGACGCAGGGTGGATGCAAAGAGGATGCGGAACGGAAGCCCAGCGGATGGAAGTGGATGGGAGCGGATGGCACGTCTGCAAGGCTTCCGGGGGACCTCAGCAAAGTGGACGCGGAACGGATACAGCGGATGCACAGCGGATTCAGAACAGATGAAGCGGATGCACAGCGGATGCACAGCGGAAGCCTAGCGGATGCCTGGCGTTAATTGCGCATGCGGGGAGGATGCATTGCGTCAGCCCCGTGGATATAATGGAAGCAGCTGGAAGCAGGTCGCCATTCAGAGGAAAGACCTGCTTCCAGACACATCGACTGCCTTGCCTGTCCTGCCTGCATGTCTGCCTGCAAGCCTTGCTGCCAGCCTTGCTGCCAGCCTTGGTTCCTGCCAGCCTCCCTGCCAGCCAGCAACCCCACAACCATGCGGAAGAACAGCAAGCCTCAGTCATCTGCTGCCAGCCCTTGCAAGAGGGACAGGGCTACCATCCCGCCCCCTGGCCCTCACTCTGGTTCTTCTGGGGCTTCTGCAGCACGGGCTCGCTCTTCTGGGGCTGGGGCTTCTGCTGCTTCTGCTTCTGGAGGATCTGATGACAAGCACTCCAGCACCAGCCACCTCCACAGCACCTGGACCCTTCACCCCTGAGACTGAGCGACCAAAAGGAGTGCCAGAGACTCATTTTTGTCTTATAGCTTGTTGTTAATAAAGTCTATTTTTGATTTACACACTTGCTTCATTTCTTTTTTTTAATGAAGTCTTGCTGGAAACTTTTAGAAATGGTTTAAGCCTTTGCTTGCTTGTGGGATGGGTAAGGATAGCTTTGGAATGGGTTAGGATACCTGTGGGATGGGTAATAGCTGTGGGATGGGTTAGGATAGCAGTGGGATAGATAAACCTCCAGTGCAAGCATAGTGGGACTGTATGGTCCACCCTCCCAGGTGCCACACCTATGGCCCTTTATTATCAATAATGATATAATCAATCATCCACACATGTCAACATAAACACAACTCTTTATTAAACGCCCTGTTCATTGTAGGCCAACCAAACATACATGGCCCAATCTCATCTGTGTGATGAGACAGGCTGAAGGAAGCATCCATTAAGCATTTACCATCCTGTCTTGCCACTCCACTGCTCCAGATGGGGAGCTGCACCAGTGTCTCAGGAGGTTGCGCTGCTTCTTCGCCTCACATGAGGCTCTGTTGGGGTCTTGCACATCCTCAGTGTCGATCAGGTTTTGCCCTTGCCTCCATTCCCCAGGCTCCATGTCCCCATTGCCTTGTTAACGGTCCACAAGCCTGTTCTGCAAGACTGGGTAGCGGGTGTGCATGAGATTGTGCAGGATGCAGCAAGCTTCCACGATCCTCCTCATGGTCTCTGGGCTATGCTGCATGGTGGTGAGAAGTGTTGGCCAGGATGCCAAAGGCGTTCTCCACCACCCATCTTGCCCTGAGCAGCCTGTAGTTGAAGATCCTCTCTTCACGGGTGAGGTATTTGGAGGTGTAGGGCTTCATGAGGTAGGTTGTGAGGGAGAAGGTGTCATCCCCCATGATGAAGTAGGACACATCTTGCTTGTCGTTGGGCAGCGGGTCTGGATCTGGGAAGCTCACCATGAGGCTGCTTTCCAGCCCCTCCTTGAGGTGACTGGCGTTGTATACCTGGGCATTTGAAGATGAGCCGTTGCCTGAAGCATCGATGTACATGAACTTGTAGTCAGCATCGACCATGGCGAAGAGGATGATGCTGAAGAAGCCCTTGTAGTTGTGATAAGTGTACCCCGACTTGGCTGGCGCTTTGCAGGCCACGTGCTTGCCATCAATGGCTCCAACGGTGCGGGGGAAGTTCCACTTCTGATACCACTGCTCTGCAACTTTCTTCCATCGTTCTTCAGTGGAGGGGCACTGGAGGAGCTCCTCCATGTATTCTTCGATGATGGCCTGCACCACTTCTCTGACCACAATGCTGATGGTGCTGGGTGGCACCCTCCAGCTGTACTGCATGCTCCTGTAGGTGGTCCCTGAGGCCAGGTGGCGCAGAGTGAGTGCCACCTTGAGCCCAGGTTCCAGGCTGGGCGGGAAGTTGGCGTTTGTCTTGGTCAACCTGGGTGTCAGCCGCTGCACAACTTCATCAAACATGGCTGAAGGCATCCTCATGAAGTTCTGGAACGCCCGAGTGTCTTCGCTCCTGAGCTCCACCATCAGCTTATTGTACAGTCCATCCTCTGCTCTTCTGGCGAACCATCTTTGGACCCAGACTTTTTTTGGGTGCCTCCTTTTCTTCCTGTAGTAGAGTTCAATGAGCCTGTAGATGGTTTCGCACTGTTGCAGAACGATGGTGGCTGCCGAAAGGACTTTGTCACGATCCACGGTGGATATGGCTGGATGCTGTGGAAGAGGAAGAGTCAGATGAAGGCTGCAGAGGTCTGCACAGCTTGGCTGCTGTTCTGAAAGTGAGATGCAGGCGAGTTGCTCCCCCTTTTTATAGGCAGTATAGGTTTTCCGCTAGGCATCCTCTAGGCATCCTCTAGGCATCCTCTAGACATCCTTAATATCCGAGATAGGTCCCCTCTGCGAACGTTTTTTCTGTTTTAAACGCTTTGTTTCCGCTTGGCATCCATTCTGCATCCATTCTGCATCTTTTCTGCATCCGTTCCGCTTCCTCCCTGTGTCCGAGCAGATGCGAATTGCGCGGATGCGTAGTGGATGCCTGGCGGATATAGCAGATGTGTAACGGATGCGTAGCGGATGCAGAACGGACGAACTGGATACATTTTCCGCGCAAAAGTTTTGGGCAGCCCAAAACTTTTAGAGCGGATGAAACGTCAATAAACGGATGCTGGATGGATAGAGAGGAAGCCAAACGGAGGCAGTGAGTACATCGCGTTTTCAAATGGATGGCAAGCTTTTTTGTCCGTTTTACATCCTCTTTGCATCCGTTGGTTCAGTGTGACATGGGCTTTAATATAATAAAAAAACTAAAAACTATAAACTCCTCCTTCTGATAATACTATGCCTCATGGCTGTCACACTCACCCTGAGGCACAGCATTATCAGAAGGAGGAGTTTGTACTTTTTTAGTTTTTTTATTATATTAACTTTTGAGATGGCAATAAACTGAAATTCCTACTGTAGTATGGTACTAAACAACTGGAGAAAACTTCACAAAATAGAGCTTTAAGGTCATATATTGGTCAGATATGTAAATATTTGATATTGCCTCTAACATGCAAAAAAGGAATCTATCTACATAGTGCATCATGCACTGGCCACGCCCATGCCTGGTTTAGCAAAGGGAGAAATGTTGTGATACATCACATGACAATGCTGTGACAACACGAGTTTGATACCCCTACTATGCCTGGACTGTAAGGCCCCACTAACTAGAAATCATTAGATAACATTACAACATTTCATGGAGATGGGATGAATATTTTCATTACTTTCAGTAGTATGCAGCATATATAAAAGATGAACTAAAAGATTCTGGCATCCATTTTGTAAACTGTTCCACTTTCTTTTATAAGTCTGGGATGTTCTTCTTCTCCTCCTCCTCCTCCTCCTCCTCCTCCTCC
>BLBF01000025.1:16719618-16732601 GCA_015471245.1 Laticauda colubrina
ATATATATATATATATATATATATATATATATATATATATATATACACCCAAAGCAAGGAGTAACTCTAGTAATCAGAATATGAAACAAAGTAGGAAGTGTAGTAAAGTATTAATTGTAAAAAACAGGTGTTGGATACATTTTAACTGTTCTTTGAGACAAAATTTCCCTAACAACTAGGCCAACAAATATCTATTTTCCAGAAATGATTATTCTCTCCCAACCAGTGTGTAAAGCCAAGCACAAAATGGATACACTTCAACTTCTGATTGGGAAATATATCCTGGTAATTGAGCCATCAATTTCTTTACCCATCATAATTCTTTATCTTTTGCTCACAAGTACTTTGAATATAGAATTCTTGTAAGGCAATGTTGCCTGATGAGAGGCCATCAGATTTGTGTTTCTGTGATAATTCATTCTCCTACTTGAGTATTCATCAGAGTACTGACTAATACAACAAGGTTCAAAAACACACCAGAAGATGATGTTTGAGACATTTAACTATATTTTCTGCCTTTACCTTTACCGAAATAATTTACTTTTCTTTGTATTTTACATGATACAGTTGCCATTTACTTTTGCTTTTCCTGGGTGTAAATCTGTTTTTCATTGTTACAGGACTTAACACTTTTTTCTTTCAGGTTTTCATTATTTTATTGTAACCCTGGCTTACTTTAACCCCTAGATGTAATTTGCAATTATTACTAATCCTATTATAAATGGAGTGACCCATTCCATTTTCGGCAAAGGCAAGGTTCAAGCAAATGATAATTCTGATGGGATTTTTGAACCTTATTGGGTTAGTCCATGTTCTGATGAACACTACTAAAAGTAAGGCCTTCCTTGAGTCAAACTCAGCTGGTTAGCCTATGAACATAGCCATGTTTTCTTTTTGCCAAAATTTTTTGGAGGAGTTTGCCATTGCTTAATACAACAAGTTACAGCTCAATCAGTAGTCTTATAAATGATTTTTAAAACTCTGGTTAAAAATAAAATATTTGTTTATGTTAATGGGAAGGAATTCAACATACTGAGATGTTCTTGTTATTGCCTTATAAATCATGTCCATCATTCCTGGTATTTATAGGGAGGATTAGCTGTTTTAAGCCTTTGCTTGGTTTGTTTTGTCTGGTTTTGAAGATATTTTATTTGTTTAATAAGCTAATTAATTTACTGAAACTTGGAAACATTTGGAATTTTACAGTAGTTTGAACCATGAAGAATGTAGTTTTGCACTGACATTACTGCAAAATCAAGTAGAAGTGCTTCTGGGAATAAAACACATTCCTGTGGCCTATGGAAACAATTATAGGAAGCAGCCAGTATCCCATTGCACCAAAGCCATCTATTCTCTGAAGGAAAAAGACAGGAAAAAATGTCCTTTTCAATGAACTTTCCATATTTTTGATACATTTGTGATAAACAAAACATAAGCTATGATTCATATAAATCTTACAGAAACAGAAGAAGACATCAACTTAGAAAATAGCTGAATGCTTTCACTATTATTATAGGATATCACAACTCTTCTGGTGGGTTCATGAAAAAGAGGCAACATGTAACATTCTCTATAAACTATTCATAGTCTGTCTTTATTTGTAGGACATCGTTTGTTTTGATAACTGATATAGATTAGCTACAGATATTGACAATGAAATATGCTATCATTGAAAGGCTTGTGTATAACTTCTGAACATTTATAGGCATTTTTTACTACATGACTACAAAAAAAGTATTCTTTTTTTAAAATGTATTTATCCCGTTTGGGGATTGTTTGGGTTTGTTGTTTTTTTTTGCATTCAATTAATATACATATATCCTTTCATAAAGCCAGTTAACAAATTATGTGCATATGCATTTCTTGTACTTATTTATTATATTGATTTATGTAGCTTCGTATACTGTAATCCTGATTCTGGGTGGAAAACCCAATGTTAAAAACCAATAGAACAAAAATATAAAATAATTACTAAACTATAATAACACAATAATAACACAATGCCTTCTCAAGACAATCAAACTCAAGCCACATAGCCACAGTCATGTAAAAAAAAACCACAATGATGCTGTCAAAGTATGGCAATGTAGTAGCAAAATTAAATATTGCAAAAAATATGAGAGTAATGTAAGTGTAGCATATGCACTGATGTATATGTGATTTTTTCAGTCAAATTAAGCCAAACAGAGGAGATGCAATACATTTCTAAACAGAACAAAATCAGTTTCTTCAAAGTGATCTGTGAGTTGTTGTTTTTTTACTATACGTTCACATCAATAATTGATATCACATACATTGCACAAGTTTCTCTAAAATACTGTTCTTTGTGTTCGGAAATCTCAACTGCAAAACAGATCTTGCCTAAAATTTCATTTATAGTTTATCATCTGATAGCAAAGGGAATATCTCAAAGTCTAAGTGGTCTTGTTTGGAAATTACTTAATTGTTTTCTTCAGTGATTATAGCTTTCTTTATAGAACAGTTCTCTCAAGTACTTGACAAGCAATATAAACAATGGCAAATAAAAGTACAATGAATATTATTTAAAAGAACAAAGCAATGTTTTCTCTCATTATTTGAGTATATAATTACAGTGATAATCACAAAATAATCCCATTATGCAAAGAATTAAGTATTAATTACCAGGGTAAATCATTTGATCTCTATAAACTGAAAAGGTAATTCTCTCAGGACATGCAAAAATCTTATTATCCACTCAAAAGACATAAAACAAAACATACACTAAAGTGTCACTAATTTCTGTGATAAATTAGACACTGATGTGATTCCACAAGGATTCAGATATTTTGAGTTGCTTCCTCATGTGAATATTGTACAACTCCAAGAAGCATGTGAATATCTACATAGCCTTTACAAAAACTAATAAAAACCAAGAAGGCTTTAGGGAATATTCAGCAGGAATCCAATATATGCCATTAGTTGTTAACTTTGGAGTGTGGAACTATGGGCCTTATTTTCAGAAAAAAAGAAAACCTCAAAATCAGGGAGATGTGTACTAACTTTTATGGATTTATTGAATAAAGATTATAAGCAGAGTTTTTCTCTCTTATTCAGTCAGCAGTGAATAGCAATAGTGTTAGGACTGCAAAATAAGGAGGTTAAAAAAAGTAGAAAAGAAGGAACAAGTACAATTTTTCAGAAGAATCCATTTTGTTTTTTCCTTTCATTAAAACATATAAGCTATCCTTGCATGCATTCAAATTAAAAATTGTGCACTTGTATCACTTTCAAGAATTATAAATGCACAAATGAATGAAACAAGACTGCAAGACTGTATTCATAGAAAACAAACAGAATATAGTATGACTATCAGAGAACTTTCCGGAACTCAAATATTATTTCCAAGATTGCATCAGATTTTTCCTTTCCTTTCAAAATACAAACACAATTTCCTACAGAAACTAATTCTGGTGAGGAAAATTAATAAAAATAAAGTATTCAGCAATTATGGAATATATCTAAAGAAGTATTTTTTGAACATGGATATATTGCAAATGTTATCTAATTATATAAGATTGACATAAAATATATACGGTAATTCATCTGAATTTGAAGAGGACAAAATGTACACGGCAATCTACCACATGTATATTTCAATATGAATATTCCAGTGTGAATTAACATCCACAACGTAAAAAAAAAATGTCCAGGCCAATGTTTTTCTAAGAGATTTCAACAGCCAGTACCTAGAGTTTCATAAATCTACTGCAGAGCTTGAATGTTAGTACAGAAAGCAATCTAGTATTTAAATTGTAGCACTTAGATTTCTGATATATGACCTAAACTTAAAAGTAAAAAAAAAGGTTTTGAAAGCATTGCTATTTGTGATTATTTCTTTTTTAAATGAGAAGTTTATGCATGAAGTAATGGAAGCAAGGACCATTTGCTTGGATAGAATGCTATGGAGATGTATGGTGGATGAATAATATGAAGTAGATTCTGCAGCCCATATGGGCCACCACTTGTCTAGCCAAGAGAGCCCCAATATGCATCTGTCATGTAGGGACTGAACAAACTTCCACAACTCAGAGGGAAATTCGATGGGGACTCAGATTAACTGGCTCTATTCCTTGACTGTTAGAATCCACCTAGAGAGCTATGGCCACCTCTACTCATTGCACAGAGCCATGGTGAATACCATCAATGGGGGGGGGGGGTAGAGGGAGAAGCAAAACAATGGCTAGTGTTATGTATGGAAATTGGAAGACTCCAAATAGCTAAAACTGATTGGCTGAAAAGGCCGCTCTCTGATTGGGCAATTCTGCACCAATCTGATTGGCCCGCTGGACGGTGGGAATTCTAAAGAACTGTCATTGGCTGCAAGCCACGAGCAGCCGCTATAAGAAGGGCTGCCGCGGCTTCAGCAAACGTTCCTCTACAAGTCACTATACTGTTTAATAAAGAATTGTTTGTTGAGATACCGGTCTCGCATACCTTATTGTCCAAACGGAACAGCTAGTAACCCCCCCATAAGAGGAGAGCCCCCAACTGCAAGACATTGACAATTTCCTTCCAACACTGTGGAAGTGTAGGGCAAATGCACATGTGCAAGTGAAACTGCAATTGTAAAAGTGGCACATGCGAAACCATGCCTTCTCCCTCCCCAACTGCCGCTGGTGTTGCCACCAGTCAACTGAGCCAGAAAGGTTGGGGAATGCTGGACTAGACAATTTACATTTCCTTTCTTTTTTATCTCATGACTGTAATTTTTTGGCTTTTCCTACTCTTTTCCTTTGTGGTATGTAATGCTGTTTACCTTGAATAGGATTAGCATGATTATGTCTATACAAACAAAATATTATCTGAATTTTGAACGTCTTATTACACTGTTCACTTTTTTAAAAAAGATGTTTTTCTCCATTTATATATGTTCATGAGACATCATTTAAATGGGAAAAAAATATTTTATTTATTTATTTCATTTAAGGATTATTTTTATCTGGCCATTCCAGTTCCAAAACTATGTTCACATGTGTATATACTGTATATAGGAGAGAAAATTAGAATAATTTAGTAAATTCCAGTAACCAGATACTTTAGATATTTCTTAATTTAGCAAAATCTTTAGCTACTGTAGTAGGTAAAAATCAATAAAAGGTTGATCAAGCAATTTCTCATTTCCCTCTCTTTATCTATACGATCCCACATGATCTTTTCTTGTGGATGGTGATTATACATTAACCATTTCTATTCAGGAGAAAGAAAATAGTTACTTCTTTATTTTGAAATAATTAACTTATTCCAAAACTGTTACATATTTCTGCAATAATTCAACTGACTACTAACAAGAATATATATGGCAAAACTGTTGGCACTGCATAATCATATCAAGACAATCTGATTAATGTATCTTGAAAAGCTTTCAGTCAGTTTCTATGTAGCCAAACATGACTGATGGCACATTCATATTAGAGTTTTTACTGCTTTAATTTAATTTTCTAGTTTTTTACTGAAAATTGGGAATAAATTTTTGTAAAGGGTAAGGAGAAATGAAAGTTAGATTCATATTTTTTAACATATTGCACATAATTGATCTATTATTAACTCAGAAATAAATATGGGAACCTGATATGTATCATTTGTACAAATAAATCTCTCACTTACATTTTAATAAGGAAAAAATAGCTGGAGGACTAGTGTGCATTAAAAGATACCATTTGGTTACAAGATTCTCTGGTGAAAAGATCTTCGCACCAACTAAAACACAATTCCCAATTTTTTGATAAGGGTGATTTTTTAAAAAATCAATATAGTGTAATAGAAATTGTAATTGCATTTTTAACTGTAAACCCCTTTAACGGCTCTTTTAATGGGAAGCAATATGGAAACATTAAAAAAGTAAGTAAGCAAACAAACAAATAAACAAATATAACATCAGCTGTAGTTGTAGAAAACCAGGTAAAGTTCTGGAACCCAGTATGAAGATTTTGAATACCTATTGTCCTATGTCTGGGTGATTTTAACCTCTCCCAGTTATGCAAACCTTATCTTCCTTCTCAATATACCCAATACACATTTGAGCATCAATGTCTGATTACCGATAATATTATGAAAACTTGGACTCTTCTAATTCTGGTGTTTCCATCCTTCAAATAATGGAACTGTCATTCAAATGGCAAAATTATAGCTCCTGTGGAGGAGATGTGACACACAGACATCCTTAATTAATGTTCTTCTTTATTGGATCTGTCAGGAGCAACATTTATTTTAGTATTTTATAAATTGAAGGTGATAGAATTGCTGTAAGAATTGCTGTTTTTAATGTTCATGAGCAAACCTCGAACCTCCTCCTTGGATTAAGAGAGAAATCCATTTCAGCACCAAGCAGCATCTTTGTTTACTGTTGTTATTACTCTTATTTTACCCTCAGGAAGAAAACAATATGGCACAGTAAATTATTTGGTGGAGGATCCTACGCCAGTCTTGTTGGAGGGGGGCTGCAGAGAGTACCTCTTTTCATTTTCCTCACTCGGAATATCTTCATCATTAAGTCTGCATTTTCCCCGTTGCAACATGAAAATATAGCACCTCCTTCCCCCCCCCCCCATATTTCCTACACTGCAGATTTTTGCCATTGTCTAGCCCCATTTCAGTCAATTTTCCATATCCTGCCTTCCTCAAATCCGCTGAGGGAACACACTGATGCTGTGTTTATGCTAATTTTATGCTCTCTGAGTTGTGTCTGTTATTCAAAGCAGTTGAAGCAGTTATTGCCAGTAATCTTATTCCTACTGCAGCCCCAGGGCAGACTAGGCCTCAAAATCGAGCCTGAAGACAAAGACAGAGCCATCAGTGCCTGCTGGTAAATAGCAGCTCTTTCCCACCCAATCTGATATCAGTTACTTTGCAAACACAGTAATAAAATGAAACAAATCAGATTTCCAAGGAAATAAACGAGGCTTCAATGGCAGTGACAATAGTCAGGACAACAGGATTTTAATAAGTAATACTATACATTGAGAACAGAGAAGCCTGTCAGATCTCCCCTCTCCCCACCTTACTGCCTGCCCAAAATTGACAGGGAGATATATGAATAAATGGGCCACAGAAAATGCAGATAAAATTGAAAGGGTGACTTTTTCTTACCTGGAAAAGAACTTGGGGGCAAAAGCAGGACTCCTCCACTTCTGGCTACCATCCACCCTTTTGAGGGCAGTGAGAAATTGGCTGTACCCCTCTAAACTCCATAATTTAGGATTCTCTGTTATGGCATGAACCTTTTGCATTTTGTTCCCTGATACAGATATCTTCCAAAATATTTAGGCTACACAAAATGAGAGGTTATAGGAGGACTGCCATAATAGTCTATGAAGTAAAAAATTATTAGGAATCTGATCAAATATTTTCCAAATCACACATTTTATCAAAAGGGATTAGTTTTCATGAGTTGTACCTTACATCATCATACACAATTTATAGCTTCTATAATCTGAAAAAGTGAGCTTCAGCTCCTGAAAGCTGATATTTTTTAATCAAATAGCTGAGAAAAGGTCTGACAAGACTCCTTCAGACAACATGAAGATGAGTGTAGCGGCATGGACAATCTTGGACTCCTTTCATCTTGCCATGTAGTTGTTAATTGTGTGAAGAATAATGCCAGCTTTAAGTGACTGCAAATGCTTTTTACCTATATTTATCAATGGCTAGGAATAAACTATTGTAGCTTATGGGCTGCATATAAACCCTCAGAATCATTTGAATGGCCTTCTGTAAAGCCTCTGTCACACTGCACCAACGGATGCAAAGAGGATGTAAAACGGACCAAAAAACTTCCCATCCGTTGGTTAATGCGATGTACTCACTGCCTCTGTTTTGCTTCCTCTCTATCCGTCCAGCATCCCTTTTTGGACGTTTCATCCGCTCAGAAAGTTTTGAGCTGCTCAAAACTTTTGCACGGAAAATGTATCCAATTCGTCCATTCTGCATCCGCTACGCATCCGCTAGGCATCCGTTCTGCATCCGTTACGCATCCGCTATATCCACTAGGCATCCACTATGCATCCGTGCAACTCGCATCCGCTCAGACGCAGGGAGGAAGCAGAACGGACGCAGAACGGATGCAGAACGGATGCCTAGCAGATGCAGCACGGAAACAAAGCATTTAAAACAGAAAAAACGTTCGCAGAGGGGACCTATCTCGGATATTAAGGATGTCTAGAGGATGCCTAGAGGATGCCTAGAGGATGCAAAGGGACACCTATACTGCCTATAAAAAGGGGGAGCAACACATCTGGATCTCACTTTCAGAACAGAAGCCCTGCGGTACAGAACTCTGCAGCCTTCATCTGACTCTTCCTCTTCCACAGCATCCAGTCATGTCCACTGTGGATCGTAACAAAGTCCTTTTGGCAGCCACCATCCTTCTGCAACAGTGCGAAGCCATCTACAGGCTCTGTGAACTCTACTACGGGAAGAAAAAGAGGCGGCCAAGAAGCGTCTGGGTACGAAGATGGTTCGCCAGAAGAGCAGAGGACGGACTGTACAACAAGCTGATGGTGGAGCTCAGGAACGAAGGCACTCGGGCATTCCAGAACTTCATGAGGATGCCTCCAGCCATGTTTGACGAAGTTGTGTAGCGGCTGACACCCAGGTTGACCAAGGCAAACACCAACTTCCGGCCCAGCCTGGAACCTGGGCTCAAGGTGGCACTCACTCTGCGCCACCTGGCCTCAGGGACCACATACACGAGCATGTAGTACGGATGGAGGGTGCCACACAACACCATCAGCATTGTGGTCAGAGAAGTGGTGCCGGCCATCATCGAAGAATACATGGAGGAGCTCCTCCAGTGCCCCTCCACTGAAGAAGGATGGAAGAAAGTTGCAGAGCAGTGATATCAGAGGTACCCACACCTTCCCCCACACCGTTGGAGCCATAGATGGCAAGCACGTGGCCTGCAAAGTGCCAGCCAACTCAGGGTCCTCTTATCACAACTACAAGGGCTTCTTCAGCATCATCCTCTTCACCATGGTCGATGCTGACTACAAGTTCATGTACATCGATGCTTCAGGCAATGGCTCATCTTCAGATGCCCAGGTATATAACGCCAATCACCTCAAGGAGAGGCTGGAATGCAACCTCATCGTGGGCTTCCCAGATCCAGACCCCCTGTCCAACGACATGCAAGATGTGCCCTACTTCATCGTGGGGGATGATGCCTTCTCCCTCACAACCTACCTCATGAAGCCATACACCTCCAAATGCCTCACCCGTGAAGAGAGGATCTTCAACTACAGGCTGTCCAGGGCAAGGCGGGTGGTGGAGAACGCCTTTGGCATCCTGGCCAACAGGTTCCAGGTACTTCTCACCACCATGCAGCATCGCCCACAGACTGTGAGGAGGATCGTGGAAGCTTGCTGCATCCAGCACAATCTCATGCGCACCTGCTACCCAGTCTTGCAGAACAGGCTCGTGGACCTCCAGCAAGGCAATGGAGACATGGAGCCTGGGGAATGGAGGCAAGGGCGAAACCTGATAGACACTGAGGATGTGCAAGGCCCCAACAGAGCCTCACGTGAAGGGAAGAAGCAGCGCAACCTCCTGAAACACTGGTGCATCTCCCCAGCTGGAGCAGTGGAGTGGCAAGACAGGATGATAGATGATTAATGGATGCTTCCTTGAGGCTGTCTCATCACACTGATGAGATTGGGCCATGTATGTTGGGTGGGTCTACAATGAACAGGGCATTTAATAAAGAGTTGTGTTTATGTTGAAATGTGTAGATCAATGATTACATTAGAATTGATAATGAAGGGCCATATGTGTGGCACCTGGGAGGGTGGACCATCCAGTCCCACCATGCTTGCACTGGAGGTTTATCTATCCCACAGCTATTACCCATACCAAAGGTATCCCTGCCCATCCCACTGCTATCTCAACCCATCCCACTGCTATCTTAACCCATCCCACAAGCATGCAAAGGCTTAAACCATTTCTAAAAGTTTCCACCAAGACTTTATTTAAAAAAAGAAATGAAGCAAGTGTGTGAATCAAAAATAGACTTTATTAACAACAAGCTATAAACAAAAATGAGTCTCTGATACTCCTCTTGGTCGCTCAGTCTCATGGGTGAAGGGTCCAGGTGCTGTGGAGGTGGCTGGTGCTGGAGTGCTTGTCATCAGCTCCTCCAGAAGCAGAAGCAGCAGAAGCCCCAGCCCCAGAAGAGCGAGCATGAACCAAGGCTGGCAGGGAGGCAGGCAGCAAGGCTTGCAGGCAGACTGGCTGGCAGCAAGGCTGGCAGGCAGGCAGACAGCAAGGCTGGCAGCAAGGCTGGCTTGCAGGCAGACATCAAGGCTGGCAGGGAGGCTTGCAGCAAGGCTTGCAGCAAGGCTGGCAGGCAGGCATGCAGGCAGAGCAGGCAAGGCTGTCAATCCGTCTGGCAGCAAGTCTTTCCTCTGAATGGTGACCTGCTTCCGAGCTGCTTCCCTTATATCTGCGGGGCTTATGCAATGCATCCTCCCTGCATGCGCAATTAACGCTCGGCATCCGTTAGGCTTCCGCTGTGCATCCGCTTCATCCGCTGTGCATCTGCTCTGCATCTGCTTCATCCGTTCCACGTCCGCTTTGCTGAGGTCCCCCGGAAGCCTTGCGGATGTGCCATCCACTCCCATCCACTTCCATCCACTGGGCTTCCGTTCCGCATCCGCTTTCCATCCGCTCTGCATCCTCCCCACGTCCCTTCCTTTCCGTGTTATCCGCTCTGTTTATGCAAATTTTTTCCCCTTTTGAGAGCGGATAACAACGTATGGAACATTTTTCTCGTCTGTTGTGTCCTTTTTACTAACGTTTTGCATCCGTTGGGCAGTGTGACAGGGCCTTAACTTCCCACATTTTCATCACAAAAATTCAGAGGCAAAATGATTTGCAGTTGTGTTAATGAAGCAAAAGTTGAATATGAAGCCTTTGCTGTATTCAGTCTAACCCCACCCCCCCTTTTTTTTTCTTTAACCCACACCTCCAAACATCAAAGAAATAGTTGAAAAATTTAGTCTCAACTTCTCTGGTAACTTCATTGTCCCTTGTGATACCCCAAAGCCCAACATATTAAGGGGGAAATGTGATATAGAAATCCAGCTTCCTTATGATATAGAGTTTTAATTGCAGTGATGGAGAGATGTGGGCCAATTTTCATTTCTTATTACCTTCCTCTGTGCATAATAAAGCTGTAACAAAAATATCAATGTTGGATTGGGATGGGATGGGTTGGTTTGGGAGAAAACTTTATTCATAAATAACAAGGTGACATCAGGACATTCATTTTGTAAGTCTATTTTAATACTGTTTATTCTTTAAATGATTCCTTTCTATCTTTTGTACGGAGTTCTGCCTTATCTATCAATATGTCCTATATAAGTAATTTCTGGATTTTGGGTCTTATTATTATCCCTGCTTGAAACAATGGGCTACATCTAATAGACTTGTACTTTGACAATAAGGCTTCCCTTTTACTTTTTTCTCTAGTGTCCCCCAATCTTTCTCTTACTTTCCAAAATGTGGGAAAGTAATATGGGTAAAAGTGAGGGAAGAACCCAAAACAAAACTGAGAAAATTCCCCAACAGAAAGGAAAACATTTTATTATGATAGTGCATTATGGTTTCTGAGCTGTTTTCCTATATTCTCAATCTTCTCTACTCTGTCTTTATAAAACCAAACCAAACTGTATTAATTTACAAATGCTATGAGAAGATGAATTTGTGCTGTTTTAAGGATCCTAAAGAGTAATACAAAGCTTCAGAGCAGTGTTTTTCTTCATTAAGGTTTTGTGGTGCTTTACTTTGCCTCATTTCTGAAACCATCCAGTTCCCGTAGCCACATTTCTGAAGCTTCCAGGTTTTGAGGTGATATACGTTGAATGGGCATTTAGCCCAATCTACCTGACAAATTGATGGCATTAGGGATAAAATTAAATAATTCCATGGATACCTTCTGGAGCAACTTGAAAGTTGCTCCATTATAGTACATCCTGCCCCGATAACCTATTCACTGAATTTGTTAATACAGTATATACTCTTATCCATTTGAATTTGCCCAGAATTTGCTGCCGCTTGCGGGTGACAACTTCTATTTAATGGTGATCACAAACACATCAGATGATAATATGGTGGGATTTGAATTTTTTTACTACCAGTTCTGTGGCATGGGTTGGTGGGTGTGGCAGGGGAAGGATACTGTAAAATTTCCAGTCGGAGGTGGTATTTACTGGTTCTCTGAACTACTCAAAATTTCCACTACTGGTTCTCCAGAACTGGTCAGAACCTGCTGAATACCCACCTCTGGTTCAATGAAGAGAGAGGCATTTGATTACATGAGTAGGGACTTCTAGATGATGATCTATGGATTATCCTGCCCCAGTGTGTATATCTAATAGATTCTAATAGGTATTTGACCAAACTGCTGTTTCCCATTAAGTAGAATTTATAAATCAATCAACATAGCAAGTCTTGTTCAATGACTTATAAATATGTTCCTGAAGGTTTGGGTAGTTTGTATCCTCCATCTTCGGTCTCTGATTCTTATTTGCATCCCCAAGAACATTGTAATTCCTTTTCTTCTTAATATGGCCTCCTTTAACATATTTAACAAATACTCTAAACAAAGATGGGCCCAATTTCATGAGCAATCCATTATAAACTTTCCAAGCAGTTTTGGTTACCTTGGGATTTTATTCAGCATAATTGATCTTTTTTTCAGATAAGCAGCACAAATATGCTAATTCAAGTCTGCAAGAAATTTGTTTTCATGAAACCTAAAGGAAATCTTTTTCCTTCTTCTCCTTCCTTTTCAACGGCAATGCAACCTCATTTGTAAAAATTGCCTGGGAGATATCCAGAATCTACAGGCAATTGAGCATTTGGATAAATGGAAGCTCTGTTTACAAAAGTCTATGTTTAAAGTAATCCATATTACTTACTTACTTATTTATTTATTTATTTATTTATTTATTTATTTATTTATTTATTTA
>BLBF01000025.1:16732611-16758337 GCA_015471245.1 Laticauda colubrina
TTATTTATTTATTTATTTATTTATTTATTTATTTATTTATTTATTTATTTAAAATAGATGGGCATTCCACCTAAGCATTGAGATGCCCGAGGTGATAGATATCAACAAAGATTGGGCTATCAATTTAAAAGTATAAATACATGAAGGAAACACAAGCATTTATCTTTTGGAAAACTGGGTTTCCCAGGAATGATTTTAAGATATTATAAATTTACTTTAGATAGATGCTATCTTTTTAGTGAATTGAAATGTTTTCTTGGGTTTTTTCCTTTCTTTTTTCTGTTTTTGCACAAATATTACTATTGAAGAAGAAGGTAGAAAGAAAAAACTATGGTTATCAAAGCACACAACTCCCCCCAAAAATTTCTAGGTGGTAATTGGTTATTAATACTCACATATACAGTACAGGCACGCTTTTTCTTCACTTCATTTTTATATGCATATTTACACCCAGCATGAAACTCACTGTTTAGATAATTATCTCATTTTCTCTTAGTGTATCATTTTTTAAATGCTATACATAGTAGGTATGCATATGAATTGGACATAAATATATAGAATATATAATATTATGAATTTTCAATATTGTGCCCAAGCTTTTCTTTCATATGTAGGCTTGGGAAGAATTTAGTGCTAAATAAATGCTGCCTCGAACCAGGCAAGATAAAACATAAATCATTGCATTAAAAACCTCTAACAAGTCTATCTGCTTTTTGAAATGACTAGGAGATGAAAGAGAGGACTCTCATTTAAGAAGGCCCAGCGGAACAGTTCTGCATTTATATAGCTGTTATCAAAAGCAATTCATTTGGAGATCAAATAGACTGACAGATAGGACAAGCTGGGGATCACAGCTGCCTTCAGGCAGCCAAAAGGAAGGATAGTTTCCCAGTACCATCACTAATATTGGGCCTAGCTGATGCGTGTGTCTATTATGGTGCTCAGGCAATGCCAGCAGAATGTTAATGTAGACCCTCCGTTGAGGCTGCCTTTCCAGCACAGGGAATGGAGAGAACAGATTCTTCTGTCTGGAGTTTGAAATGACATCTTCCTTTGAGCCAAGACTGATTATATTTATTTTTGAGAAAATGTGACGCGGCCATCAGCTGGAAAGGGTGAAAGGCAAAACTAACCACCTCCCTAACATCCTGTATCCAAAAGATGTGGTGCACTTGCACCCTACACAAACTTGCTTGGCAGGTCTGCTGGGTAGTTCCTTTTACTTAAATAAAGATTAAAATATCCTGAGTGGATGGCTAAATGCAATCTGCTGTTGCTCTCCAGGGACTGCGAGAGATAAGCTAGTATTTGGATTTTCAGACAAAGGGGACAATACTTAACATTTCATTCCTTCAAAGCCTTAAGCTGAAACAAGACTGATGTCTTCCAGCATGAACTTACATGTGCCATTCCCGCACGCTGCACTCCAGTGGTGGGATTCAATTTTTTTTTTACTACCGTTCTATGGGCGTGGCAGGGAAGGATACTATAAAATCTCCAGTCAGAAGTGGTATTTGCCAGTTCTCCGAACTATTCAAAATTTCCACTACCGGTTCTCCAGAACTGGTCAGAACCTGCTGAATACACCTCTGGTTCAATGAAGAGAGAGGCATTTGATGAGTAGGGACTTCTAGATGCTGATCCATGGATTATCCTGCCCCAGTATGTATCTATTAGATATGTATATCTAATAGATTCTAACAGGTATTTGACCAAACTGCTGAATTCCACCTCTGCCCCACTCCCAGTTTAGGTTGAATTGTGCTCTATCATTTATTTGACTTGCATTGCCATTATGTTTCCCAACCATCTTGTCCTGGAATCACTACACAAATGTTTGGTCTTCAAGAGAAACTCTATATGATTGTGAATTAATAGAATCGATGATTTTTGTGTCATAATTACTATGAACTTGAGTGATAGCTAAATGAGAACTATATGTCAAATCAGGTACTCGTAAGTTTATATATCTTTTTAATATTTTTTTACATACCTATATACCAATATTATATATTGTTGCCACATATGGGCATCAATCACTTCCACCACCAGCACTGATGCTGTTACCAAGTTTGGATAATGAAACATGTGCAAGAGAACAAGCGAGCTTAGAGACTACCAAGGACCCTTCATTTATATATCAATATTGTTAGGATTTTTGCCCTCCCAGAGGCTTGAGAAAAACCTCCAGAGCACAGGGAGGGTGAAAAATGCCCTCCCCCCACTGTGGTGCAGGAGGCTGAGTAGGCCACACACACCATGGCCACACCTACCCAGCAACTGGACAGAGAACAGTTGCTAAAACTGTTGAAGCCCACCCTTGATTATATTCACGTCTTGTTCTGGATAAATATTTCAATTCATCTCCCAGTTTGTGAAGGCCAAAAGTTAATTTTAATGAGCCCATAGTGACAACTTCTTTCAAACAGACACTCCTGGATGTGACATATTGTTCAATGATCTGGATTGCCACCTCGTTTGTCTTCTACCACAATAATTAATTTTCATTGTTGTTATTGCTTTACGTTGAAAGCAATGTGTTTCTTTTCTTCCCCTGGCTAGAATCACTGTCTGTCTTTTTCTGTTAAAGCTTGCCTATCATAACTGCTGTTCCTTTCCCCTCCCCTTTGAAGTAGGCTTGCAAATCTGTAAAACAAGTGTAACAATTAGTGACACAGTGGAGACTGCAATCTGGATCAGTTATATACAGTATCAGTAAAGGGGCATTCTCAATTTGTGAGCCATTCATAATGATCATAGAGGGTGTTCACTAATTTTGAAGATGTTAGTTAAGGACAATCAGTATTATTGGCCAGTTAGTATGTCTTGGCAGGAACAGAACCCAATCTGCTTCAATCCTAAAGAGATGAAGGTCTTAGATTTTATATAAAGACTACTTCTATGTCATTTGAATTAACTGCAAAGAAATTTAATACAAAGTCTACATGCAAACAGGATTGAATGAAATACTAATTATGATCACTGTTCTAAGCCTCCTAGCAAATCTAATATGGAACAAAGAAACTAATTCATTGGATTTGAATATATTTCCCAGCAGATGGGGATGGGGGGAATCACTTGTTTTACAAAGTTTTCATTCCTACCTCTGCTCCCATTTTGCGAACAAGAAAGTAAACCTGGAGTGGTTTCACTAAATAATCATGCAAATGGGATGGAGGGGTGGGAATAGATGTTTCAGCCAAGAGACCAGTGGGGAGGAAAAATCTGAAACTGCTGTAACAAACAATAGGGGCGGCAGGGTTGGAAAAAGAATGGAATGGGCGTATTAGAGTTAATACCATATATGATATATGAAGCATGTTTCTTTTCAACTGGTAGCTAACTGAAATACAAACATGTCTCTGTTACTTCTTTTTCTGGCCATGATGCTTCCTTCAGGCAACCTTAATTTATCCTTAGGTGTACTGGTGGTAGTATTTCATACAGTAAAAGTTTACATAAAATACAGTTTTATTGTGAATAAAAACTTATAGTGTTCACCAACCATTAGTCAGCAATCAGATGTGTCCGGCAGCTATTAGCTATTTTAGGCCCCCTTTGGTCTCTGGGAACTGTATTGTGCTTTGGGCAGTGGGAATGTCTGGTTCTGTCAAATCAGGACTCTCCATTGTATGTAAGTACCCTGTTTCTCTGAAAACACAGATGTGTGTGTGTGTGTGTGTATGTATGTGTATGTATGTATTTATTTATTCATTTTTACAAAATTTATTAGCTGTCCATCTTACCATAGGATAACTCTGGTAGCTTACAGTCATAAAAATATGTCTGTACATAGACAATTAAAATATAAACAATTAAAATCAAACAAAAGTAGGGGGAAGTGGGCTCTGTCAATGAACCAACTTCTCCATGATGTTCCCCCACTGGAGCCCAAGCCAACTGCACCTTAAGCCCCTGTCCCACTGCACCAACGGATGCAGAGAGGATGTAAAATGTTAAAAAAAGCTTCCAATCCATTGGAAAACGCAATGCATCCGTTGTGTACTCACTGCATATGTGTTTCATACGCTCTATCCATCGAGCATCCGTCCACTGCAATTTCATCCACGCAAGAAGTTTTGAGCTGCACAAAACTTTTTGAATGGATGAACTTTCCGCCGCGTATGATGTACATTCGTGACATATATGGGCAACAAACGTTCTATGTCCGTTATCATCCGTTAAACGACCGCTGTATCCTCTCGGCATCTTCTGGACATCCTCGCAACTCACTTCCGCTGCAGCTGAAAATGGAAAGAGGGAGGAAATGAAAGGTACATGGAACATCCACACAGCGTTAGTAGCACGGAAATAGAAAGGATGTAAGCGGATGCATCTCGTTTATAAAGGATTAAAACGGACAAAACGTTTGTATCTAGGATGTATCTCAGATATTTAGGATGTCTGGAGTAGGTCTAGAGTATGTAGAAGGACACCTAGCGGACAAGCGATATTTCCTATAAAAAGGGTGAGGAAATCACCTGGATCTCAGTATGAGTCCAGCAGCCGTGGTATACAGACCTCTTCACCCTTGGTCTTGGTCTTCCACATCATCCATTGTTCTCCACCATGGATCATGACACAGTCCGTATGGTAGTTGCGATCATTCATCACCAGAACCAAACCCTGTTCAGACTGTTTTACCTTTTATACAAAAGAAGAAGAAGGAGACGTCCAAGAGCTGTGTGGGTCTGAGGATGGATCATGAGAAGAATGGAGTTTGGACTGTGTGACCAGTTGATGGTGGAGCTGAGGAATGAAGACCCTCATGCATTCCATCACTTCATGAGGATGCCACCAACCATGTTTGACGAACTTGTAGAGTGTCTGAGACCCAGATTGACCAAGCCGAGCACCAACTTCCATGCCAACCTGGACCCTGGACTGGACTCTGCGGCACCTGGCCTCTGGAACCACATACAGAAACATGCAGTATGTGTGGAGGGTGCCACACAACACCATCAGAAAAGTGGTCAGAGAAGTGGTACAGCCATCACTGAAGAATATGTGGAGGAGCACCAGCAGCACCAGCAGCACCAGTAGCTTCAGAGTCACTGCCAGGGAGTGGGATGCTGGTTCTCTCCTTCTTGCCAGGGCTGGCTCGAGTAGGCACCGGCTTCCTCTTCTTCCCTGACTGACGAACCATGGTGTTCTTTGAAGATGTATGTGGCAGCATGTCTTTCCTCTGAGTGCTCTCTGCATGCGAGCTGCATCCTTTTATATCCACGGAACTGACGCAATTCATATTCCCCGCATGCGCAGTGAACGCTTTGCATCCGATATACATCTGCGCGGCATCCCCTTTGTTCCCTATAGGTGTCCGTGATGCATCCGCGTCATCCGCTACACATCTGCCCCTTCCGCTATGTGTCTGCTTTGCAATTCTCCCCCAGAAGCCCTTTAGAGGTGTCATCCGCTTCCATCCGCTCTCATCCGCTAGGCTTCCTATGAACATCCATTTAACATCCCCGCTACGTACTACCCACGTCCGATCTTTTCCATTCTTTTCCGTTCTGTTTATGCAAATTTTTGCCACTTTTTGGAGCGGATGACAACGGATGGAGCCTCCCCTTGGAATTTTGCTCATCCGCTGTGTTCTTTATGCATACGTTTTGCGTCCGTCGGCCAGTGGGACCTAGCCTTTATCTCTTGGTCCTTAGGAAATGTCACATTGTGGGGACAAGATGTTCCAGAGGACAGGAGTAATAGCAGAGAAGGCCTTCCTCCTGGACCCTGCCAGCAGGAATAATTAGGCTGACAGGACCTGTAGTATGCCTCCGCTGCTGACACCAGTGGGACAGGCCAATCCCAGTGGGTTGATTCAGGTCAGTCAATGGTGAGGAAGCTGCATTGTGACATGAGAGACTAGGAAATTTCTTTCTCTGGTTCTTCATGAGGAATTCTCCCTATGATAATAAGCTGTTGCTTGAGCTGTTTTTATAAATGAGTTTGGTATTCTTCTTGACTATTGCACAATCCACATCCAAAAGTACAATTATATGCCACAATGTGAGTTGCATAAAGTACAACTAAAATTGTTCTACCAGTAAATCTCTAAGCCACACAATTGGGGTTCATTTACATGCATTTTGCAACAACATAACTGTTTCATTTATTTATTAAACAAATTTATATGACTGACTCCAGGCAGTTTATAGCATTAAAATTCATGCCTTGAGAATCTGAGAGAATTTGAAACCATCATTTGATCTGTAGGTAGCTTCATTTCCCCCCATCATTAGCTATTCAACAAGTTGTCTGAAATGGTAAAAGCCATGTACAATACATTCCTTTTTGGCAGTGCTTTCTAACGCTGGATAGTCCAGCTCCTTACACCTAGAGATCTAATCCTTCCCCATATTTACCCTTGTTCACATCAAAGCCAAATTCTTTATACTGCTTTTTTCTACCAATTTCATAGAGCCATATAAATATTCTCTTATTCATTTTAACAAAAGCCATCCATAGCTGTTTGCTATGAGATGAACAGTAAATGAATTCAACAAACAAACAAATAAATAAACAAACAAACAAGACAGCAACTAGGATTTTTTTCACAGACAAGGGCACTCGTCATAATACAATTTGGTTTAAATAGGCCATTATATTTGTCATTGTGAAAATCACTGCCCCATTCCTCTGTTTCACAGTAAACATAGGAAGAAAATGTTTGCAATGAAAATTACTGGAGTATTTTAAAGGTGCCATTTTATGCAGCGTAGAATCAATAATTACTAGTAAGCTATGGCAGTCAGGCATGAAAGTTGGAAAAACAGCACAAAATGCAATCACAGCTTTTCTTGTTGCTAAAAATATTCATTTTTCTCCCTCCAGGATTAACACGGGGATTATATTTTAATTTTTCAGTAACTAAACAGAAAAATATTTTCCTAGAAAAGAATGGTATTAAAGAGAAATGATTCTTCATTTGCCCTTAGGCAAAGACAGGATTTGATTTGATATGTTACTTTGGAATCTGGATTGGTACCCAGAGATGAGAGAAGTGTTTAATATAATTTACATTTCATTTTCTCACTTGACACCAGTCTCCTGTCACTCATCAAATAAAAGGGGTTTAGCAAATAACTTTTGTCAGCATGAGAGAAGAGAGGATATTTCTAGCAATTCCCCCCCCCCCCCCATCTTATATTATTAATATGCTGGACACACATACAATCTCATATTTGGTAGAAACTGATAATGTTACACTGATGGGATAATATTAGTAGCCAGTCTGAAGTATATCAGCACGACAGCTAGACTGATTTTCATCCCTTGCCTGCTTTCAACCATTATAACTATTAAGATCAAATCTGCAACCCCAAGTAGATTCTCACAACTGAGGAATTCTTTTACAGTTATAGACATTTCAAAGAAGCAGCACACTCACAAATCTCACACTTTTTCTGTTGAAACAAACATAGTTGTATAAGCCAGCTTTCCTGCCCATTTGTTTGCAAAGCACATTTATCCATCAATTACACATTCAGTTCATGTGAAATGAGGTTCCAGAACCATACATTTATGTTATTTAGATTTGTAGTCTAGGTAACTAGTACTCAAAGTAGCTTGCACAGAAATTTCCCTTTATTTTATTCCCCCAACAATCTTGAGTCCAAGTGTGATTGGCCCATAATCATCTGTAAATTTCTGTGGGAAATCTTTTTTTTTCCATGCCTAGTCTGCTAACTTAATTGTTGCACCATATTTTCATTGTACAAATATGTGCACCTTATTTGGGATAGAGCAGAGGTGTCAAACTTAAGACCCAAAGGCTGAATTGGCCCATGGGATGCTTAGATCTGGCCCATGAGGCTGCCCTGGATGGCTCTGTCAGTGAAATGAAGCTTGGGAGGACCACAGGTGGCCTTCCTGGGTCTGTTTTTGCTTGCAGGAAGCCATTTGCAGCCAACAGAACATGCAAAGGCCACAGACGGCCTCCAAATCTCTGTTTTCACTGGCAGAGAGTTGCAGGAGGCTGTTGCAGCCAAAAATGGAACTTGGGAGCGTGTTTTTGCTGGCAGAGCGCTGAGGCCACCACAGGCATCCCACCATGACTGATGTTGAATTAGCCACACCTACTCTGGCTACACCCACCCTGGCCACACTGACCTCTGCCTCCTGAGGTCAAACAGAATCCTGATGTGGCCCTCAATTAAATCAAGTTTGACACTCCTGGGATAGAGGGATTGGTCCTTATTCCTGTATGGTCACTACATATTTAAATGGATTTGATATTTTACCAATGAGAGTATTTCATAGATAGTTAATCATAGAAATATATCTGTAAATATTTTAAGTAGTTTTATGACAGAATATTATATGTGGGCATACTCTTGAAAGTTTCAACAGATGACTAATTCAGCTGCTGGAATTCAAACCAAATTTATCAAGCTGTAACTATATTCCATGGACTTGTCTTAATTCTCAATTTATTTTCAAGTCAACTGACTTTCTAAATAGTGACACCCAACTATATGAAAGAAAATCTCCTTCTATATTAACCTGCTTAACCAGCCAGGGCTTCAGAAGAAGTCTTTTCCATAAAATGTAGCTGGAAGAAGGGAGGAAGGGCAACTTTAACTTATCCAACAACTTATCTTGCCCTGTGGGAGTAAATATTATTTTTGCTGCATTTTTGCTGCAATTTGCTGCACAATTGAGTCCCAAATTTCTGTTGTTAACTTAGTCATTTGTTAAGTGAATTTTGCCCCATTTTATGACCTTTCTTGACTAAGTTGTTGTGTGAATCATTGAAGTTAATAAGTTAGTAACCCGGATGTTAAGTAAATCTGGCTTCCTCATTGACTTTGTTTGTCAGAAGGTCCCAAAAGATGACCACGTGACCCTGGGACACTGCAATGATCATAAATGAGTCAATTGCCATGCATCTGAATTTTGCAACTGTAACTACAGCCTGTAACTACAAAGTGATATAAAACTATCAACACTTAACTATGAAATAATTGGAATGAAAGAATTAATTTAAACCCTAAACTATTAATAGGAGCAAAATTAAAAGACTTGTTACCATGGTTTTGGCCATCAACTTTTGATTTTATAAAAAAGGGGTGCAGAAAAGATAGGTGAGAAACCAAGTGGATGCTGCACCCCCTTCCTCCCTGTCTTTTGCCCAATCCTATCAGCCCCAACCTAATCCACTCTGTCTTCGGAGAATGCTCCCTGCAATCTCATCTGAGCCAAAGAATTGAAGCCTTCCTTACCCACTACAGTCCAACCAGCCAGCTTCCTTAAATGTTGTCAACCAATCAGATCCCTATGATTTCCCAGGGAAATCCTGTGGCTCTCAATTTCTGTAAAAAATATCTTTGTTTCCCATTGATCATCATCATCTTCAAATGTCTGCAAAGAAAAACAAGAAAGTCCAGTTGTCTCTTGAAAACAGAGCTGAAGAAGCTTCTTGGATGAGAAGCAAAACATCTTCAAAGAAAAGCAAGAAAGTCCAGTTACTGCTTGAAAAAGGACAATTATGACCCAGATGACTGAGAATTTCCATAGATATTTTCCATTGATCTCATTCTTGAAAAGTTGGGATCCAGTTATTGATTAAATAGTTTGTTATTTTTCCTCAGTGTTGAGTTTCCCATATGATGTATCTATAATGACACAATAATTTATGTGACACATTCAACATATTTTTAGTTCTTGCTTTCTCTTTGAAATAATGAAACAAACATAATTTTGCCATTATATGAATGCAACCAAGTTAAGGCCCGGTCCCACTGACCGATGGACGCAAAACGTATGCATAAAGGACACAGCGGACGAGCGAAATTTCAGGGGTGGCTCCATCTGTTGTCATCCGCTCCAAAAGTGGTGAAAATTTGCATAAAAAGAATGGAAAAGAACGCACGTGGATAGTAT
The DNA here is from genome assembly GCA_015471245.1 of Laticauda colubrina. NCBI lineage: Eukaryota > Metazoa > Chordata > Lepidosauria > Squamata > Elapidae > Laticauda > Laticauda colubrina. Next base: position 16,742,497 of record BLBF01000025.1, read on the forward strand.
GTAGTGGGGATGTTAAATGGATGTTCATAGGAAGCCTAGCGGCTGAAAGCGGATGGAAGCGGATGGCACCTCCAAAAGGGTTCCGGGGGAGAATTTCAAAGCAGACGCATAGCAGAAGGGGTGGATGCGTAGCGGATGAAGCGGATGCATCACGGATGCCTATAGGAAACAAAGGGGATGCCGCGTGGATGTATATTGGATGCAAAGCGTTCACTGCGCATGCGGGGAGTATGAATTGCATCAGCTCCGCGGATATAAAAGGATGCAGCACGCACGCAGTCAGCATACAAAGGAAAGACATGCTGCCAGATACGTCTAGCAGGAACACCATGGTTCATCAGTCAGGCAAGAAGAGGAAGCCTATGCCTACTCGTTCAAGCCCTGGCAGGAAGGCCAGAACCAGCATCCCACCCCCTGGCACTGACTCTGAAGCTGCTGCTGGTGCTGCTGCTGTGGTGGACCAGCCCCAAGGCCCTCAAAGCCCTGCTGCTGAAGGCCCTGCTGCTGAAGCCCCTGAAGGCCCTGCTGCTGAAGCCCCTGAAGGCCTTGCTGAAGCCCCTGCCAGAGGGAGGAAGAGGCAAGGGAGGCAGAAGGGAGAGAAGAAACAGTACACCGTTTCCGAGGAGCATGAGGATGAGGTGCTGGAATGGCTGAGGGAGAACGAGTACCTCTGGAGAAAGGGCCACAGACTGTATCGGGACACCAAGAAGAAGCAGGCAGCTTGGAGAGACAAGGCACAGAGCCTTGTGTATACTGCAGAAGTACTCCTAGGATGGTGGAAGCACATGCACACCTGGTATGGCAAGCTACACCTCAAAAAATCTGGGCAGGCCACTGTCAAGCTCACTGACCGAGAGATGTACGTCATGGCCAAGTGCAGTTTCCTGGAGGGTGAGATCCGCCACTGAGGAGCAGCCCCTCTGGGACCCCTTTCCCTCAGATAGCCCACAGACAGCCAGTCCTCTTCCAGCCAGGAGCCAGGTACCCTGTCCAGGCAGGTGTCTTTAGAGGGCCCCACGGCAGAGACCCCCCGACAGCTGCACTCCCCATGCCGGCAGACTTGGAGGATCCCCTGGAGGATGATTCCCTGCTGTCACAAATGGAGGAAGAAGCAGAAGCCACCAGAGGCCAACCCACCCCCAGCTCCACAGGATGCAGGCAGAGAGGCAGACTGGAGAGCCAGGACCACGGTGTGCTGTTGGAGATCAGGGACATTATGAAGACCAGCACAGAACTTCTCTCTCAGCTGGTCCACAATGACATACCATCCTTGGACCAGAAGCCCTTCATCACCTACGTGAGCCAGACCCTGAGGGACCTGCCCGAGGCCCAGTACCAGGTGATGAAGCAGAAGATCACAGCACTTCTGCACAACCCTCAAGGCCCAGCTGAAGCTGCTCCTACCCAGTCCAGGTCTGCTCCTCCACCCCAGGTGATGTCACAGCCCTTCCATGGCTTTCAACAGCCCCTCACCTACCAAGGCTACAACTACCAGAATTTCCCACAGCAGAAGCAGACCTTCCCAGTCCAGGCCCAGGTTCATCGCATGCCACAGACGTCACTCCTCACCCAGCTGCAGAGCAGACAGCCCCACTACACTCCTCCTTCCTCCACCCCACAGCCAAGCCCGTCAACGGACAATCTGTCATCAGTATTGGGCCTGACATCTCAAGTCCTCGATGAAGGGCCTCTCAACATCAAAGGACAGAGTCAGCTCTCAGATATTTTCCTGAACACATAATCCCCTGTTGTACCCTCGGGGCCAAGCACCTCAATGGTGCCTCAGACCAGCACTCAAGCCACAGCCACCTCCACAGTCCCTGCCCACTTAACCATGGATATGATTCAGCGTGACTGAGAATAGTGTCAGAGACTGAGTTGTTTACTAGTTAAGTTTATCTTTGCTTAAGACATTTTACTTGGTTCATTTTGCTTATTTTATAAAGTCATAAAGTTTACCTAAGAAAGTTAATACAGGTTATATTTGCTTAAGACACTTAATACAGTTTATTTGGTTCATTTTGCTTATTTAATAAAGTCATAAAGTTTACCTAAGATAGTTAATAAAGGTTATCTTTGCTTAAGACACTTGGTTCATTTTTTTTACTTAATAAAATGTTGGTGAAAACTTTGAAAAAATGGTTAAGCCTTTGCATGCTTGTGGGATGGGTAAGGATAACTGTGGGATGGGTAAGGATAGTTGTGGGATAGATAAAACTCCAGTGCAAGCATAGTGGGCCTGTATGGTCCACCCTCCCAGCTGCCACACATGTTAGGGATAACATTGTTTACCCTAACTGGTTTAGGTGAAATAATAACTATGAATCATAGTTAGTGTATGTTAGAGTGTATGCAGCTTTAACTGTGAAATATCAATTAAAGGAGGGGTTATGAAAACAATATAAAAGTAGCAAGACTACGGCTTGCTCGCTTGCTCTCTCTGGCTTTGATGATCCCTGATTACTGCTTGGAATCAAGACTGCATAGCTCGAACGGGAGAGACAACAAAGGACTGATCTGTAAGTGAACTGACATAGGATATTCTACATGGACTTTGCTAACTGAATATCCCTGAATGGACTGACTACATGGTAAATGATATTTGGACTGTTATTTGACTATGCTATAAACTTATACTGGAATAAAATATATTATTGATAGCACAAGCGTATCTGTTATTTTTGCTGTATGTTAATAAATATACAAACTTAGCTCACTCATTTATCTGTGTGCCTATCTGACTAACGCTGCACATTCTGTTTAGCTTGTCTACCTAACCCTGGTTGGGGAACCCAGGCTTAACAACACATATGGACCTTTATTATCAATAACAATTTATTCCTTGTTCAACACATTTTAAAATAAACAAAGCTCTTTATTAATGCCCTATTCATTGTAGGACCAGTCAACATACATGGCACAATCTCATCAGTGTTATGAGACAGGCTCAAGGAAGCATCCATTAATCATCTATCATCCTGTTTTGCCACTCCACTGCTCCAGCTGGGGAGTTGCATCAGTGTTTCAGGAGGTTGTGCTGCTTCTTCCCTTCACGCGAAGCTCTGTTGGGGCCTTGTACATCCACAGTGTCTATCAGGTTTCGTCCTTGCCTCCATTCACCAGGCTCCATGTCCCCATTCCCTTGGTGATGGTCCACAAGTCTGTTCTGCAACACTGGGTAGCGGGTGCGCATGAGATTGTGCAGGATGCAGCAAGCTTCCATGATGCTCCTCACAGTCTCACCCTTGTAGTTGTAATAAGTGGTCCCTGAGTTGGCTGGAGTTTTGCAGGCCACGTGCTTCCCATCTATGGCTCCAACGGTGTGGGGAAAGTTCCACCTCTGATACCACACTTCTGCAAGTTTTCTCCAGCCTTGTTCAGTGTTGGGGCACTTGAGGAGCTCCTCCACATATTCTTCAATGATGGCTGTCCCACTTCTCCGACCACTTTGCTGATGCTGTTGTGTGGCACTCTCCACGCATACTGCATGTTTCTGTATGTGGTTCCAGAGGCCAGGTGCCGCAGAGTCAGTGTCACCTTCAGTCCAGGGTCCAGGTTGGGATGGAAGTTGGTGCCAGGCTTGATCAACCTGGGTCTCAGATGCTCTACAAGTTCGTCAAACATGGCTGGTGGCATCCTCATGAAGTGATGGAATGCATGAGAGTCTTCATTCCTCAGGTCCACCATCAACTGGTCATACAGTCCAAACTCCATTCTTCTCACGATCCATCCTTGGACCCACACAGCTCTTGAACTTCTCCTTCTTCTCCTTTTGTATAAAAGGTAAAACAGTCTGAACAGGGTTTGGTTCTGGTGATGAATGAGCACAGCTATCATGCGGACTGTTTCATCATCCATGGTGGAGAACAATTGATGATGTTGAAGACCAAGACCAAGGGTGAAGAGGTCTGTACAGCACGGCTGCTGGACTCATACTGAGATCCAGATGATTTTTTCCCCCTTTTTATAGAAAATATCGGTTGTCCGCTAGGTGTCCTTCTACAAACTCTAGACATACTCCAGACATCCTAAATATATGAGATACATCCCAGATACAAACATTTTGTCCGTTTTAATCCTTTATATATGAGATGCATCCGCTTACATCCTTTCTATTTCCGTGCTACTAACGCTGTGTAGACGTTCCGTGTCCCTTTTGTTTCCTCCCTCTTTCCATTTTCAGCTGCAGCGGATGTGAGTTGAGGGGATGACCAGAGGATGCCGAGAGGATACAGCGGTCGTTTAACGGATGATAACGGACATAGAACGTTTGTTGCCCATATATGTCGCGGATGTACATCATACGCGGCGGAAAGTTCATCCATTCAAAAAGTTTTGTGCAGCTCAAAACTTCTTGCACGGATGAAATTGCAGTGGACGGATGCTCGATGGATAGAGCGTATGAAACACGTATGCAGTGAGTGCACAATGGATGCATCGTGTTTTCCAATGGATGGCAAACTTTTTTTAATGTTTTATATCCTCTTTGCATCCGTAAGTGCAGTGGGACCGGGCTTTTAAGAAATTTACCTAGGCATGTAAATAATGGATGTATTTGATTCCAGAGAACAGTAGATAACTATGATGTCTTAGTTATAAAAACTAATTTGCAAAACAAACATGAACCTTAAATGTGTGCACATGGAACTATGCTCATATGTTCTTCACTAGAAATTACAGTAATAACATAAAATACTTGCAGTGCTAATCCAATGGATATTTACATTATTGGATATAATTTATCAGAAATTATGGAATAATTCAAACCTTCACTTGAAATTCTTTACTGTCAGCATTCCAGAAAAACAAACTCCAACACCAAAACTCTGAGACAGGCATTTTCTCAAAGTTCCATTTTATTATAGTTGTCATACTGATACATCTGGGAAAACCTGAATCTAAGAGTTCCGGGTTTTCCCTGAACAATTGAAAATCAAAAACCCATCCCCTGCACCCCTAAGTCTATCACATGGTCCAATCACTATCCACCGCAACTTGAGACAATCCTCTAACCACTTCTCAACCAGGTGCAGGATGGCATTACCTTGACTGAAAAGAATAATGCTATTTTGTCTAACTACATCCACTCTATGAAATCCCCACTCTCAATTTCCCAAGCACAGGAATGTGGTAGGGTGGAAGCTTCTGGTGCTAATATGGCTTCCAAGGCTGACATTTATATCTATTCATGCTGAAAATGAGAAAAATCACTGTACTGATTCTGCTTATTTTGTGAGTTCTGGTGGACTACATGCTTTGACAGCAGTTTTAGGAGACACTGATTCCAAAGGCCAGTATAAATTCCAAATCAACTTTTATTGACAAGACTTTGGCACAGTTGTTGAAAATTGTGCTAGAAAAATATGTCTGTATCACTGCCTTAGCCATGAGATATTTTAGCATTTTAAATTATTTTATTTAGTTAAAGAATTGTATAATTTAAACAATTATAATGATTTCATATTATTTTATGAAACAAGGCTCACAACTAAATAAGCAAGTAACTAGGCAAACAAAAAGAGTGATTGATTTACCATTCTACATCTGCTACATCAATAGCACTTAGATTTATATACTGCTTCACAGTGCTTTACAGCCCACTTTAAGTGCTTTACAGAGTCAGTATATTATCCCCAACAATTTGGGTCCTTGTTTTACTGACCTTGGAAAGATGGAAGGCTGAGTCAGCTTGAGCCTGTCAGAATCAAACTGCTGACAGTCGGCAGAGTTAGCCCATAATACTGCATTCTAACCATTGTGCCACCATGGCTGTATACATCGCAATATGGCTAAAATCAGTAAGTAAGAGAAATAACAGTGATCATGAGATAACAAAACAGTACTGAAACCATCTCCAGTGACTTGTGCTAGAAACAGTTCATAGGAGCATTGCTTGCCCATTGGTCTTTGTTCATTTCACTCTAAAAATTAAACAAGTTGTCTCTATTTTATATGTCTCAAAATATGCAATTAGATTAAGAATGAGAAGTCCAAAAGCAGCCAAACAGTCAGGAATATTTGGATATTATGATACTGTAATTTCCTGTTTTCCCTTCACATCTTCTTCAGATCTTATCACAGGGATCTCTTTGTGTTTTTTATGTTTTTGGTCTATGAATTGCTCTCCTTTCATTTCTTTATACTGAACATAGTCAGTGATGTGTTGATTGGTCTTCTTCCATTCATTAAGCTCCTTGATGTGAAGTTCCTGAAGCTCCAGAGACTCCCTGGTTGATTTTCTTTTATTGAGCCAATGGTCTTGTTCGATTTCATTTGCTGTTCCTGCAAATGTGGTGCTCAATGTTTTTTGATGCAACTTCTTTAATGGCTCTTCTGCAACTTCTTCACACAGTTTTATATCTGTTGTAAAACATATAGTCTGTCAGTGATGATCGTAAATTAATACATTCTCAGCTTTCTTAAAAGCTGCTCAACAGCTGACACATTATGGAAAAACTGTATATTGAGTCTAGATGCCAAAAAGGAAAGGGGACTAGCCAAACCATGTTTACTGTCTTCCTTTTTCATACATTGTCCCAGTATTTATTTATTTATTTATTTGTTTGTTTGTTTGTTTGTTTGTTTGTTTGTTTGTGTGTTTGTGTGTTTGTTTATCACAACATTTATTTATTGTGTTTTACATTTAATCATCTGGAAAAGGTGTTTATATTCCAGAAATAAAACAGGGACAGAAGAAAGAAAAAAAGAGGACACATATTTTCTCATTATGGTGGCCTACGTATAGTGATCCTTTAAAACCAGGGGTGGGTTCCCACCAGTTTACACAGTTCTATAGAACCATTTGCTAACGTCACCAGTAGTTCTAAGAATTGGTAAAACCGACCCCTGCTTGGCCTTGACCCTCTCCGCCACTCCTACGGGCCAAAAACCTGTTTTTATTACTGCGCATATGCAAAAATCCCTTCTGCATTCTCCCCCGCCCACCCCTCCCTTTGTTGCCCTGGCCCCCACCTCTATCCGCTGCTCCAAAGTAAAAAAAAACCTTGTTCTTTTTTTAAAAACTGGGTTTTTTTTTTACTGTGCATGTGTATGAAAATCCCTTCCGCATTCTGCCCTGCCCGCCCCTCCCTTTGCTATTCCCCATCCCTCGTCCCTATCCACTGCTCCAAAGTAAATAAACCCCCATTTTTTTAAAAAAACGTGCAAAAATTCCTTTCTCATTCTCCCCTGCCCTCCTCGCCCCGCCCCTACTTATAGTGCATGTGCACTAATTACAAAAATTTACCCACGTGGTGCCATCACTCACAGCAGCAGCAGCAGCCGCCGAACGAGCCAGCCAGCTAGCCAGCCAGCTGTCCATCCCTGACTGCCTTCTGCCACCCTGCTGAGTGAGGGCAAGCTGCAAGCTCTGGTTGCCACTGTCGCTAACCATCCTCGGCCGGCTGGCCTGCCTTGCCCTGCCTGCTTCCCGCCGCCACCGCTAGCCATCTTCACCCACCCGGACTGCCCTACCCCGCCACCAACCTCTGAAGACACAGATCGGTAAGTACAATCTTCCAACCCTACCGCTGCCAGTCCTGGTCGCCTACCCCCATCTTCTCTTGCTCACGGCCCTTCATTGTTGCTGCCTTGCCTTCCCAAACTGCCTTGCCAATTGGTAATGAGGAGGCAAAGCAGCAGCTCCTGCTGGCCCGGTCCCCTACCTCCTGCTGCTGCTGCTGCTGCTGCTGCCAGCTGACTCCCAGGCTCGGTGCCGCTGACTCGCCTGCCGCAGCCCAAGGGTTACTGCCTTGCCTTCCCACCACCAATTGGTAGTGAGGAGGCAAAGCAGCAGCTCCTGCTGGGCTGATTCCCTACCACCTCCTGCCTCCGCTGCCGCCAGCCCAGTCAAGAGCCGACTCCTAGGCTGGCCGTCCTCACCACAGCAAGCTAGAAGACTGAAGAGGACCCTAGCACAGTTGGCTAGCCAACTTGCCTGTCTCCTTTTTGGTAAGTTGCTTTCTTTATATTTATTTATTCATTTATTTATTTATGTATTTATTTATTTACTATCTGTTTTTGTTTTTATTAATCATAAAAACAAAACAGATACTAAAGAAATAAACACACATAAATAAAAATTATTTTACTATTCATCTTGATGTTTCTTCTTTGCTTAAAGAAACATTAAGATAAATAGTAAAATAATTGTTATTTATGTGTTTATTTATTTATTTAGTATCTATTTTGTTTTTATGATTAATAAAAAGAAAAACAGAAAGTAAAAAAATGAATAAATACATAAATAAAAAAAGCAACTTACCAAAAGGAAGACAGGCAACTTCTTGTTACATTGATGTTATACATTATCTGTTTCTGCTTAAATCAATATATAGCAACATCAATGTAACAAGAAGTTGCATGCATACATAAATGATTTTTTTTAATAAAAGTGTTTTATTTTTTTAAACATAAACAAAGCATAAAACATAAACCATCTTCAGTTACATAGTGTGTTGGTTGGTACAAATCACTTGTGCACAATTTTTGCACAATTTGCATTAATCCTTATATCATGCTAAGCAATTGGCCACTAAGCGACCACCTGGTCATTAAGTGAGGACCACTTAAATTTAGATTGCCAGTCACATGGCCACCTGCCTGGGCCTTGCCAGGGCCTCTCCAGGCCTTGTAAACTGGCAAAAAACAATGGCTAAGCAATTGGCCGCTAAGCGAGCACCTGGTCATTCAGCGAGGACCACTTAAATTTGGGTTGCCAGCCACATGGCCACGCCCACCCCAATCACATGACCATGTAGCCATGCCAATCAGCAAGCCACTCCCAACCCAGTCACATGGCCACCAAGCCACACCCACAAATTAGGCCACGCCCACATAACCAGTTGTTAAGAAATTTGAATCCCACCCCTGTTTAAAACCATGAATAGAATCCAGCTAATTTCCTTTGCCAACAAAAGGCTTCGTTTAGGAGAACAGGGAGAGCTAATCAGTGAATTCTTGTATGGTTGGCTTTAGAAAGTATCCTTCTGTAAGAGAATTTGGAAAATGAGCAGAGTCAAAGGAGCGGAAATGGATGAAAATCATATCTTTCCCCAACCTGCTGATTAAAATCTTTTATCAACAAAGGGAAAATATTTGGATTTGGTCCTATGTCATTATGCAGTTGGATGAAAGTAGCTAAATCAAAGCAAATCTAATCTCTTAGATGATTTATGTTATATTAAGTTCTAAACTGGTTTACTCTGTTTTATATCCCTAAACACTAGTTAAAATGTCAAAAAATATATTGGATCAAATATATTCCACGGAAAATAAAATTAGCTGGCAGAAATGAAGGAGAAATAATTACCTTTGACGGTCTCTCCATTTTCAAAAGCAACAATGTTTTAAAAGGTAGGGGATGTTTAAGAAATTAGATACTTCATGTTATGCATTTTATATTAGCTTAATATATTGATATTCCTATTTAAAATCTGAATATATCAGGAATTTTTTACTGATCTTCCAGCAATTTCTTTTTAAAAAATAATCTAAAGGCCTGGATTTTCTTTTGCAGAGGGAGAGTGTGAAAAAAAAAATCTTCCCATTAATTATTTACATGTTAGCTCCCATCATTGAGGTATCTGTCATCCTTACCAGCTGAAATAAAAGTCCACTATGTAAAGGTTCCAAAGGACTATGACAATCTCCTACTGTGATTTTATAGACAGAACTAAGTCAGCACACATTATATGTCAGAGCCAACATCAGAAAGAATCAAATCCTTTGATCTAAGACCTCCACAGGAAGCTTAGATCTCAGACAAATTAGATAAAAAATGAATTTATAGCAGATATGTATCCTAAGGCATACAGCTGAATGCTGTATTTTGAAAGAGTACAGCAAATATCAAAACATACAAACTGTAGCATTTCCTTTTTGCTCCTTCTGCTCTTCTGTAATAAATATTAATTAAAATCAGAAAATGAAACTTAAAACTAGCTTCTTTCTGCTTCCTTCACATGCAACAAGTTTCAGTCCAAAAAAGCACTTGCAATTCTTTTTTGCATTCTATCTTAAGGCCCTGTCACACTGCCCAACAGATGCAAAACGTTAATAAAAAGGACACAACGGACGAGCAAAATGTTCCATCCATTGTTATCCGCTCTCAAAAGGGGCTAAAATTTGCATAACCAGAGCAGATAACACGGAAAGGAACGGACGCGGGGAGGATGCAGAGCGGATGGAAAGCAGATGCGGAACGGAAGCCCAGTGGATGGAAGTGGATGGGAGCGGATGGCACATCCACAAGGCTTCCGGGGGACCTCAGCAAAGCAGATGCGGAACGGATGAAGCGGATGCAGAGCGGATGAAGCGGATGCAAAGCGGAAGCCTAGCGGATGCACAGCGGATGAAGCGGATGCACAGTGGAAGCCTAGCAGATACACAGCGGAAGCCGAACGGATGCCAAGCATTAATTGCGCATGCAGGGGGGATGCATTGCGTAAGCCCCGCGGATATAAAGGGAAGCAGCTCCCAAGCAGGTCACCATTCGGAGGAAAGACCTGCTGCTGGATACATCGAGTCCTTGCCTGCCCTGCCTGCATGCCTGCCTGCAAGCCTTGCTGCAAGCCTTGCTGCCAGCCTGCCTCCAAGCCTGCCTCTCAGCCTCCTGGCCAGCCTCCCTGCCAGCCTTGCTCTCTGCCTGCCTGCCAGCCTTGCCGCCAGCCTGCTTTCCAGCCTCCCTGTCAGCCAGTCTGCCTGCCAGCCTTGGTGCCTGCCTGCCTGCCTGCCTTCCTGCCAGGCTTCCTGCCAGCCTTGGTGCCTGCCTGCCTGCCAGGCTTCCTGCCAGCCTTGGTGCCAGGCTTCCTGCCAGCCTTGGTGCCAGCCTTCCTGCAAGCCTTGGTGCCTGCCAGCCTCCCTGCCAGCCTCCCTGCCAGCCTCCCTGCCAGCCAGCAACCCCACAACCATGGGGAAGAAGCGAAAGCCTCAGCAACCTGCCACCATCCCTGGCAAGAGGGACAGGGCCACCCTCCCGCCCCCTGTCCCTGACTCTGCTTCTGCTGGGGCTTCTGCTGCTCGGGCTCGCTCTTCTGGTGCCGGAGCTTCTGCTGGGGCTGCTCCTGGTGGTGGTGCTTCTGCTGGTGCTAACTCTGCTGAAGCTGCTCCTGGCGGTGGTGTTTCTGCTGGTGCTTACTCTGCTGAAGATGCTCCTCGTCCTGCTGGTCCTGCTCGTCCTGCTCATGCTCCTGGACTTGCTCATCCTGCTCGTACTGCTCGTGCTCCTGGTCTTGCTCGCCCTGCTCATCCTGCTGGACCTGCTCGTGCTCCTGGTCCTGCTCATGCTCCTGGTCTTGCTGGCGCTGCTGATGCTTACTCTGCTGCTGCTGATCCTGGTGCTGCTGGTGCTGCTGGTGCTGCTGGTGCTGCTGCTGCTGATGATGATGATTATGATCCTGCTGGTGATGATGATGATGATGATGATGATGATGATGATGATGATGATGATGATCCTGCTGGTGCTGCTGCTGGTGGTGGTGTGGAGGAGCAGCCTCTACTACCTGGGAGCCCCTCTGATGAGGGTCCATCTGGTCCTGCCAAAGGGAGGAAGAGGTGTATGCAACAACAGGAGAGGAGGCAATACTCCATTGAGGAAGAACACGAGGATGAGGTGCTGGAGTGGCTGAGAGAGAATGACTATCTGTGGGGAAGGGACACTGGCTGTACAGGGACACCAAGCGGAAGCATGCTGCTTGGAGAGAGAAGGCGGTGAGTATGGGCTACACTTCGGAGGTGCTCCTTGGCTGGTGGAAGCACATGCACACCTGATACGGGAAGCTGCACCTGAAGAAATCTGGCCAGGCCACAGTCAAGCTGACGGACAAAGAGACCTACGTCATGGCCAGGTGCAGCTTCCTGGAGGGTGAGATCCGCCACCGAGGAGCAGCCCCTCTGTCTACCCTCTCTCTCCGGCAGCCTGCTGAGAGCCAGTCCTCTTCCGGCCGAGAGTCAGTTCCTGTCTCTATCTGTGGAGCGTGCGGACAGGTGTTGTAACCATGGTGGAGCGCGTGGAGGACTTCCTGGTGTGGTGGGAGAAAGGAGATGGCGCGTCCACCACAGCCATACCCACATCCACCCACAGCTCCACCTCCACAGAAAGGCAGAGAGCCAGACAGCAGGAGGGGCAGAGCAACACTGTCCTGCTGGAGATCAGGGACACCATCCGGACCAGCATAGATCTCCTCTCTCAGCTGGTCCACACCGACTCCTCATCCTCCAACCGCAAGCCCTTCCAGACCCTCGTGGACATGGCGGAACCCCAGTACCAGGTGGTGAAGGACCGGATCACCGAGCTGCTTCACAACCCTCCAGATCCAGAGGAACCTGCTCCCACCCAGTCCAGGTCTGCTCCTCCACCCCAGGTGATGTCCCTCCCATTCAAAGACTTCCCACAGGCCCTCATCTACCAGGGCTACGGCTACCAGGAGGTCCAGCAGCACAGGCAGCATCCCTTCCCAATCCAGGCAGAGAGTCATCGGATGACACTGTTGCCACCGGTTCCACTGATGCCACTGATGCCACCCACGACACTGATGCCAATGATGCCAACGATGCCACCCACAACACTGATGCCACCCACGCCACCGATGACACCAACGCCAGTCCTCACCCAGCTGCAGACCAGACAGCCCCACTACACTGCTCCTTCCTCCACCCCACAGCCAAGCCCGGCCTCAGTACATCTGTCGTCGGTACTGGGCCTGACACCCCATGGCATGGAGGAAGGAGCTCTCAACATCACGGGGCTGAGCCAGCTGTACGAGAGCTTTCTCAACACCGCCACCTGTTGTCCTCTCGGGGCCAGGCACCCCAGTGGGGCTTCAGACCAGCACTCCAGCACCAGCGACCTCCACAGCACCTGGACCCTTCACCCCTGAGACTGGGCACATCTCCGAGTGACCAAGGGGAGTGCCAGAGACTGGCTGGCTGGCTACCTGTGGACTTTATTTGGACACTTGATTTGGGTCATTTTTCTTTTACAGCTTGTTGTTCAATAAAGTTTATCTTTGATTCACACACTTGTTTCATTTCTTTTTTTTCATAAAGTCTTGGTGGAAACTTTTAGAATTGGTTTAAGCCTTTGCATGCTTGTGGGATGGGTTAGGGTACCTGTGAGATGGGTAATAGCTGTGGGATGGGTTAGGATACCAGTGGGATGGGTAATAGCTGTGGGATAGATAAACCTCCAGTGCAAGCATAGTGGGACTGTATGGTCCACCCTCCCAGGTGCCACACCTATGGCCCTTTATTATCAATAATAATGTAATAATCATCCACACATGTCAACATAAACACAACTCTTTCTTAAATGCCCTGATCATTGTAGGGCCATTCAACATACATGGCCCAATCTCATCCGTGTGATGAGACAGGCTGAAGGAAGCATCCATTAATCATCTATCATCCTGTCTTGCCACTCCATCGCTCCAGCTGGGGAGTTGCACCAGTGTTTCAGGAGGTTGCGCTGCTTCTTCCCTTCACGTGAGGCTCTGTTGGGGCCTTGCACATCCTCAGTGTCTTATCAGGTTTTGCCCTTGCCTCCATTCCCCAGGCTCCATGTCCCCATTGCCTTGTTGGAGGTCCACGAGCCTGTTCTGCAAGACTGGGTAGTGGGTGCGCATGAGATTGTGCAGGATGCAGCAAGTTTCCACAATCCTCCTCACAGTCTGTGGGCAATGCTGCATAGTGGTGAGAAGTACTTGGAACCTGTTGGCCAGGATGCCAAAGGCGTTCTCCACCACCCGCCTTGCCCTGGACAGCCTGTAGTTGAAGATCCTCTCTTCACGGGTGAGGAGTCTGGAGGTGTAGGGCTTCATAAGGTAGGTTCTGAGGGAGAAGGCGTCATCACCCATGATGGAAGTAGGGCACATCTTGCGTGTCATTGGGCAGTGGGTCTGGATCTGGGAAGCCCATGATGAGGTTGCATTCCAGCCCCTCCTTGAGGTGACTGGCATTGTATACCTGTGCATCTGAACATGAGCCGTTGTCTGAAGCATCGATCTACATGAACTTGTAGTCAGCATCGACCATGGTGAAGAGGACGATGTTGAAGAAGCCCTTGTAGTTGAAATAAGTGGACCCCGACTTGGCTGGCGCTTTGCAGGCCACGTGCTTGCCATCTATGGCTCCAACGGTGTGTGGGAAGTTCCACCTCTGATACCACTGCTCTGCAACTTTCTTCCATCCTTCTTCAGTGGAGGGGCACTGGAGGAGCTCCTCCAGGTATTCTTCGATGATGGCCGGCACCACTTCTCTGACCACAATGCTGATGGTGTTGTGTGGCACCCTCCAGCCATACTGCATGCTCCTGTAGGTGGTCCCTGAGGCCAGGTAGTGCAGAGTCAGTGCCATCTTGAGCCCAGGTTCCAGGCTGGGCCAGAAGTTGGTGTTTGCCTTGGTCAACCTAGGTGTCAGCCACTGCAAAACTTTGTCAAACATGGCTGGAGGCATCCTCATGAAGTTCTGGAATGCACGAGTGTCTTTGTTCCTGAGCTCCACCATCAGCTTGTTGTGCAGTCCGTACTCTGCTCTTCTCCCGATCCATCTTCGGACCCAGACGCTTCTTGGCCGCCTCTTTTTCTTCCCATAGTAGAGTTCACAGAGCCTGTAGATGGCTTCGCACTGTTGCAGAACGATGGTGGCTGCCAAAAGGAGTGTGTTACGATCTACAGTGGACATGACTGGATGCTGTGGAAGAGGAAGAGTCAGATGAAGGCTGCAGAGGTCTGCACAGCTGGGCTGCTGGTCTGAAAGTGAGATGCAGGCGAGTTGCTCCCCCTTTTTATAGGCAGTATAGGTTTTCCCCTAGGTGTCCCTTTGCATCCTCTAGGCATCTTCTAGACATCCTTAATATCCGAGATAGGTCCCCTCTGCGAAGGTTTTTTCCATTTTAAATGCTTTGTTTCCGTGCTGCATCTGCTAGGCATCCGTTCTGCATCCATTCTGCGTCCGTTCCGCTTCCTCCCTGCGTCCGAGCGGATGAGAGTTGCACAGATGCAAAATGGATGCCTAGCGGATGCCTAGGGGATGCAGAACAGATGCATTAAATACATTTTCCACTCAAAAGTTTTGAGCAGTTCAAAACTTTCTGAGTGGATGAAACATCAATAAACGGATGCTGGACAGATAGAGGGGAAGCAAAATGGAGGTAGTGAGTACAAAACGGATACATCACCTTAACCAACGGATGGCAAGCTTTTTTGTCCGTTTTACATCCTCTTTCCATCCGTTGGTGCAGTGTGATAGGGGCTTTAGTCTTATCTTCTGAAGAATAACATTTGATTCTTCTCCCCAGTTTATACACACATACTTGTGCCTTCTCAAGCAATATTTTCAGAGAGAGAGAAAATTGAGGCTAAAGAGCCTGTCACATTGGCCGACGGATGCAAAACGTTTGTAAAAAGGACACAGCGGACGAGAAAATGTTCCATCTGTTGTTATCCGCTCTCACAAGTGCCCCAAATTTGCATAAGCAGAGCGGACAACAACGGAAAGGAATGGACAGGGGGAGGATATAACCAGGATGTAAAGCAGATGCTCCACAGAAGCCTAGCAGATGGAAGCAGATGGGAGCGGATGGCACATCCGCGGGGTTTCTGGGGGAGCACAGCGAAGCGTATGCGCAGCAGATGAAGCGGATGCAGAGCGGACGCCTAGCAGATGCCTAGCGGATGCAGAGCGTTCACTGTGCATGCGGGGAGGATGTATTGCATCAGCCCCACGGATATAAAGGGAAGCAGCTTGCAAGCAGGTCACCATTCAGAGGAAAGACCTGCTGCCAGACACAGCTCCAGCCAGCCAGCCAGCCAGCCAGCCAGCCAGCCAGCCAGCCAGCCAGCCA
>BLBF01000025.1:16758347-16768981 GCA_015471245.1 Laticauda colubrina
CCAGCCAGCCAGCCAGCCAGCCAGCCAGCCAGCCAGCCAGCCAGCCAACAACTATGGGGAAGAAGAGAAAGCCTCTGCCATCTGCTGCCAGCCCTGGCAAGAGGGACAGGACCACCATCCCACCCCCTGGCCCTGACTCTGCTTCTGCTGGGGCTTCTGCTGCTGGGGCTGACTCTTCTGGTGCTGGAGCTTCTGCTGGCACTGCTCCTGGTGCTGGTGCTTCTGCTGGGACTTACTCTGCTGGCGCTGCTCCTGGTGCTGGTGATTCTACTGGTGCTTACTCTGCTGGCGCTTACTCTGCTCCTGCTGGTCCTGCTGGTGCTCCTGGTGCTCCTCGTCCTGCTGGTGCTGATGGTGCTGATGGTGCTGATGGTGCTGATGGTGCTGATGATGCTCCTGTTCCTGCTGGTCCTGTTGGTGCTGCTGGTGCTGCTGGTGCTTACTCTGCTGCTGATGACCCTGGTGCTGCTGGTGCTGCTGGTGCTGCTGGTGCTGCTGGTGCTGCTGGTGCTGCGGCTGGTGCTGCTGCTGCTGGTCCTGCTTTTGCTGCTACTGTTGTTGTTGCTGCTGCTACTGCTGCTGGTGTGGAGGAGCAGCCCCTACAATCTCGAAGCCCCTCTGATGAGGGCCAAGATGGCCCTGCCAAAGGGAGGAAGAGGCATACGTGAGAACAAGAACGGGAGAGGAGGCAGTACTCCATTGAAGAGGAACATGAGGATGAGGTGCTGGAATGGCTGAGGGAGAACGAGTATCTTTGGCGGAAGGGACACAGGCTCTATCGAGACACCAAAAGGAAGCAGGCTGCTTGGAGAGAGAAGGCGGAGAGCCTGGGCTACACTTTGGAGGTCCTCGGCTGGTGGAAGCACATGCACACCTGGTACTGGAAGCTGCACCTCAAGAAATTTGGCCAGGCCACGGTCAAGCTGACAGACCAAGAGACCTACATGATGGCCAAGTGCAGCTTCTTGGAGGGTGAGATCCGCCACCGAGGAGCAGCCCCTCTCACAACCCTCTCTCTCAGGCAGCCCGCTGAGAGCCAGTTCCTGTGTCCAGGCAGGTATCTGTGGAGCGTGCTGTGACAGAGACCATCCCCCAACAACTGCACTCCCTGTGGCGGAGTGTGTGGAGTACCCTCAGACGCAGTGGGAGCAAGGAGAGGGCACTGCCACCAGAGATCAACCCACATCCACCCCTAGCTCCACCTCCACAGAAAGCAGGCAGAGAGGCAGATCAGAGGGACAGAGCCACACTGTCCTGCTGGAGATCAGGGACACCATCAGAAGCAGCGTAGATCTCCTCTCTCAGCTGGTACACACTGACGTCCCATCCTCCAACTGCAAGCCCTTCCTCACCTACGTCAACCAGACCCTCATGAACATGTCCAAATCACAGTACCAGGTGATCAAGGACAGGATCACCGGTCTTCTTCACAACCATCCAAACCCAGCTGAACCTGCTCCCACCTAGTCCAAGTCTGCTCCTCCACCCCAGGTGATATCACTTCCCTTCCAAGACTTTACACAGGCCCTCACTTACCAAGGCTATGGCTACCAGGAGCTCCAGCAGCACAGGCAGCCCTTCCCAGTCCAGGCACAGGTACATTGTATGCCACCGATGCCACCGATGCCACTGATGCCACTGATGCCACCGACGCCACCGATGCCACCCACACTACAAATGTCATCCATGCCACAGATGCCACCCACGCCTCACCTCACTCAGCTGCAGACCAGACATCCCCACTACACTGCTCCTTCCTCCACCCCACAGCCAAGCCCGGCCTCAGAACATCTGTCATCGGTATTGGGGCTGACACCCCATGTACTGGAGGAAGGGGGTCTCAACATCACAGGAATGAGCCAGCTCTCTGAGAGCTTCCTCGGCACACCGTCCCCTGTTGTCCTCTCGGGGCCAGGCACCCCAATGATGCCTCAGACCAGCAGCAGCCACCTCCACAGCACCTGGACCCTTCACCCCTGAGACTAGGCAGGCCTCAGAGTGACTAAGAGGAGTGCCAGAGACAGGGTGGCTACCTATTGACTTTATCTTTGCCTGGGACACTTGGGTCATTTTGCTTTTACAGCTTGTTATTAATAAAGATTATCTTTGCTTCACACACTTGGTCCATTTATTTTATTAAATAAAGTCTTGGTGGAAACTTTTAGAAATGATTTAAGCCTTTGTATGCTTGTGGGATAGGTAAGGATAGCAGTGGGATGGGCAGGGATACTTTTGGGATGGGTAATAGCTGTGGGATGGGCAGGGATACCTTTGGGATGGGTAATAGCTGTGGGATGGGCAGGGATACCTTTGGGATGGGTAATAGCTGTGGGATGGGTTAGGGTACCTGTGAGATGGGTAATAGCTGTGGGATGGGTTAGGATACCAGTGGGATGGGTAATAGCTGTGGGATAGATAAACCTCCAGTGCAAGCATAGTGGGACTGTATGGTCCACCTTCCCAGGTGCCACACCTTTGGCCCTTTATTATCAATAACAATTTAATCATTGATCCACACATTTCAACATAAACACAACTCTTTATGAAATGCCCTGTTCATTGTAGGGCCACTCAACATACATGGCACAATCTCATCAGTGTGATGAGACAGGCTGAAGGAAGCATCCTTTAAGCATCTTCCATCTGTCTTGCCACTCCACTGCTCCAGCTGGGGAATTGCATCAGTGTTTCAGGAGGTTGCGCTGCTTCTTCCCTTCATGTGAAGCTCTGTTGGGGCCTTGTACATCCACAGTGTCTATCAGGTTACGTCCTTGCCTCCATTTACCAGGCTCCATGTCCCCATTGCCTTGTTGGAGGTCCACGAGTCTGTTCTGCAACACTGGGTAGCGGGTGCGCATGAGATTGTGCAGGATGCAGCAAGCTTCCACGATCCGCCTCACGGTCTGTGGGCAATGCTGCGTGGTGGTGAGAAGTACCTGGATCCTGTTGGCCAGGATGCCAAAGGCGTTCTCCACCACCCGCCTTGCCCTGGACAGCCTGTAGTTGAAGATCCTCTCTTCACAGGTGAGGCATCTGGAAGTGTATGGCTTCATGAGGTAGGTTCTGAGGGAGAAGGCGTCATCACCCACGATGAAGTAGGGCACATCTTGTGTGTTGTTGGGCAGGGGGTCTGGATCTGGGAAGCCCATGATGAGGTTGCGTTCCAGCCCCTCCTTGAGGTGACTGGCGTTGTATACCTGGGCATCTGAAACTGACCCATTGCCTGAAGCATTGATGTACATGAACTTGTAGTCAGCATCGACCATGGTGAAGAGGATGATGCTGAAGAAGCCCTTGTAGTTGAAATAAGTGGAGCCCGACTTGGCTGGAGCTTTGCAGGCCACGTGCTTGCCATCTATGGCTCCAACAGTATGGGAGAAGTTCCACTTCTAATACCAGTGCTTTGCAGCTTTCTTCCAGCCTTCTTCAGTGGAGGGGCACTGGAGGAGCTCCTCCAGGTATTCTTCAATGATGGCCTGCACCACTTCTCTGACCACAATGCTGATGGTGTTGTGTGGTACCCTCCAGCCGTACTGCATGCTCCTGTACGTGGTCCCTGAGGCCAGGTGGCGCAGAGTCAGTGCCACCTTGAGCCCAGGGTCCAGGCTGGGCCGGACGTTGGTGCTCTGCTTGGTCAACCTGGGTCTCAGCTGCTCCACAACTTCGTCAAACATGGCTGGAGGCATCCTCATGAAGTTCTGGAATGCACAAGGGTCTTCGTTCCTCAGTTCCACCATCAGCTTGTTGTACAGTCCGTACTCTGTTCTTCTGGCGATCCATCTTCGGACCCAGACACTTCTTGGCCGCCTCCTTTTGTTTGCGTAGAACAGGTGAAAGAGCCTGTAGATGGCTTCGCACTGTTGTAGAATGATGGTGGCTGCCAAAAGGAGTGTGTGATGATCCATGGTGGAGATGACTGGATGCTGTGGAAGAGCAAGAGCCAGATGAAGGCTGAAGAGGTCTGCACCGCAGGGCTGCTTGACTGAAAGTGAGATCCAGGTGAGTTCCTCCCCCTTTTTATAGGAAATATAGGTTTTCCGTTCGGTGTCCTTTTGCATCCTCTTAGACATCCTGCAGACATCCTAAATATCCAAGATACGTCCCCTATGTGAACGTTTTTTCCGTTTTAATGCTTTGTATGCGAGCTGCATCTGCTTTCATCCTTCCTACATCCCTGCTACTTACGCTGTGTGTCAGTTCCGTGTCCGTTTCGCTTCCTCCCTATGTCCGTTTTCCACTTGAGTGGATTTGAGTTGCGCAGATGTGCAGTGGATGCCTAGCGGATATAGCAGACGCGTAACGGATGATGACGGATGTAGAATGGGTGTTCCCTGTATGCGTTGCAGATGCAGAACAGACGCGTTGGATACATTTTCCATTCAAAAAGTTTTGTGCAGCTCAAAACTTTTTGAGTGGATGAAATTTCAGTCGACGGATGCTGGACGGATAGAGAGGATGAAAAATGGACGCAGTGAGTACAGAACGGAAGCATCGCATTAACCAACGGATGGCAAGTGTTTCTCTCCGTTTTACATCCTCTTTCCATCCGTTGTTGCTGTGTGACAGGGGCTTAAGCTGTTATTCACAAGCTTTAACCTAGCCCTTCTTTGCCTCTAACCCTAGAACATGAATGGAAACCAAACTCTATGATAGAGCTTGTAACCAGGTGCATTCTTTGAGATACACTGTATCAATGGCAGGGGTTCAAATATGAAAAATCCCCACCACCAAAATGAACAAGGTTTGAAATGGGTTTAAAATCATGGAGACATAAGCAATAATGAAAAATTGTTGGATATGTCTGAAAAAACAACCTAGTTGACTAAAGTGTGCAAATTGCTAGTTGCAATTTCCAGATGAAAATGATTTCTTTGAATATGGAGTAAATAATTCACAAAGCTTTGAAAAAAGTCCTAACTTTACTGAAATTCCATTATCTACCAGACAACCTGAATAACTGAAGGGACACAAGGAATATCTGACCTGATCCAAAGATGCCATTTCACTTGCTGAAAAAAATGCAGTAACTTTTCTTTCTAGAGAAAGTCTTTATTCCGCTATGTAACATTGTATGAGAAAAGTGAAAAAATTCTAAACATATTTTCTGCTTTTGTAATAAAGCATGGATCTCCTCAACTTCATGCAAATAAGGAAAAATAAGATGTATCAAATAATTCAACTCGCCATGGCCAACTCACCATGGGACATTTCAATACTGTATGAATCATCTCATTCAGTTACTTTTATTATTGTAGACCACATTTTCATCAAAATTATTATAACTCTTGTATTTCTGGATTGACTTTTTTATTATTTATTGGCCATGGTTCCAAAACATTAATTTAACTTTTGTATTTGTTGAATTGTCCTGCAATGAGTTGTCTACTGATGAGTTTGCCATGGCAAGTTATCCTTCAGCATGTTTGTTGGCCATGACAAGTTACCAGATTACCAGATTTGTAGGTCTTCTAGTCAAATCCCCTACCCAAGCAGGAGATCCTACACCATTCTGACAAGTGGCAGTCCAGTCTCTTCTTGAAAGCTTCTAGTGATGAAACTCCTACAACTTCTGAAGGCAAACTGCTCCACTGTTGATTGTTATCACTGTCAGAAAATTTCTCTTTATTTCTAGGTTGAATCTCTCCCTGATCTGTTTCCATCCATCATTCCTTTTCTGTCCTACTGGTGTTTTAGAAAATTAGTTGGCCCCCTCTTTTCTGGGACAATTGTCTCAAATGATAATTCATTTTTCATAAAAAATTTTATGTGGCTTTACATAATTTTTCTCAGTTTCTCTAAGGATGAATTTTGACATAATGTAATGCTTGCATATATTACCAGAAGTTGTGTTCTTAAGTAGCATTTTAAACAAAAGCCATGGTCTTTCATAGATTGATTAATGGATTTGTGAAACTCACAAAGGATTGATCAAGACAATTTATAGCATAATATAGATGATATAAAATCTAGCCAATCAATATTTAATCTCAATTATTTCAAATAATATTTTTGCAATAGTCGATTTTTAATAACTATATTATTAAAATAACTTGTGACTTGCAAGTCAAACAAAGCCTGCTTGGTTATGAACATTCAATTTCAATAAAGGTTGTTTTCTCTTTCATAAAAGTTATCAACCTTAGATATCCTTTATCTATACTGTACCCAGTACAAAAATGGTTGATTCATTTTGCTCAATACTACAAGCAGTCCTTGACTTACAACAGTTTGCTTAGTAATTGTTCAAAGTTATAATGGCACCGAAAGAAGTGATTTAGATCAGTTTTCACACTTATGACCATTACAGCATCCCCATGGTCATGTGATCAAAATTCAGGTGCTTGGCAACTGGTTCATATTTATGACCGTTGCATTGTCCTGGGGTCAAGTGATTTCCTTTTGTGACCTTCTGACAAGCAAAGTCAATGGAGAAACTTGATTCACTTAACAGTTTGGCTAATTTAACAATTACAGTGATTCTCTTAACTACTATAGCAAGAAAGGTTGTAAAATGAGGCAAACCCACTTAACAAATGTTTCACTTAGCAACAGAAAATTTGGGCTCAATTGTGGTTGTAATTTGAGGACAACTTGTACGATTCCAAAATCTGAGATTTCCTTTCTGTATCTTGAGAACTTTTGAAATAAAATGTTGGAGGATTAAATCTATATTTGGTTTGGGACAAAAGAGACTAATAGAAAACAAAAATTGTTCTTCAGGAATTACGCCATCTTCCCAAAAAATCTAACTCTAAAATTTACTTCTAAAGCAATAGTTTACAATAGAGGCACATGCATATGTATATCTCACTTTCTCTTTGTGTGTATATTATATGTACCTGGTAAGAGGGAAATGTACCAGAAAAGTCCAGCTCAGAGAATTAAATCTCTGACAGGCACAGGTCTAAACTATCATAACTAAAATGTTTTAGATAAAATATGTTTTGTAACAGGATACAGCCTTTTTGGTATTCAATAAACTCACCTTCTCTCATAGAAGTGGAATGTTCATATTCTTTCCCAATACAGTGCTGATGGATACCACAATTTGTTTGATTTTCCTGTATTTGGGGGCATTTTTTTTTCTTCAGAGATTGTCTGAGCTTATTTCCTACATCAAAATATTTAAAAGGTTTAATGAGAATAACAGGAAACATTCATTAATTCAAATAAATTTAAGATAAGTTTATGTTTATCTGGAACCATTTTTATGTATACTGTTGATTTTTACAGGAACATTTCTCCAGAGCAATGGGTTGACAAATAAAAGTATTATAGTTATAAACATTATAATAAAAAAAAATTAAACATAAATGCTTGAATTCTGACATTTCAACTTTCTGAAATATTAAGACTCTTTTAATTTGAATCGAACTGCAAAATTTCCAAACAATGCATATGATTGTATCTTGAAACACATGACTACATATCTGGTTGGGAAAAATGCAACTTGAATGGTTTTTCGTCAGCTCACTAGTCCACCCAGAGGAGCCTCTATGGCACATTGGTTAGAGTGCAATACTGCAAGCTACTTCTTCAGCCTGCTGCCTACAATTTGGCAGTTCAAATCCCACCAGGCTCAAGATTGACTCAACCTTCCATCTTTCCGAGGAAGGTAAAATAAAGACCCAAACTGTTGGGGGCAACATGCCAACTCTGTAAACCGCTTAGAGAGGGCTATAAAACATATAAAGCAGTATATAAGTCTAAGTGCTATTGCTATTATATTAGTAGAGGCTTTGACCAACCATGAAACTTGGGAGGAAACCATGGAAAAGTCCCTATCTTATTCTGTACACCATTGGAGTGTTAGAAAAGTAAAAGAAATTCAGGGCAACATGTAATAATCAGTACCAATTACATCATATTTTAAGCAGAATACATTTGACGCAGTTGGAAAGAGTGAAGTTGGATAAAATTCAGGTTTATTGTTTCTAATTTTTCCATCCTGGTTTGTTTCTTTCTATATCTGCATTAGATAGTCATTTTTTTAAAAACTCAACAATATTGTTATTCCAAGACCTTTTTCATACTCATTGCTTCTAATACACACTTTTTCATATAAAGTTTTTGTCGTTGGAAATTTTTTTCTTCATAGCCATTCTTGTACATTAACTTTGCCAACATACATTTTACATATCTATTACTTCTAATATAAGCATTTACATACTTTAAAAAAAAAAATCAAATAGCTGCTCGCCAAATTTTTGAAAAATCTAATTCTAGTTTGTGTGCTGGTTCAAGAAGAATGAAACAGTCAATTTTACATCAAAATGTGCAGTTGCTATTTTTTTTCCCTTTCCATAATTTGGCTCCTGATCCCATTTGCTTAACTCATCGGAACATAGTGCCAATGGTGATAGGAGAAGTGGCCCAAGAAGGGTGAAATTCAAAATGTTTCCCTACTGGCTCTGTGGGCATGGCTTGATGGGCATGGCTTGGTGGGACTTAGTCTCTAAAAGGAAGAAGGCATGTGTGCGTGGGTGGGCGGGTGGAGCAACCAATTCAAATCGTCCCTACCATCTCTCCCGAAGTGATGCAAGGTGACTGAATTTCACCACTGTAGCACAGAAGGCTCAAGGCAAAGCAAATATGGATCAGCAGAAAGCATTTCCGCATCCCTGTTGCAACTGGGGGACTGCAAGATTCTTTCACCAACTAATTGTATTGCTAATTGCAAAGTCCGTCTTTCCTACAAATCACAGCAGATAATTATCATGCCAATTTGTGACTTACTGTTTCTCTTGCTTTTCTTGAGCCAACAAATAACAACAAATCCCAAAACAAGCATGGAGGCCCCTGAACACAGGAGAGCAGTAAAGATGATGGCAGATTTTTCTGACACAGCAACAGGGGAAACAGTAAAAGAACTTGATTCAACAGATAAGGCAGCACCTGAAAAAAAAAATATAGCTTAAAGTAATTAAAAACAAAGAACACATGCTTTAAATCAAAACAAATATCACTAGCAAGGAAACTGTGTCTCAAACTGTTTCACACAGTAAAACAAGGAAGTCGTTATGAATATGAATAATCAATATCAACATGCTAATACTTGATTATCTTCCTCAACAGCTGCCTTTACACTTATGTAAAAGTCCTAGGGAAAGTCCTACCCAGTCTCAGTCTCAACCATACTCTCAGTCTCCCTTTAAGTGAAAATGTCAGCAGATGAAGCTGAATGCACCTGCAAAGACATACTGTTTCATGAAAATGCAATTCAGAAACAGACAATCCGTCCATCTTATTTTTACTGGTGCAAAGAATTAATGTGATACCTTGAAAGTATTGTCCCCTTGGCCTATTTCTTGAATCTTTTGCTTTTATAGGGCAATTTTGGAGAGCTCCAAATATTATTTGGTCTTTGATCAGGCATGTGTCCCTATAATACTTTGATAGGAATACAGGTGAATCCCCGAGCTGTAGGCTAGACAAGGAAATTTTTAAAAAATCTAGAAGAAAGAAGTAATAAACATTTCCAATTGCCAAAGAAACCACACTGAGGTGTCTATGAGGTTACTGGGGTTGGAGTTTTGTCTCAAAAGATATTTATGATATTTAAAGTTGGAATATTAGTAGCTCTGGTTGGTTATTAAGCTGTGGGTTTGAGCTTCGATCTTGGCAATTTAATTGCAAATATTTTGTTTCCATTCAAGGAGACATCATCAGTGTGTTTTGAATTGCATTTTGAAATGTAGACAAATGCACAAGTACACCTATACAGTTAAGATGTGGCTGATCTTTCCTTATTGCTTTGTTCCAAGAGTAACATTTTATGGTCTTTTGGCTAACTGACTTTTGGTGAGGCCAATTCTTGCTTCCTGTTTCAATTTTCAGTTATAATTGGCGTATTCTATCTTTCTGGTAGGCACCAAAATTCTCCATAATTTTTATTTGTTTGGTAGGAGCAAGGGTGAAAAGTTGGTTTCTTTTTGATATGATTATTTTCCGAGAAACAAGGTGGCTTGCCAATGGCTAGGATAAAAATAGGTTACTCTTTACCTTCCCTTTTGCAAAATACTCTTCAGGAGGAAAAGTAAAGGATCTCCTATGACAGGTATGCTAAGAATTTCATATGTGAAATGAATTACATCTCTTGAGAAATGTTTTGACAGCATGTTGAACCTATATAAATTGCTCTGTCATTCATTAATCAATACTACACACTGAAACCTTCCATATTTCTGCCATTCATTCATTCATCTATTCAATTCAATTATCCAATTTATACATTCCCCTATCTCAAATTCATGGCTAAGGGCAGCTAACAACAGTAAAAAAAAATCATTAAAACACATTTACTATAAAAATGAGACACACATTCAGACTCACACATAACTGAAGTACAAAAAAGAAAAAAATAGAACCCTCAATAAGAAATTAACATAACCATTACACAAGCTTTTCATCATATTTTTCTCACCAAATTTAAAATTCCATATCCAATTTCTAAAATAGAATCAGTTCATTTGTCCCTACAGACCATTACTGAAAAAAACTATTCTGCGATTATCTTAAGCAGTTTATTGATGTATATACAGTATATATATATACAGCACACATGTAAGTACCCGCGAAAGCCTAAGAAAACATATATATATATATATATATATATATATATATATATATATATA
>BLBF01000025.1:16769381-16790631 GCA_015471245.1 Laticauda colubrina
GTTTTTTTTAAGCTTTCGCGGGCACTTACATGTGTGCTGTTTAGCTTCCTTCGGGTATTATCCCACGTCATTGTAGTTCTGTTAAAGTTGTAGCAATTTTTCAGCAGAATCTCATCTGCCATCATCAGGCTTCTGTATGGATGTGTGTCTCACAGCTTTTGGTTTCAAATTCGAGGCTGGTCCATTCTGATTGGCTTGGAGCCTGAGTCTGTGTTCACTGGACTTGGAATTTGACTGATTGGTGTTTCTGGTTTCTTCTGTCTGTTTTTTGGCTTTGATTGGCTGGCAACACTCTGTTCTTGTGTTGGAGGCTTTCAGTGCAGTTTGGCTTCGTGTGAAAGGACGGCTGCTATTCATCAGCAAGCCAGGTTTCACCTGGGTGCCTGGTGGGGCGGTGTTTGAGTTGGAGGCATCAGAGGGAGTCTGTCTGTGCTCAGGTGTTTGTCTGTTTTGTGGCATGGAGATCTTTGGTGTTTCTGGTTTCTTTTGTCTGTTTTGTGGCTTTGATTGGCTGGCAACACTGTGTCCCTGTATTGGAGGCTTTCAGTGCAGCTTGGCTTCATGTTAAAGGACGGATATTATCTGTTAAGAAGCTAGGTTTCATCTGGGTGCCTGGTTGGGGTGGTTTGTACAACATACAAACTCAGTACAGAAGCCTGATGATGGCAGATGAGATTCTGCTGAAACGTTGCTACAACTTTAAAAGCACTCCAATGACGTGGGATAATACCCAAAGGAAGCTGAACAGCACATATGTAAGTTCCCGTGAAAACTTTAAAAAAACAAATATATATATATGTATATATACTCTTGAGTTTCATTTTAGCAATATGTAAGAGCACTGTGTACATGTTAAAATTACAGCAACATGGATTATTTGCACTATGGGAAAAATGTTTATTTGAACTAAAAAATTAAATCTAGGACCAATTATGTTTTTCATCCAATCTGAATTATCTGAATTTAAAAACAAAAAAAATGGGAAAATTATCTCATTACATTTGGTGTGCATCATGCACAAATCTGCTTTTCCAACTTTTGGAATCCATTTAGAAATATGCAAAAGCAGACTTCATTTCACTCAAGAAGTTGAAATACTGATCTATCTAAATTGATAAAAAACCCAAATGTACTATAAAATAGGTATGTAGATGGATACGGATAGACATAAATACACAATGAATGAAAAAATTTACAAACTGAACACCATTTCTAGTATAAATGAACTATTGAGCAGTTTGGATTTGAAAATATTAATAAATACAATTATATATTTGTTTTTACAATTTCTTAAAAAACATTTTAATGATATTGTTATTTTGCATGTATATATGCTGTATATGTATATACATATATCTCTAGATACTGCTAGTAAGATTGGCAACATATACATTTGATGAAATAAATAAAATACATATATACAATAAAGTTTTTGATATCCCTGAGAAAGCACATGAGCAGGTTATAGGAAGGCTTTGAACTTATCCATTGCCTGCTTAACCTCAGAAAATGTTTATTATATGATATCCATTCGACTTTTTACTAGATAGACACAGGGGTGGGATGCTACCGGTTTGGTCCGGTTCAGTGTCTGCTGCTCTGTTTGGCCCAGCCACCCAAAGGCTCTTATCTGTCCTTTATTTCCTGCTTTTTCAACCTCAGCTGCTTTGTGCAGCACAGCTGAGGTTGAAAAAGCAGGAAAAAAGAGGATTTTCAGTCATAGAGGTGGGATTCTACCTGCTGGAGAACCAGCAAATTGCACCACTGGCTGGCCCCACCCCACCCCGCCCACCCACTCCTTACCTGATATGCATGCCATCAAAACTTGCCTGCTAAGTTGCTATTTTTCCTTTTTTTTTTCCACTGACCATCAGCTGTTCTGCTATGCTGGGAGATTTAGATAAACTAGAAAGGAGGAAATTGTTGGATTTCTTGCTTTCCAGCTAATCTAAAAGCAGAAGCCTGAAGGCTTTTATTATTCAGTGCAAAATCAGGTAGCAGATGGCAGAAACACAGATTTCTAAATGAATCTGTGATTCTGTGAGCAACTCAATTCAATATTTACATACATCGTGTGTTGTAAGTTAATTGTGTGAATTTGCTAGCAAATTTTATGAGTTTGCTAGAAAACAAATTTTATGTGACTGATAACCGATTGCAGATAGATAGATCTTTGAATGAATCTGTTAATCTGTGAGCAACTGCCTGCCTGCTTTGCTTGATTTGGGGTAAAAGTTGCTCTTTTTTAAATAAAAAATTCAATATTTACATAAATAGTTATAATATTTACATACAAGCCATGCCCAGCCAGTCACATGACCACCAAGCCACATCCACAAATTAGGCTACACCCACAGAACCAGTTGTTAAGAAATTTGAATCCCACCCCTGGATAGGCATCTTACCTAGAGGAGAAGTAACTTTGAAAATGAGGTGGCAGTCAGAGCAAGAGCTGGGCACAATCAAATTCTGAAAGTTAGCTTGTCCATCTTGGACCTTTACTCTTGTGTTACCTGAAAATAATTTACATCCATAGTTGGATTATAAACTCTTGTACAATAGTGACAATTATTTTAAACATTGGAAGAGAAAAGTAAGTAAAATACAATATCTGTTTAGTAAATAAATCAAGCATAAAATATGGCTAGTGGAATTTGAATAATACATTATTATTTTAGAAAACTTATGAACATCTACCTTTTTCTTCCATGCAAAAGGATATTACAGTGAAATCTCAATTTAGCAACTGCTGTTTAATGGATTTTGAATGCAACAAATCAAATTTGCACAAATGATGGAAACTGATACAAATAATGTCGAAAGCCAATTATATAAATTTAGATTTAATAGAAATTTGGATTGAATAAACACTCTTGGCCCAATTTATTTATTAAAAAATTGGGAGTGTGATGGCTCATGTGGTTAGAACACTGGGTTGACAATCAGCAAGCCTTCATTCAAGACCAGTGCTGCTGTATGAACTTCTGTCATTCACTCCAGCTCCTGCCCAGCTAGCTGTTAGAAAGCTTGTAAAAGTGAATAGATGAATGAGTACCACTTCGGTGGATTCATCAACAGAGACATGAAAGGAGCCTCAAATTGGGCTTCCCCTGGGCAATGATGATGTTACCGGTTGATCTTTTTATCATCGAAGTGCTTTGGTACTTCTGACACTGAAATATAGTATTTATTTAAAACATTTATATAGCCACTAAAAAGACAAGTGGTGCTGTGGTTCATGGGCAGCAGGTGCAGATGGCTGAGGTCTTGGAGAGCAAGGACTCAGATGAGGGCCCTGCGTGTAATACAGGGATGAGGACAGAACCATCAGGGAGTGGAATGCTGCCTTTGGAGATTGTGGAGGCTGGCAGTAGTGATGCAGAGGTCCCTGAGGAGCCTGTGCCCAGTGCGTGTGCATGCAGGGCTGTTCAAAGGAAAGAGCAGTTGCAACAGCATGGGTGACTCAGAAGTAAGGCTGCAAAGTAATGGCCCCTCCCTTAAGAGATAAAAGCTAGCTGAGAAACAAGAGTTCTTTGCAGGAAGCAAAGAAGTTTTTGCACTCAAGCCTTGTGAATGTTCAGAATATCTTGGTTGGTGTTTGGAGACTTTTTGTGTTTGAAATATTTCTTAGTCACTTTATCTAGTGTTCTTGGCAGCCTTGCACAACCTTGGCAAGGCTCGTTCTTAACAGAGACAGTTAGTTTGAAACAGCCTTTTAACCGTAAAGGAACGGAATTCATAAAGAATCATTAAAAAGCCTTTGCTGTTTGTTACCTCTGTTTTGTGTTTGTTTCCTTGGAACAAGGTTTTGGTCAGAACAAGTGGCTATATCAATGTTTTAACTAAATACTACACTTCTATACTTCTCTGGATGCTCCCAGTTCGAAATTAAAAGACATATAAAAACTTTTCAAAATGTTAAAACAATAACCTTTTGTCAATTAGTTCTAATGTACAATCATCTAATTTTCTCCTAACGTTTGCCCATTCTTTATAAATTACAGAAAGCTAAAAGGGAGGAGGCTGCCAAACTTGAGGAAGTAAGAGTGTCACATAATGCAGGGGCTCCAATGGAAAAGACAGCTTCATAGCTCTCAACAGATGACAACATTTATGGAAAAGGATGAGAATCATGCCCATCCTATCTGACATGATACTGTATGACTGCTAAATGTCCTTAAGGATATGCAGTCCTGCAGATAGCCTGGCCCTATGCCATGTAGGACATAAAAGGTGATGACCAGTTCCTTGAACTGCACCTGGAAGAAACTGGAAGCCAGTGCATTTCACACAACAGAGGTTTACATGGGCAATTACTATGCAGTGATCTTCAAGGACAAGCTCATGCACAGCACAACACATAAATATAGAAGGGCTTGTTAAATTAGGACTTTGCAGTACATAGAGGACGACTAAGATATAGGTGTTTTAGAAAGCTAAAAGCTACACTGTTGTTACAAGACTGAAGTAAGAGATTAAATTTTTAGATATAACATCAAATTTTTTTCTTTTCTTTTTTCTTTTTGTATCATTGCTCTGGGGTAAATTTTTTTGGGGGGGTTTCTGTTTAAAAATATAGCAATGTTTTTTAAGCGGGGAAAAAAGAAATAACAAATTCTATGAACATATGGTTTTCTGTTGAGCAGCTTATTTGGGATTTCCACATCTTAAATTATCATATAATTATTAGGATATCGTAACATCTTGACCACTCATAACATCCTCAATTCATAGAAGTGCCAATTTTCCAAAGGATCCTAACATCAGCATCCCTGGAAAGTTTTAAAACTACCATTTCTGAGACTGACATGAACCCCAGAGTAATATATACTGTATTTTCAAAAGGAGGTGATCTCAGCTTTCTGGCACATATGCTTCAAATCTCAGAATATTATGGATATATATATGGTATTCATCTCAAAGATCTCCTGGCAAGCTGGTATTTAATGCTGTAGAGAGCTAATTTGGAGCTAAACTACTTTGCAAAAAGCAGTTTGGCGGCTGTCAGATGAAGCAGGCTGAGTATGTGTGGCAGATCATTTTCTTGAAATGCTAGTTACAACAATCTATAATTGTTATAGGTTTAGGCATTTGTCAAAGGAATAAATGCAGCAAATGATTACATAGCGAACATCTGCACAGCACTCTTCTTTTATTTCTGAAGTTTATTGTCCATTAATTTGATGTATGTTTCTTTTAAAGAATGCTTCCCCCCATGCCCAATCCTGTTTAGTGACTGTCCTTTATTTGAGCCTACTTCTTCCATTAGTTTTCTTCTTTCTATTCCTTTTTTCATGGACTAATATATTTCTACTTGGAACAAAGAAGAAAAAGTGATTTCTTAATTTGGGGGGAGGGGAGAGAAATAAGAAAAAATATTGTATAATGAATAATGATGCTGAGTTATTCAACAGATTGCATTGAAGTATCTTCTTATCTGGATGTTGTCAAGGCTATGACAAATTGTTAGTATCTCAATTCAGCACCTGTAAAAGGCAAAATACTCCAGGTGTTTACCGTTCTTTCCTAGTAGACAAATGTCCACCCAGTGAAAAGAGCAGTGCAGTTGATCTCATCAGCCAGCATGTAAATCACAATCACCTCATTGGCTTCCTTGGCACAAGGCCAGCTTAATTCAGCTGAGCAACTGCCAAGGTTAATGTCAGTCACAGCAATCAGGCCATTACATTCATTGCTTAAAAGACCACAAGGGGGGCACTGGGGATCATTAAATGGATAATTGAAAGACATTTGCATACTGAATTCCTTTTTTCTTTCCTCTATTCTCAGTCAGCCACATATCTACCAGTCTGGCCTACACAGCCCCTGGAAAGGTATATTTAGCACAATCAGGGCCCATATCTGCAAAGTCCATTTGCGACTTCAAATTGGTGCACAATGGGAAGCAGCTCTGTTGCTGCTGAAATCATTGAGATCACTATTCTACTCTGTATTTGCTTTTGCAATATAATTTTGGCAGAAAAAGAATATTCACTTCCTAGGTCCCTATCTTGTCAAACTGTACAAGGGAAAAATCCTGCCAAATCATTTGTTGCTGGAAATCCCAAGATGTAAGAAGCTAAATAACATTTCACTTAGAGTCTACTACAGGAGAACATTTGTAGTATTGATGTGTGCTTTGGATCAGCATCAGTCATGGAATTCAGACAAAATTTCCAAAGATTTTTATTGATCTTGGATGAAGTATGCCTATTTGGTACTTTTTACAGAGATCTCTAGCTGGCTAAAAGTAGTGTCATGAATCTGACACTGAGGCAACACACAAACTGATAAAAAATTTTTTAAAAAATAATAGCTATAAATCAACAATGGTAGAGTTGCAGACTATTTTGAGTCCATGCTCGTTGCAGACTATTATGAGTCCATGCTAGTTTTAAGTACCTTGTTTATATGACATCAAAGTTTGAGCAGTGATTCTTGTTCTTGGGTTTACAAGGCAGATACTGTACTAGCATTCCATTTCCGAGAACACTTCAGATTGTCACTTATTATCTTTAAAATGTTATGTGACATGACATCTGGTTACTTGTTATTTTCCCTCACATGAATCTGCTCATCTTTTAACATAAGACCTCTTGTAAGAAATGTTGCTTTCACAGTAAAAATATTTGTAAAGACTTTCTTAAGGGTGGCTCCCCTAAAGCTTTCAGATCTGGACTCCATAAATCCTAGTGACTATAAAATGAAAGCAAAGAATCATGAAAACCCAAATTCTGCTGCCATTCAATAGTTATCTGAGTATCTGAAGCTCAGTGAAGATAGTCATCAGCATCCCAACAGGGAATTCCTTATTTAGGTTAGTTGAATATATCTGCATTGCGTGATTGTAGCTGCTAGATAATTTTGTATTTGGTGGGTTTCCTGCAATTTTTAGTTTCTTCGTATTTCTATTCTTTTATTTCATACCAGTGATACATATCCAAACCTTTTAATATAATTTCTGGGTGGTTTTGGAGGTAAGCTGTCACAAACCATGGTTTGGAAGGGAAACCTAAAGGCACAATTCTCCGTCCCTGGAAGGAAGGAAGGAAGGAAGGAAGGAAGGAAGGAAGGAAGGAAGGAAGGAAGGAAGGAAGAAAGAAAGAAAGAAAGAAAGAAAGAAAGAAAGAAAGAAAGAAAGAAAGAAAGAAAGAATCTGTTGTTATTTGTCATTTTATCTTTTATACTTTTACTAGGGATCATATTACAGGGCTAATCAACTGAACATGGAAAAAACCTATAGAACAATCCTTCATATGTTAAGTGCAATAATCTCTTAAAACCAGGGGTGAGACTCTACCAGTTTGCACCTATTCGCTAGAACCGGTTGTTATCATTCTAAGCAGTTCGGAGAACCATTGTTAGAAGAAATTACTGGCCTAATCCTGTAAGGAAGGCAGGAAGGAAATATTCTGGTTACAGAAACTGTCTCTCCATTGACCCTTACTACATTCTTGGCAAGGCTAGACTTCCTGTCTCAGAAATGTCTCTGGAATTTTTTTCCCCTCCTTTGCTGGTACTTTATTTGTGTGGAGTGACCATTCAAAGTTACAATGGCACTGAAAAAAGTGGCTTATGACCATTTTTCACACTTATGACTGTTGCAGCATCCCCACAGTCATGAGAGGCCAGGTGAAGAGATATGTACCTCGATGTGAGTGATATTACGTTGGCCATGCCCAGCCAATAACATGACCACCAAGCCATGTCCACCCAGTTACATGACCACCAAGCCACACCCACCACCTAAGCCATATCCACAGAATTGGTTGTTAAAAATTTTGAATCTCACCCCTGCATAAAACTGTTTAGGAAAGTAGTGTTAAAATATTGCATTAAGAAAGGGCAGACAAATAAAAGCAAATACAATAAATTGCTCTGGAAATGACTCAATAAATACTGAAGAAGGCTTACTGGAAAAACAAATCAGAACTGTTTCAGTTTCACTTTCTTGTCTGTTTCACAGGTTTAGAGTAAGAAATGTGATTTTAATGAACTTTATCAATTCATGTTATTCAACATAGCTAGTCAACTAAAATTGGAGCCATCAAGCTTTCTTTTTCCTTTTAAGCCCATGTCCCACTGCAACAACGGATGCAAAGAGGATGTAAAATGGACAAAAAAGCTTGCCATCCATTGGAAAATGCGATGCATCCGTTGTGTACTCACTGCGTACGTGTTTCATACGCTCTATCCATCAAACATTCGTCTACTGCTATTTCATCCGCTCAAAAAGTTTTGAGCTGCACAAAACTTTTTGAGCGGATGAACTTTCCGCCACGTACAATGTACATCCGCGACACATATGGACAACAAACGTTCTATGTCCGTTGTCATCTGTTACACATCCGCTGTATCCTCTCGGCATCTTCTGGCCATCCTCGCAACTCACATCCGTTCCAGCTGAAAAAGGAAAGAGGGAGGAAGCGAAAGGTACACGGAACGTCCACACAGTGTTAGTAGCACGGAAATAGAAAGGATGTAAGCGGATGCATCTTGTATATAAAGCATTAAAACGGACAACATGTTTGTATATGGGACATATCTCGGATATTTAGGATGTCTGGAATATGCCTAGTGTATGTGAAAGGACACCTAGCGGAAAACCGATATTTCCTATAAAAAGGGGGAGGAAATCACCTGGATCTCACTATCAATCCAGCAGCTGTGGTGTACAGACCTCTTCACCCTTGGTCTTGCTCTTCCACATCATCCATTGATCTCCACCATGGATCATCACACACTCCATATGGTAGCTGCCATCATTCAACACCAGAACCAAGCCCTGTTCAGACTGTTTCACCTTTTCTACGCAAGGAGAAGAAGGAGACGTCCAAGAGCTGTGTGGGTCCGACGATGGATTGGGAGAAGAGTGGAGTTTGGACTGTATGACAAGCTGATGATGGAGGTGAGGAAGGAAGACACTCGTGCATTCCAGCACTTCATGAGGATGCCACCAGCCATGTTTGACAAAATTGTTGAGCATCTGAGACCCAGGTTGACCAAGCAGAGCACCAACTTCCATCCCAGCCTGGACCCTGGACTGAAGGTGGCACTGACTCTGCGCCACCTGGCCTCTAGAACCACATACAAAAACATGCAGCATGCCTAGAGGGTGCCACACAACACCATCAGCATTGTGGTCAGAGAAGTGGTACAGCCATCATTGAAGAATACGTGGAGGAGCTCCTCCAATGCCCCATCACTGAACAAGGCTGGAGAAAACTTGCATAAGAGGTGGAACTTTCCCCACACCGTTGGAGCCATAGATGGGAAGCACGTGTCCTGCAAAGCTCCAGCCAACTCAGGGTCCACTTATTACAACTACAAGGGCTTCTTCAGTATCATCCTCTTTGCCATGGTTGATGCTGACTACAAGTTCATGTACATCGATGCTTCAGGCAATGGGTCTGCTTCAGATAGCTAGGTATACAACGCCAGTGACCTCAAGGATGGGCTGGAACGCAACCTCATAATGGGTTTTCCAGATCCAGACCCCCTACCAAATGACACACAAGATGTGCCCTACTTCATCGTTGGTGATGACGTCTTCTCCCTCAGAACCTACCTCATGAAGCCCTACACTTCCAGATGCCTCACCTGTGAAGAGAGGATCTTCAACTACAGGCTGTCCAGGGCAAGACGGGTGGTGGAGAACACCTTTGGCATCCTGACCAACAGGTTCCAGGTACTTCTCACCACCATGCAGCATCACCCAGGGACTGTAAGGAGCATCGTGGAAGCTTGCTGCATCCTGCACAATCTCATGCACACTCGTTACCCAGTGTTGCAGAACAGCCTTGTGGACCGTCAACAAGGCAATGGGGACATGGAGCCTGGTGAATGGAGGCAAGGACGAAACCTGATAGACACTGTGGATATACCAGGCCCCAACAGAGCTTCACGTGAAGGGAAGAAGCAGCGCAACCTCCTGAAACACTGGTGCAACTCCCCAGCTGGAACAGTGGAGTGGCAAGACAGGATGGTAGATGCTTAATGGATGCTTCCTTGAGCCTGTCTCATAACACTGATGAGATTGTGCCATGTATGTTGAGTGGCCCTACAATGAATAGGGCATTAATAAAGAGTTTTGTTTATGTTGAAATGTGTGGATCAATGATTAAATTGTTATTGATAATAAAGGGCCATATATGTGGCAGCTGGGAGGGTGGACCATACAGTCCCATTATGCTTGCACTGGAGGTTTATCAATCCCACAGCTATCCTTACCCATCCCACAACTATCCTTACCCATCCCACAACTATTCTTACCCATCTCACAACTATCCTTACCAATCCCACAAGCATGCAAATGATTAACCATTTTTTCAAAGTTTTCACCAACACTTTATTAAGTAAATAAAGCCAAGTGTGTGAAGCAAAGATAACCTTTATTAATTAAAGTAAGTAAACTGTCTTAAGTAAACTGTATGACTTTATTAAAAAAGCAAAATGAACCAAGTAAAGTGTCTTAAGCAAAGATAAAGTGAACAGGTAACAACTCAGTCTCTGGCACTATTCTCAGTCAATCTGAGGCATGTCCATGGTCTCAGATGTCGGGTGGGCAGGGACTGTGGAGGTGGCTGTGGCTGGAGTGCTGGTCTGAGGCGCCATTGGGGTGCCTGGCCCGGAGAGTACAACAGGGGATGGTGTGTTCAGGAAGCTCTCAGAGAGCTGACTCAGTCCCGTGAGGTTGAGAGGCCTTTCTTCAAGGACCTGGGATGTCAGGCACAATACTGATGACAGATTTTCTGTTGAGGGGCTTGGCTGTGGGGTGGAGGAAGGAGGAGTGTAGTGGGGCTGTCTGGTCTACAGCTGGGTGAGGTGAGGCGTCTGTGGCGTGCGATGTACCTGGGCCTGGACTGGGAAGGGCTGCCTCTGCTATGGGAAGTCCTAGTACTCGTATCCTTGATAGGTGAGGGGCTGTTGAAAGCCATGGAAGGGCTGTGACATCGCCTGGGGTAGAGGAGCAGTCCTGGAGTGGGTTGGAGCAGGTTCAGCTGGGCCTGGAGGTTGGTGCAGCAGTGCTCTGATCTTCTCCTTCATCACCTGGTACTGGGCCTCGGGCAGGTCCATGAGGGTCTGGCTTACATTCATGATGAAGGGCTTGTGGTTTGAGGATGGTATGTCGCTGTGGACCATCTGAGAGAGAAGATCTGTGTTGGTTTTGATTGTGTCCTTGATCTCCACGAGGACAGTGTGGCTCTGGCCTTCCAGTCTGCCTCTCTGCCTGCTTTCTGTGGAGGTGGAGCTGGGGGTTGGTGTGGATTGCTTCTTCTTGCTCCATTTGAGACAGGGGATCCTCCACGTCCTCCGGTATGGGGATTGCAGCTGTCGGGGGGGGGTCTCTGCCATGGGACCCTCCAAAAACACCTGCCTGGACACAGTAGCTGTCTCCTGGCTGGAAGAGAACTGGCTGTCTGTGGGCTGTCTGAGGGAGAGGGTTGACAGAGGGGCTGCTCCTCGGTGGCGGATCTCACCCTCCAGGAAGCTGCACCTGGCCATGACATAGGTTTCCTGGTCAGTGAGCTTGACAGCGGCCTGGCCAGATTTCTTCAGGTGCAGCTTGCCATACCAGGTGTGCATGTGCTTCCACCATCCCAGGAGTACATCTGCAGTGTAGCCCAGGCTCTCTGCCTTGTCCCTCCACGCTGCTTGCTTTCTCTTGGTGTCACGATAGAGTCTGTGGCCCTTTCTCCAGAAGTACTCGTTCTCCCTCAGCCATTCCAGCACCTCCTCCTCATAGTCCTCAGAAACGGTGTACTGTTTCTACTCACCCTTCTCCTTGCCTTGCCTCTACCTCCCTCTGGCAGGGGCTTCAGGGCCTTCAGCAGCAGGGCTTTGAGGGCCTTGGGGCTGGTCCATCACAGCAGCAGCAGTAGGAGAAGCAGTAGCAGTAGCAGCAGCAGCAGCAGCAGCAGGAGAAGCACCACCAGCAGCAACACCAGCACCTCCAGCAGCAGCAGCAGGAGAAGCACCAGCAGCAGCAACACCAGCAGCACCACCACCAGCAGCAGCAGGAGAAGCACCACCAGCAGCAGCAGCAGAGTCAGTGCCAGGGGATGGGATGGTAGTTCTGTCCTTCTTGCCAGGGCTGGCAGGAGTAGGCACAGGCTTCCTCTTCTTCCCTGACTGACGAACCTTGGTGTTCTTTCAAGATGTCTCTGGCAGCAGGTCTTTCCTCTGAATGGTGACTGCTTGCGAGGTGCATCCTTTTATATCCACGGAGCTGACGCAATTCATCCTCCCCGCATGCGCAATGAATGCTTTGCATCCGCTACGCATCCGCTATGCATCCTATAGGTGTCCGTGATGCATCCACGTCATCCGCTATGCATCCGCTCCTTCTGCTATGCATCCACTTTGCTATTCTCCCCCGGAAGCTCTTCGGATGTGTCATCAGCTTCCATCTGCTTCCATCCACTAGGCTTCCTACGAACACTCACTTAACATCCTCGCTACGTACTACCCCCATCCGTTCCTTTCCGTTCCTTTCCGTTCCTTTCCATTCCTTTCCGTTCTGTTTATGCAAATTTTTGCCACTTTTGAGAGAGGATAACAATGAATGGAGCCACCCCCAAAATTTTGCTCATCTGCTGTGTTCTTTTTGCATACGTTTTGCATACTTCGGCCAGTGTGACCTAGCCTTTACAGAAGAAACATCTCTGTGGCTAATCTGATAGCACCCTGGGCTGAGTTGCACATTGTGTTTCATTCTGCTATGGCTTCAGGCAGCAAAAATATGAAATAGCCATCACTGCCCTTTGGTTATTCTTGTCAATTGAAGGCACATATTTGTCAGTCATTGTTCACACTGGCCTCTTTTAATATAAGTACCATATATTAGTGATATTGTTTAAAATGTACAGTCTGTAAATGAGGAGCAGAGAGAATTGTCTAAACCAGGGCTTGCCAAACTTTTGGACCTCAGGGACCACCAAATTCATAATTTTAAATCCCAGGGACCACTAACCAGTTCTGTGGGTGTGGCCTAATTTGTGGGTGTGGCTTTGTGGTCATGTGACTGCCTGGGCATGGCTTGTATGTAAATATTATAAATATTTATATAAATATTGATTTTTTTTATAAAAAAGAGCAACTTTTACCCAAAATCAGGCAAAGCAAGCAGGCAGATAGAGTTGCTCACAGAATCATTC
The DNA here is from genome assembly GCA_015471245.1 of Laticauda colubrina. NCBI lineage: Eukaryota > Metazoa > Chordata > Lepidosauria > Squamata > Elapidae > Laticauda > Laticauda colubrina. The sequence goes on from BLBF01000025.1 coordinate 16,782,539, forward strand.
ACTGATCTATGTATCTGCCATCAGCTAGCTCAGTCTCTCAAATTTGCTTGCCGTGAGTCTGCACTGAATAATAGAACCTTCTGTCCTAAGGGAGGTTTAGCTGTGCTTAAAAAGCAAGGTTGCCAAGTAAAGAGTGAATGGCCAGGGAAGGTTCCCACAGGCCATATGGGTGGCACAGCCTTGTGTTTCTGCACAGCCCGGATCAATTACTTTGGGGAGGTGCTCTGGGGGTGAGATTTCTCTGCGGCCCACCAACATTTTCTCACGGCCCACCAGTTGGCAACTGATGGTCTAAACTAGCAGTTGCAGAAGAAAGGAGGCCCGCATAATCTCAGATTAAATAATCCAGCCTCACTTCCCATGTCTTCCAAGGTTTCTGCCTTCTTTGAAGGTTAAGTCTGCTAATTTTAAGCTTCATGTAATGTCTTGCAGAAAATTTGCTATCAGTTACAAAGAGGATGAAAGGAAATTACATTGAAGTTTGTAGATACTCTGTTTCTCTCTCCCTCTCTCCCTTTCCCTTTCCCTCTCCTTCTCTCCTCTCTCTCTCTCTCTCTCTCTGTGTGTGTGTGTGTGTGCGCACGCACACACATAACCATGTGTGTTATCATGAATAAAACACTGGTAATCCTTACTTAAGATGAAGTTGTGAAAACAGTGGAAATGAAAGGTAACATTAATGGGAACCTACAACAAATTTTGGTAGCTATTGGAAAAAATAGTAGAAATACAAGATTCCTGAGCTACAATTAATATTATTTCTAAAAGGCTAACAAGGAAGGGATTGTGTGGAACATGTTGACCAATTTATTTGGAATTTCCTTTATTTCCCCTCTGATTACAACATATTCCAATTTAACATAATTATAACAATATCCAAGAAGGTCAAGATTTTAAAAAATAAATAAATCTAGAAGCCCTAGATCCTGCATCAGTTTCTAACCTAAAGTATGAAGTGTATGTCTTTGAATTTCATACCTGTTTGTCCAGAAAAATAATTTGTGGTTGCCTCAGCAGGGGCCTTTCCACCACTCCATTGGAGGGTTGAATCCAAACAGAGATGCTGTATGGACGGACATAGAGGCAACTCCATGAAGTTGGGCTACTTACATTTCTTCATCAAGGAAAAATATATTAAAAAGAAAAGAAAACCATAGTTAATTCTGGTTATTTCAGGAATAATTACATGGTAAGATAGATGGCCAATAAATCTTACAAATAAAGAAATAAAAATTGAAATTGTTGCCAAACACCCAAAGAAAGAATGTGTGAACAATATCCATCTAATTAGCATGCTTCCGAGGTAAAAGAATGTCAAATATCAAATCCAATTAATTTGCAAGGTACAAGAAGTGGCATAGAACTCTGAAGAAACTTTTCCTCTTCCATTACATAGTTCGGGGTATACTTCTAAAATATTGTTCTCATAATGTGCATCACATACAATAGTTCGGTTGACTGTATTTATTTAACAATACTTTGATTCTTTATTTTTTTAGCTGTACCATGCATATAGGCACCCCACTTAGTTTATATTCCAGGAATAAATCTGAAGCACCTTGGGAATATCTTTTGTATTTGAATTAAAAATATGCTTCATTTAGGACCCACATGACCTGACATCCTTTCCAATTCTTTTTGTCATTATCCTTTTTATATATGCTTCTAATCCACTGCTACAGAGTGGTAACTTGGGGTTTGATATTGCCTCAAAATGAAAGTGAAAAGTATAAAAGCTATTTATTCAGTTCTCTTGGTGTTTGCTTTAAAAGGTCTACAAACAATGGATTTATTGAGAGCCAATTTACTTTAGTTTAACTCAATTTCTTCAACAGAATTCCTTTGCATTCTGAAGCTTTTACCACATTCTTTGTGTGCAAGGATTTTGCCCTTGCGAATTACAGTAGGGAGGCAAAATAAAACTGAACTCATTTTTAAATGGCAAGTTTAAACATCTATTACTTTCTGATATAACTATTTAGGAATAATATAGCAGAATAGAAAAGTGGGTTGCAGAATATTAGGAGAGAATTATATATATATGACTTCTTGGAACTACTGTTGAAATTTATCATATATAAACAGAAAAACTATTTTAGTGAGCCATGTAATTTAACAGATTTTCCCCCCAGTTGCAGTAGTCATATTAAAAAAGAATTTTTTGTTCAAGAAAATAGTTTCAATGTGAGTCAGTTCTATCAGCCCTCAATAAGAATGTCAATACATCATTTTATTTCTCCTGTCTCCACCTAAAAAGCACTTGAAAGCCAAGGACTATAACTAACTGACTATAAATCATTAGGGAATACACAGGGTGGTTATTATCCTTGTTATTTGAGAGTAAACATTAAGTACCTGGAGCTGCTATCTGAAGGAAAGAATTTGGGAATCCCATTGCCTTTGCAAAGGCAGAAAAATAGTATTATGGATTTTAATACCAAATGGCTTTATCTATTCAAATATAATTTCTAGTATTATGAATTCATTATAGAGAATGAAAATAGAAAGCAGTTACAGAGATGGGGAAACAGAGAAAGAGAGACAGAGAGATCCACTACTATTGCAGAGAGAGAGAAAGAACAGATGAAAAATAAATGCGGTGTATTAAATTTAAAAACATGATTGAGCAGTAAATTTTAAATGCATATATAGATGGATACTTTTCTGTAAGGATTTCAAGGACAAACTCATGGGGCAAGAATGAGACATTCCTTCCAATTCCAAACCCTTTAGACTTCCTCTAGCTTTACCAAGCAGGATGAGTTCCTTGCATCCAATCTAATCCTTTCATGAATTAATAGATTGCTGCTCTTTTTTGCTATATCTACTGATCTTTATAAATTGAACAGAAAGTACCAATTTTTCTTCCATCTTCTTGTGAAAATGATAGTGCCCTCTGGTGGCAGAATGCATTTTGCACTTGCAAATTTGCTTTAAACTCAGTATAAGAATTGCAATGACCTTCTTGCTTCTTTTGTTTCTCTGTCTCTTTAAAAACTGTTTTAATCTCACATTAAGATGTAATTCTTTTATGTATATTGAGAATTCATACTGAAATTAGTATGATGGAATCTGAATGGAAGGAGAGGGAATTCTGGAAACTGGATTTACCATCTTTCTCAAGCCAATTGCTTTAAGTTTCCAAGACATTTCTTTTTTGAGATGAAGCAAATGAGATTAAGGACTAAATTCAGTAGTAATGGACTGGAAGACAATCTCTTCCCTATTTGTAAAGGCCTAAAAATTTTAATAACATTAATACAAGGTTTAGATGAAGCATTTGATTTTTAATGTTTCCCTTTAATTTGGATTTTATACACACACATACACACACACTACCTTAACTATTCTATCAAGAATGAAAGATACTGCTTTCACTTGTACATAGGCATTCATATTAAATTACAATCCATATTATGTATAGATTCAGGGCAGAGATAAATAATACAGGTAGACTTATTTGATGCAGCTCTTTTGGATTCAGGCAATTGATTCATATCATATTTGAAGGCTAAGTTTTAAAAAGCCAAGAAACCAATGTTAGCCAAATAAGGTATTAGATACATTCACTGAACAAGAAAATTCCTATAGGATGTTCTATATTCCTGATCAGTTTGTCCAGTTGTTGGTTAGACTCCTTTCTTTAATTCTATTAGTCTTTCTTAGGAGGCAAAAGTGCCATCAGTCTATCTTGTATTGACTAAAACCATTTTTTCTGGGGTGTGTGTGTGTGTTTCCCCTTCATCTTCTTCTTGGTGCTAGACATATTTTCTCATTCTAAGGTTTGGGTGATAATGGAAAGAACAATAATTGTATTTACAAATGAGCTTCAGAACAAATGAGTTTGTTCCCACGGTAGAATTCCACCTCCCTCTGTCTCTCACCCCAGAGTGGTCTGTCCCTTCCAGCCATTCTGCGGTTGCTAATGGTAACCAGATGGCCCCTTTTCTGCTCCCTCAAAGCATTAAGTTTAATTCAAATTCTATGTTGTACAGATTAACAAAATTGTGGTTTACTCTGACAGTTTTACAGGCCTAAATATCTAATTTGGACTCTTAAAAAGTGGATCCAGGCAGGTCTCTACTTTGCCCCTTAAATTTAGCACCCTAGGAACAATAACTTATTAAACATAAACAGGATTATGCCATGGGAGAGAATGTGCCAATTGGTGCAGCAGCGTATCCCAAGGTAATACCGCTTTTAAACTCTGCACAAACTCCCTAACAGTTTCCTAACCTAAAACTAGACCGTAGGTGGTAGAATTTTTTACGATATGTTATAATAGTGCAATAAATCTGTTAGCTTAAAATCGAATCTCCGTGGCCTTTTAGAGAAATCATCATTAAATGCAAGACCCTCTTAATGATGCCATCTTGGTGAAATTGTTTAATCTGCAAAGAGGGTGAAAGGTCACCAAATGAATTTTTTATAATACATCAACTTGACACGCAATAGGGAAAACTGTAATAGATAAAAGCAAAGGAAAAGGGCACTGTCTTCTTCTGATAGGTCAACAGCAGCCAAGAGAGTCACTCATCCTTCCACTTTTCCCTCACTGCTCTTCTCCTTTCCCATTTAATATGGACACCCAATTAATACCTCAGTACCATAGACAACCTCATTTTAGGTGAATTATAGCCATTTCTTTCCCCCTTCCCTGAAATGAAAGTGATCACAATACATCATAGCATTGTGTGAATTAACGCTAATTGATTCCAGTTACCAAGCATCGATGGGCCACTTATATAACCTGGGCCTTATTGGGAGCTGGAAGGGATGGAAGGAAGATTAGATTGCAAGGTCCGTTGCTTTGACGACGGCAGTCAGCTGACACCTTGTTAGGTGGTTGTACGCTTCTATTGCAAGCCCCAGTGGGGTCGTCAGTAAACTGGAGTGATGTCCAAACATCATTACATGCTGCTTCGATATTAAAGCAAAGGGATTAGCACCTTATTGCAAGCAACCTGGATTTGTCATTGTGCTGTCCTTATCCAATTTCTAGCTGATAATGTGGCTATGGCCTGCAGACACAAGGTCCTCCAGCAAAGATATAAAAAAATTCCAACTGCCCAACAGCTAAAGTATTTAACCCTTCACCTGCTGTGCTTTCAGCCAATTAGCTATTGCTTTCTTTGAAGAGTTGTGCTAGGCAGCAGGCTGTGGCAAATGTCATATGGTCCCTGACGCCCTCCACTGTGCCTTAATTTCAGGTTGCTTCACTAATTTCTCTAAATTAGCACATAGAGATGCAGTTCCTCTTCTCATAGGTCAAATGTATGTTGCTGTTAACACATGTTGACTTCTGATATAGATTTTTAGTTTACTGAATCAAAGAGGTTTGAAAAGTTCTCATGTCAGAATGTATTCCTATTACAGCTGTAATTTTATTTTATTTTTTTCCCTCGAGGTGCACTTTTTTTATAGTTTGCACCCACTCTGGACCATTGTAAAATTAGTCCGGTACATGAAATGATAATGACAAAATAAGTGTGCAAAAATTGTTAAATGAATTTATTATCTCAAGTGCCTCTATGCATCTAAAAGGAATCTTCCACAAGATTTAGAACTATGCCCATGTCTCATAAATGCAATAGTAATGATAACAACACAAGGATAGGATTTTGAATGTGGTAGTTTGGGTTTACCCTTAATTTAGAACTTCATATGAGTAAATCATAAGGAGAAGGTTGCAATAGGACTTAGTTAATTAAAGAAGAAGCATACACTGCTTCTTTTCTGCATTGCTTCTTTCCTGAATTTTGATCACAATTTGGCAAAGCTACAAGAGGAGATCAGGAAAAAAAAATAGCTTGGAGTCTGAGTTCCTATTAAGTTTAATAGATTAATAGCTGACACTGATTGTTTTATAGCTATGAAATGGGGAAATATCTATTATTAAGCAGATGCAGGCTGATATAGCTTTGTTATAGATAAGTGTATATCAGCATTTCTGATTCCAAAATTTAGAAGAGATATAAACTACAAATTAACATGGTCATTTTTAAATGAATAAAGCATAAAGAAATCCAGCAAAATTATATAAAAACAAATACATGAATTTTCAAGAAGAATTAATTTGCATTAGCAAAGTCTCCCCATAAGATCTGGCACCATTTAGGGAAAGAATGTTTGGCCCAAGGGAATTAAAGAGAGTTCACAGTTAATCTGGTCCAAATAAAAAACACCTGTGGCTCAAAATATGTTGAGTAATACTGAATCCAGAAAGAAGGCCTTTTAAATTAACAATACTGCTGGTGCCAAATATATCCAAATCATATTCTTGTTAGGGAATAATACTGCAAAGAAAAGTGCTGCATCTGCCCAAGTCTTTGGACATCTTTGGAGGTCTTCCTTGTGGATCTCTCAACTAAATGAAGTTGGGCAAAAGCTACAAGGAACAGAGCTTTCTTGGCTGTGCCATTACCAGGGAAGCATGCCCACAATTGTGTCAGTAAGAAAAGAAAACATTGCTGTTCTCACATGCATTGCTATAGTTTTCAAATTGGCTTGATTTTAAGTCCTTTCAAATTCAAATGTATAAGTTTTTTTTTAAATCTTTGAGTCAGGGGCAGCATTTTCAGAAATGGTTGCCATTGCCTCTTCCTTGGGCTGAGCAGGAGTGATTCACTCAAGGTGACCTGGCTTTCATCTGCCACCAGATCAAACTGACTTTTTAGTATATGGTCCTTGGAGTCAACCCTGATACCTGGTTATTGGAAGAACAGCATCATGTGATTTTGTGACTGAAGAAATGGCACTTTCCTAAGAATGAGTGAAAGTGACCGGCCCAAAGTGACTTTTATGACTAAAGCAGGACTAGAAATCATCGTTTCCCAACTTCTATTCCAGTGCCTTTCATCATTACATCAAACTGGTCATCTTCTATTATTTATTAATTGCATTTCATTATCCCACAATGTAACTCTCTTACGTTAACATTTAATGTTTTTAGGCATACTATAATCCAACCAGAAAAGTATGGCTGTTGAAGAGATTAAAAACATTATAAATAAAGGAGTATCAGGTAGTGCATAAAAATAATCCAGTGATTCCTAATTTAGTTCAAAAAAGATTAAGTAGTTTGTCTATGACATACCCAGTTAATTAACTGCTCCAACTATTTTAATGGTGATATTTGTGGAACTTTTAAGAAAAAGACTTTTGCTCAAGACTCAGAGGCAAAGAATGTAACAAGCTGCAACCACTATCTCCATTTCTCAATTGAACTCCATCATGGCTGCCATAGAGATGTCACAACCATCCAAGAAGCCATTGTTATAATGTACATTAATTTCTTCCTTTTGAACTACTTCTCTTTTATCAATAAATGTATCATTGCATAAGGGGTGTTTTGTCTAAATTCTTTTGTCATAATTAGATTGCTCTGAAATGATGTTTGTGATGCTACACAGCAATCTCCACAGTGCAGAACTTTTAACCTATGATACCTATTGCTGAAGTGTGAAATTCTGAGCAAATAATCAGAATGGGCAGATTGCTGTTTTGTACTTCATCATACTACTGTGTCAAAAACTTTGTCCCAGGACCTATCTTTAGTAGTATCATTGGTAAACAGTTGGCCAACAATAATAGTTGATCACATGGGTTTGAATATGTTACTGAATCCTTGTAGGGAACTTCTATAGAATGGGTGATCATATCCAGTCTACTACAAAGAGGTGGGCAAGGAATATGTTGAATGACAAATAAAATAAATTTTAAAATGTAAAATAATAAAGGTGACTTTATGACTTCATCTCCCAGAATTCCTCAGTGAGCCGTACAAGGTTCCCCATCCCTGGCCTACTGGTTTTTCGGTTGGGGGGAAATCAATTTTTGACTTGAATGGGACTGTTTAATATACAAATGTAATATATCCTACATTTGTATATTAAACAATCTCATTCAAGTCAAAAATTGATTTCCCCCTCAACTGAAAAACCAGTAGGCCAGGGATGGGGAATCTTTTTTGGCTCACTCAGGAATTCTGGGAGTTGAAGTTCATAAGTAATAGAAGAGCCAAGTTTCCCTACCCCTGGATTAGATGATAGATAGATAGATAGATAGATAGATAGATAGATAGATAGATAGAT
>BLBF01000025.1:16802096-16832127 GCA_015471245.1 Laticauda colubrina
CGCCCATCTGATGCGGGATAGCAGATACCGCAAGATTGAGAGCATCTTGGCAATGTTTCAATGAGGTCCCATTCACCATCTTCAGGCTGGTGCTTTTGCTTCATGCTTGTGTGAGCAAAGCATGATCAGAGCTGCCATTTCGCTATATATACTGGTGGGGAGGTTGGCTGTGTTGTCTTTTCTTGATTGGTTGATGGGGTTGATGTTTGCAGATTGGCAAACATATGTTCTTATGAAAAAGCCAGCTCGTGCTCGCACAAGAACGAAGCCAAAAGCACCAGCTTGGTGAGTGGGACCTCATCGAAACGTTGCCAAGATGCTGTCATTTATTCAGAAGCCATCCATTTACTCGGAACCAAGCTTCACTAAAAGCCTCCAATACAGGAAACATAATGTTGCCAACCAATCAAGACAAAAAAAGCCACAAAACAGACAGAAGAAATTAGAAACACCAATCAAGCAGAATACAGCAAACTCCAAGACCAATAAACACAGACCAAGACTCCCAACCAATCAGGATGAAGAAAAAACCATTCTGGCACAGCAGTAGGCTAGCCTCAAATTTAAAACTGAAACGGCTGTGATAGTCTGACCCACAGACAAACTCAATACAGAAGCCTGATGATGGCAGACGAGATTCTGCCACAACGTTGCTACAACTTTAAAAGCACAACTATGATGACTTGGGAAAATACCCGAACAAAGCTGAATACCATACATGTAAGTACCCACGAAAACTTAAGAAAATATATATATATTGATTTGTCTGTTTTAAATGTATGTCAAATAAATGTTTTTTTCTATATTAAAAAAAAATAAAAAAGTAGGAGTCCCCTTATTGCAGAAGACATCACTTGGAGTCTGAAATAATATAATTACACCAAATGTCTTTACACTAATGTAATTACACTAAATGTCTATTCAAGTTGTAAAGCCCCATCCATGCCTAGAGAACAGTCAAGGCAGCTAATTGTTAAACATAATTTTTTTTTTCTAATTCACATCTGAATAATAACTCACTATATAAAGCCATGTAGTTCTTAATATCTGTTGGTTGGCTCTCCTTTTTTTGAAACTGGTGTAATATTTTCATCATTTCTTTTGAAAGATAGGTATTTGCCTTGATAAAAGGAAAAACCAATGAAAAGGGGACACCCTGAAGTAGAATCAGTTTTAATTTTAATGATTGGAAAGCCAAGAGGGTTAGATTTAAGTTCTCCACTGACTCTAGTATCATAGCCAATCTCAAATTCCTGTAACTGCTGGTGCGCTGTGGAGCAACAGTAGTATTCAGACACCAAGAAGCCTAGAAACTTAAATGTTTATGAGGCAAATAATATAGAGGACCTGTGAGGTGGGGAGGTCATTGTACCTGAAAATGTTAAATTAAAGCAATGTAAGTCAATCAGTTGGGGATAAAAGACAATGTGTGGCAATTAGTATGAATAGGTGATGTCAGAGGGGAGACTGGCTAAGCCAGGGGGAGAAGTGAAGTGGAGAATTTATCTGGAATCTTTAGTTGGCACAAGAAAGTAGGGTCCAATCTTATCTAGTCTGGCCAGGTGCAGATTTGCCAGTCTGGGAAGATTCTTGTGAAACAGGCATGAGCAATAAAGTAGCTGATTGAACTCTTCATGTGTGGATCTAGTCGTTCGTATTTGACAGGTGGAGATACAATAATTCAAAAATCATTTTTTGTCTTATGGTTGGAATGCATTTTGATAAATCTGCAGCCTGATTAAAACATCTTCCAATGCAATTAGTCCTTCATTGTTTCCTCATAAGCAGCTTTCTTCTGCATCTTGAGCTGAAAATACCCAAAGTCTTCATCTTTTCTGTGTCACAAAGTTTTAATGTTCTAATGTTCACAGAGTTTTAATGTTTAATGTTTAATGTTCCTCTCCAGTTATTTCTGCTTTAATTTAACCTAAAGCTTACCAGTTTATTTTGACATACCCAGAGACACGCAAAGCTGCCTCCAGCCCTTTCTCCAGTTCTTATTGGTTGCTTCCCACAACAGAATGCAAAAGTGCATTCTTTTCAAATGCACTACGAAGCCGTGGCTTCTTCGCATGATAACACATCACTTCTGTTTTGAGGATGAAGCTTTGATTTCATTGGATGCCAGATCTAAAAACAAATGAGGGTTGTGCTCCAAGCTGCTCCAAGCCATAGCTATAATGGGATTTGAATGGGAAGTCCTGGATACAATAAATCTGTGCCATATGTGACTATTTCCTGTGTCAGTTCCTTTCTCATAACCAGTGGTCTTTCCCCCCAACTTCCCCCCCCCCCAATCTCTTCCTTTCTTTCCCTTTCATGACCCCACACCAGGACTCTGAAATCTTGCATGGCTGCTTATCCGCCTGGGGCCCTTCCACAGCAGTTGCATAAATAAATGAATTTGACAGCAAACATCATAACAGTTAGCAAGAGTGTGTGTACTCACCACCACTGCAGCTTTGCTAGAGAAATGGAAGAGGAAGGAGTTTGTTTGTTACTACAAAACAAAAGTATGCTCTTTGACAAGCAATGAAAGAATTAGTCAAATAAACTTGCAAGGAATTGTTACCATGTTTTGCTTTAAAGCAAGAAGATTTTGAGACTCTCATCTCCAAATGTACCTTCTCTCTATCTCTTTCTAGGTGGTAAACTGTGGAAAGGGGAATAAATTCTCAATTGAAGGTTTCTGGAATACACATTTCCCCAGGTTGAAAACATTAAGTCAAACTCAGTCCTTCCTAAACAGGTCCAAAATAAAATGGGATTCATCACACATACACCCACTCCTGCCAACTACAACAGAAACTTTTCTCAAATAAGCATCTTTGGAAAGTGAAGATGATGTAGTCACTAAAAATGGTGCTCAAGGCAAAAGAATCTTGTCTGTCCTAGCATTCCAAACTGAGCTGGAAGAAAAATGATGCAGGAATGTTTGTGAGAGTGATCTTTACTTAAAGACAGCCAGGAAAGAGCTTCTGCCTGTAGCGATTGTTGATTACTCATCTCATTCTTATCAAAGATAAGGTATCTTTTCTGAGGAAGGTGAAAATAGGCAGAGAGTGTACAGATGCTATAAGACAAGCTGCCTATTCTGCATACATTTCTTGTGATTATATGTGAAGTAATTGAAAAAATGTCATAGTTTTCTCAGCACTTTCAAAGGAAAAGGGTTTTTTTCCCCTCAAAAAGAAAAGAAAAAAAATCAGTATAGTTTTGGTTTTTGATTTTTTTTTTTTGCTAGAGGGAGTTCTCTCATCACTAATAAATGATCCTGTTCCTTTACAAAAATAAAGTCTGGAAATCAAATGTTTGCTCCAGAATGGAAATGTTATGTTTAGTTATTCGAGAATCCTTCTCTGTTAACATAGTGTACCATGAATGAGAACAAAAGCATGTGAAATGCCCACAAGCTTAACCACAAAATGTAAACCAGTAATCACAGATGATCCAAAACCACTGTTCCTGGATCTGACTCCAGATATTTACAAAAGAACATCAATTTATAGTTTTTACAAAACATAGACTACCTTTACAATGGGATTAACACTTATATTTTCTAAACAAAAATTCAAAGTATAAGGAGGGCAGTCTCAAACTAGTGCTTACAACATCAGAACCACATTCAAATATCCTATCTAAGGTGCAATTTGGGCTAGGCTGTTTGTTGTCAACAACAAATAAATGAACAATATTCAATGCAAACTATTAATATTCCTAATGCAGTGCGAATAGAATGCTCTGCATATTAAATAAAGAAATATTGAAATCAATATCATTTAGTTTATATCGCAAAATTTCTCTGATCTTCCATTCTATGCAACAACAACAACAACAACAAGTATTGGGTTTCTTTTTTGTCAGATCATCATTCCATTTATGTCAGTAACGTATGGCCATTTCACAATACTTCCACAACTATGGTGGTGGGGTGAATTATTATTTCTTGTCCCCTTGCTTTTACTGCATTCACATACATATGGTTATCAAACAGCTGAGCTCCTGTATTTCCCCTTGTGTCTTGCCTATTTCAGAAAATACAACCTTAACATAAAAGTGGCATTATTTTGAGTTTTGAAAGGAGTGAATCTTTATGGGCATCAATGTATTGGAAAAGAAAATCTATTACTACTTCACAACCTTCTTTTTCTCTCCTTCACCCTAATGCCAACAATTCTTGCTTAGGTTGGTTATCAAATTATCCAAAAGGCTGGAAAGAAAAGAAGAATCTTTTCCTTTTACTAATCACTTCCCACAAGATTATTATTTCTAGAGCTGCCTATCTCCCAGAAATTACTCTGGGCAGCAAGCAAAGATTAAAACTACCACCATAACATATCACACATGATGTCTTGGTTAAAACAACAACCAGCAAAACAAAAAAAGCACTTCACTAGAATTGTTCAACTAACTTTGTAGCCCAGAATTTCTGGAGAAATAGGCAGGCCTATGAAGGGTTAACAGGGTCAGATCCTAGCTTTCATATCACCAACCCAAATAAGAGAACCAGTGTGGTATAATGGTTAAAGTGGTTAACAAACAAATGCATAAGTAAATGCCTTGGGCTTTAGGGTTAGGAACTGTTCAGTAGAGTTATGTGGAGCTGCCACTTCTACTGGATTCCTCTACGTTTCCTTCCCCCTGACGATTCATGCAGTCTGAAAAAATCCCAACTTTTGAAGAACAAGCTACTATTTCCACCAGTACTATGTTTTTAATATTTGTGTTATGCACAGTTTCAATATTTTGAAAATAATACATAATATTTGTAAGAAATTCAAAAAATGTCTTAATGTTCATGATGATTTTGGAAAAGAATGTGTAGGGCTGAAAAACATTCACTTATGCTGGTTTTAAACCTAATTACTTATCTGGATAGAAGATTGCTTTACAATCCCTAATGTTATATTTTGAGCTGGAAGTGTGCAGCTATGGTCTCTAATCATTGCATGTTTGGTACTCCTGCATCCTTCCTAATGTGATCTTTTAATGCTGCTTTTCAATTCCTACCAGAATAAAACAGTTTTGTCTGCAATGAAATGGAAAGTTAAAGCACAGCTTTTCTCCCCATAGCAGCTTGAATAGGCGTGGCACAAATAATGATCAGATTTCATTTCTGCCATTACATTGCCCAGTTGAAGGCAATAGAGACAAAACTTGATTGCCTTTACCACCGATACAATCGTAATTCATGCATTAGTTGGACAGAACATTGCAGGGTGTTTGCACATAGAAAACCAGACTCCTTAATAACAAAGCAAACAATTATATTAATAATATGCCATGTTTCGTAATTGCTATTCCACATATAACTTACACTAGTAGAATAATCAATCTGGAATTGCCTGCAGGAATAAACTTTAGAAAATGTCACAGTATCTTCTTGATTATAGAATTTGACTTTTGCCTCTCTAGGTCCTCAGTAGTTATTTTTGCCCCCATTAGGTAGGCAATTGGCAACTTTCTGACCTCTGAGATGTGAATCCAGGTTTGGGGGCCAATATCCAGTGAACTTTGACACTCTTCATGCTAACATTATAAACTTATCAAAATGCTTAATGTATGAGAATCTTTATAAGATTCCCCAAGACTAAAGTGCTCCCTTTTTAAGATTTTACACTTTAGGCTTAATTCTATTGTTAAATGTTTTTAGTGGAGCTCTCAAAAAGCCAAGCAAACTTGTACAAGTTGATAGTTACAAACAATTGGGGCTTATGGATGCTGAGGTCCTACACATTTGGGGCATAATCAAGTTGGAGGAACTGGTCCAAGACTTAATTGATTTTATTGTCCAAAGTGGCAACAAAAACAAACAAACAAACAAACAAACAAACAAACAAATAAATAAATAAATAAATAAATAAATAAGACAGTCATTGACCAAGCTTGTCATCCATTGATACCAATTGTGTGTGTGTGTGTGTGTGTGTGTGTGTGTGTATCTATAGTGATTTCGAAGAAGTTGTTTTACAAATTAGTCATGTGCAAAGCTAAATTTTGTGGGTAACTCAGAAAGACTCCATGAATTGTGTTTTGTTATTTTACTTAAGAATGTACACTTTGTCTTTCCAGCCAAAGATGCTTGTTTGCAGTGAAAATTAGAAGCAATGCAGTCAAGTTTCATGTCCTGGAGCAGTTGGTGTACTGAAACTATTTGGCATTCTGTACATTTTCTTTGAAATGAGAAAATTGCATATGATCTAAAAGTATATTGGACCAAAATATATGACTTCTCTTCTGCAAACAAATAATAACCATTTTAGTTCAATAGAAAATAAAGGCAAAATTTCTATTACTAGCTCTAATCAACGGATTTTGAGGATCAGAATTTCTTACAAATGCCAAAAAATAGCCTACAACAATTACAGATAGAGAAAGCTAAATAGGAAAACAGTGAAAAGGAAAACTTTGAGATTCTGATGAATTTTGAGGATCAGAATTGTGTCTATATGTTTTCAAAATTTCTTTCAGCTGAAGGTGCAGAATAGTTTAAAAAGTGTTGACATGTTTTTGTCTTATACTGTTAGGTATCTATGTGAAAAGAACTCTTCAAAAAAACAATTTAAGATTTCTAGATGCATCATTATGGTAGTATATTTTTATTAGGATTTATAAACAGCAAGCAAAGTCTGTCACAGAAGGAAGAGAAACTCTTTTTTTAATTAAAAAAACCTTCTGAAACATGTCACCTACTAAAGAAGTACTTACCATAGAAGATGAAAACTAATACTCTAAGGAATTTGGCTTGCTTATTTATAATTTAACAATAAATAAATGAATATTTTATACAGTGTCAACTATCTCGGTTTGTTCATCTATAGTAACAATTTGAATCCTAGCACACAAAACTGAAATGATGCCTGGAATGATTCCTGATGCCGATGCCTGCACTTCCTGTTCTCTATCTTCCCAAATTAAGTTGGGAGTCAAGCATCAAGTATTAGATAACCAAAAACTCCGATAGCAGCAGCGGCCCTGAGCAAACCCTTTCCTGACACCCTCAGTTCTTTGGGATACTTTCAGCAATAGTGACAATCAGCAGTGCTTTCTATTAGCAAACTACTAATAGTTGAACCTCATAACTGCATGGGAAGGCCCAAATCTGGAAATGGGAAGGGAGGAAATCATAGAAGAAATGCCCAGACCGCAGAAACATGGGTTTGATGTGTCAGAAGTGTAACAGATGGATGCTAAAAAAACACATACATTTTGATGGGCAGAAAGACAAACTCAAGATTCTGAAAATATTCCACATTTGGGATCACCAACATTCCATTCCAAATTGCAGTCTTAACATTTATTGCATAGCAATTCTCTAATAAAGAGAAATTCTGCTCCTATCCTCAGTCCCTGGAAGTTTTCCTCAGCACAGTATGGCTTACTCTGGGATTCCTTTCACCATATTGTATATCAGGAGCTGGCTGAACATTCAGGTGAAGTCTTTTAAAACATGCCTAACTTGGCAAACATGAGTCAAGCTTCCAATACTCTATTTCTGCAGAGCACAACAGATATAAAGGCCCTGTCACACTGGCCGACGGATGCAAAACGTTTGTAAAAAGGACACAGCGGATGAGCAAAATGTTCCATCCGTTGTTATCCGCTCTCAAAAGTGCCCCGAATTTGCATAACCAGAGCGGACAACACGGAAAGGAACGGATGGGGGGAGGACATAGGGCGGATGGAAAGTGGATGCTCCACGGAAGCCTAGCGGATGGAAGCGGATGGAAGCAGATGGCACATCTGCAAGGCTTCTGGGGGAGCACAGCAAAGCGGACGTGGAACGGAAAGAGCGGATGCTGAGCGGATGCCAAGCGGATGAAGCGGATGCAGAGCGGAAGCCTAGCAGATGCCTAGCAGATGCCTAGTGTTCACTGCGCATGCGGGCAGGATGCATTGCGTCAGCCCCACAGATATAAAGGGAAGCAGCTCGCAAGCAGGTCACCATTCAGAGGAAAGACCTGCTTCCAGACACAGCTTGCCAGCCAGCCAGCCAGCCAGCAACCCAACAACCATGGGGAAGAAACGGAAGCCTCTGCCATCTGCTGCCAGCCCTGGCAAGAGGGACAGGGCCACCCTCCCACCCCCTGGCCCTGACTCTGCTTCTGCTGGGGCTTCTGCTGCCCGTGATCGATCTTCTGGTGCTGGGGTTTCTGCTGATGCTGCTTCTGGAGATGGTGCTTCTGCTGATGCTGCTTCTGGTGGTGGTGCTTCTGCTGGTGTTTACTCTGCTGATGCTGTTTTTGGTGGTGGTGCTTCTGCTGATGCTGCTTCTGGTGGTGGTGCTTCTGCTGGTGCTTACTCTGCTGGCACTGCTCCTGCTGCTGCTGCTTCTGCTGGTGCTTACTCTGCTGGCACTGCTCCTGGTCCTGCTGGCCCTGCTGATGCTTACTCTGCTGGCGCTGCTCCTGGCCCTGCTGGTCCTGCTCGTGCTCCTGGTCCTGCTGGTGCTGCTGGTGCTGCTGGTGCTCCTGGTCCTGCTGGTGCTGCTGGTCCTCTGCTGCTGCTGGTCCTGCTGGTCCTGCTGGTCCTGCTTTTGCTGCTACTGTTGTTGCTGCTGCTGCTGGTGGTGGTGGTGTGGAGGAGCAGACCCTACAACCTCGAAGCCCTTCTGATGAGGGCCCATATGGCCCTGCCAAAGGGAGGAAGAGGCAGACGCATGAACTGGAGAGGAGGCAATACACCATAGAAGAGGAACATGAGGAGGAGGTGCTGGAATGGCTGAGGGAGAATGAATATCTTTGGCGGAAGGGACACAGGCTCTATTGAGACACCAAGAGGAAGCAGGCTGCTTGGAGAGAGAAGGCGGAGAGCCTGGGCTATACTTCGAAGGTGCTCCTCAGCTGGTGGAAGCACATGCACACCTGGTACGGGAAGCTGCACCTCAAGAAATCTGGCCAGGCCGCGGTCAAGCTGACGGACCGGGAGACCTACATGATGGCCAAGTGCAGCTTCTTGGAGGGTGAGATCTGCCACCGAGGAGCCGCCCCTCTCACAACCCCCTCTCTCAGGCAGCCTGCTGAGAGCCAGTCCTCTTCTGGCAAAGAGTCAGCTCCTGTGTCCAGGTAGGTATCTGTGGAGCGTGCCACGACGGAGACCCCCCCGACAGCTGTACTACCCATGGCGGAGCGCGTGGAGGACCCCCTGACGCAGTGGGAGAAAGGAGACAGCACTTCCACCATAGCCCAACCCGCATCCACCCCCAGCTCCACCACAGAAAGGCAGAGAGGCAGACCGGAGGGGCAGGGCCACATTGTCCTGCTGGAGATAAGACACACCATCAGGAGCAGCGTAGATCTCCTCTCTCAGCTGGTACAAACCGATGCCCCATCCCCCAACCGCAAGCCCTTCCTCACCTACATCAACCAGACCCTCATGAACATGTCGGAACCCCAGTACCAGGTGGTGAAGGACAGGATCACCAATCTTCTTCACAACCCTCCAGACCAAGATGAGCCTGCTCCCACCCAGTCCAGGTCTGCTCCTCCACCCCAGGTGATGTCACTGCCCTTCCAAGGCTTTCCGCAGGCCCTCCCCTACCAAGGCTACGGCTATCAGGAGGTCCAGCAGCACAGGCAGCCCTTCCCAGTCCAGGCACAGGTACATCGGATGCCACCGGTGCCACCGATGCCACCGGTGCCACCGATGCCACTGATGCCAGTCCTCACCCAGCTGCAGACCGGAAAGCCCCACTACACTGCTCCTTCCTCCATCCCACAGCCAAGCCCGGCTGCAGTACATCTGTCATCGGTATTGGGGCTGACACCCCATGTCATGGAGGAAGGGGCTCTCAACATCACAGGGCTGAGCCAGCTGCTGAGAGCTTCCTCAACACACTGTCTCCTGTTGTCCTCTCAGGGCAAGGCACCCCAGTGGCGCCTCAGACCAGCACTCCAGCAGCAGCCACCTCCACAGCACCTGGACCCTTCACCTCTGATACTGGGCACGCCTCAGAGTGACCAAGAAGAGTGTCAGAGACTGAGTGGCTACCTGTTGACTTTATTTTTGCTTTGGACACTTGACTTGGGTCATTTTTCTTTTACAGCTTGTTATTAATAAAGATTATCTTTGCTTCACACACTTACTTAATTTATTTTTGTCAATAAAGTCTTGGTGGAAACTTTTAGAAATGGCTTAAGCCTTTGCATGCTTGTGGGATGGGTAAGGATAGCAGTGGGATGGGCAGGGATACCTGTGGGATGGGTTATAGCTGTGGGATGGGTTAGGATAGCAGTGGGATGGGCAGGGATACCTTTGGGATGGGTAATAGCTGTGGGATGGGCAGGGATACCTGTGGGGTGGGCAGGGATACCTTTGGAATGGGTAATAGCTGTGGGATAGATAAACCTCCAGTGCAAGCATAGTGGGACTGTATGGCCCACCCTCCCAGGTGCCACACCTATGGTCCTTTATTATCAATAATAATGTAATCAATCATCCACACGTATCAACATAAACACAACTCTTTATTAAATGCCCTGTTCATTGTAGGCCCACCCAACATACATGGCCTAATCTCATCAGTGTGATGAGACAGGCTGAAGGAAGCATCCATTAATCATCTATCATCCTGTCTTGCCACTCCACTGCTCCAGCGGGGGAATTGCACCAGTGTCTCAGGAGGTTGCGCTGCTTCTTCCCTTCACGTGAGGCTCTGTTGGGGCCTTGCACATCCTCAGTGTCTATCAGGTTTCGCCCTTGCCTCCATTCCCCAGGCTCCATGTCCCCATTGCCTTGTTGGAGGTCCACAAGCCTGTTCTGCAACACTGGGTAGCGGGTGCGCATGAGATTGTGCAGGATGCAGCAAGCTTCCACGATCCACCTCACAGTCTGTGGGCGATGCTGCATGGTGGTGAGAAGTTCCTGGAACCTGTTGGCCAGGATGCCAAAGGCGTTTTCCACCACCCGTCTTGCCCTGAACAGCCTGTAGTTGAAGATCCTCTCTTCACGGGTGAGGAGTCTGGAAGTGTAGGGCTTCGTGAGGTAGGTTCTGAGGGAGAAGGCATCATCCCCCACGATGAAGTGGGGCACATCTTGCGTGTCGTTGGGCAGGGGGTCTGGATCTGGGAAGCCCACGATGAGGTTGCCTTCCAGCTCCTCCTTGAGGTGACTGGTGTTGTATATATGGGCATCTGAAGATGAGCCGTTGCCTGAAGCATTGATGTACATGAACTTGTAGTCAGCATCAACCATGGTGAAGAGGATGATGCTGAAGAAGCCCTTGTAGTTGAAATAAGTGGAGCCCGACTTGGCTGGAGCTTTGCAGGCCACGTGCTTGCCATCTATGGCTCCAACGGTGTGGGGGAAGTTCCACCTCTGATACCACTGCTCTGCAACTTTCTTCCAGCCTTCTTCACTGGAGGGGCACTGGAGGAGCTACTCCAGGT
Source organism: Laticauda colubrina (assembly GCA_015471245.1). NCBI lineage: Eukaryota > Metazoa > Chordata > Lepidosauria > Squamata > Elapidae > Laticauda > Laticauda colubrina. The sequence goes on from BLBF01000025.1 coordinate 16,813,484, forward strand.
ATTCTTCGATGATGGCCTGCACCACATCTCTGACCATAATGCTCATGGTGTTGTGTGGCACCCTCCAGCCGTACTGCATGCTCCTATAGGTGGTCCCTGAGGCCAGGTGCCGCCTCCTTTTCTTCCCTTTTGAAGGTATTTTCTTAGAAAATATGGAACCTTTCCAATGGACAAAATACCAGTCCTTTCTTTGCCAAATATCACTGCTTCCTTTTTAACTCTTATAGATCTCAAAAGCAACTATGTGAATTGGAAACAGCCTCTCAAAGCTGTACTTCTATTCTTTTACAGTTAAATTTGCCATCACCTCACCAATAGTCTCTCCAATCCCATTCCTGCCAAAATTTAGGCTGGGAATATCTTTCTCAAAAGAAAGAATGCTCCTTAAGTCTGGTTTTACTCTTGGCTCAGGGCAGGATGAAAAGGTTTTCCTGCCTCCAGTGAGATCTATAAGAGTTAAAAAGGAAGCAGTGATATTTGGCAAAAAAAGGACTGGTATTTTGTCCATTGGAAAGGTTCCATATTTTCTAAGAAAATACCTTCAAAAGCTTTAAACTGGAGTACTTGCAAAACAATACTAATAATAATATAATTGATACATGTACAAGAAAAATGAGCTGGATCTCTACCATCAGAAACTGTTTTATAATGAAATCGTAAATGTTAATTTTCTTCTTCTCTTGAATATTATGACTAAACATTAGAGCTGTTACAGAATTATGAAGTCCCATGGGATAAATTTTAGAAATCATACAATGTGGACAGCATTGTGGTGCATTTCTTGTCTTCATATGGCAGATAAGATTCAATAAGAATTAGGCCAGTATGGGAATCTTTTATTCTGATATCTGACCCATTCTTATAGGAAGCTAAAAAAATATCACTGACTTCACTCTTCAGTTTATAGATACATTTGCCAATATTACAATATGATAGGAGCTGAGGGACCTTTAGATACTCCTGAACTCTAAATTCCATTAGTAAGCAACAGTTTGACCAATGTTTCAGAGATGATAGAACTTGTCATACAACATCTAGCACTTTGGTATTATATTGCCTGACAAAAATCATAAAATGAATTAAAGATACTTTTCAGTGCATTCATTGTACAAACAGACTTCGAGTCTAACATAACTGGCACTAAAACCTATGAATTGTTGATGTGTATACATCGTATCCTTTGAATCCTGTTGATTGTTATTTTGTGTATAATTCATTAATTACCATTACTTATACCCTGCCTTTCAGAATAACAGTTGTCTGAATCAGCTACACATTAATACAAAGACTTGTAAATAAAAGTGCAGTAAATATTTAAAATTCTCCTCACAGAACAGTTGGTGGTCTACCAAATCAATTTAATTCCCAAGTGCTTGGTGTCATAGCACTGCATCCCTTAGCTTAGTGATTTGCTGCTCTTTGTTGAAATTAACGTTAATTCTTCATGTAAACAAGGAAAATTAATACATTGTGCAGAGTCATGAACCAGCTAATTTCTGTACATAGAAGTCAGGTCTCTGTTTCTAAGGTGCCATCAAAAATTCACAAAAATGCTTTGGAAACTAAAAATAACATTGAACATTAAAATATTGCATAATTTAAGTCTTATTAATTTTAACTGTTTTTAACTGTTTTATTGGTGAGATGGACAACATATAAATTTAATTAATAAATAAATATGTAAAGAAAATAAGGGTGTTTTTAAACATTTACAATTACCATGAGCCTAATTCTTGAACTTAATTTGTTTGTGACTCCTAGTCCATGTCAGGGTAATGAGGCAGGTGGGTACAGGCTTCGCCTGAGGAACCACGGTCCCACAACCTTCTCTCCCTGCTCCGCCTCTGTTTCAACCAGGAGAGGAGTTATTCTTGCCTCCAAGAGGAATTCTCTTTCTGAGACAATTCACATTTTTGATCAATGTGAATTATGTATATACAGTCATATGTGGGGGGGAGCTACATTCCTGCCTAAACCTGATCTTACTAGTTCTTCCTACAAGAGCTAGAACCTGCTGTTTAAATAAGCATTCACACAAATATGCAAAGGTGATGTGTCATGGTCCTAATTCATGTTCCCAACTCTCATCTTTCCTCTCATCTTGATGGACACTTTTGGACAGGGCTTTTTGGCCAATCACGCCATCGACAAAGCTGGGTATATATTTCATTTTAATACCTTTAGATCAGATTAGCTCCAACTCTACTGTTTTCAGCAAGGCCTTAAAGCTTGATTTTTCCATTAAGCATGTACATGGGCTGTGTTGATTATTGTGAAACTAAAATCTTGGCTATGGTTGCATTATTGTCTCTTTTTCCATGTTTAACATTGTTTTTATACTTTGGGGAGCTTTATTTTTACATCATTTTTAATTGATGTGAGCTGCCCAGAGTCATATGCTTGAGACGAATAGCTTTATAAGTTGATATAAATACATAAATATGGACTTCTCACACCTCCAGCATTCCCACACAACCACATTTGCAAGCCAGTGGCCTTCAAATGCACACTGGGTAACAAGGCAGAAATCAGATGTCTCAAGTCCCTTTCCAGAAGGTTGATAATGGAGTGAGCTGCTACCTTTAATTCTTTCTCATAATGTTATAAAGCAGATGTCTCCACCCTCAGGCGAGCAGCCAGCCTGCCACTCAGGATTCATTCAAATTACACTAAAACATGGACCTGAACTGAGCGTATAACCCTCAATCCAGGGGTGTGAGGCTGCCTGTAGAGATATACAATATTTAGTTCTCAGAAAATATCTTGCCTCCAGCAGATGGAAGATTAGAAAGATAGGACAAGGAGGCAAAAAGAAAGGAGAATGATTCCATACTTGTAGAGAAAATGGTAAGGGCAATTAGAGTCACCATTTGAGTTGTGATCAAAATTCTGATTCATTGCTTACTGCTGTTTCACAAAGAAGAAAATAGTGGATGACTAATTGGTTTTTTTGACATGTCTCTTTTGCCTACCTTGCTTAGATTAAATTATATAAAATACTGCATGGGGGGGGGACCCCAAGAAGGATAAGGTGGAAAGAAGCATGCATTTCAGCATGTAAACATGGCTGAAATTTGTTGATTTCATGAATTGCTGTGTGTGTGGTTGACATTATGTATACATTTATAATTTCTTTATTACTCATATATTCCTCCTTTTCAGTGTATTTATTTAGGCTGAGGGGCTTTATAAAGCTCCCTAAAAATATCTGTTTATAATTGTGAATTTCTCGAGACAAAAATAACCTAGCTGGATGATCATAATACACTTTTTGATGCCATCTAGTGATTATCTGGATTTTTGCAGCACACATTAAATAAATCTTAAATTGTAAACATCTGATCTGGATTATCATACCATTTCTAAATTACTTGCTATGTTTCCTTGATTATTCACTTGAAATAAAAATCTTTTTCTTTTTAAAAAAAACCATATATACGTGAGGCACAGAGGCAGCTAAACTCTTCAGTGCTAAAACCATCAGCCAGTGTTCCTTGACAGAGCTTTAGAAACACTACATAGGATACCATTTTTGTTTGAGATAATGAATTCTTAACTTTCCAGTTTTAAAATGTGTGTTGTTAAGATTCCTGAAGCTTTTCCTAGTTTTATCAAATGGATCAATTATTTTTTCAACATAGTGGGTATCACTGTGCCGTTTTGAACAATGTTGCAGAACAATTACAAAATGCACACAACCAGTACCTACCAATTCCTTCTCCACCTAAAACCTTTTTCTCACGATTGCTTTAAAGATGTAAAATTTGAACAGAAGACCCAGCTGTTTTGTGGAGGTGCTCTGAAACACTGCTTCCTTTTCAAATCTAATGTGTTACATGTTGATGTGTGGTTTGTATATTTATCTATCTTGCAACTTCTATGAAATCACATGCAAGAACATAGGGGTCTTGCAATATTTATCTCAACACACCGTTAGCTGTTAAAGGAAAAAGTAATGCCTAGCACCATCTGGTGGTATCATAAATACTATGGTGGCTTTGGGTACAATGGTACCATGCCAGTTCTTGCCTAAGAATATGGTTCAAAGCCTCTGCTTGAGGAAGGGGGCTTTTCATAAGCAGTGCCTTGCCTCAGGCTCCCCTTCTTCTTTCCATTCCCCTGGCTCTGCCTTCCTGACCTTCAGCAAGTGACTGGTTGCTGCTTTTTTTCCTGATTTATTGTGGCTATTTTATATTGTTATAGTTGTTAGCTACACCATGAATCATTCTGATTAAGGGACAAGATATAAATATTTTAAGTACATAAATAAAACTATATTGGATCTTCAGGTTCACATCTACATTTTCTAACATCCATCAAATAATTAATTGCATTTCAGACAACAATAAAAACAAAAATAAATCTAAAGAAGTAAAATAGGCAGTCTCAGTTTTGGTCTAGGATGCATTGCACACCAGAATGGTTATCTACCTCCTGGAAAGATAAATACCCTCATTTCAGATGCAGGAAAAGTTTTGTATATCAATCCCTTATTGTTGTCTGTCACAGGAAGCACCTAATAATGGGGAAATACCAAATGTACTTATGGAAATATTAGATAGATAGAAGACATATAGATGTGTGTGTGTGTGAAAGGAGGGAGAGAGACACAGAGAACGATCACTTCATATATTATAATAATTGTTTCACATGATGATCAGAGATGGCAGGACTATAGTAACCAAAAAAGTGAAAAACACATGTAATGGGGGGGGGGGAGGGAGGGTGGAGGGGTGGAACATAAGCAAGTTTTGGGACAGTCTCAATACAGTATTTATCAAATATTGATGAGAACAAGAAAAAAAGGAAAAGAGAAAGGAAAGGATGAAGTTATAACAGCAGCTTTGTAAAGACTAAACAAGTTCATCTTCATGTATAAGGACAAAGAAGTTTAATGCTTTCTTCCACTTGTCAATCCTATTGTCATTTCATTCTGCTTCTCCAGTAAGCTTAGTGGGGAGCTCAGAAATAACAGTAGAAATGACAGCACTGTGGAAGGTTGTTCCTGGAAACCTTCTTGGGTGGAAACTAATCAAAGAGACTTATAACTACTTAGAACTAAGGAATTAAGGATAAATTCCTGACAGAGCAAATTAATCAGTGGAACAAGTTGCCTCCAGAAGCTGTGAATGCTCCAACACTGGAAGTTTTGAAGATAACTATATTTGCCTGAAATGGAATAGGGTTTCCTGTCTAAGCAGGGAGTTGGACTAGAAGATCTCCAAGATCCCTTCCAATTCTGTTATTCTCTTCTATATTGGTAACAACTGTATGATTTTAAGGGACTCTGGAATCTTTTCCATTCTGGAGATGCTGTCTTCACAGTTTCCATTTTCACCCAGTTAACCAGTATAAAAGCTCTCCAAATTACAGAATCCTTCCCTTTTTTTCCTATGGAGAATATACAACTGTCCAAGAAGCAGATTAGCATTTGAGCAGAGTGTGTTGAAAAATTGATGACCAATTCAAGCTGCTGCTTGGCATGAAGGCTGTCCCAAGATCAATCTCCAGCTTTGCAAAGTAGGGCTGCAAAAGCCCTGGGGTGGTTGTGGTGGCTGCCAATCCATGTAAACAGTAGGTGCAGCAATAGGCCAATTCAGGGTAAGAAGCTTCCTGTGTTCCCCCCCACAAACTGCCACTTATTTAAACATTCTTTTATTATTATTATTATTACTCAGCTTTTCAACCTCACAGAAAGGCTCCCAAGTGGTTCACAATGAAAGGTAAAAAGAAAAATACACTACATTCAAAGTCAAAACATTTTAAATTGTTTTTAATTATGCTGTTTATTTTATTGATTGATTGTGGTGTTTATTTTATTGATTGTTAGCTGCCCTGGGTTGTGTGTCAATTGGGTGGACACACAAATCTATTAAAGAAATAAATAAAGCAGTAAGACTGACAGAAAAATAAAATTAACCAGAACGCAATCATACAATGAGGCAAAACTTTACACCTGATTTTTCAAAATCTTAGAATTGCATCCAAAGCTTAAAAGGGTGAGAGATAATTCCATCTCTCTTTAAGAATTTTATGGGAGAAAAATAAAAGGTTCTGCACCAATCCCAACCCAACATCACAAGTAGCGGGGTGCAGAACAAATTTCCCCGATGCCGAAGATGGAAACTGATACATATGTTCAAGGGAGGGATGTGTATGTGTGTGTGTCAGGAAGTCTGCACATTTGTAATCTCACATTCCAGTGTTTTACAGGTAGCAACCACCAGCATTTGAAATTGTGTCCTGGAAGCCAATTTAATACAATAAATTAGCAGTAAAATAATCCAACTAGTCATTGAAATGACAGAATCATCCTAGGGGATGCAGAAGAAAAAGAAAAAAAACCCCATTTATTACTGTTATTGCTATTTTTTTTTTATTCTCCTCTTTTTTTATCTACATATAAATTAAAGCAGCAAAGATACTGAATGTATACCTGTTCTAATTTATAAAATATTAAGTGGGGTACAACTTCTTACCCACAGGGATTTGTGTGTTACTTGGGAAAGATTCTGGAAACTTTTCTTATAGAAATATTCTTTTACAATCAGCATTGACAGAAAAGGATGGTGTTGTAAGCCTCGCAGAATCATTTAGTAGTGAGATGGGTGAAACATACATACATACATACATTGCCACTCATAAAAGGAAAGTGTGCAACTACACAAGATGAACCCATGAAAAGGGCTTCCTCATGCACAGTTGCTTTTCAAGTAGAAGTTATGACTCTAGGAGGATCTCCAAGTTGCACAAGTCTCACATGGGGGCCAAACAGACATAGCCACTCAGTTTTACCAGGTTTTAGTTCAAGTCTACACCTCCCCATCCAGCTCTAAACAGCTTCAAGACAATGGGCCAGTCCTTTGCAAGCTTTACCAGTATACTCAGGGTTGAGATATTAAGCTGAGTATCATAATGGGTGGCCATAATAAATATATATTATTGTTATGATTGGTCAAAGAGGCAGCCAGAAGTTCAGACTGGATTTGACAGGTTTTTCTACCTATCTAGTCCTTCCCAAGTACCTGGAATAGGCAGATGTGTTGTTTGAGGATGTTAAAGGTGTCATTGTGGAATGTAAACTGTTCCAAGTAAAACTGCCTTTTACAATTCAACTGATGGTGAATTTGTCATTGCCAATAGTGTTGAAGTGATGTTCAAGATATTTTGGATTTGCACCCAATTGCAAATTGGTGCACTATTTGCACCAATAGTACTACTGGTACCATCTTTGCTTCCTTTTGCCACAGTCGCTCTGTTTCCATTTGTAGGTCTTTATATTTATTGATTTTCTGCAATTCTTTTTCTTCTACTCTGCCATCTCCAGATGCTGCCATGTCCACTATCCAGACTTTTTTGTTTTTCTTGTTGATAATTGTTAACTCTGGATTATTACAGTACGTGGCAAGTGCTTGTCTGTTTGAATTCTAAAGTTCCAGAGCACTTTATTTCTATCACTTTCTTTATATTATGGTTGGTCACATAAGATGGACTAGACTAGAGTTTGGGGCTGAAAATGAATCTTAAACCAATGTCTCCCCATTCATAACCATACCTTTATTTTAATTTTTATAAATCCTGCTCCAAACCTAAATCTGTATTAGGCACTCAACTTTGGTAGGAAGTCAGTTTGAACTTCACCCACTTTTTCATAATTGACATCTGGGAATGAAAGCAACCTTACTCTAGAGATAAAAGAAATAAAGGATTACAGATGAACTCCCCAGGTACTTCTTATCATGATTCAGATAAAGCAGAACGTTTTGAAGAGATTTAAGCATTTATTTTTCTACTTCTTATCCAAATTAATCTTTATCTTCATTCCTAACATTTAGCTGAAACAAACAAAAACCTGATTTCAAGTTAATTGAAATCACTTGAGAAATATTCCTTGACAATTAAGCACAGTTCTACATTTTGTAATTAGCTAAATTAGGTAGAGAGAGAAACTTTAGAATTAAAATGCCATTCTGAGCTAACTTTCTTGTCTAGAGCATGTAGTATGTAAATGAATATAATTAATAAAAGCTATATTCATTTTTAAAATGTACTAAAAGTTGGATTAATCACATATTCTTAGCACTCTCCAGAAAAGATCTGAACATTAAAATTTAGAATTTTACTTGATCTAGGATAGCTTATCAACTGTTATTTTTAAAAATGGTTGGTGTAGGGACAAATGAATAATTTGGAGCAATGAGTGAAAGGGATAGATACTGTCGCTTGCATTCTCCCCATCTTATTTCTGAAGATGTTTGCCAAATTTAGGGTCTTTTTAAAAAGCCCAGCTGAACTGAATTTTCATCTAGTTACACAAGCCACACAAATTCAATGGTACAACTATCCACAACATGAAAAAAAGCATGTTGTATGTCTGCCTTCCATGCAGATCATAAAATGAGGAGCTTGGCAGAGGAAACTGGAACTTACAAACCAGAGGAATACATAAGGATTTATGTGCAGTCGATGGCAAACTCAGGGCTTCCAGCCAGAATGGATGAAATTTATTGTTACGAAACACAATTATTTGGTTCAGTTTGAATTCAGATATATTTACAGGATGCTAAACTCACACAGCAAACAGAAGGATGGAAAGTTTTGGCTACATTAGGAGCCCTGTTGTCACAGTGGTTAGAATGCAGTATTGCAGGCAAATTCTGCCCACAGCTGAGAGTTTGATCCAAAGTTCTGTAAAGCATTTATGGAACACCATATAAGTCTAAGTGCTATTGCTATTAGGACAATATCAATCGTTGCCACTTAGTTGATCTAGTGATCTGTGTTTTGCCCATGATTAAACTCCTGAAGTATGAGCAACATTGAAGGGGTACTTAGCTCAACAGCTGAATATTAACTTGATACTGTTTGGTGCATCCGCTAGGCTTCCCAGGGACCTCAGAAAAGCAGACGCGGAACGGATACAGCGGATGCAGAGTGGACGCCGAACGGATGAAGCGGATGCACAGCGGAAGCCTAGCGGATGCACAGCAGAAGCCGAACGGATGCCTGGCATTAATTGCGCATGCGGGGGGGTGCATTGCATCAGCCCCACGGATATAACGGAAGCAGCTCGGAAGCAGGTCGCCATTCAGAGGAAAGACCTGCTGCTGGACGGATTGGCTGCCTTGCCTACCCTGCCTACATATCTGCCTGAAAGCCTTGCTGACAGCCTTGCTGACAGCCTGCCTGCAAGCCTTGCTGCCAGCCGGTCTGCCTGCCAGGCTTGCTGCCTGCCTTCCTGCAAGCCTTGGTGCCTGCCTCCCTGCCAGCCTTGGTGGCAGCCTTCCTGCCAGCCTTGGTGCCTCCTGCCTGCCAGACTTCCTGCCAGCCTTGGTTCCTGCCAGCCTTCCTGCCAGACTTAATGTCTGCCTGCCTGCAAGCCTTGGTGCCAGCCTCCCTGCCAGCCTTCCTGCCAGCCTTGGTTCCTGCAAGCCTCCCTGCCAGCCAGCAACCCCACAACCATGCGGAAGCACAGCAAGCCTCAGCCATCTTCTGCCAGCCCTTGCAAGAGGGACAGGGCTACCATCCCGCCCCCTGGCCCTCACTCTGGTTCTGCTGGGGCTTCTGCAGCACGGGCTCGCTCTTCTGGGGCTGGGGCTTCTGCTGCTTCTGCTTCTGGAGGAATTCTGTTAATAAAGTCTATTTTTGATTCACACACTTGCTTCATTTCTTTTTTTCAATAAAGTCTTGCTGAAAATTTTAGAAATGGTTTAAGCCTTTGCATGCTTGTGGGATGGGTAAGGATAGCTTTGGGATGGGTTAGGATACCTGTGGGATGGGTAATAGCTGTGGGATGGGTGAGGATAGCAGTGGGATAGATAAACCTCCAGTGCAAGCATAGTGGGACTGTATGGTTCACCCTCCCAGGTGCCACACCTATGGCCCTTTATTATCAATAATAATGTAATAATTATCCACACATGTCAACATAAACACAACTCTTTATTAAACGCCCTGTTCATTGTAGGCCAACCAAACATACATGGCCCAATCTCATCCGTGTGATGAGACAGGCTGAAGGAAGCATCCATTAAGCATTTACCATCCTGTCTTGCCACTCCACTGCTCCAGCTGGGGAGTTGCACCAGTGTCTCAGGAGGTTGCGCTGCTTCTTCGCTTCATGTGAGGCTCTGTTGGGGCCTTGCACATCCTCAGTGTCGATCAGGTTTCGCCCTTGCCTCCATTCCCCAGGCTCCATGTCCCCATTGTCTTGTTGGAAGTCCACAAGCCTTTTCTGCAAGACTGGGTAGCGGGTGTGCATCCGTTCCGCTTCCTCCCTGCATCCGAGCGGATGTGAGTTACGCGGATGCGTAGTGGATGCCTAGCGGATATAGCGGATGCATAACGGATGCCTAGCGGATGCCTAGTGGATGCCTAGCGGATGCAGAACGGACGAACTGGATACATTTTCCATGCAAAAGTTTTGGGCAGCCCAAAACTTTCGGAGCGGATGAAACGTCAATAAACGGATGCTGGACGGATAGAGAGGAAGCAAAACGGAGGCAGTGAGTGCATCACGTTTTCCAATGGATGGCAAGGTTTTTTGTCCATTTTACATCCTCTTTGCATCCGTTGGTTCAGTGTGACATGGGCTTTACTTATAAGATTTTTATTCTCTTTCTTTAGTAGCTTTTTATTTTAGTCCAGGAAGATTGTTCTTTTATGTCCTTTTCTGCATCTTTACATACACATCTGTCACACGATACCCTTTCAGGCTATGTTACTTTATGCAGAGTGAAGAAAAGCAGTAAAAATAGTAAGCCAAAGAAATTAAAGGTGTGAATATAAGAAAAAGAAATAATAAGAGCCTTGGATAAAGAAATAAAGTGCAGTGTACAGTGCATATATATATATATATATATATATATATATACCTTTGAAACTCCTACTCGCCAGCCTTTTTGGTTAAATTTAACTCTAGTATTCTTGCTTTTTATTTTAAAGGGAAAGCCTCAGAGTTCTTTCTTTTTTCTTCTCTTTCTTTTTTTTTTTTCTCTTGCTTCTTTGCTTCTTCCATTTATTTTAATTGGATTAGGGTCTAGAAGAACCTGAAGACCTTTCTTTTTCCTTTTTCCTTTTTTCTTTATTGGTTTTGGGCTTTTTACTATTGGATTTTTTTTTTTGATTTTTTTGGACTATATTTGGTTACTATACCAGCTGGATTTAAAGTCAAAGAGAGCTTGAAGACTTGGAAATATTAAATGAGCAGGAAGCCAAAACCATTTGGCGTTTTTGCTTCTACCTCTGCTTCCCCACCACTTGAAGGACAACTTTCAATTCAGACAATGTTGAAGCAAGATAAGGAACAAGAAAAAGTAAATTTACAGATGATTATGCAAGGAATTCAAGATATTAAGATAAAAATAGATACCATGGACAAAAAAATAGAGAAATCTGATGAAAATTTTAAACAAATGATGGGAAAGTATGAGGAGAGATTCCAAAAAATTGAGGAAGAAGGAAAACAAAGAGAGGAGAAGATTGGAAATATTGACACTAGATTAACAGTGATAGAACAAGAAAAAAATGGGATGTTGAGGTGGGAGATGGAAAGATCAGAATTTTATCTTAGATTTCAAAATATAGAAGAGGAAAAAGGAGAAAACTTGGCTGGGATAATGATAGAAATATTGGCAGATCTTCTGGAAATTATTGAGGAAAAAATGATGGACGGAGTAGATGAGATATACCGAGTTTATACAAGATATGCGATGAGAAATAAACTACCAAAGGAAGTACATATTAGATTTACTAAAAAATCCATCAGAACACAAATATTACAAGTGGCAAGAGAAAAAGCATTGAAATATAAAAGCAAAGAGATTGTAGTTTTAAAACAAATACCTAGAAGAGTGAGAGAGATGAGAAGAGAATATCGATTTTTGACCAAAATGCTACTGGAAAATGAAGTGAACTACAGATGGCTGATACCAGAAGGACTAATTTTTACGTGGCAAGAGCAGAGACATAGAATTGACTCGATTGAAAAAGCAGAACTTTTTTATGCAGAATTTTTTGGAAGAAAAAAAGAGGAGGCAGAGAAAGAGATCTCATTAATTGAAAAGATGGATAAAGTAAAGAACAACGTGAAGTGAGAGCTACGAGAGCTGTTAGACCTAAATATAAAGCATAATCATGGAAGAAAAAAAACTGATTACAATGAATATAAATGGACTTAACTCAGCTGTTAAAAGAAGGAAAACTTTTCACAAATTAGAGAAATTAAAATTTGATATAATTTGCTTACAAGAAGTTCATATTAAAAAGCAACATGAGCATTTGTTAGTACAGCCAAAATTAGGGAAAATATTTACTTCTTTGATTCAATGTAAGAAAAGAGGAGTGGTTCTCTACATTAAAGAAGATATTCCAGCAAAACTGATCTACATGGATGAAGATGGAAGAGTATTAATGGTGGAAATAATGGATAATAATAAAAAAATACTCTTGATTGCAATTTATGCTCCGAATGATAAACAAGAAGAGTTTTATAAAAAACTACATATGGAAATAATTAGACTGGACTATGTTAACATAATCATGATGGGAGACTTTAATGGAATTGTGGACAATAAATTGGACTATATAACAACAACAACAAAACAAAATAGAAAGATTCTCCCTAAATCTTTTTTTAAAATGACAGATGAATTAACCTTAAAAGATATTTGGAGAGAAAGAAATGTTAAAACTAAACAATATACTTTTTATTCTAATAGACATTTATCATGGTCCAGGTTAGATATGATTTGGATCTCAACAGAACTAATATCTACTATTCAAGAAACAAATATTGAAATAAGTACTTGGGCAGATCATAGTCCAATGACAATTAAATGGAAGGGACAAAGAAAAAGATCGAGATGGACATTAAACAATACCATTTTAAAGGAGAAAGATTTTATACAATGGATGGAGAAGGAATTGGTCTTTTTTTTTAAAGAAAATAAAAAAGAAGATACCTCAATACAGAATGTTTGGGATACAATGAAGGCATATGTAAGAGGTTTGATAATAGACTATACGAGAAAAAAGAATATTAGGAAAAGACAAACCTCTAAGGCCTTGGAAGATGAATATATAAGACTTGAAAAAGAACTACAGAAAATACCACAGAAAAAAGATATTAAATTGAAACTGGATGTAATTAAGCATAAAATGGAATTAATAGAGAAAGAAGAACTGGCACAGAAAATTAGAAATTCTAAACAGAATTATTTTGAAGACGCAAATAAACCAGGTAGATGGCTAGCATATAAACTGAGAAAGGAGAAGAAATCAAGAAAAATATTGAAACTAATAGATGATCAAGGTCAAGTTTGTTGTGGTAATAAGAAGAAAAAGGAAATTATTCGAGATTATTATGGACAACTATATAATCAAGAGAATATTGATGAGAAAAAAATTAAACAGTATTTACAGAATGTTAACTTACCGAAGATACCTAAAGAGACTGAAGAAATGTTAGAAAGCAATATAACAATGATGGAACTAAATGAAGCATTTAAAAGACAAAACAATGGGAAAGCACCAGGTCCAGATGGGCTTCCGGCAGAATTCTATAAAAAATTTCAAGAATCATTGAACACTCCATTGTTAGAAATTATGAATGAAGTTATGTTAAAAAAGATGACACCCAAAACATGGTCAGAGGCTTATATTACACTTATTTTAAAGGAAGAGGCTGACCCGTTGCAAATTAAGAACTATAGACCTATTTCCTTATTGAATGCAGATTATAAAATCTTTGCTTCAATATTAGCAGAAAGACCGAAAAAATATTTAAATAATTTTATCCATCCAGATCAAAATGGATTTCTACCAAAGAGACAAATTAGAGACAACATGAGAGTAATTTTGGATACCTTGGAATATTATGAGGCTCATCCTGAAAAACAAATGGCTTTGATATTCCTAGATGCTCAAAAAGCATTTGACAACGTGAACTGGAGATTTATGTTATTATTATTGGAACAGATGGGCTTTGCCAGAAAATTTATTCAAGCAATAGAAGCCATATATAATAAACAGACAGCAAAGGTAATGATGGAGGGAGAATTTACAGATCTTATTAATATAAGAAGAGGTACAAGACAAGGATGTTCCCTATCTCCTTTGTTATTCGTATTAACTTTGGAAGTGTTGAATAGAAATATTAGAGATGACAAAAATATAAAAGGAATGAAAGTTAAAAAGGAAGAATTTAAACTACAAGCTTTTGCTGACGATTTAGCTTTTATTCTGGAAGACCCATTAGAAACCGCTCCAAAGTTATTGGAAAAGGTAGAGACATATGGTGAGATGGCTGGCTTGAAAATAAATAAGGATAAAACAAAGATTTTGACAAAAAACATGTTATTGAGACAAAGAGAAGAACTGACAGATCTTTTGAAAATTCAAATTACAAACAAGGTTAAGTATCTGGGGATATATTTGACAGCAAGATGTAGCACATTAAAAGAGAATAATTATATTAAACTTAAACAACAGATAATTACAGATTTGAAGAAATGGGAAAATTTACAATTGTCATTAATAGGGAGAATTTCAACAATTAAGATGAATATTTTACCTAGAATTTTATTTCTCTTTCAAACAATACCAATTAGACTTGGAAAAGACTATTTTGAAGATTTAAATAAAACTATGTTGAAGTTTATATGGCAAGGTAAAAAAGCGAGAATAAAGTTAAAACTTTTGCAAGATGCTAGAAATAGAGGAGGTTTTGGCCTGCCTAATTGGGAATTGTATTATCAAGCTGCAAGTTTGATGTGGGTCAAAGAATGGATAACATTAAGAAAACATAGATTGTTGACATTAGAAGGACATGATTTACTGTTGGGCTGGCATGCTTTTTTATGGTACAAGGGAACTAAAACACAGGGGTATTTCAGAAGACATTATATACGGGAGTCTTTGTGGTTAAATTGGGAGAAGATAAAAAAACAATGTTATTTGAAAATTCCAATTTGGTTATCGACTATTGAAGCATTTTCCTATCCTATGATCTATAAAAAGGAACAAACAGTTAGATATGGGGAACTGTTGGATGAAAAGGGTGGACTTAAATCGATCCAAAACTTAGAGGAACAAGGTATAAGGATGAATTGGTTTTCATATGCGCAAATACACTCAAGATATCTTGAAGATTTTAAAACGGAAGGATTCTATGATAAACAGACTGATTTAGAGATATTGATGGGTACTGATGAGAAAGTGATTAAAAAGTTATATGGTTATTTATTGGGAATTAAGCTAGAGGAAGAACAAGTTAAAGAAACTATGATTGCATGGGGGAAGAATTTTGGATATGGAATTGATTTAGAACAATGGCAAAAATTGTGGTCTCAAAATTATAAAATGACAATGTCAATAGCATATAAAGAAAACTTGTATAAGATGTTTTACAGGTGGCACCTCCCCCCGACAAGAATAGCAAGAATGTTCAAGAATAAATCGGAAAAATGTTGGAAATGTCATCAGATACCTGGCTCATACTATCATATGTGGTGGACTTGTGAGAATGCTAGAAAATATTGGACTAAAATTCACATGTGGTTGGAAAAAATGACAAAGAAACACATAGACTTGAAACCAGAGATCTTTTTACTGGGAATTTTACCTGATATATATAATAAAGACTTGAAATATTTGATTGTAAATGTATTAACAGCGGCTAGGATTGTATTTGCTAAAAATTGGAAGAATGAGAAAATGCCATTGCAGGAAGAAATTATTGAGAAAATATTGGAATGTGCTGAGATGAGTAGATTGACATTTGAAATTAGAGAACAAGAAGATAAACAATTTTATGCAATTTGGGGTTTTTTTTATCAATGGTTAGATGATAAAATACAATAATAGAGCATTAATATTATATATATGAAGAGTTTTTAGGATTGCTTTGTTATGATTATATGATAAATTATAGAATAAACTGTTTGAAGTATTGTTATCTCGCAAAGCATGAATGATTAAAGGTATAGTCAGAAAAAGATTTTTTTATTTTTATTTTTTTTTAGTAATATTAGAATATGGATTGACAATATGAGTGGTTATGCAATATAATGGTAATTGACACTATAAAATGAATGCACAAAACTGATGAACCAACCGATACACCGGAAGTATATATGAGAATAGATGTTTTTAATGTTTTGTATGTTTGTCTGTTTGTAGAAAATTAATAAAAACGTAAAAAAAAAAAAAGAAAAAGAAAAAGAAAAGGAAATATACCAAGCCTCATTTATACCAACACCACCCACTATAACACTTTATATCTTTCTATTCTTACAAAACATCTTTGCTTCCATTGTTTCAATCTGCTGCTTCATGTGTTTTGTTCTTTAAATATCTTACTGTGAAGATCTCATTAACTCCATCCACATACAACATGCTCTGTCTTCCACTCTTTTTGCCCAATCACATATTTAAAGCCCATGTCACACTGCACCAACGGATGGAAAGAGGATGTAAAATGGAGAGAAACACTTGCCATCTGTTGGTTAATGCGATTCATCCATTCTGTACTCACTGTGTCCGTTTTTCATCCTCTCTATCCATTCAGCATCCGTCAACTGAGGTTCCATCCGCTCAAAAAGTTTTGAGCTGCTCAAAACTTTTTGAGCGGAAAATGTATCCAACGTGTCCATTCTGCATCCACAACGCATATGGGGAACATCCGTTCTACATCCGTTGTCATCCGTTACGCATCCGCTATATCCGCTAGGCATCCGCTGCACATCCGCACAACTCAAATCCACTCCAGAGGAAAATGGAAACAGGGAGGAAGCGAAACGGATGCGGAACGGACGCGCAGCATTAGTAGCACGGACGGAGAAAGGATGAAAGTGGATGCAGCTCGCAAAGAAAGCATTTAAAATGGAAAAAACATTCGCAGAGGGGACCTATCTCGGATATTAAGGATGTCTAGAGGATGCCTAGAGGATGCAAAAGGACACATAGTGGAAAACCTATATTGCCTATAAAAAGGGGGAGCAACTCACCTGGATCTCACTTTCAGTCCAGCAGCCCTGCTGTGCAGACCTCTGCAGCCTTCATCTGGCTCTTGTTCTTACACAGCATCCATTGATGTCCACCATGGATCATAACACACTCCTTTTGGTAGCCACCATCATTCTGCAACAGTGCGAAGCCATCTACAGACTCTTTCAACTGTTCTACAGGAAGAAAAGGAGGTGGCCAAGAAGTGTCTGGGTCCGAAGATGGATCGGGAGAAGAGCAGAGTACGGACTGTACAACAAGCTGATGGTGGAGCTGAGGAATGATGACCCTCGTGCATTCCAGAACTTCATGAGGATGCCTCCAGCCATGTTTAATGAAGTTGTGGAGCGGCTAAAATCCAGGTTGACCAAGCAGAGCACAAACTTCCGGCCCAGTCTGGACCCTGGGCTCAAGGTGGCACTGATTCTGCGCCACCTGGCCTCAGGGACCACCTATAGGAGCATGCAGTATGGCTGGAGGGTGCCACACAACACCATCAGCATTGTGGTCAGAGAAGTGGTGCAGGCCATCATCGAAGAATACCTGGAGGCGCTCCTCCAGTGCCCCTCCACTGAAGAAGGCTGGAAGAAAGTTGCAGAGCAGTGGTATCAGAAGTGGAACTTCCCCCATAACGTTGGAGCCATAGATGGCAAGCACGTGGCCTGCAAAGCTACAGCCAAGTCAGGGTCCACTTATTTCAACTACAAGGGCTTCTTCAGCATCATCCTCTTCGCTATGGTTGATGCTGACTACAAGTTCATGTACATCGATGCTTCAGGCAACAGCTCATCTTCAGATGCCCATATATACAACACCAGTCACCTCAAGGAGGGGCTGGAATGCAACCTCATCATGGGCTTCCCAGATCCAGACCCCCTGCCCAACGATACGCAAGATGTGCCCTACTTCATCGTGGGGGATGACGCCTTCTCCCTCAGAACCTACCTCATGAAGCCCTACACTTCCAGACTTCCAGGTTCCAGGAACTTCTCACCACCATGCAGCATCGCCCACAGACTGTGAGGTGGATCGTGGAAGCTTGCTGCATCCTGCACAATCTCATGCGCACCCGCTACCCAGTCTTGCAGAACAGGCTCGTGGACGTCCAGCAAGGCAATGGGGACATGGAGCCTGGGGAATGGAGGCAAGGGCGAAACCTGATAGACACTAAGGATGTGCAAGGCCCCAACAGAGCTTCACGTGAAGGGAAGAAGCAGCGCAACCTTCTGAGACACTGGTGCAATTCCCCAGCTGGAGCAGTGGAGTGGCAAGACAGGATGATAGATGATTAATGGATGCTTCCTTCAGCCTGTCTCATCACACTGATGAGATTGGGCCATGTATGTTGGGGGGTCTACAATGAACTTTAATAATAAAGAGTTGTGTTTATGTTGACATGTGTGGATGAATGATTACATTATTATTGATAATAAAAGGCCATAGGTATGGCACCTGGGAGGGTGGACCATACAGTCCCACTATGCTTCCACTGGAGGTTTATCTATCCCACAGCTATTACCCATCCCAAAGGTATCCCTGCCCATCCCACAGCTCTTACCCATTCTAAAGGTATCCCTGCCCATCCCACAGCTGTTACCCATCCCAAAGGTATCCCTGCCCATCCCACAGCTATTACCCAT
>BLBF01000025.1:16842396-16868393 GCA_015471245.1 Laticauda colubrina
ATATATATATATATATATATATATATATATATATATATATGCAAATTTCATACCTCCATAGAAAGGAGAAGCTGTTAAAAAATGCTCTTCAAAGGAAACTATTCCCCGAGTGCTCTTTTCCCAGGCTTCAAATATACAGTATACTTGCTTACTTCTGGTCTTATGTGAATTTTAATTACTAGGAAACTCACCCTCTATATGTAACAGCCTGCAGGCAATTCCAAGTTCTTTGTACCTTTTATGAACTCATTTCTTTTATAAAGAGATTTGGGTCATGATTTTTGCTGACATTTTTTCAGTGCCATGTTTCTTTAAAATCTCATGACAAGAACAATAAAATCAGTTCCCCTTTCTTTATCCTTGCACTTTATTTTCTAGCCTCCAGCTCACTGTGGTCAGTAGTGATTAACAGAAACAGAAAATGAGATCCCATTCACAGATGCAAACTGCTGGTTCTATTTTGAGTATATTTTTTCAGGCTTAGCTAATGTCTCCATATTCCTTTTGGAAAGATTAATGTCACCATCCAAAAAGTTTCATTTAGTTCATTTTCCTGCCCATCTGCTGGAAATCCTACTAAATCCTAACTTACATCACACTGAATCCCCAATATGCCATGAATGTGGGTGATGTCATAGCATAAGACTTAGGAGTGACTTGGTTACTGTCGCAATCAATATCTCTTGGGATCATAACCAGCATGGTGGAGGTGGTAATCCTGACTAATATATCATTTTTATAAAATGGAGAGATTTTACTTTCTGCAGTTAAGAAAAGGAAGTAGATGGGTATAATACTGGAGCTTGTGTGTACGTGACTGGTAGAATACTGAAAGGAGAATAGAATAATAAAAGTGTAGCATTGGAAGGGAAACTGCTGAGGCTATCAAATGAAACTTAGTGTGGAGATTTAAATCAATGCATCCATAAGAGATGAGTACTTAACATCTCCTTGAACACATCTAGTGGAATGGAGCTTACTTTGGTAATTCATTTTCACTAACATCTTTTTAGTTTTTTTCGCCCCATCCTGTAAATTTGTGAGTTATTCTGTGTTGTTCTATCCTTGAGGATGTTAAAAACAGACTAATATAACATATAACACATATTATAATATAATAGTTATTTGAGGAGTTTAATCAAATTAATTTTCAATCTGGCAATGCTTAGATTCAGTTTCAAAAAGGTGAGGTATTTTTAACACCTTGGGATGTAGTACTTGTCTACTGCTACTTAAAGCAGCAACTTCTTTTGCCAGGATCATGCAACCAATGTAGAGGCCGCATTATGCTTCTATGTATTTGCTATTGTACTCAGTCTTGAGTCATATGTAGATCTAATAGACATTGTCTCCTTTTCATCCAATCATTAACATAAAGGTTGAAGAAAACAGGACATGGCACTTATGCCACTGTATGTGAAATTTACATTCTACTTTAACAAATAAACATTGATGAACAAATCTCACTTATGTATTGTAGTAACCAATCCATATTTAATTGGCCAATCAGAATGTCATAGACTATATGATTAATGTTTTGCTGAAATCAAAGTATAGTCTATCCACTGTATTCCCATGCAGCACATATGCTTCTTCAAATACACAGGTAGTCCTGGACTTTTGACAGTGATTGAGTCTGGAATTATGGTTATGAGCTATGTTGCTTGTTAAAATTGGTTGACCAGGCCCAATTTTATGAGCCTTTTTTTGCAGTAAATCATGATTGTTAATGAAGATAGAGATAGTTAAGCAAATCAATGCCCGTAATGGGTGTTTTTTTTTGTCAAACCTGAAAGTAAATACTGATATCCAGGGGAAAAACATTATAAATCCCAGTCAGATGATTTCAGGGACATTGCAAATGTGGGCTGTTTGCCAAGAGCCCATAGGTTCCCATGACCATTGTAAGCAGGGGTTACTGGAACTTCAAATTCAGATCATAAGTACTCCTGGGGACCAGTCATAAGTTGAGGGTTACCGATAGTCTTGCATGCTGGAAAAAGAACTACCTTAGCAAAGCGAGAATCTATTTTGTGTTTTTTTGTTATACATTTTTAAAATTTAACTTAAAATTTTATCAAATAAATAGTAAGTGTTTGGTGCTCCATACAGAGGCTCATACCACAGTCCCATCCACCCTCTGAGAAAGATTCCATGGTTAGTAGTAAAATTGATATGTGAAAACACATGAAAATACACAAAAAATTGAAAGAAAAGGGGGAAATGTAAAAATAAAAAGAGATTTGATTTTGAGGAGCGATCTTTAGAAATGCTAATATATTTCATGGTTGCTGTACTGTTGCAGTCATATCAGATGTTGATCAATGTTAATGCAAATGGAAAAAATTTAAAAAGTGAAGGAGCCATAAAATGTACCTTCTAATCAACAACAATTATTTTCATGCCAGTATTTTCTTTGCTTGCTTCTGATAATTTGTAACTCTGTCCTCTGCTCCAAATATGGTACGCTCTGAATTACTACATGCTTAAGCTGAGGCCAAGCTGGAAAGAAGCGCGTGAAACCGGGTTCCAAACAACAACTCTTTTATTTAAACTCGCAAGGCAAAAGATACAGAACATAGCCCAAGCCGCGGCAGCCCTTTACATAGCGGCTTGCCTGCTGGCTTGTGGCCAATGACACTTGTTTAACTCTTCCTGTCGTTTGGCAGCTTCCCGGATTGGTTCTTAGTGAACCAATCCGTAAGTGGCCTTTTCGGCCAATCAGAATGAAGGACTTGGAACCTACCAAGTTCCATACAGAACAGCCCTCCCTCTTTAGTTCAGTCCAATGTGGGTGACGTAGTTGCGCAGGTAGGTAGGCTTTTTCTAGTCCTAGTTGACCTGAGTGGCTCAGTCTTGTTTTGGTCTTGTAATGGTTCGGTCAGGATCGCTGCTTCTCTCGGCCTTCTCCATGGAACCTCCTGGAAGGGTGAGTCAGCCATGCCGCTCCTGCCTGAGTCTCTCAGGCCAGTTGAGATGGCTCCGCCGCTCCCTCCTGGTTTGACCGGGTTGGTTGAGCTGGCCTGGCTGCCACCTTCCAGGAAGGCCTTGCTTCTTGCTTCGCTCTCCTGCTCCCGGACTTCTTTCTTGGGGTTCATCTAACCGTGAGTGCTTTTTTTGTTTGGTTAGATTGTCATTTTGCAGAGTTTGTTGTTTTGTTATGGGAGGTTCGTCTCTCCCTTTTTTATTTATTTGTACTCTCCCCCCCCCTTGGTTGTTTTATAATTGGAATTTATTATGTTTGGTTCTGTGGCGGGTTTTCTTTCAAGGTTGTGGGAATGAAGCTGGTCTATGTGCCGCTTCCATTCACTTCCATCATCCAAAATTATCAGTAGGACCTGGGGCCTGTGATTTGTGTGATGGTGGCTGGAAGCCATAGAGGGTCTCCATTAAGATTCTTGGCATAGACTAGGTCACCGATTTCAAAGGAACGGTATTTTCTGGAGGAGTTGCAAGGCTGTAAATTGAGGCCCATTGTCTAAAACCAGTAAATCAGGTAGCCCATGCATTGCAAACAGTTTGTCGAGCTGTTTCATAACAGCCTCGGTGGTAGTGGAAGCCATAAGGATGACTTCCAACCAGTTCGAATATGCATCAACCGCAATTAAAAAAGTGTTCCCCTTCGTTGGCACAGCGAAGTCAATATGTACTCTAGACCATGAACCCCGGGGAGTTTCCCAGTCTCTTATTGGTGCCTGTGGGGGGGTAGGCCTCACTTTTTGACAGTCATGGCATGTTGCAACCCAGTGTTCAATGTCTTTGTCCAGCTCTGGTCACCAGACGTAACTCCTGGCCAGGGCTTTCATTTTGACAATGCTTGGGTGACCGTTGTGCAATATTCCCAGAACATCTTCCTGGAGACTGTTCAGAATTACCACCCTGTCACCCCATAAAATGCACCCCTTTTCAATAGACAGTTCGGTCTGTCTGTCACGGAAAGGTTTAAAAGTCTCAGTTTTGTTTTCCTCCGGCCAGCCTTTACCTACCCAGTTGAATATGCGCGCCATCAAAGGGTCTTTGGCTGTGGCTCTCGCGACGTCAGCTGCAGTCAGCAGTAGCTCCGGGAAGGTCTCCAGCTGAAATGTGGAGGTGGTTGGAGCAGGGTCGTCCTCTGTGATGGGTAACGGGTAACGGCTCAAGGTGTTGGCGTATGGAATGGCTTTGCCGGGTCGGTGGAGCAGCGTGTAGGAATAGGCTGTGAGGAATTCAGACCACCTCATCATTCTAGGTGACAGAATGTTCGGGGTTGGCTTGTTGCCTGCCAGGATTCCAAGAAGAGACTTGTGATCGTTTACGACAGAAAAAGGTCTACCGTAAAGGTACTCATGGAATCGTTTGACTCCGGCGATGATTGCGAGGGCTTCCCGATCAAGTTGGCTGTTTATGGATATCTTTGTCTTCAGTGTCACTCTGGGTTTCGATGTCCTCATGGCAGTTGTCACTGTGGGCTGTTTCTTTCCTCCCTCTGCCTTCTTCTCCCTGTTTTGGGTTGGCAGGTCTGGAACTGCGTTCATTTTCCGCATGGTGGCGGCTGACTTCTTTGCTGCTTCGGTGGTGATTGCCTCTGCAATGGCTTCGGCCATGGTTATGTTTGGTCTATTCAATAGTTTGCTCTGAAGGGTAGAGTCCTTCAGGCTGAGGACTACGCAGTCTCTCATTGCCTCGTCCATGTTCTGGAACTCATAGGCTTCTCTGAAGTGTCTCAAGGCTGCTACAAAATCTGCTATGGTTTCATCCTCCATCTGGTCCCTCTTGTAAAATTCATGCCTTTTGATTAAATTTGAGACCACTGGTGCGTCGTGTGCTTGGAGCATTTGGTTCAGGTCGGACCAGGTCATCTGTTTGACATCTCTGGGTTTTGCCAGTGCCTTCGCCATTTTAAATACGGCCGGTCCGCAGTGTGTAAGGAAGACAGCCCTCCTCCTTTGGTCTGAGATTTCTTCCATCTCGTTGCTTTTTAGAAACATCAGAAAGCGATTGATATACTATTCCCAATCCTCCTCATCAGGATTGAAGGGTGCAGGCGACACGTTGTTACTGGCCATCTCTCGCTTGGTTCAGATCGCCACGTGCTTCGGTCTCACCTTCTACGACGATCCCACCTTCATCGCCAGTGTTCCGTCCGGAAAGAAGCATGTGAGACCGGGTTCCAAACAACAACTCTTTTATTTAAACTCGCAAGGCAAAAGATACGGAACATAGCCCAAGCCGCGGCAGCCCTTTATTTAGCGGCTTGCCTGCTGGCTTGTGGCCAATGACACTTGTTTAACTCTCCCCGCCATTTGGTGGCTTCCCGGATTGGTTCTTAGTGAACCAATCTGTAAGTGACCTTTTTGGCCAATCAGAATGAGGGACTTGGAACCTACCAAGTTCCATACAGAACAGTATCTGATCCCTATTTTTGTCATTCTGATTGACTCTTTTCCCCTTCTAACTCTTCTGAATTAGAGGGGGAAAATTGAAGAAGGGAAGGAGTGCTTGATGAGGAACAGGACCAGCAGAACATCTGACTGAAGACTGCTCCTAATGATAGAAAATATCCAAAGAAGAAGATTGGCTCGAGGGGAGAGGAAGCTGGTCTCCTCCATCCTTAATAAAATTGTCTCAGTTCATTAGCAAATGTCATGCCTAATTTTCTTGAATTGTTATGTAATGCTATCATTTCTTTCTTTCACAAATCTATATTAATCTGATGTAAAAGTCATTTGGTGAGTAAGTTAAGGCATCAGGCTAGAAACCTGAAGACTGTGAGTTCTAATCCCATTTTAGGCATAAAGCCAATTAGGTGACCTTAGGCCAGTCATTTTCTTTCAGCTCTAGGAAGGAGGCAATGGCATGGCACTTCTGAAAAATTTTGCCAAAAAACCCCTGCAGGGACCTGTTCAGGCAAGAATTAAAAAAAACTGAACAGCAGGGGGAAAAAACCATATACAAAAATGTGTTGGTAGTGTCACAAAACTGCATTCCCTTTACCAAAAAAAACTTGCTTTCGTGAACAGGACAACAGTTATTTATTTAACTTATCCTCCACTATAATCAGAATACTCTTGACAACTCACAAAATAGGAGGTTACAACATAAAAAACTGAAAGATAAGACAATCAAAACACAGGCAAAGTTTGTTACATTCTTTATCCATTGGAGCTTTCTGCTTGAAACTTCACAAAAGCACTTATTTTTTTTAATTAAATTATTTGTCAAGCGATTATAAGATAACAGGTATAACTATAAACATAGTTATGAATGCATGAAATGGATACATTTCAGGAAAAAAACAGTAGGACAGGGACGGTAGGCATGTTGGTGCACTTATGCATGTCTCCTACAGACCTCTTTGGAAAGAGGTGAGGTCAATAGTAGACAGTCAAAGGTAAAAGTTTTAGTTAAAGTTTTGCTAGAACCGGTTGTTAACATTCTAAGCAGTTGGAGACCTAGTTGTTCGAAGAAATTACTGGCCTAATCCTGTAAGGAAGACAGGAAGGAAACATTCTGGTTTTGCTTACAGAAACTGCCTCTCCGTTAACTCTTATTACATTCTTGGCAGGTCTAGACTTCCTGTCTCTGGAACTTCTGTGGAGTTTTTTTCCCCTCCTTTGCTGGTACTTTGCCTGTGTGGAGTGACCATTCAAAGATACAATGGCACTGAAAAAAGTGACTTATGACCATTTTTCACACTTACAACTGTTGCAGAATCCCCACAGTCATGAGAGGCCAGGTGAGGAGATATCTGGCTTGATGTGAGTGATATTGAGTTGGCCATGCCCAGTTAATAACATTACCACTAAGCCACAGCCACCAACTTAGCCATGCCCACAGAACTGGTTGTTAAAAAAATTGAATCCCACCCCTGCCCTTTTCCCTTTCTCCTTTTTGGGAGGTTTATAACATACATGCACAACCTGAATACTGAATCTCTCTGGGTAGCCAATTCAAGAATTCCACACACATACACCCAAATTGCAATAGATGTGGACACTGCAGCATAGCAGGCAAAAGAATTATATGCAACAGGGAGGTTCATATTAAATTAACAGCAAGCCTTTCTGCCCATCCTTAAGCCCTTCAAAAGCAATAACAGCATAAAATGAGTTCTCCCCGTCACCAGTCCCTGTCTTGTGTTTATCCTCTCCATTCCCAGTAACTGTACTTCCCTGACTTCAGACACAGTACACAGAATGAATATGGCAAACCTTGAAACAACCTTAAATCAATATTTATATGGCTTTATTGTATATTGTTTAAAACTTAATCTACAAACACACCATTTGTCCTATAGCAAACATGACAGGGTTAGAGGAACAAAGCAAAAAGAGAGACTCTGGTGACAGAGAAAAAGGAAAACCAGGTTCAGTGTATTTGTGCTGGCTTCTCTTTCATATGGAATTAATGGTGGTTTAATGGGGTATGAAAGAATGTTTTACTGGAAACAATGAGGAACAATTGTCTAGCTCACTTCATTTCATTTCACAGGTCATTATTGCATTAAGAAGTAAATCGACCAAGTCCGGTAAATAACAGTCTGGGTATTGCTGAAAGCTTCAAACCAAACAATCTTACAGTTTCCACCTAATATCTCTGTCATTTTTAACCCTTACAGAGATCAGCTGCAGGCTAAACAATTATTATCTTCACTCACCCCTGGCAGGTAAACATTATTCATTTTACCTTCTCTCGCAAGCCCCACCAGGCAAAGGGTTTTGCATTGTTGTTTTGTTTATTAGGCAGCCTAGCCAACTGTGTATCTGGTGGCCTTGAAAAACAACACAACTTTTAGTGAGTGCTTCAGGCATCTTTAAACAGGCTGCTTCCTCTGCAAAATTAATTGTTGCAAAACACAGCACTTCTTCTGTGTCAAGTACTGCGCACTGACACTCAGCAGTTTGTCTTCGTTATGGATATGCCAGGGAAATTTAGGGCAATGCCATTCTTCAAGTTCACACGCAAATCCTGTAAAGAGTGAGGCTTATACACTCTTGAGAAGGCCGACCTTGTTACTTACTTAATTTTCATCTGGGAACTATAAAGCTGTCCTGTCTCCCATCTCTCAGTGTAGAAGCAATTACTGTACTGTTCTTTGAACAACATCAGTCAAATAGATTAATCTTAAATTCTTCTGAATTCACCCTATTTCATCCTATTTAAAATTCATTTCTGACACATCCTTAGGAATTCAGTTTCTCTCAGAACAGATGTCTAGAATTTCAGAATTATTTCCATTCACATGTTATAACTTTTCAGGAGGAATTCTTTCTGCTAAATCCATTCTCTTCATTTTTCAAACATCCATCTTATCTCTCAGTTATCTCACAGTCCAAGGAACCAGAATACCGCTGAAAGCTGGCTGAAAGTTAGTGACCCCTATGACAAATTAAAGGTAATTGTATGTTGTTTTTTCTTTCAAATACATTTTTAAATTCTTATTTTGAATTTATTATGTGCCATTAAGTGATTTTTCAACTCCTACCAACCACATGGATAGATTTTCTCTGTGACAATCTTTGCCTAACCTGTTCTTTCAAGTCCAGTTTGAATGGACATATAGTTTTTAATATCCATGCAGTATATAAAAAGGTCCTTGGAGAGTTTTATATGTAAGAAGTCCTTGATATACAACATTTGTTTGGTATCTATTTGAAGTTACAATGGCACTAAAAAAAGTGACTTAGGAGCATTTTTCATACTTATGGCTTTTGCAGCATCCCCATGGTCACATGATCAAAAATCAGATGCTCAGCAACTGGCATGTATTTATGACGGTTGTGGTATCCCAGCTTTTGTAACCTTCTCACAAGCAAAGTCAATGGGGAAGTCAGATTCACTTAACAACAGTGCTACTAACTTAACAACTGCAATGATTCACTCAATAACTGTGGCAAGTAAGATTGTAAAATGGAGCAAAACTCACCGAACAACTGTCTTGCCTAGCAATGGAAAGTTTGAATTCAATTGTGTTCGTAAGTCAAGGACTGTCTGTATGTGGGGGCTTAGCAGCCTTTTCCGTGATAATACAGAAGCATTCTGAAAAATGTTTTTAACTTCCCTGCAGGCCCCCTTGTTCAAAAATTAACTTCATTTTTGTGTATTAGAGGATATTGCTCCTCAAAATTATTCTGGTTTTTCTAACATTGTATTGTGTTTATTTGGTTGGTTGGCTGGTTATGATAGTAAGGGGAGGAAATCTAGTTAATATCTCTTTCCTGTTCTAACACTTCTCAAGGTACATATAAAACAGTCATGATAGCAGGAAAACAGAAAAAACTTCAGCTGCTCTTAGCTCCACTATATATGTAAACCATACCAGGAATCAACTTCAAAGGGAAACTAAGTCTACTTTTGTGGAGAAGGGCTATAATGAAAAAATGTTACCAGTCTGATAGTGCTATACTTCTTGCATTTTAAATTCATGTGAATATGAAGATTTCTGTCTGAGTCTCTTTGCCGTATTTTCTGTCTGTTTTTGGATTTATGATTTGTTTTCCCCTTCATTGCTCTGGTAACTGTACTTATCCTCAGTATCTCCATCAGTGTCATCTTGTTTATGCTCTTGTTTAAGCACATCCCCAACTCAGGAGTATAGATCAGTAGTTATCAGGAAAGGACAATGTCAAATCCTTCTAAGGGATTTTCTCAATAACTTCCATATATGTCCTTTTCTAGAAAACTCTTCTGGAAATTCTTAAAATGGCAAAGATGGTTGTTTTCTGATGACAAATCAAGAAACTTATAGCCTGATATGTGCATGAACAAAAAGAGTGATTAAACATGCCTTTAAAGATGTATTTGATAGACCTTGGTGTCTGACTTTGACTTGTGATTCATAATCAGGTCAACAAAGGTAGAGGGTAAGATCATGTCTATGCAAGACAGTGAATTAATCAGCCCTCTAAGCAGGCTCTAAGACAGATCTGTAGAGAAATGCCTTTCCTAGAAGACATTAGATGTTTTATTTAAAGATTGAACATTTTGTTTAAAGATTAAAGTTCTTTTTGTGCTTAATCGCTTTCCAGGGCAAGATGGAAATAGGATTAATTACAGTCTCCTGCATTAAGCTCCTATCCAGCAGAAGTCACAAATGATGTAACTTTTCTGCAAAATGGCCACCATCATGAACAGCAGGCTCCAGAGATACTAATTGTAATTAAAGAGTTTATCTGGAGTCACAGCACAGTCTTAATCAGGATGTCAACCGAGCCTCACCGCATGCACTTACAGCACATTGCTGTGTAACAAAATAGCTCTTTTGAAAAGGCAGTTTACTCTAAAAAGTCTGAGCAGGACTTGATGCCGGCGGGCCTACCATTCTCTGTGGGATTCACACAAAATCTTATTAGGTCAATTGTTTAGAAAGCATCTCTCATTAAGGGATTTCAAAATGCTTGTGAAAGTGAATAAAATTACCTTGCTCTATTGAAGAATAAATGTGGACCAGGCTGCCATTAATACATATAAAGGTTATGTTGAATTAAGTTACTTGCCCTGGAACTAGGAGAGACATATACAATTGGAAACTGTACCCCTGAGACAATGACTCTAAATTCTTTATTGTCATACTGCCATCTTTCTGGAATAAAGATACCAAGTATATATCCAGGAATAATTGTCTTCAAATGCCCACAGTAGCACTGGATTCCTTTTAAGTTCCTCTCTCTCACACATATAAAATTATTCAGTATTGTTGTCTACCCATGACTAACAACTTACCAGCATCTTGGCATGCTTGTTCCCAATCCAATTCTGATTTTTGGAAAACTGATACAGGTGAATCCAATCCAAGAGCACTTCCATCCAAATCTTTGAAAAGAGCTTTCCTTGAGCTCCCACATATCGCATTACCAGGTGAGCCAAGTATTGATTCATTTATTCTGACAAGAAAGGTAGAAAAATGAGACTTCGGAGAACTCAGCACAAGGAACATACCAAACATACCAATTGCATGTGAGTCAAATAGGAGACAGCATAATAGTCATAAAGAAAAGGTCTCCCCTGTCCAGATGTCTGACTCTAGGGCAGCGGTCTGCAACCATAAACACTCAAAGAGCCATTTGAGCCTGTTTCCCACAGAAAAGAAAACACCAGGAGCCAATAATTTAACAACCGGTGTGACTGGATGGGTGTGGCCAACTTGATGTCACTCACTCCCACCCAGTCACCTCCTGCTCTGGAATATGGAGTGAGTCTCCATCCCTGCCATCACCTTTCTCAGGTCAGGTGAGGAGTGACAGGGAGGGGAGGGGCCAGCCTGTAGTGGGATCAGCTGACAGGGAACTGCAGCAGAAGACCAAAAGAGCTGCATGTGGCTCCAGAGCTGCAAGTTGCAGACCTCTGCTCTAGGGGCTGGTGCTCATCTCTGTTTCTTAGCGGAGGGAGCCATCATTGTTCAAAGACGCTTCCAGGGTCATGTGGCCAGCATGACTATACACTGAGGCATAATGCAATGATGTATTTTGTTTGGAAAACTGTTTAATCGATTATTTGCTGTTTGTATGTACACCATGAGCTTATGCATGTTCTATTCTGTATTCTTTTAACTGGAGCTGAAATAAGAAAAAAACAACAAGAAAAAACAAGAAATAGGAGAAAGCAATCCTAAGAAAAACAAATCACCAATGGTTTTACAGATTACAAATATATCAAACAAAATATTGTGGAAATCTCAGCAAGAATTATCCAAAGTGACTTAGTTATAAGTGATTGTAAGTGTACCTCATTTGCAGTGGATGAAAATGGAACATATTTTGTTCCCTGATATGGAACATTCTGGTCTGCTCAGATGTGATCAGATGCAAGATGCCTCCGTGTCCTGGATTTGTCATGATGCAGATGTCTTGGTCATCAGTATAGCAACTCTTTTTAAAACCATCAAAGATTATATCTGATAAAGGGAAAGTAAAAACACTGTAGGAAAATGGCAGCACCCAACTAATTTACATAGAGAACCAGTTTGGTCTAGTGGTTAAGTTTAGAAAGTAGAAGACTGTAAGTCTTAGTGGTACAATCTTGCTACTTTAATTGTTGATAGCACTTTTTTGACACTTTTTTTAAAATGTCAACTAGAAGTAGAAATTAGAGGTAAAATTTGTTTAACTTCTCCTAGGTTTGCAAATTCCCTCCCCCCTTTTAAAATAAAAGATTCATGTTTTAGGATTCAGTTAAAGATCTCATTGACTCCTGTGAGAAATTTATGTCTTGGGGGCTTACTGAATTGATATTTCAATGTTCTGTCTAAAATTATTCAAAATGTCTTCATTTCTGTTTTCAGGAGAAAATCTTTAGCAAAATAAACAGTTGTGTCTGTTTTCCTTCTATTTCTTCGAAGGACAGGACAAACTTGTAGTTGTATATAGATACCATGCTAAACATGGTTTAGTTCAAAAGTAACCATGTCCTCTGTCTGTTCTAATACCAGATCTCATCAGCTCCAACTGCCATGGCAAATAATTTGAAGAGCTGTAGTTCCAAAGTTCTAAAGAGAGCCCATTTCTATCCCTATTTTAACAAGACATGAACAAGGAAAAATTAATGGCATCAGGTCATGAATTACTCTTTTACTTTCTTACCTTTCCTATAGAGCCAAAGAGGAATTATGGTTAACTACAGCAAGCAATGTCAACTTGGCCTATAATTAATTGTATTTAGCTACAATTATGGATAATTTAAGCAACCTGATTAAACAAGCTGGTTATTTTAAAGTGAATTATTTAAAATTAACATTTTTTTCTTTTACTTTTTTTTCTTCTTAATGTTTTTCCTCAAGGACAGGGTCTAGTTTTTGGATCAATCAAGTGTTGATCCATTGATTGGGACAGGAATTGATTTATTTTGTCACTCAAGATTATGTCATGGGATGTGAAGAGTGACTAGCCCAGAGTCACCCAGGCAGTTTTCACAGTCTCCTCATTTCCAGCCTGATGACTTAACTAGACAAAACTGGCTCTCTTAACAATATTTCATATTAATCATGTTATGTCTTGGGGAGAGTATGCAAAACCACATCCCATTTATTCATGTTAGAGTAGATTAATCTAGTATGTACAAACTAGTGAATATATAATATGTTCACAGATTCTCCTGCTTCCCATGAGATTGGGTAAACATAAACACACAGAGAAACAAACCCATTTTCATCACAAGCATATAGACAGATTTATTTGGATTTTTTTTCCCATTTAAATGAGTCTTTTCTTCCAAAACCATTTTACAGTGAGAAATGTTGTTATTACATAATTGTATATTTTATGGGACAAATTCTTGGTCCCTCAACTACAACTACTTTTTCTTTTTTTGCTTGGTGTCATTTAAAAAAAATCTTAATAATTTTCTGTTGATTATTTTAGAAAGAGTATACATATGTATCCTGAAACAGAGCAAAATTGACACAAAGTCATGTATTTTGACCGAAGACTGTATTAAAGTTTGGATTTAGATACAATAGTATACAAAATCAGGATCAGCTGCTTTTGAAATTAGACCATTTCTAAAAATATTCATAGGACTGGGCCTTGGTCAGTTATAATCTGCAGCACCATAATAAATCCGCTTGTCTTTTTAAAATAAAATATGTGAGGTTCCTAAAAATTCTTTAAATAACATTTTAACATCCAAGCACCATTTGTAGTTCCAGGATTTAATATTGTATGTATTATTTCAGTATTTATTAGACCACATTGTTTATTAGCTCTTAAAGTACTAACCTTGTAGAGCTGTGACTCCCATAACTATTGAATAGTTTCTTATTTTATGCCATGGAGCATCAGGCCACCAATTACAGTCCAAAGTAAAAGATGGCCATAACATGCCAATTCGGCCTCTCCAGGGATTACGAGGAGCTCGATCTGTAATTGTCACATTGTCTGAAAGAGGCTGGATTTTGTCTTTGATGCAATCAAAGGAAGTGCTAGTAGCCACAAAGACAGAGTTTCTTAGTTTCAGATGCTGTTTTTTCTGGTGACAGTGCAGCTCAGCAGATGGTCCATAAAGTACTGGCAAGAGTCCCACAACATTGTCCACCAAATACACCTTTTCAACTACTACACTTCCTACAAGATGAAACATTATCCCATAGTCATAGTTTTTGTAAGACAAAAAGCCTGTAATTTTAGTACAATTTGGAAAGCCATCTCCTTTATATAAATGAACCCCATGAAGGCTTGAATGAGCTACATTGCCATTGTAAAGATCCTCTGCTGAGAAACATTGTTGACCTTTGATATGAAAGGCTATCCGTTCCGAACCAGCCACACTATTATTATGTAACATAATACTTTCTACTGCATTTGTTTTGATGCCAGCAATCCAGAACTTCGAGGTCCCTGGTTGTTTGCTTAAGACAACAAGATTGCTGATGAGTTTATGATTTTGGCCTTCTAAATGTATACCATGCCCAATTGTATTGAATATCACATTATCACGTAGTAAGAGCCCACTACTTGTAATGGCTTGAATACCAACTCCACAGCTGTGATGGATGCTAGAGGAAATTATAAAAGACTTGAGGGATGAATTTGTGATGTCAACTGATGGAGATTGTGAAGATCCAAGGTTCAAAATTTCAACATTTGAAAGTTGAAGCACACCTGCAAGATGGGAGAATGACACCTTTAAGAATCAGGATTTGTGGGGGAGAGGTTGGGGAGGTACAGGGTAACCTTCCATGCCTTGAAAAATAGAAACAATGGAAAAAGATCCTCTATTGATGTTACTTTAGAAGTTCTTAATTCAGAAATCTTTAAGATAATACTACTCCAAATTAAAAAAGAAAGCATATTTAGTAACTAAGGAGTCACTCAGTGATCCAGGTTTTATTTTCATTAATATCTATATAACATTTGCTATAGAGGATAACAGTTTTTCATTTCAAATAGCACATCTTAAACTCAGTTGCTATGACTTTCCTCACCAATTATTACTCTGTTGTCACACTATTTATAAAATAAAAAAAACATTTATCATTCCCACATTCATAAGGGTTTTTTGGGGTCAGTTGATGGAAGGAGCCAATGCTAAACTATTTCTGAAAAACCTTGCCAAGAAAACTGCAGGGACTTGTCCAGGCAGTCTCTGAGAATTGGACAAGATTGAATGGAAGAAAGAAAAATCACCCACAATAGTAGGCTTGGTGTGATAACTATCAAATGAATTCATGTTCTTTAAAAATACATGAGAAATCTAGAAAATTAAAATATATTTATTCTAAGCTACATGGATAGAGAATGATGTGTAAAATAAATATAAATACTTAAGTACCTGCATCTTGGTTTGCATAGCCCCAAGGTTGCACCAGAAGTCTTCCTATGCAATCCATGTCAGATTTAATCTGAATGTTTCTTGTCAGAAGCCCAACCTCTGCAGCCAGGAGAATCCGTTGACCATCTTCTAATCTATGGGAATGGCCTACAGAGATAAAAATGTCAGAAAACAACAGAAGTGGAACAGGTTTAATAAACCAAACATGGGATCTCTAATAATTCTTCCCATATGAAAACAGTTCACATATCCAGGCAATGTAAAGTAGGACTTCGTAATTTATTGCAGATTCAGACACTTGGAAAAAAAGTCATTTACTTGATTATCACTTTTAACAACAGTATTTTCCCCTTATTTCATATAACAATCACTGATGCAGAGAATAACATATCAGAAGTAGGGAGCATACAGGTGAAACTCAAAAAATTAGAATATTGTGCAAAAGTTCATTTATTTCAGTAATGCACCTTAAAAGGTGAGACTAATATTTGACATAGACTCATTACATGCAAAGCAAGATAGTTCAAGCCATGATTTGTCATAATTTAGATGATTATGGCTTACAGCTCATGAAAACCCCAAATCCACAATCTCAGAAAATTAGAATATTGTGAAAAGGTTCAATATTCTAGGCTCAAAGTGTCTCACTCTAATCAGCTAATTAAGCCATAACCCCTGCAAAGGGTTCCTGAGCCTTTAAATGGTCTCTCAGTCTGGTTCAGGAGGAATCACAATCATGGGAAAGACTGCTGACCTGACAGTCATGCAGAAAACCATATTGACACCCTCCATAAGGAGGAAAAGCCTCAAAAGGTAATTGCAAAAGAAGTTGGATGTTTCCAAAGTGCTGTATCAAAGCACATTAATGGAAAGTTATATGGAAGGGAAAAGTGTGGAAGAAAAAGGTGCACAAGCAGCAGGGATGACCGCAGCCTGGAGAGGATTCTCAGGAAAAGGCCATTCAAAAGTATTGGGGACTTTCACAAGGTGTGGACTGAGGCTGGAGTCAGTGCATCAAGAGCCACCACATACAGACAGATCCTGGACATGGGCTTCAATATTCCTTCATATTCCTCTTGTCAAGCCGCTACTGAACAACAATGTCAGAAGTGTCTTAGCTGGGCTAAAGAAAAACAGAACTGGTCTGTTGCTAAGTGGTCCAAAGTCCTCTTTTATGATGAGAGCAACTTTTGCATCTCATTTGGAAACCAAGGACCCAGAGTCTGGAGGAAGAATGGAGAGGCACAGACTGCAAGATGCTTGAAGTTCTGTGTGAAGTTTCCACAGTCTGTGTTGATTTGGGGAGCCATGTCATCTGCTGGTATTGGTCCACTGTGCTTCATTAAGTCCAGGGTCAATGCAGCCATCTACCAGGAGATTTTGGAGCACTTCATGCTTCCTTCCACAGATGAGCTTTATGGGGGTGCTGACTTCATTTTCCAGCAGGACTTGGCACCTGCCCACCCTGCTAAAAACACCAAAACCTGGTTTAATGACTATGGGATTACTGTGTTTGATTGGCCAGTAAACTCGCCTGACCTGAACCCCATAGAAAATCTATGGGGCATTGCCAAGAGAAAGATGAGAGACATGAGACTGAACAATGCAGAAGAGCTGAAGCATCCTGGTCTTCCATAAAACCTCAGCAGTGCCACAGGCTGATAGCTTCCATGCCATGCCGCACTGAGGCAGTAATTGCTGCAAAAGGGGCCCAAACCAAATACTGAGTACATATGTATGGTTATACTTTTCAGAGGTCCGATATTGTTCTATGTACAATCCTTGTTTTATTAATTGCATGTAATATTCTAATTTTCTGAGATTGTGGATTTGGAGTTTCATGAGCTGTAAGCCATAATCATCACAATTATGACAAATCATGGTTTGAATTATCTTGCTTTGCATGTAATGAGTCTATGGCATATATTAGTTTCACCTTTTAAGTTGCATTATTGATATAAATGAACTTTTGCACGCTATTCTAATTTTTCGAATTTCACCTGTATACTACCTCAGCTGTTTTGTGATCAAATATTTTACAAGCCTAAATCAGTTCCATGGCATCTCCAATTTAAAAGAAGTTAAATACAGTATAAAGTCAGAGTTTATTGCACCTACCTTTCCTAAGAGGTCTGTAGGGGGCATGCATAAGCACACCAACGTACCTATTGTTTCTGTCCTAATGTTTCTTCTTATTCATATCCATTTCATGTATTCATAATCATGTTTATACTTATATCTGTTATCTAATACTTGCTTGACAAATAAATAAATTAAATAAATAAAAATGTTGCAAGCATTTGTAATTCTAAGGGTATGAGACAGCAATTAAATACAGAAATAATTGAAACAATTCATTCATTGTATAAGTGCTGATCGCCCACTTAATGTCTTAAATGTCTTAAGAAACAATACCAGCCCTTAAACTACGCTGAGAGGGTAAATACAAAATGGGAATGAGATCATACCTGCTGGTCCGATATATGTTGATATGTTCATCATAGTTTCTCCAGAGAAACCTAATGTATCTCTGCCAATGACTTATAATATCTTTTGGCACCATTGTCCCAAAAGAACATAATGGGAAGAGATTTTATATCACTTCAATGATGGCTGGGTTAAGCAAGGAGCGATTATAAATCACTGAGGATTGCCTATATTTAGACCCTAGATGCACAAGCTGTAGTCTTCCTTGTAAAATTCTGGATATAACATTGTACATTCATAGCCTCTACATGTCAACTTAAAATCAATTTGTAGTAGTTGGGTAGGGACTCCAACCCTTGTCCTTCCAGATATAAAATCTCTATTTCAACTGATTGTCTTCATAAGGTTAATTATTTTATGAATAACTTGTAATTCCCATTTGTTAATTTAAGCAATAAAAATGTTAAAGTACTCTAGAAAGAAAACACTACTGAATGTTTTCTTTTGTTGAGTTTTCTTTTGTTGAGTTGTTGAGCAAGATTGTTGAGGAAAAATAATGAATGTTAGGAAGTCTTTAATGTGCAAAAAAAAATTCATGACATAATCTAAGCAAAGGAGACGTATTGCATACCAATATGTCTATGGAGAAGATTTTCACGAATCCTTATGCTATGATTGCTAACTTTTTCTAAAGTGATTATTTCAGCTTGATGGGCTTCATATGAAGAGGAACTGACAACAATTTTATCACCAGGATGCCAGTCCAAATGATCTTGCACCATAAACCTGTAAAGAATGTGAGATGAAGACACATTTAGAAGAATAGTGTAGCACTCATTTTTCTCCTGAAATAATTAAGGAAACTGAATTATAATTAAGGAAAATAATGTGTGAACAAATCTGCCCTCACATTACCAGCAAGGTAATGAACAAAGTTCTAGAAAGCTGAGGAGATGAAGGCATTGTTTTACAGTGGTTCAGTTCCTTTCATTTTGTGTTGGTGGGAAAGGAAAGATTGGCTTGGTGTTCTTTGACTTATGGGATGCTAAAGAGGCCAGTCTTGTCTCCTCTGCTTTTCAATATCCACAGTATATAAAGCCTCTGGAAAGGTTCATTCAATGGTTTCAGGTATAGTATCATCAATATACTAATGACATCCAACTGGACATTGCTCCCTTGGGCTATAGAGGAGATAATGTTAATTCTGTTTCCCAGTGTCTAAATCCTCTCTATTTGGAGAGGAGAGAAGACATCAAAATGGAATCCTGAAAAGCTGAAATTTCTACAAATGCACCAAGGTCTTCTATCACCACCAAGATTTTCCCATGTATGGGTAAACAGGGAGCAAGTATCCGACGTGGGCGTCCTTCTGGTTTCTATTGGATCAGCAGGTAGAAATTGGTCAAAAAGGCATATGCCCAACTGGTGAGTATACCAGTTCTGGCCTCATCTCTGGTCAGAGGACCTGGAGGTATGAGCAACAGCAACTCATGCTGTTATCATCAACCATCTAGACTACTGGAATGCCCTTTACTTAGGGTGCCCTTAAATAATATTTAGAAACTGCAGTTGGTTCTAAAAGCAGCAATCTGTGTACCTTATGTTGGGAGTGTATTTCATTAGTTTTGTAACCTTGCATTGGTTGTCATTTGCTTTCCAGATCCAATTTAAGGTGCTGATTTTGACCCACCAAATTATTTTCTTGACAAGTGGAAACTTTCAGGCATTCTCTAGTGAACTTCTACTCATCTAATTTAATCAAGCAGGAGAAACCTCTGTACATCTCACATTTTCAAATAATTTGTGGGGCTGGGGAAATTGCTTGTTTGTTTTATCTCCCTATGGAGATCAAGCTGGCTCCTTCTCTACTGGTTTTCTGCAAGCTCCTAAAGATGTTTTCAGAGAGCTTTTCAGAGGGCCTTTTCCTGATTTGAATTCTTGTTCCCATCTTTTTGTAGGTTTGCTATAGTTTTCATTTTTATATGGGTTTTGTTTTATATGATTTTTTTTATGTGTGGGCCATCAAAAGTGAAATTTACCGTGGTGTCATACAAGTAAGTTTAATACAGAAACATATTTTAATGTTGCCAGAAAGGTCCTACCATGTCCTGACTCCTGCAAAAAAGTGGGCAGGACTTCAAAAAGAAACAAAAAGTAAAAATAAAAAAGACCTTCCTTATTACCTATAATTTAACACCTACCTTTCATTTCCAGGTGCAACATCATTTCCAAGATGTGTCCATGACTTCTTGGTGTAAGCACTGTGCAACAGCAGCTTCCCAAAAACACCTTGAGAAAAGGAGAAGAAACTAGCCATGATACAAAAGATGCTAATCTTTGCAAGATCTTCAAAATATTAAGGCCCTGTCACACTGCCCAACAGATGCAAAACGGACACAACGGATGA
This sequence comes from Laticauda colubrina, assembly GCA_015471245.1. Classification (NCBI taxonomy): domain Eukaryota; kingdom Metazoa; phylum Chordata; class Lepidosauria; order Squamata; family Elapidae; genus Laticauda; species Laticauda colubrina. The sequence goes on from BLBF01000025.1 coordinate 16,862,474, forward strand.
GCAAAATGTTCCATCCGTTGTTATCTGCTCTCAAAAGGGGCAAAAATTTGCATAACCGGAGTGGATAACACGGACGCAGGGAAGACGCAGAGCGGATGGAAAGCGGATGCGGAACGGATGCCCAGCGGATGGAAGTGGATGGGAGCGGATGGCACATCCGCTAGGCTTCCGGGGGGCCTCAGCAAAGCGGACGCGGAACGGATACAGCGGATGCACAGCGGATGCACAGTGGATGAAGCGGATGCAGAGCGGAAGCCTAGCGGATGCACAGCAGAAGCTGAACGGATGCCTGGCGTTAATTGCGCATGCGGGGGGGATGCATTGCGTAAGACATGCGGATATAAAGGGAAGCAGCTCGCATGTGGCCAGCATTCAGAGGAAAGACCTGCTGAAGGATACATCGAGTCCTTGCCTGCCCTGCCTGCATGCCTGCCTGCAAGCCTTGCTGCCAGCCTTCCTGCCAGCCTACCTCCAAGCCTCCTGACCAGCCTCCCTGCCAGCCTTGCTCTTTGCCTGCCTGCCAGCCTCGCTGCCAGCTTGCCTTCCAGCCTCCCTGCCAGCCAGTCTGCCTGCCAGCCTTGGTGCCTGCCTGCCTTCCTGCCTTCCTGCCAGGCTTCCTGCCAGGCTTGGTGCCAGCCTTGGTGCCAGGCTTCCTGCCAACCTTGGTGCCAGCCTTCCTGCCAGCCTTGGTGCCAGCCTTCCTGCAAGCCTTGGTGCCTGCCAGCCTCCCTGCCATCCAGCAACCCCACAACCATGGGGAAGAAGCGAACGTCTCAGCAACCTGCCGCCATCCCTGGCAAGAGGGACAGGGCCACCCTCCCGCCCCGTCCCTGACTCTGCTTCTGCTGGGGCTTCTGCTGCTCAGGCTCGCTCTTCTGGTGCTGGAGCTTCTGCTGAAGCTGCTCCTGGCGGTGGAGCTTCTGCTGCTGCGTACTCTGCTGAAGCTGCTCCTGGTCCTGCTGGTCCTGCTGGTCTTGCTCATCCTGCTCGTGATCCTGGACTTTCTCGTACTGCTCGTACTGCTCGTGCTCCTAGTCTTGATCGTCCTGCTCGTCCTGCTCATGCTCCTGGTCCTGCTCGTGCTCCTGGTCCTACTGGTGGTGCTGCTGGTGGTGCTGCTGGGGCTCCTGGTGCTTACTCTGCTGCTGCTGATCCTGGTCCTGCTGATCCTGCTGCTGCTGATGATGATGATGATGATGATGATTATTATTATTATTATTATGATCCTGCTGGTGATGATGATGATGATGATGATGATGATCCTGCTGGTGCTGCTGCTGCTGGTGGTGTGGAGGAGCAGCCCCTACCACCTGGGAGCCCCTCTGATGAGGGCCCATCTGGTCCTGCCAAAGGGAGGAAGAGGCGTATGTGACAATGGGAGAGGAGGCAATACTTCGTCGAGGAGGAACATGAGGATGAGGTGCTGGAGTGGCTGAGACAGAATGACTATCTGTGGCGGAAGGGACACCGGCTGTACAGGGACACCAAAAGGAAGCAGGCTGCTTGGAGAGAGAGGGCGGAGAGTATGGGTTACACTTTGGAGGTGCTCCTCGGCTGGTGGAAGCACATGCACACCTGGTACGGGAAGCTGCACCTGAAGAAATCTGGCCAGGCCACGGTTAAGCTGACGGACAGAGAGACCTACGTCATGGCCAGGTGCAGCTTCCTGGAGGGTGAGATCCGCCACCGAGGAGCACCAGCAACCCCTCTCACAACCCTCTCTCTCAGGCAGCCTGCTGAGAGCCAGTCCTCTTCCGGCCGAGAGTCAGTCCCTGTCTCCAGGCAGGTTTCTGTGGAGCATGCCACGGCGGAGAACCCGCGGACAGGTGTTGTAACCATGGTGGAGCGCATGGAGGAGGAGAAAGGAGAAAGGAGAAAGGAGACATCGAGTCCACCACAGTTCTAGCCGCATCCACCACCCCCAGCTCCGCCTCCGCAGAAAGGCAGAGAGCCGGACAGCAGGAGGGGCAGATCCACACTGTCCTGCTGGAGATCAGGGACACCATCTGCACCAGCATAGATCTCCTCTCTCAGCTGGTCCACACCGACTCCTCATCCTCCAACCGCAAGCCCTTCCTCACCTATGTCAACCAGACCCTCAAGAACATGGAGGAACCCCAGTACCAGGGGGTGAAGGACCGGATCACCGAGCTGCTTCACAACCCTCCAGATCCAGAGGAACCTGCTCCCACCCAGTCCAGGTCTGCTCCTCCACCTCCACCACAGGTGATGTCCCTCCCATTCCAAGGCTTCCCACAGCCCCTCACCTACCAGGGCTACAGCTACTAGGAGGTCCAGCAGCACAGGCAGCAGTCCTTCCCAGTCCAGGCACAGAGTCATCGGACGACACCGTTGCCACCGGTTCCACTGATGCCACCGATGCTAGCCACGCCAATGATTCCACCGACGACAGCGATGCCACCCACGCCAGTCCTCACCCAGCTGCAGACCAGACAGCCCCACTACACTACTCCTTCCTCCACCCCACAGCCAAGCCCGGCCTCAGTACATCTCTCATCAGTACTGGGGCTGACACCCCATGGCATGGAGGAAGGACCTCTCAGCATTGCGGGTCTGAGCCAGCTGTCTGAGACCTTCCTCAAGACACTGTCCCCTGTTGTCCTCTCATGGCCAGGCACCCCAATGACGATACAGACCAGCACTCCAGCACCACCCACCTCCACAGCACCTGGACCCTTCACCCCTGAGACTGGGCACACCTCCGAGTGACCAATAAGAGTGCCAGAGACTGGGTAGCTGGCTACCTGTGGACTTTATTTGGACACTTGACTTGGGTATTTTTTTTTTTACAGCTTGTTGTTCAATAAAGTTTATCTTTGATTCACACACTTGCTTCATTTCTTTTTTTGTAATAAAGTCTTGGTGGAAACTTTTAGAATTGGTTTAAGCCTTTGCATGCTTGTGGGATGGGTTAAGATAGCAGTGGGGTGGGCAGGGATACCTTTGGGATGGGTTAAGATAGCTGTGGGATAGATAAACCTCCAGTGCAAGCATAGTGGGACTGTATGGTCCACCCACCCAGGTGCCACACCTTTGGCCCTTCATTAGTAAGCATTGATCCACAAATTTGAACATAAACACAACTCTTTGTTAAACGCCCTGTTCATTGTAGGCCCACCCAACATACATGGCCCAATCTCATCCATGTGATGAGACAGGCTGAAGGAAGCACCCATTAATCATCTATCATACTGTCTTGCCACTCCACCGCTCCAGCTGGGGAGTTGCACCAGTGTTTCAGGAGGTTGCGCTGCTTCTTCCCTTCCCTTGAGGCTCTGTTGGGGCCTTGCACATCCTGAGTGTCTATCAGGTTTCACCCTTCCCTCCATTCCCCAGGCTCCATGTCCCTATTGCCTTGCTGGAGGTCCACAAGCCTGTTCTGTAAGACTGGGTAGTGGGTGCGCATGAGATTGTGCAGGATGCAGCAAGCTTCCATGATCCTCCTCACAGTCTCTGGGCAATGCTGCATGGTGGTGAGAAGTACCTGGAACCTGTTGGCCAGGATGCCAAAGGCGTTCTCCACCACCCGCCTTGCCCTGGACAACCTGTAGTTGAAGATCCTATCTTCACAGGTGAGGAGTCTGGAAGTGTAGGGCTTCATGAGGTAGGTTCTGAGGGAGAAGGCGTCATCCCCCACGATGAAGTAGGGCACATCTTGCATGTCATTGGGCAGGGGGTCTGGATCTGGGAAGCCCATGATGAGGTTGCGTTCCAGCCCCTCCTTGAGGTGACTGGCATTGTATACCTGGGCATCTGAACATGAGCCGCTGCCTGAAGCATCGATGTACATGAACTTGTAGTCAGCATCGACCATGGCAAAGAGGACGATGCTGAAGAAGCCCTTGTAGTTGAAATAAGTGGAGCCCGACTTGGCTGGAGCTTTGCAGGCCACGTGCTTGCCATCTATGGCTCCAACAGTGTGGGGGAAGTTCCACCTCTGATACCACTGCTCTGCAACTTTCTTCCATCCTTCATCAGTGGAGGGGCACTGGAGGAGCTCCTGCAGGTATTCTTCGATGATGGTCTGCACCACTTCTCTGACCACAATACTGATGGTGTTGTGTGGCACCCTCCAGCCGTACTGCATGCTCCTGTAGGTGGTCCCCGAGGCCAGGTGGCGCAGAGTGAGTGCCACCTTGAGCCCAGGTTCCAGGCTGGGCCGGAAGTTGGTGTTTGCCTTGGTCAACCTGGGTGTCAGTCGCTGCACAACTTCATCAAACATGGCTGGAGGCATCCTCATGAAGTTCTGGAATGCCCAAGTGTCTTCGTTTCTGAGCTCCACCATCAGCTTGTTGTACAGTCCGTCCTCTGCTCTTCTGGCGATCCATCTTCGGACCCAGATGCTTCTTGGCCGCCTCCTTTTCTTCCCGTAGTAGAGTTCACAGAGCCTGTAGATGGCTTCGCACTGTTGCAGAAGGATGGTGGCTGCCAAAAGGACTGTGTTACGATCCACGGTGGACATGACTGGATGCTGTGGAAGGGGAAGAGGAAGGCTGCAGAGGTCTGCACAGCTGGGCTGCTCGTCTGAAAGTGAGATGCAGACGAGTTGCTCCCCCTTTTTATAGGCAGTATAGGTGTCCCTTTGCATCCTCTAGGCATCCTCTAGGCATCCTCTAGACATCCTTAATATCCGAGATAGGTCCCCTCTGCGAACGTTTTTTCCATTTTAAATGCTTTGTTTCCGTGCTGCATCCATTCTGAATCCGTTCTGCATCCGTTCTGCGTCCGTTCCACTTTCTCCCTGCGTCCGTGCAGATACGAGTTGCGCGGATGCGTAGTGGATGCCTAGCGGATATAGCGGATGCGTAACAGATGCAGAACGGATGCATAGCGGATGCGTAGCGGATGCAGAACGGACGAATTGGATACATTTTCCGTGCAAAAGTTTTGGGCAGCTCAAAACTTTCTGAGCGGATGAAACGTAAATAAACGGATGCTGGACGGATAGAGAGGAAGCAAAACGGAGGCAGTGAGTACATCGCATTTTCCAACGAATGGCAAGCTTTTTTGTCCGTTTTACATCCTCTTTGCATCCATTGGTGCAGTGTGACATGGGCTTTAGGGAGGACTTCTCAGTTGTGCCAAAGATATACTCATCCAAGCCATTTTGTATTGATGGAGATTGTTTGGACACTTCATAAAGCTTCCAAGGCACTTTCCTTAAAGATTACATTTGGAAGATTCCAACTCCAGCAAAAGGGTGAACTGGCTTTCTGGATTACTGTATAACCCATCTGCTCAGCAAGGTCACACCAATATTAGAATAGGAAAATGACAACTTCCTTGATGGACTAAATACCTTGAAAAAAATAATACATCTAGAAAATCTAAAAGAGGAAAAAATGAAAGGGGCCTGGCTTATTTCCTATTTCAAATGAAAGCCTGTTTACTGGCCTATCACTTTGATACATTGATAAGCAAACTCTTCGAAGCTGAGGAGTGCAAATAGTGCTGGCTGGGGGATTGGAACTTGTGTATATGCTTATTATTTGAATCCACAATGCCTCCATCAGAAGTACCTAATTTACAAGCCAGAAGCATATAGGTGGGATTCAAATATTTTAACAACCGGTTCTGTGGGTGTGGCTTAGGTGGTGGGTGTGGCTTGGTGGTCATGTTATTGGCTGGGCGTGGCCAAGTCAACATCACTCACATCAAGGCATGCATCTCCTCGCCTGGTCTCTCGTGACTGTGGGGATGCTGAAACAGTTGTAAGTGTGAAAAATGGTCATAAGTCACTTCTTTCAGTGCCATTGTAACTTTGAATGGTCACTCCACACAAGCAAAGTACCAGCAAAGGAGGGGAAAAAAACTCCAGAGACGTTCCTGAGACAGGAAGTCTAATCCTGTCAAGATTTAACAGATTTAACAGATTTAACAGATTTAACAGATTTAACAG
>BLBF01000025.1:16875583-16899194 GCA_015471245.1 Laticauda colubrina
GGTTCTCCAAACTGCTTAGAATGTTAACAACTGGTTCTCGCAAATAGGTGTGAACTGGTAGAATCCCACCACTGCAGAAGCATGATCAGAATGCCTATTATAACTCTGTTTCAATCCTTTTACTGCATGTTTATGGAGAAGATATTCCTTTTAGGAATGTAAATTAGTCTTCCTTCCATGCTGCCACAGTGGTCTAAAGTCTGTTCCTAAATACACATATAGACTTCTCCCAACTCATACAAATACACAACCTCCCTGTCGTCTTCCCCCATTTTCTCAACTGCATTCAATTTGTTGTTGCAAGTTTATCTGAGGTCAGAATGCTCTGTATGTCTTAAACACCCTACTCCTCCAAAAACTTCTAACAATCTGCCAAACAACTGATGGGCAGGTTGTTGTGAGGTATACCCCACACCCCACACTCAGCACAATCAGAGAAGTATCAGTAGATTAGAAATCAGAAAGGATATTGTTGGCTGCAGGAAAAAAATGCTTAAATGTTTTCATGTTGCTCCAGGTTATCCATTTTTGATTTAGTAATTTAAATGCAGGCACTATTTAACAAAGCAGACAATTGTTGATTGATGCTAAGCACAGGACATTTTCGATCAAGGTTTTCCCACTGAGGAATTCAGAAGATGGTATCCATACCAATAGTTCCAGGACCAATGTTCAAACCTTTCAATCGATCACAATTTACTCTCTCAGATGCCCGAAGGAGAATGTGTACCTTTCTTCTTTCTTCTAATGGATGCTGCAATGTGCCTAATGGGAAATTGATGAACATTAATTAATTTGTACGATGCATTGGTTTCTCCCTTTTTATATATTAAACATTTATCCAAGACAACTACAAAAAAGTATGAATACACATGTAAGTAAGAGCATAAAATAACAGCATAAATATTAATATTGCAGTACTCAAACATTACAAAACGCATAGCAAGAACAAACGAAACCAAGTACAACAATATTATCAGATTTGCATGTTCCTTCTACTTCCAGCAAGCAATTAATTGTTAAAGGCCTGCCCAAGTACATGTGGTTTTCAGTGCCCATCTTACTATTAAAATCAACTTAAATCTATGGACCCCCAGTGAAAACATCTGAGCACATAACACCATTATTAATATTACAACAGTGAACTAACACTACCAAACATTTATTCTACTGAAGGATAGAATTTATCCTATGCAAAGTTCATTCAGAATTTCAGAAGCTAATGTTTTTTTCCTAGCAGAGACACAGTTTTTCCAGCTATTATTTTATGGGATTTTGTCACATGGATTTTGTGATTTTGCCTAGTATGTCCCATTCTAAATCAGACAAACTCTGGCACTTGCAAAACTATAGATTTCACTATAGTTTTTTTTTAATTTAAGCTGCAAAATTTTACCATTGTTCCATCCCACTTGGTCAACTTTATCATCTTCATGGAAGGGGGCTATAAGATCCACATGAACTGAGATCTCATGTGATCTCAGTTATATTATGAGCACTGGCACTGCTTGCTCATAACAGTGGCTGAAGAAGGGGAAAGGTAATCCTGGTTTTTCTTAACCAGAATAATCCAGATTACCAGGAATAAGATAAACAGGGTCGGAGAAGTCAGAAAAGCAGTGGAAAAGTTAATACTCCAAACAACAGAGTATCCTTCTTGTCCAGTTGAAAGCAAAGACAGTGGGTGGAAACTCTTTTTCTTCAGAAAGGATAATCTTTCTTTTTAAAAGAAATTCTTTGAATCTTTTTCAGATAATAATTCTTTCTTAATTACTCTGGCTGTTCTGGCACAGATATTTGCTTTGCTTAATAATTTCAGTTTTCCCAAATTTGTTTTAATATTTCTTTTTTTTTAATAGGGCAAGCGTGAAACAGAACTAATTTAGTAGAGAAAAATAGTTAATCTGGAAAATATCTGGCATTTTTCACACATACACACAAAATTAACATTTTAGAAGAATCACATCTCTTTCAGGGATACAACATCTAAAACATAAATGATTTTTTCTGATGATATTGGAAACACAAGAAGAGAATAAAAGGGCAACAAAGAGAGGATGGAAATAACTCTTATCTCTTAGAATGCAAAGTGAGCTGTATTCCAACTGTGAACCTATTTATTTCACCCGGGGTAGTTTACAGACTCAGAAGGAAATAGTCTAGCATGAAGCAGATACTTGAAGGAAAAAGTAGGACAACTTCTGCCTTCGAGAAATATAAGCAGAGTCCAGTAAGAGAGTTCAGCACTCCTTTAAAATTAGAGATTAAATCAATTATACAGTCCCAAACTGCAGCAGATGTAGAATTAAACAAAGAAATCTGTGTAGAATTAGCCATCATGCCACAATAATTTAATATCCAGAAAACATGCCTTTGGTGATGAAAAGATAAAGTGTAATTTTAGCAACCCATTTAATGAAGTGTCTATGAAAATTAATCTTGTTATAGATACAACTAATCTTGATCCAAAATCAGGCAAATGATTCACACAAAGAGACTTAGAAGGACCTCCCTGTTCAATCTGGAGGCCAATTCAGGCATCTGGAAATCGCTTGATTTACTCTAGGCTGATCTGGAGCTGGTTTGATCAGTACAATAACAATAATAATAATAATAATAATAATAATAATAATAATAATAATAATAGTAGTAGTAGTAGTAATAGTAATAGTAATAATAATAAAAAGCAGAACTATATTATCTCTGAAAGGAGTTCCTTGCAGCATTCAAGAAAATCTTGTCCCCTTTAGGGGACAAGATTTCTCTTTCTTTTTTTAATGTTCTTTTTTTGATTGTTTGTTTCTTTCTCTTTTTTTGTTCTTTTTTTTAATCAAAGACCATAGCCAGAGCTAGGGACTAAGGGGCAGCAAGACCTTCTTCAGCTCTCTGCCCATAATCTTTGTTCGGTCAGCTCCGTTAGATAACAGGACAGGAATATCACCTTTCTGGAAGTTTTCAATAGTTTTCTTTTCCAGTGCTTCCTATAACAGTAATTTCCTTCATTTCCTCTTCCCAAGCACAGCCATGAAAGCCTTAGACCCATGTCCCACTGCACCAATGGATGCAAAGAGGATGTAAAACGGACAAAAAAGCTTGCCATCCATTGGAAAACGCGATGCATCCGTTGTGTACTCATTGCATACGTGTTTCATACGCTCTATCCATCGAGCATCCGTCGACTGAAATTTCATCCGCGAAAGAAGTTTTGAGCTGCACAAAACTTTTTGAACGGATGAACTTTCCACTGCGTACGATGTACATCCGTGACATATACGGGCAACAAACGTTCTATGTCCGTTATCATCCGTTAAACGTCCGCTGTATCCTCTCAGAATCCTCTGGCCATCCTCGCAACTCACATCCGCTCCAGCTGAAAACGGAAAGAGGGAGAAACAAAAGGTGCATGGAACATCTACACAGCGTTAGTAGCATGGAAATAGAAAGGATGTAAGTGGATGCATCTCGTATATAAAGGATTAAAACGGACAAAACGTTTGTATATGGGATATATCTCAGATATTTAGGATGTCTGGAGTATGCCTAGAGTATGTGGAAGGACACCTAGCGGACAACAGATATTTCCTATAAAAAGGGGGAGGAAATCACCTGGATCTCAATATGAGTCCAGCAGCCATGGTGTATCTTTACCCTTGGTCTTGCTCTTCCACATCATCTATTGTTCTCCACCATGGATCATAACACAGTCCTTATGGTAGCTGCGATCATTCAACACCAGAACCAAGCCCTCTTCAGACTGTTTCACCTTTTCTACACAAGGAGAAGAAGGAGACGTTCAAGAGCTGTGTGGGTCCGAGGATGGATTGGGAGAAGAATGGAGTTTGGACTGTATGACAAGCTGATGGTGGAGCTAAGGAATGAAGACACTCATGCATTCCAGAACTTCATGAGGATGCCACCAGCCATGTTTGACGACATTGTAGAGCGTCTGAGACCCAGGTTGACCAAGCCGAGCACCAACTTCCATCCAACCTGGACCCTGGACTGAAGGTGGCACTGATTCTGTGGCACCTGGCCTCTGGAACCACATACAGAAACATGCAGTATGCCTGGAGGGTGCCACAAAACACCATCAGCAAAGTGGTCAGAGAAATGGTGCAGGCCATCATCGAAGAATATGTGGAAGAGCTCCTCCATTGTCCCACCACTGAAGAAGGCTGGGGGAAAGTTGCAGAGCAGTGGTATCAGAGGTGGAACTTTCCCCACACCATTGGAACCATAGATGGCAAGCACGTGGCCTGCAAAGCTCCAGCCAACTCAGGGTCCAATTATTACAACTACAAGGGCTTCTTCAGTATCATCCTCTTTGCCATGGTTGATGCTGACTACAAGTTCATGTACATCGATGCTTCAGGCAATGGGTCAGCTTCAGATAGCCAGGTATACAACACCAGTAACCTCAAGGATGAGCTGGAACACAACCTCATCATGGGTTATCCAGATCTAGACCCCCGACCCAATGACACACAAGATGTGCCCTACTTCATTGTGGGTGATGACGCCTTCTCCCTCAGAACCTACCTCATGAAGCCCTACAGTTCAAGATACCTCATGCGTGAAGAGAGGATCTTCAACTACAGGCTGTCCAGGGCAAGACAGGTGGTGGAGAACGTCTTTGGCATCCTGGCCAACAGGTTCCAGGTACTTCTCACCACCATGCAGCATCACCCAGAGACCGTGAGGAGCATCGTGGAAGCTTGCTGCACCCTGCACAATCTCATGCACACCCGCTACCCAGTGTTGCAGAACAGGCTTGTGGACCATCAACAAGGGAATGGGGACATGGAGCCTGGTGAATGGAGGCAAGGACGAAACCTGATAGACACTGTGGATGTACAAGGCCCCAACAGAGCTTCACGTGAAGGGAAGAAGCAGCGCAACCTCCTGAAACACTGGTGCAACTCTCCAGCTGGAGCAGTGGAGTGGCAAGACAGGATGGTAGATGCTTAATGGATGCTTCCTTGAGCCTGTCTCATAACACTGATGAGATTGTGCCATGTATGTTGAGTGGCCCTACAATGAATAGGGCATTAATAAAGAGCTTTGTTTATTTTGAAATGTGTTGATCAATGAATAAATTGTTATTGATAAAAAAGGGCCATATGTGTGGCAGCTGGGAGGGTGGACCATACAGTCCCACTATGCTTGCACTGGAGGTTTTCTAGCCCACAACTATCCTTATCTATCCCACAACTATCCTTAACCATCCCACAAGCATGCAAAAGATTAACCATTTTTTCAAAGTTTTCACCAACACTTTATTAAGTAAAAAAAATGAACCAAGTGTGTTAAGCAAAGATAACCTTTATTAATAACTGTCTTAATTAAACTGTATGACTTTATTAAAAAAGCAAAATGAACCAAGTAAAGTGTCTTAAGCAAAGATAAAGTGAACAGGTAACAACTCAGTCTCTGGCATTATTCTCAGTCACTCAAAGGCATGTCCATGGTCTCAGCTGTTAAGCGGGCAGGGACTGTGGAGGTGGCTGTGGCTGGACTGCTGGTCTGAGGTGCCATTGGGGTGCTTGGCCCCGAGAGTACAACAGGGGACGGTGTGTTCAGGAAGCTCTCAGAGAGCTGACTCAGTACCGTAAGGTTGAGAGGCCCTTCATCAAGTACCTGGGATGCCAAGCACAAGACTGATGACAGATTGTCTGTTGACGGGCTTGGCTGTGGAGTGGAGGAAGGAGGAGTGTAGTGGGTGGGGCTGTCTGGTCTGCAGCTGGGCGAGGTGTGGCGTCTGTGGCGTGCAATGAACCTGGGCCTGGACTGGGAAGGGCTGTTTCTGCTGTGGGTAGTCCTGGTAGTCGTAGCCTTGGTAGGTGAGAGGCTGTTGAAAGCCGTGGAAAGGAGGTGACATCACCTGGGGTGGAGGAGCAGACCTGGACTGGGTCGGAGCAAGTTCAGCTTGGCCTTGAGGGTTGTGCAGAAGTGCTGTGATCTTTTGCTTCATCACCTGGTATTGGGCCTCGGGCAGGTCCATGAGGGTCTGGCTCACGTAGGTGATGAAGGGCTTCCGGTCCGAGGATGGTATGTCACTGTGGACCAGCTGAGAGAGAAGTTCTGTGCTGGTCTTCATTGTGTCCCTGATCTCCAACAGGACAGTGTGACTCTGGCCCTCCAGTCTGCCTCTCTGCCTGCATCCTGTGGAGCTGGGGGTGGGGGTGGGTTGGTCTCTGGTGGCTACCGCTTCTTGCTCCATTTGTGACAGGGGATCCTCCAAGTCTGCCGGCATGGGGAGTGCAGCTGTCGGGGGGGTCTCTGCCATGGGCCCCTCCAAAGACACCTGCCTGAACAGGGCAGCTGTCTCCTGGCTGGAAGAGGAGTGGGTCTCTGTGGGCTGTCTGAGGGAGAGGGTTGACAGAGGGACTGCTCCTCGGTGGCAGACCTCACCCTCCAGGAAGCTGCACTTGGCCATGACGTACATCTCCCAGTCAGTGAGCTTGACAGTGGCCTGCCCAGATTTCTTCAAGTGTAGCTTGCCATACCAGGTGTGCATGTGCTTCCACCATCCAAGGAGTAGGTCTAAAGTGTAGCCCAGGCTCTCTGCCTTGTCTCTCCACACTGCCTGCTTTCTCTTGGTGTCACGATAGAGTCTGTGGCCCTTTCTCCACAGGTACTCATTCTCCCTCAGCCATTCCAGCACCTCCTCCTCATGGTCCTCGGAAACGGTGTCCTGTTTCCTCTCTCCCTTCTCCTTCCCTTGCCTCTTCCTCCCTCTGGCAGGGCCTTCAGCAGCAGGGCCTTCAGCAGCAGGGGGCTTTGAGGGCCTTGGGGCTGGTCCACCACAGCAGCAGCAGCAGCAGTAGCAGTAGCAGCAGCACCAGCAGCAGGAGAAGCACCAGCAGCAGGAGAAGCACCAGCACCAGCACCAGCAGGAGAAGCATCAGCAGCACCACCACCACGAGCAGCAGCACCAGCAGCTTCAGAGTCAATGCCAGGGGGTAGGATGGTGGTTCTGTCCTTCTTGCCAGGGCTGGCAGGAGTAGGCATAGGCTTTCTCTTCTTCCCTGACTGACGAACCATGGTGTTATTCGAAGATGTCTGTGGCAGCACGTCTTTCCTCTGAATGCTGACTGCTTGTGAGCTGCATCCTTTTATATCCGTGGACCTGACGCAATTCATCCTCCCCGCATGCGCAGTGAACACTTTGCATCTGCTATGCATCTGCTATGCATTCGCTATGGATCCGCTTTGCTTCCTATAGGCATCCGTTATGCATCCGCGTCATCCGCTATGCATCCGCCCCTTCTGCTATACGTCCACTTTGCAATTCTTCCCCAGAAGCCCTTCGGATGTATCATCCGCTTCCATCCGCTTCCATCCACTAGGCTTCCTACGAACATCCGTTCAACATCTCTGCTACGTACTACCCCCATCCATTCCTTTCTGTTCTTTTCCGTTCTGCTTATGCAAATTTGGGCCACTTTTGGGAGCGGATAACAATGGATGGAGCCACCCCTGAAATTTTGCTCATCTGCTGTGTCCTTTTTGCATACGTTTTACATCCATCGGCCAGTGGGACCTAGCCTTTAGTGAAGGTAGATCTTCTCATTTAGTTTTGGATCCTTTCATCTAGTTTTCCCCTTCCTGTCTTGATCCATTTCAGAGTCAACTCTTTCTCTATGTCTTCTTTAATTACCAAATACTTTGAATTCCAAAACAGTCTATTCTTGTTCATTTTTCATAAATATTCTACTCCATCCTGAGATAATTTGAATGATAATTTTCAAGTAATTCAGTTTTAAAATTCTGCATTGATTCCACTGACATGTGGCTTGCTTTTTTCTTTGTCACATGCAAAGTTCACCCCATTTTGCCAAGAAACCAATAAAGAGTAAGTATTCATGTGCTTCCTTCTATATCAATCCATTGGGAAACACAGTCTCTTGTGGGCCCAAGCAGCTTTACAAAATTTATAAAGCGAGTGTTGTCTCCATCTACTCTTGTATCTTAGCTGAGAAATTCTCAAAGACTTTTAATTAAAACTGGGGAGGTCAGGATGGCAAGTTTCAAAACTATCTCTGAATCAAAGGAAAGGACCGACCCCATTTTACTAATTACCAAGGCTGCTTTAATTCTTATACAGTACAATTACAAGGGACCATTTAGGCCATGGAAGCCAACTTCTGTGCAGGAATCCAAATTATAGCATCCTAGACAGATGGATATCCAGTCTCTTCTTGAACATATCTAATTAAGAAGAGCTCACCAAATTCTCCAATCTGATTATTCCACTGTCAAATTGCTCTACTTGTTAAAAGACTTTTTAAAAAAACATCAAATTAGAATCTGCTTCTTGTAATTCCAATTATAAGATGTTCATTCTGAAAAGAGAGAGAACTGACCTTGACCCTCTATGTGAAATCTTCCCATTTATTTGAAGAGTGGTCTTATGTTCCTCCACTTCTTCATTTTTTTGATCCTCAAGGCCAAATATCCTTCCCTATTTCTGTAGAGTTCTTACTGTTTAATCTCCTGATCATCTTCATTACCTTTCTATGAACATGTTCAGTTTCTTTGAATTTTTGGGAAATTACACTTTTCAAGTATCATTTCCTTTGTTTCTTTCTCTGCTACACTTTTGTGATGATGTTTGGAAATTTCCTTGGAAGTCAGGAGGAAGAGCTAGACAATAGTCTGATAAACAAAATTAATTTGAGTCCAAATAAGGAGAGGAAGCAAAAATGTCTTGGAAGGGACTCTCCCTAGTTTTTGGGAGAGTAAAAGTAAAGGATGGCAGGGGTACTTTCAGACTTGAAAAATTGATGTTGGCCTTGTAAAGTAGTCCAGACAAGAAGAACCAGGAGTATTAGCTCAATCTTTACTGTAACATTACATTAACATAATCTTGCAAGTCTCGAAGTACCCCTGCACTCCTCACTTTTATTTCCCCCAAAACTCGGAAATGATCCTTTTATCACGTCTCCTCTTTTGGATTCAAATTTGGTTCATTAGACCATTGTCTAGATGCAGTTTTTCCTCCTGTCTCCCAAGATCATTCCCGCATACCATTACAACTTTATATCTTCCTCTGCTAAATGTATATTTGTTTTTTCAACCTGCTTTTTAAAACTACGAACATAAATTTGATTTCTATTTCTATAGTCTAAAGTATTAATTATACTGTTCTTATGTCATCTGCAAATTTAATGAGCTTCAATTCCATGTCTTATCCAGATCACTAATACAAAATGTTGAAGAATGACAACTTTGCCTTGTATATTTAAATCCTAAGGATAATTTAGGTCAGTATTAGTAATATGCAAATCAAAGTCAGTTCAATTTCAGGATTAAAAAAAGGTTTTGAATCTCTTTTAAGTATTGAATGTATTTGGAATATGAATAAAGGTTTGCAATGTCACCCCAAAGTAACTGCTGTATGGCCTTAGCTAATCACAAAAGGATTGTGATGGGGTAGGGACTACTAATCATAAAATATTTGAAGTTCCACATCAGGAGCTTTACTGCTCCATGCCTTAATAGTTTTATGAATGGATTACTGCAATACACTTGATGCAGAGCTATTCCTGAAGATGGTCCAGCAGCTGCCTAATTGTTATGGAAGGAGACTAAATCAGTTCATGTCACAGCAGTGTTTAAAATCCTGCACTGAACTATCAAATGCAATTCAAGGTGTTGAGAAAGGATTTTCTGGGCCTAACTCAATATAGGCTCTATTGCACCCCTTATCTACTAGGGGGAGAAAAATATCAGGTTTTCTGCTCAGTGTGAAACAGCCTTTGATTGCATTCCAATGAGCATTTATCTGGAATAGATTCCACTTCAACTAGAACAGAACCCTTTTGTGCTACACTATGCACAGCATATTGCAAGAGCTTAATAAATGTTAGATAGTATGAGAACCAATTTATGATGTTATTCTTCTTTCTAGATTTCATCATGTGCCCTTAGCATATTTACCCCAACATAATTTTGTCATCATGCCTGAGGCTAATTAGACTTGTTGGTTCATTTTTTAAAAAATAAAATAAAATAAAAGATACAACATGCAGTGTCTCTTCCAGTTATCATCATCATTATTATTATTATTGCTGTTGTTTTTATTCACTTACCCACTTTCAAGACACCACCAGCAGCAATCACAATACAAGCCACGCTCAGAAGATGGTTGGTGTTTAATGAGAATTCCAACGTGCCCTGGATATAAAGACCTCGTAGGGGTGGAAGATTCATATCCACCAAGACAGTTCTATCTTAGAAAGAAGGAAATGATGCAGAACATTACTTTGTTTAATATATTGCTTTTTTAAAAAATACCCTCCTTTTTGCATCCTTTTCTAAGATGCTAAATTGAACAATGAGACTCGGACTATTACTCATAGTTCATAATTTAGGAATTATTTAAGTGAATTTTGGCTCCCCATCAAATTAGATCTGAATGGGGAAAAAGTTTACGTAGTACAGAGAATTAATAAGAGTATGTCAAAATATTCAAACCTTCTAATAAACAGTACACTTACTTAATATACGATACTACTCAATCGGGATTGAAAAAAAATATATTTCTTTTTTGCATTTATCCTTTACAATTGCTCTCTCTCCTCATTTTATCTTCAAAGGTACAACACTGAACTAACTTGGGCAAATAAGAACAACTAGCCCCAAATCAAATGGGAACTGACAATGGAGATCTCCCTAGCCATATAACAATCCACTTACATAAATGATACATATTCCTCCATGCACCAATACAGCAGTCAAGCACATATGAATTCTTCCCTTTGGGAATGCAAAGAAGGAGATGAGAAGAGAGGAGGGTCATTTCTGGGCTGGGGGTTAAGATTGGCCATTGGAAGGCAAATAAGCAGGATGGAAAATAATAAGAAGGTTAGGGCTATGGAGGAGGAAAACAACCTGTTGTTGGGAAAAATTGAAAGCAAAAGCAGAAGGTGAGAGAGTTAGATAATGTCATCAATACAATGAACATGAATTTGGGGAAACTACAAGAAAGTGGAGGATAGAGGAATCTGGCATGCTGAAGTCCATGGGATTGTGAAGAGTTGGACACAACTTAGGAACTGAACAAGATCAAATGGAAGAGGAGAATGATGATATGATACAGGAGCAGAGACAGAGGCTAAACTGGGAAGAAAGAAAAGATTGAGGGAAAATAAGCAGAGAATGACTTCAAAGAGCAGGCATATTGAAGAAAAGGAATGAGAAGAATGAAAAAGTGGTGTCCATACATGGAAAGAGCAAGAATTGATACATATGAACTGGACTATTCTAAAAACTACTAGACATATGGTAACTCTAATTAAAACTCAGTAATATAAAGGCCTGGTGTTCTGAATGTTTTGGGTTGATTCCAATACTAGCCATCTGTCAATGCAATGGCATCCATAAGAAGAATGGATTACCGTCCCTGTACAGTCCCCCCCCCCAAAAAAAAAAAAAATTTCCTCCAAAGGAAATATTCATGCTGCAAAGGACAGAGAGGAGCTCAAAAAGAAATCTTTATCTCAGAAAAAAAAAGACAGTTCAGAGATATAAGTAAAACTGGAGTGTCTTTTTAGTGAGCTGTAGTCCATTTTATGGATGTAGTCCATAAAATACAATATATAAAATGATTAATACCTGCTAAACCATGTGTTAAAACAAATCAGAGATTTAGCATTAATTTAGGTTTAACATAAAACAAAAATAATAAATGTTATTACAACAACAGGCCAGCCCTAGTGATGCCAAGCAATTATGTTAAAATAGTCTTCTCTTATTAAACAATCCAGCCATATACTCAATGAAAAAGAGAGAAATTTTCCACAGTGTCCTTTCTCTCAACTCATAGGTAAATATTATTATTTATGTTGTTCTCAAAAATGAAAAACTGGCTTTTTCAACCAGCCTTCAGCATTGAAATGTTGTGAAATGCTGTCTCCTGTCGACTGGATTATAACAGACTTTTATTTATCTCTGGTACCATGCTTTGCATTAAATTGTTATTTACTTTAGACTCTTTTAAAATCTTAATTACTCAAATGGGAAGTGTAAGCTATTCAGAGTAGGTTTTAATTTGAGCAGCATGTAAACATTGTAAATAAGTAAATAAAACAATGGCTATCTCCATTTTGGTTGTGGCAGGTGGTGCTTGGCAGAGAGGCATTTTTAAGAAGAGCATTCTAATGAAAAATGAGAATTAAAGCAGAAGCATTTTGTTGCTATCTTTTTACTGGTTCTTATATAGAAGAGTCAGAAGGCTTTTGACCCAAAGAATAGACAGATTAAGCTAACCAAGTCAGAGACAAGGAACAGAGATTTAAAACCAATGTTTATCAATGCCATCTAGAAGCAAGCTATGTTCTACTACTGTTTAACCTTCCCAGAAGTCCTGCAATATGTAATGTCATTTACTGATTTTTGAAAGCCCTTTTTTAAAAAAATGTTCATTTACTTTTCTCAGTAGCTCTAGTATTTAAATACCATGATCATGGTCTTAAAATATAAATAAATAAAACAATACATAATAAATATTTAAAATGAAGAAAAGTGGTGAATCAACAGGATCTTTCAGTCTGCTTTTCAGATGTTGGATCTGAGTGCATGACTGTGCCAAACCAATTATTCTATAGAGAGACAAATGCTGTGTAGAAATTATCTACAAAGTAAGGCAGATAGAAAACATTTTAGCTGTAAATCCTGGGATAGCAGAATTTATTAGAATTCTCTAAAATGAGTATGTAAAGGGTTTTTTTTTAATTTAAAAAAAATGCATGCCATGATATTTAATTATGTATTTAACAAAGAGAATAAAAGGTAAGATTAATTCTGATAAAGTCAAAAATTATATGAAGATAATTAATTACTACTTAAGTTGGAGACAACCCCAAATACCACCAGCCCTTGTCTTTCTAATAGGATGTTGCAAACGTGATTCCACCTCCTGGGAATACAGGAGATAAACAGCGTAATTCTTTATGTAGAAACAAGGCAGGGAATCTGAAAAATCTCTTGGTATTCCTCCATATCAAGTAGAAGTCTGTGTTACAGCTGAGGAAACTATGTGAAAATTCTATGTGATAGTAAGAGCACCAAGGGAAAGTTAAACCAATCAGCCATCAGCTTTCTTATTTCACATGGAAATGTCCAACAGTCTGCTGCTGAAGGGATGGGATAGCAACTCCTCACCAATTATTTATAAATTCCACGCTCCTCCTGAAAAAGTATGGATACAGTCCTTCAGTTGACCTTTTCATCTGATATCTCAGTTCCTGAAATAGATGGAAAATCAAAGGGTGACATTTTTAGCCTGGCTCTAATTCTCAAACTGCAGACTGGCCATGTCCATGGGGGCTCCTCAGTGCTGACATGCTTTGAGGACTTTTTCCAGCTTTGTCTGGTGGCTTTATTTTTTGGCTCTGATTCCCTGAGTCTATGCTGGTGCAGTTGCCTGCAGTTCTGACCTGACAAAACTGCTGTGGAATATCTATTCCAGGGAGTGAAAGGCAGTCATTAATTCATTGCCGCAACTCATTGCCTGAAGATGGAGTGGAACTCTGAAATTCTGGGAGTTTGCAGGGTTTTGCTTCAACCGATCTTGTCTAATTGGTTTTAAAGATGTAACAGTCACCAAGAAAAGCTAGGAAAGTATATGGAGAGTATGTATGGAGATCTCAATAAATAACTGTTAAAAGTCAGAGAGGTAAAGAGGAAACACACACCAATATTTACATCTACAGATCAGGAGACTGTTTTTTTTTTATGGTTCAAGACTTGAATACCACCAATACCCACACATTCAAAAGAATACCACCAATACCCACACATTCAAAAGATCATTATTTCAAAGGCTTTTCTAAAAAAAAAAAAAAAAAGCTACTAGCAACCAAGAAAAGAAACAAAGTGGAAAAGCATAAACTCTAACTTCTTATGCCATGTTAAAGACAAAAATGCATGTATATCCTAGCAGAGGATGAGAACATCAAGTGACTATCCTTCCATTCAGACCTACTTGCAATCTCATGACAAGTACAATTTATACAATCCAGAATTTGTGTTCATACTCAAATGCATTTTAAAAAGACAAAACAAATAGCTGCATTATTATAGTAGATGGTGCTGCTAGCAACCTGTAAATGAATTTTTCTGTCATCTCTATGGATGATGACAAAGCTTTAGCAAAAGAAAAATGCAGTTCATCCAACATTCAGAAATCACATGCATTGTAATATATATAATGTTCTTGTTATTCCTATTGCAGCTAAGACTAAAAAAAACCCTAAACAAATCTTAATTCAATTAATCTTTAAATAAGCATATGGAAAATTCTGCCTACTCCCAACTCTCAGTCTGTAAAGAAATCCAGTGAAGACCTTGCTAGTGAATGTTACTTAATAAAAGCAACTCCTTTAAAAAAAAATACACACAAAGCAGAAGGATTAACTTCATGATTTAGATGGGCCGTCTGTATTTCTTCCACACTGCCTACCTCTGAACTCCAGGGATGAAAATGTTGCACAACAACTCAATCTGTTTTGTAACTCAGACACCACATTATCATCAGATAAAGTTACTAGTCAAACAAACACTGGAAAACAGATGGTTCCAAACTGAATAGAAGGCTTCTTTTTACTCCTTGTGCTATAAATAAACAAAAGAAGCAGAGGTCATGAAGATTATGAATGGGGGCTCAATTGTCCTGTATTCATTCATGCAGTTTGAAAGACAGCAAGGTTATTGTTGGGACCTTTATCTGAGCTATCTACTGTCACTGTATTAACAAGTTTTAAATCTTTGAAAGTGTTTAGTTTCTTTTTAGTAAAGTCATCCTGTTTTCTGCTGAGAAAAACTAGGGAGAAAAAAAAGACCATTTAATATCAAGGCATCATTTTAAATACAATAACTGAATTATTGTCATAGTATCTGCAAATTCCGGAATCTCCAAAAATTCAGGAATGGGACAATTTGTCAGGCACTTTTTCAGGCAGTTACTCTTTTTCCAATGTTATATTCATTTGATAAGATTCTACAGCAATTTTGAAACTTTTGTTCAATTGAATACAATACCATGTACAATTTTTAGTAAGATTTTAGCCTAATATGTATTGGGGGTAAGATTTATATTTCCCCAACACATAGGCAGAATGCACAAGACATCTTATGTGTTCCAGTTTACAGCTACAAAGTTTGCAAACCAAGATATGAGTCTAAATACTTCTGTACATTTTATTTCCTAATAGGGGAAATAATGAAGTACAGCAGAGCAAAATTCATGTTTTGTGTGTATTTGTGTGTTTGTATCTGTGTCTGTGTTTGTGTGTAATTTCCATTTTGCTTTTGTATTCTCTAGAATACCCTCTGCCCCCATGCAACGTTGCTGAAAGTAGTCTGGCAGGAATCTGCAGTGATATAGAAAAATATGAATGCTAAAATAGAAAAATATGAATGCTAAATACCTTCTCACAAATACTTTTCTACCCATTGGATTCAGACTCATGGATTTATATAGCAAGTGTTTTGGAAAAATCTTCATAATGAATGTTCTGTATAAAATGGTATACTCCAAACTATGCAATCTGATTGGCTAAAAAACTAAGCATTGGATTAGTTCATTAGGAACCAATCCAAAGGAGCCGCTGAAAGGTGGCAAAGTTAAATAGATGTGATTGGCTACAAGCCGGCAGTCAAACCTGTATAAAAAGGCTACCACGGCTTCAGACAAACTGTTCCGTTACTGTTGCTTACTTGAATAAAGACTTTGTTTGTTGGAACCTGGTCTACCTCGTGTTTTTCCAGACGGAACACTGGCGACAAAGGTGGGATCGTCCTAAACGCGAGACCGAGCATGCAGCAGAAAGAATTCCAGACTAAAGTAACGCCTGGGAAAAATGCGCAGCCCACACCCTTCAATCCCAACGAAGAGGATTGGGAGTCATACATAGACCGTTTCCTGATGTTCTTAGAGAGCAATGAGATGGAAGACATCTCAGACCAGCGGAAGAGGGCTGTATTCCTAACGCATTGTGGACCAACCGTTTTTAAAATGGCCAAAGCATTGGCGAAGCCCAGAGACGTGAAACAAATGACCTGGTCTGAACTTCACCGAATGTTAAAGGCCCATTATGCACCAGTAGTGTCAAATCTCATCAAGCGGCACAAATTCTACAAAAGGGATCAGAAGGAAGGTGAAACCATCGCTGACTTCGTGGCAGCTCTCCGACAACTGGGGGGAGCTTGCGAATTCCTGAATTTAGATGAAGCCATGTGAGATCGAGTTGTCCTAGGTCTGAGAGACTCTAACTTACAAAGTAAACTACTAAATAAACCCAATATCACAGTGGCTGAAGCGATCGCAGAAGCCACAGCAGCAGAAGCCGCGAAAAAGTCAGCGGCCACTATGAAACTAATGAACTCCAATAATGACGCAATGACCCTACCCAGAGGAAAGAAGCAAGCTCCCACCACAACTCATCACGAAGAATTCGTCAGTCTATCAGAAATAGAAGATGAGGATGATGAGGTTCATCACCTGTACGCCAACAAAAAAAGGCGCGAAAAAAGAAATTGGCGGGAATGCACTGGCTGCAGGGGAAACCCCCTCGAGCCGATTGCAGATTCCTTGATGCCATCTGCCGAGCTTGCAAGAAGAGGGGACACATCGAAAAAGTCTGCAGGAATCGAAAAAATAACAGCCCAAATAGACGCAGTAACTCCCCACTACCAGCTGAATCAAAGCAAGCCAAAAAGAAAAGCACAACAAACAAACCGGCAACCGAGAAAAGACCCATCAAACTGTCACTATTGGAAGCGCCCAGATGGAAAGCGGGAGAATAGTCAAAATTGTTGTAAAAATTGAAGGAAGCCCCTGCGAGATGGAAGTCGACTCAGGATCCTTCCTGTCAATGGTGTCTTGGAACACAATCAGACGGCTGGTTCCAAACATCAAATTAAAAGAACTCCAGAAACAAAAATTAACTCTAAAAGATTATCAAGGAAACCGAATCCCTGTGGTAGGTCTAGGACATTTCTGAGTCACATACAAGCAGCACGCTGAAATCCTGCCTCTAACCATAGTCGACCGGGACCGGCCCAGCCTCCTGGGCATCGAATGGTTCGCACCATTGGGCATCAGAATGACCGGGGTGAGGCGAATAGCCGAAACCGACTGGGAAGAGAGCCTGATACAAGAGTTCCAGGACGTCTTCGACGGCACCTTAGGCAGGTACCAGGGGACCCCAATTTCCTTTAGTTTAGACCCTCAGGTAGCACCTAGAAGGTTAAAAGCCAGACGAGTCCCTTTTGCTTTAAAGGCCAAAATTAATGAACAGTTAAATAAATTAATTGAGCAAGGGGTCATAGAACCCATTGACCATGCTAGATGGGAGACACTAATAGTAACACCTGTTAAACCTGATGGGTCGGTACACATCTGCGGAGACTACAAGGCTACCCTGAACCATGCGTTGCAGCAAAGCGCATACCCTGTACCAATCGTGCAACATTTACTGCACTTGCTAGGGGGAGGAAAATTTTTTGCCAAGCTTGATTTAGCCCATGCATATCAACAGCTTCCAGTAGACCCAATAACGGCCGAGGTACAGACAATAGTAACTCACAGAGGGGCATTCAAATGGAACACACTTCAATTTGGAGTGAGCGTTGCCCCAGACGTTTTCCAAAGCCTTATGGAATGCCTACTAAATGGAATTAAAGGGGTCATGCCATATTTTGATGACGTCCTAATTTCGGCTAAAAAACACGACCCAATTAGAGAAAGGACTGAAAGAAGTGCAAACAAAATTTAGAGAATCTGGCCTGAAAGTCAAAAAAGAAAAATGCTGTTTAATGACTGATCGCGTCGAATTTTTGCGGTATTTAATTGACGGTGAGGGTATATACCCAACAGAAAAAAAAGTCAAGGCGATTAGAGACGCGCCACAGCCAAAAAACAAAACGGATTTACAAGCATTTTTGGGTCTAATAAACTTCTATAACGTATTCCTCCCTCACAAAGCAACGATAGCAGAACCGTTACATCACTTATTGGATAAGAAAACTCGTTGGACTTGGGAGCATAGAGAACAAAAAGCATTCCAAGGCATAAAAAATCTGTCAACCTCAGACACCGTTCTTATTCAGTTTAGAAACACACTTCCATTTACGGTCACCTGTGACGCCTCACCATTGGAGTCAGTGCCATCCTGAGCCACCAATTGCCTGACGGGAGAGAGGCACCCGTCACCTTTTATTCAAAAACACTTTCTAAAACAGAACGCAACCATAGTCAACAAGACAGAGAAGCCCTGGCAATTGTCACCGGAGTTAAATGTTTTCATGAGTACCTCTAGGGGAGAACATTTTCATTCGTAACTGACCATAAACCACTACTAGGAATTTTGGCGGGAAACAAACCCTCACCGAACATTTTATCTCCTTGAATGACTAGATGGTCAGAATTCCTGGCAGCATACTCCTACACTTTGATACATCGACCTGGGAAACAGATCTCCCATGCAGACGCATTAAGTCGAACACCGCTGCCAATGACGGAGGAAGACCCGGCACCAACAATTACCACCCTGCAGATAGAAACCTGCCCCGAGCTACCAATATCAGCACATGATGTCACCAGAACAACCGCTAAAGACCCAGTGACTGCCCGCATTTTAAATTGGGTAGGCAAATGTTGGCCAGAAAACCAAAAAACTGAAAACTTTAAACCTTTCTGGACCAGACAGACTGAGCTGTCAAGACAAAAAGGGTGTTTATTGTGGGGTGATCGGATGGTAATTCCTTCCAAATTACAAACTAGAGTGTTGAGTATGCTTCATGAAGGCCACCCAGGCATCGTGAAAATGAAAAGCCTGGCTAGGAGCTATGTATGGTGGCCTGGTTTAGACAGAGATATTGAGTACTGGGTTGCCACATGTCATAAATGCCAGAAAACCAGGCCATCACCACCACAAGCTCCTATAAGGGATTGGGAGACCCCACGAGGCCCCTGGTCTAGGATCCATCTTGGCTTTGCGGGTCCGACCACGGGGCATACGTTCTTGATTGTTGTAGATGCATACTCGAATTGGTTAGAAGTCACAGAAATGTCATTTACAACAACCAACGCCATTATAAAAAAGCTAAACGAGCTATTCGCAACCCATGGGTTGCCGGATGTCCTAGCATCCGACAATGGGCCACAACTGACCGCTATACAATTTGAACAATATCTAGCCTCCTTAGGCATACGCCATGCACTAACCGCGCAAGCCCACCCGGTGGCAAATGGTAGGGCTGAGAGAATGGTCAGGTTTACCAAGGAGGGTTTGGAGAAAATGGACCCAGGGGAAGTCCAGGACAAAGTGGACTGTTTATTCACCCTCCAACATATCATCCCCAGCACTGTGACTAACAAAAGCCCGGCAGAATTGCTAAT
Organism: Laticauda colubrina; assembly: GCA_015471245.1. Taxonomy (NCBI): domain Eukaryota; kingdom Metazoa; phylum Chordata; class Lepidosauria; order Squamata; family Elapidae; genus Laticauda; species Laticauda colubrina. The sequence goes on from BLBF01000025.1 coordinate 16,894,992, forward strand.
GGGGAGGAAACTTTGATCACATTTGGATAGGTTACATCCAAATTACACCTTTGAGAACCCCCCCGACTCCTCCAGCTGTTTCCGCACGTTTGAAATCGGCGACCTAGTCTATGCAAAGAACTTTACTGGGGACCCTCTGTGGCTTCCAGCCACAATCACAAATAACAGGCCCCTGGTCCTCCCGTCTGACCGTGGACGATGGCAAGGAATGGAAGCAGCACATAGACCAGCTTCGTTCCCGAAATATCGAGCAAAATACGACCACGCAACCTCCAACAATAAAAATCGATGGAAACAAAACCAAAGAGGGGTGGGGGAATACAAGAAAATAATACTGAAGGAAAAAACGAACTGTTAAAATTAAACCCAGAACATCTAACCAATCAAAAAGAGCAAAAAGAACACTTCCGGTTAGATGAAACTGGCAGAAATAATCCACTGCTAGAGGAACCCGTCCTGGAAGGGGCCAGCAAAGCCAGCTTGACCTGCCCGGGAAAACCAGGAGGGAGCGGCAAAACCACCTGCCTGAGCAACTCAAGCGGTCGCAACCTTGCTGACTCACCCTTCCAGGTGGTTCCATGGAGAAGAGCCAGAGAGACAGCGATCCCGTCCGAACCGCTTGAAGTCTCCAGCAAGAATGAACTGCGCAAGTCGAGTCAGAAGAAGCCCCACCTACGTGGGAGACTACGTCACCCACGTAGGACTAAACTAATGGGGGAGGGGTGTTCTGTATAAAATGGTATACTCCAAACTATGCAATCTGATTGGCTAAAAGACTAAGCATTGGATTGGTTCATTAGAAACCAAACCAAAAGAGCCCCTGAAAGGCGGCAAAGTTAAATAGATGCCATTGGCAATCTATTATACAGGCAAGCCTGTATAAAAAGGCTGCCACGGCTTCAGCCAAACTGTTCTGTTACTGTTGCTTACTTGAATAAAGACTTTGTTTGTTGGAACCCGGTCTACCTCACGTTTTTCCGGACAGAACAATGAAAATTAAAAGGAAACTCAAGAGAACACAGATGTAAAGGAAGGGAAAGCCATCCCAGAAGAAGAAATGGGAGGAAAGAGCCTACATTGTAAAATAATTGCAAAGAATGTGCTTTTAACAAAATGCATGCTGTTGACAAATATTATTGAGATGGCCAACTGAGTTAGAAAAACATTTTTATAAGACAATGGCTTCATTCCTAATTCTCTGTCCTATGATACAGAGAATTGATATTGTTAAAACTTTAAAATACTTGCATCTTGATTTGTACATTTCCTTATTTCTCCAGTGTTTACATAATGTTTTAAAGAGATAGCTGGCTAGATAGCTAGACAGACAGACAGATAGGCAGATAGACAGACAATGGTGTGCTGGATCAGTGAGATGACCAGGTTCTAGTCTCGAAGTTGGGATGCGAAGTCAAAAATAATATATTTACCAACTCACACTGGACCAGCATTGTGGTTATGGTCCATAACTGCTGATGAAGGAGCTTTCATGCCACCCAGAGTTCATTAATTTGGGAAGATAATTTTATACATAATTTTCTGGATAATATGTAGCAGAGGAATATACACTCCAGAACAATTGAAGGCTTCTTTGTAGAATTAAGAAAGGAATACATTTAAAGGTATGATATACCTTTGAATGTATATGTCTATTAAGTAGGGGAATTCTCATGAAAGTGACCAAACCTGATATTCTTGAGTTCACAAAATCCTCAGCTCAGCTTTTGTTAGATTTAATTCAAGATCGTCCCCACCCATATGCAGTACTATTCAGAAAATACTAGTATTTGTTTTAAAAGGATATGCTTCCCATATTGTGTGTTAATTTCTTTACAGAAAAATTCAGAAATAATCTAGCAGAATCTGACATAAAACAAGCTTTCTAATGACTCAAGTAGTGATACAGAATCTCTTTGATCAGCATTTTTACTTTATAAAATGTCATAAATGCAACACCAAATGCTACACAGGCACAACGGAAGTATTATTACATGAGATGCAGAGCTTGAGCGTCTGTCTCTTCAAACAGAAAAAGTTCAAAGCCAAACGAGAGAGACAGAAGATTCTGCCACTAAAAACAATGCCAGAGGCTACATGACATCATAAATATGCCATCTGATGCAACATTCTATGGCAAGCTCCTCATTCCTTCATATATTGTGTCAGAACTGTATTATATTAAGCCCCACAAAATGTGGAAAAAAACCATGGAAAGCTATGAATGTTGCTAGAATAAAAGCTGTTTTTATTTGTTCATGCATAGAACAAGAAATTTGTCCTTGATTTCTTTCAATGTTATGAAAATAGTTACAAATGTTCCCAAAGAAAGATTCAAATATATGCCAATCTACTGTACTTTCCTGTCCCTTTCTTTTGTAACAGAAATATGCTGCCCTATATATGCAGTTGCCACTCAGCCAATAGTAACACATCATTCAAATGACAGATATGAAGTGAGTTTTTAAAAATATTTTGACACTATGAGCAATCAACTACTTGTCCAAAATTGCTCTTGTATGTAAAACTACCCCCGTTTATATTGGGTAGGTGAAGCCCTTTTCACAGTTGCTATGTATATGCACCAAAACTCCTTCAACAGTATACATCAAAAACCAAATTAAAACATGGTTTTGGAAAGAAATGGAGTTACATATATAGAAATAATACAGTAAAATCTTAATGTTAAGTAATTAATATAAGACCGAAGTATTACCTTATAACTAATATCTTGATATGAATTGTAGTAGTTCTTTTTTACACTCAACTTTGGATGAAAATTTAAGGCTATATAGTTACAACAAAAGTGGATGAAAAAATAATTCTTTTGAAAATTCACGATGGGAAAAATAATCAGTCTAACATTTGTCATCTGATCTCTAAAATGGTTTCCAATTTTGGAAAGTCTGAAATTTGTTTGAAAAATTGGCTAAACTGCTTAATCATCCAGATCTCTTTATTGATAATAATCAATATCTGCTTTATTGCAATCAAATGTTTTCCTAAGAAAAACAGTTAGGAAACGCAACAGATACAAGAGGTTGTACAGATCTTTGAAGCACACTTCACTCAGGTGAAGTTTAGAGTGAAGTGCCCTTTCTCAAAGCAATGTGATCCCATTTTGTTTGCTGTGTCTTTCTTCTGAGGCCTTCTCTAGCATTTTCAATAGCCTTGAGAAAACTCTATTGTTTGCACATGACTGGGTATGATTGCCAATTACTACAAAACAGGCAATATTTCCTCAGAGAATATGTACTTATGTTGGGGTAAGCAACTTCCTTTCATTTATTTATACATATTTCATCTTTTGATGTCAGAAGATATGAAAATGTACACAGAGATATTGGTTGACAAATGAGTATTTAACTTGCAGAATAAAGCAATAAAGAAACCAGAGAGTTAGAACTGGCTTTTTCCTATTTATATATTAGATTGGGTATCTATATTTTTCATGTGCCAAGCTCTAGTGTTACAATGACTTTATTATTACAATATAGTACATTAACAAAATATAGTTACCTGGTAAAATGATAACATCTTCATCAGCTGATGGTATACTTTTATTGTAGCCACCCCAGCCCTTTGCCACATCATTCCAGGATTCAGCAAGGGACCATCTGAAAATAGGAGGAGAAAAAGAAGAAACTCGATCTAGGAAAAAAGAAATAATTTATTTTTGCATGTATGCCTGCTTGACTGTCTACTTACCTACCTACTTATCTCAGTAAAGATTTGGCAAACTTCACTAAGATGTTTGGAATCAATGTTTATCTTCCTCAAAATGGTAACCAGTATTTTAATAATTTGTTTCTAAGTGGACATACACTTCTCAGTAGAGGTTGTCTGAAATTTCTACCTGTGTAATAGGATTATTCATGATAGATTAAATGGATGCCAGGCATTAATTAACTAAGATATAGTAAAATCAAAATTATAGATATAAATTTCCCTATTACTACCCTCCTAATCATTTTTATCAATAAGAAAAAAAGGAAGTAAATAAGAGAGATTATCTTAAAGAGCATAATAATTAGACTGAAGGTAAATGAGGCTTATATTTAAATTAACAGAGGAATTAATAACTTAATTGCTTAATTGCAATATCATCTTTTCTTCTGAACTTTCTAAAATACACTTTTATAATCTGCATTCATTTTAATCTCTCTCTCTCTCTCTCTCTCTCTCTCTCTCTCTCTCTCTCTCTCT
>BLBF01000025.1:16909269-16921989 GCA_015471245.1 Laticauda colubrina
TTATCATTTTTCAGGGTTTGTAACGCTCTGAATTCATCTTTTTGCAAATTATTTTTTGGTGGTTTCGTTGTGCATAAGATGTGAGTAACCTGGTGTCTTAAACAGCACACATGTAAGTACCTGCGAAAACCTAAGAAAACAAATATGTGTATATGTGTATACATATATGACAAATGACTGTGGGGTTTATATCTTAGAATATATTTTATATGTGGTGAAAATATGAGTGTTGAATATAAAATGGAGTCATTTTAACATAAAATAGTGAAAACAAGAATTGTGTATTTAGATATGATTGGGGTAAATTGAAATGGTGATAAGGATATATGAGTTAAATTTCTGGTTGTTGTTGTTTTTTTAACAGAATACCAGAATTGGAAGGTCTTCTAGTCCAATCCTCTGCTCAGGCACAAGACCCTATACCAGTTTCTATATTATTTTATTTTTTGCATTGCAATATGTTCTTGTGGCAAAACAATAAAGAGCTTTTCTCTTGTTATTGTTGTTGGGGTTGTAATTCAAGATTCTGGTGGTGCAGTGGTTAAATGTAGTATTACAGGCAAACTCTGCCCATAGCCTTGAGTTCAATGCTGATGGAGTTCAAATGACTCAGTCTCCTATCCTTCCAAGGTTGGTAAAATGATGGCCCACATTATTGGGGACCATATGCAAATACAACTTCAACATTGTAAACCACCCAAAGAGTGCTGTGAAATGCTATGGGGCATATATAAACCTAAATGCTATTGCTATTCTTTGGGAATTGCAAAATAAGCCTATATCCTTTTTTTAATTAAAATTAATTAGGTTGGTAGAGATGTGTGTGCTTGAATTTAAAGTAAAGTACATATGTTTACTGTGTAATAAGACTTCTTGGGTTTAAAAACTCTTATCTGAAGTATTACACTTATAATTTCTATTTTTATTTAGCCAATCAATTAGATCAAACTTCTCTTGTTGCTCTCTGTGTGTAAAAGGTGAATTTATGCAATGTGGGGTTTCCTCTACTCACTACGGCTCTCCACATGATAGATCTCCAGACTTCAATCATGTGAAGAACATCCATTGAGCAAAGAGGCTCTTCATGGTAGACCTTCACCTTCTACATATGGAAAACAGGGTCTGTATGCTTGTCCTTAGGTGACATCAACTCCATGGTCTCTTCTGGTGCCATATACTAGCAAATTTAAATGTCCTGTTTGAAAAATATGCATAGCCTTTGGATATGTGTATGTATATATACATATACATACAAACACATATATTGTTTATTTTCTATGAACTAATTAGAGCAAAAAGATTTGTAGAAAATCCTCTTTAGTGCTCTTCACACTTAGTTCTTTTCATCATGACCATGTTCAGTACTGAAAATCTAACTTACCCTGACCCTGGTAGCAGCCAGAACAGGGAGTAATTGCAGTGCAGTTGTGACTGTCAAAGTTCATAAAGGTTGTACGTGAAATCAACAGTTCATGCTTTTGAGGAGTTTTCAGCCCTGTCAACATACAGCTTCCATCCTGCCACAAAAATGTAGAAATTGGCATTATGTTTGAAAAGAACATAGTTGTGTAAAATTAAGTTGTATGTTAGCATGAACTCATAAAATGTTTATGTTTAAACTAGTTTAAGACAGTTATCTTAATCCATCAAGCTCATTATAGATACTTTTAGATCCTGCCTTTTTCATGCAGAAATTGGGACATGGGTAGAAGAGTCAAAACTGCATTTAGTACAGTACCACCAAGTCAAAGTTTGCTCTGGGAACTGCATGAATAAATACCTGCTATTATAATCTTAATTTGGTTATAATTTGGAAATCTTCTATGGATGTTCTTGTCATCTCATTATTCATTCATCAAATATATATACTGCTCATAATCTCAATTACTCTTGTCCATCTGCTGCATCTGTTACACTCTCATTCTCCTACTTCCCTCAACAACCATAATTTCTTTTGGTTCACCACAAACTCATATTACATGACCCTATTCGTTCTTATTCTTATACTTTTTCTGTGTGTGTCATTTATTTATTATTAAATTTGTACCCAATCAACTGCCAACTATTCTATGTGACTCACCAATAGAGTGACAATCAGAAGCAAAAATAAGAAGCAAAAGCAAGATGACCGAAACTGGACAAGATTAGAAAAAAGAACTGATGCAGCCTTCATTCACCTTTGCTAAAGGCCTTGGAGAAAAGTTAAGATTTTATAGCTGTTCAAAACAATAACAAAGTGAGGGACATCCTTATTTCAGGGAGAATCTCACTCCAGAGGGCAGAACCTGATACCGAGAAAGTAGGCTTCCTGGGTGGCACTATTTAATTGAAGGAAACCAGAGTGTGACAATCCTGTCAGGCAAAATGGGTACATACTGTGAGAATTAAGCAGTTGCCCAAGTATCCAGGCCCTACAACATGGAGGGTTTTATAGGTAACAACCAACACTTGAATCACACTGAGAAACAAACTGACAAACAGTGAAGTTCTTGGAGCAAAAGTGCTATATGGACATACTAAAGCAGTCCCATCATTGCTCATTCTGCTATATTCTGGACCAGTTGAAGCTTCTAGGTGTTCTTCAAGGACAGCCCCATGTACAACACATTGCGGTAGTCAAGCTGTGGTGATCATAGTGTAGCAACTGTGTAAAGCACCTCCTGATCAAGAGCCTGTTCTCTGGCTCTGTTTATCCATGTTATATGTTTTGTGTTTTTAAAGCTCTCTATGTTTTGCTACAGCTTATCTTTGTAATGGTCAGAAAATAATAAATGTACATAAATCAAAAGTTACATTAAAAAAAAACCCCAGATATCTAGAAATTACAATTACTTTTAAATTGTAATAGCTATTTAGCAGGAGTACACACATGACTCACATTTAAATTTCACCTGTTTTTCCTGTTAATTTTCAGTGGGTGTTGAATTAATGCAAAAAATAGGATTAAAAATAATAATAATAATAATTGGTTAAAAGCATATTTTAAACATAAAAGGGTTTGATGAATGGAAGGTTTAGCTTTCTTGTTAAATTAATATCATAAAGTTTTAATTGATGTTAAAGAGACATCATTATTAAAGGCTAGAATTACAAAAATTAATATGTAAATTTTGACATCTTTATCATGAGATAATCAAAGATAATCAGCCCCCTGGGGTGCTATAAGGAACAAGGCACAGCTGAGTGCCTCAAAATCTTTTAACAAGTAATATGGGAGAACTCAAAAGCTCAGTTCCGAGACAGAAAAACCAAAGAAAATATTTTATTAGTGCTATAAAAGTTAGCTGCATTTTAATCCTCTACCTATCTCCCATTCCTCTTTCTCGTTCTCTCTTCGTTCTTCACACTTAGAGCAATAAAATTTAGTCACTCTTATTCTTAACACTAAAATCTATTTCAACATTCAATTTTTACATCCATTAGACTCATTTTAAGTTCCACTTTCCCAACCTTCACCTATGTAAAACAATCTTACCTCCCTTGCCTTGAGATATATTTTAGCATGGTAAAATTCCTGGAATATGTAGAAAAATAGTTTGAAGAAATCTTGTAATGTGGAATCTTATAATTCCAAGAGAAATATGCTTGCCTCTAGATTTTCATATCCTGGACTATTTTTGCCATATCATTGCCAAGGCAGCATAGGTCAATGGAAGATGGGGTGACAAATAGAGGAGGCAAGAGTAACACTATGATAAAAAATGTCCTACTTTTTAATGAAATGCAATTTCTTTTTTGGAAATTTCCTTTAAAGTAGAGCTTCCAGTGAGGCTATGATGAACTAGAGGTCCTGGAAGGAGTAGAAACAATCACTCAGAGATAAAACCCAGAGGCCCAATGCTGGACACTGAAGTCTTTCTGGATAAAAGAGAGGTTGCAAAATAGCCCACTTGTTTTCCAGACTGCTGCTCTTCATAAGTAAATATAAGGAATAGATATTTTTGAGTTTTGTTGCAAGTTGAACAGCTGGGAGGGATGGAATGCCATCTATGCTGACAGCCACAATGTTAAAATTACTGAAGATAAATTACCTAAAGGTGTTTTTTTTAATTTGATGGATAATTTAAAGTTGGTTGATATATGAAGACAGAAAATTGTAATTCAAGAGATTATACTTACTTTTCTGATACACAAAGATCATATTCAAGAATAGACATGATTTGGATTTCAAAGAATTTGGCTACTAAGACTTTATCAAATCATAACTCTGTGAGGTTGGTTTATGAAAGAAATTCAATTCCTTAACAACTGAAAAGCTGTGGTTTTAATTCAATGTTCTAGGCTCTTTAATTCTTTGAAAAAATTGTAGCCTCATACCTTTTCATGGAAGTGCCCAATTAATACACTGTTGACAACAGAAGTGTTTCCAAGACTTTCCACAATGTTGATACCAAAATATTTACACACAGAAATATGGAAGTTCCAAAGCTGAAGGTTGCTGGTGCTAGTAATCTGATAGAATAATATTTTAAAATAATATATTAGCATTGTTTTAATATAGTATAATGCTAACTACAAAGTCTCTCATCAGCTTAAAAGAAAATAATAAATAAAGACAAACCTGTGCTCCTTCTTCATAAGACAAATTGAATTTTTAAGAAATCATCTAAAATAATGCCAATTCTATTGATTTAGTTTTGCATGTTAGCAGACGATAAAAATTCAAAACTAATATTCCACAAGTTTTGCTGCAAAGTCATTCACTAACAGTATTACTATGTTCTCTCTCCTAAGCATAATAATATGCTCTGGGATATAGAAAATTAACACAAAAAAGTAATTATTTGCAGACAATTAATATAATAAAAATAACCAATTGTGCCTACTGTCCCTGTCCTATTGTTTTTTATTTTTCTTATAAGTATTTAATGCATTCAAAACTATATTTATTCTTATACCTGTATCTTGTAAGCGATTGACAAATCAAATACTAAATACTAAAAAAACCGTAAAATTATTTAAAACACAGCATTATAATGCTGCTAATATACAGTTTTACCATTTTCCCTTCTTTCTAGCTTTCCTTTTATCTTTTTCTGTTTCTAAACTGCCTGTTTAAAGTGTCTTCTTCTAAATAGGAAGATTGAATTTTCAATTACTTTGCTCAAGACTAAGACAACAGTAACAGTAATCTATATTATTCCAGGGGAATTTCCTTTCAAATAGAGACATTATCTAGCAAAATATTATGACTTCTTGTAGCCAACAGAATTAATTATACTTTAATTAAAAAAAAATTAAATGGGATTAGTGGGAATTATGCATGGGAAGGGCAAGGAAGAAAGAATGCATGGTACCTTCACTCCACCTTGGCACTGCCAGGCAGTAAAGTTTTGGAATATAACAGGTTCTGTATTGTTTCCCTTTTGAGGGTGATATGTTGGATGTATTAAGAGTCCATACCTATTTATAGCAAAGTAAATGATGGTTTCATAAACAACAAAAATAAAAATAAATTTATATCAGATGATGCACTTGTTTTAACTATATGCATTATTTATTTGATTTATTTGATTTCTATTCCATCATTTGTAGAAGAGCTTGAGATATTAGACATAGTGCATGTTCTTGCTATTTTTCACCACAACAAACAACCCTGTAAGTTCAGGTGGTCTCAGAGAGCTTCCATGGTTGAAGGTGGACTAGAATCTGAGTGACCCTGTTCCCAGATTGATATCTTAAACACACTAGCATTCACTGAGTAATTTAGCGATTCTAGTACAACAAATGATATCCATGGCATGTATTTGGAGGTGGCAATTGATAAAATTGTCTAAACCATAAACAGAAAAGTCACAGTCAGGGGACTCTGACTTTCTTTATTTGAAATAAATTTCAGGGTAGATAATTAATCAGCACATTTGATCACATATACTAGCATCCAACATATTAGGGCAGAAAAAAATGCTTATTTCTAGAATAAACAACTTGATCAAAATACTTCAGGAAAAGAGGAAAGCAAGAAATTGAATAGTAAGCCTGACTTTAAAAACAAGCATTTCAGTTAAGGCAGGGGTGTCAAACTCGATTTCATTGAGGGCCGCATCAGGGTTCTGTTGGACATCGGGGGGGGGGGACATGTCCAGTTTGACACGACTTATGTCAGCTCGATGTCACTCATTTTCAGCCACTAAGCCTTCCTCCTGTAGCCCACTGCCAGCAAAAATGGAGCCCAGGGGACTACATGTAAGCTCTATTTCACTGCCAGAGGTCTGCAAGAGTCCTACAGAGGCCTATCCTACTTACAGCTGAGATAAAGCAACCGACCCAAGATCACCTGGCTGACTTCCAGCCTAAGGTGGGACCAGGGCTGACAGTTTTCTGGTTTCTAGCCTGGGCTCTTAACTACAACACCAAACTGATATGTGAATAATCAAATGAATATAGATTAGGAGAAAAATAAATAATAATTCATGGCAGTTATGCATGACATTTGTTGATGAACTGAAACAATTTCATGAAGGATGGCAGGGTATAGATATAAAGATAATGAATATATGAAGATAATTAATATTTATATTAATTGAAAATATAATATTTTGCCAAAAAAAAATCAGAATGCAGCAATATGAGAAATATTATGTATCGCTGCCATATCTTTCCAATGAGTAAAACATAAGAGTTGAAAATGTGACAGAATGGTTTAGAATAGAGAAGACTATATGTAACTGAAAATGAAATGAATTGTTTACATAGTCTATGAGAAATGAACCATAGCGTATTAATATGTTTTCATCCTGCTGGAGGGAAACCCTATTAAACATCAGAGAAAGCATTAAACACATTTATCCCAATTAATGACTGCAGATTTCCTGTGTATGTGCATGTTGTATATCTGATGGCATGTGCGAGATGACAAAATAAAACAGGCAGAAAAGGGGGGGGGGAAATACCTGGAGCAAGAATGGGCTACATTATTTCTGAAGAACATCACTGGTTCTCCTAATCTTGAAGGAGGAAGGTGAAAAAAGTAACCATGCCCAGTGCCACATACCATGTTACTCTGCAAAGGAAATAGGAGTTATTAGGACATCTGAACCAGCTGATGGTAAAACACCAAGAATGCCAAAAAGCTTTGTGTCTATAAGTCAGGGGAATTTATCATCAGAACAACACTTTGAAATCTCTGTCATATTATTGTTGAAACCCATGGAAGTTAAGATAATAGGTCCGTCTGAAAGTTGAGAGAACACATACAAACGTGCCAGGGGTGAAATTCAATTTTTTTCCCGACCGGTTCTGTGGGTGTGGCTGTGGGCATGGCTTGGTATAATAGTAATAGCAACCAGGGCGATCAGGGTAATTTTTTTTACCAATTCAAATCATCCCTACCACCCAGAGGTGATATTTAGCAGGTTCTGACCAGTTCTGGAGAACCGGAAGTGGAAATTTTGAATAGTTTGGAGAACTGGCAAATCCCACCTCTGACTGGAGATTTTACAGTATCCTTCCCCTGCCACACCCACCAAGCCACCCCCACAGAACTGGTAGTAAAAAAAATTAAATCCCATCACTGCTACCACCTCTCCTGAAGTGAGCCAAGGTGATTGAATTTCATCCCTGAAAAGTGCCCCCTCTCCAACAAACATTGACATCAAATCTTGGATTTCAGTTTTAGTTCTTTTTAAACATGAGTTTGATCATTATTAAAAAAATTGGTTCCATTTTATTTCTGCAACACTTTGAGTAGTTTTTCATAATATGGACTTCCTCTATTGTAGCTGCTTCTGTTTTCTTCAGGGGCTGAAAATAGTTTTCTTTCCTCACTTTTTAGCACCAGAGTTACTCTGTGATATACAGTAGATAGACTGGCTGTGGTTGGCCCCAATTCATTCAGTTCACATTATGGTCAGATGAGAACTTGGACATAGAATTTCCCCAATCTCTTAATCAGTACTACTATTTTTCTTACTATACACGCTTTTGTATGTTTTTTGGCGTGGGGGGAACAATTGACTTCTGATTCACATTATAGATCAGGAATGAGAATCAAGGACAATTCATCTTAAAATACAAACCAAATTGATTCTGCTGTAGATGTACTTGAATATATATTATAAGAAAAGCAATAAGAAAAATCAAAATACTGTATTAATTAAGTAAAATACATTATAAAAATACCACAATTAGGTGAGCATCTATCAGCCTACAGCATCTCATTAATAGCAGCATGTTTTTCCCCCTAATGTATCTATTTGAAATAAAAATATTTCATTACCAAATCAAGGTTCAAAAGTAAGAAACTCTAAGAGAGAAGGCAACTAACTGAGAATATTGCATAAAGTTTCACACACAAAAAAAAAAAATCACAATAGAAATCTGATCCAGATGTGCAGTGGCCAAAAGGTGCTCACTGGTGTCATTTTAAATGCTTGCAAAGTGGTTATGTCCCCAAAGGGATTGCAAGCACAACTACCCACTTACTTGCCAGAGGTTGCTGGATGAATGGCTTTGAGAACACTAGTTGTGACCAAGATCAAAAAGAATCAGTAGAATCAGTAGCTTGCGAAAAAAAGGCCCCAGATCCTGTTTCCAGACTTGTGACCTATCCAGTTTTCTCACTGTCATGGTGCATGACATTTTTCTTTAGGTGCAAAGCAAAGAGATAAGAGTAATGCCTAAAGCACAAGTCTAGGCACCTTGTTGCAGAAATATAGCTTTGCATATCATACTGCCCATAGCACAGTTAATGTAGAGTTTGCATTGTCAACTCATATTATATCACTGGATGTTTACCTAGGATGCCAGTCCAGAAATTATTTTTAACCCGAGGAGGGGAGGGAATATTTATGGAGAGGAAGAGCAGCTTGACAGCAGTATTTTTAGGCAAGAAGGAAATTTTAAGTGGAAATACAATTTTAGGAACTTTATTTTATGGATATTATTGTGGCTGAATTTTCACAGAAATGCCTTTCTGTGTCTGACAGAATTAGAAGTACAACCAAGTTACATTTTACTCATAATATTGGCATTATACATACTTGTTTAATGTAATGTTGAAAACTAAGCATTTGTTTCTATTTGCTTGTTTCTACTTGCTTTCTCCTCTCTTTTCCAATGGATGACTTTTTTTGAAAACTGAAAGATATATAGCCCCCTCTTGCACACTATTTAATCAAGGTTCCAAGAGAAACCCCCAGGTGCTTTTTCAGACAGAACTGGACTTTCTTAGTTTCTTTTCCTTGAAAATGTTCCACTTCTCATCCAAGAAACTTCTTCAGTACAGAAGCTTCTTCAGTTCAGAACTGAACTGAAGAAATAGAGCTAGAAAGAAATGCAAGAAATAGCAAAATGAGCATTAATTTTAAGCCCATGTCACACTGAATCAACGGATGCAAAGAGGATGTAAAACGGACAAAAAAGCTTGCCATCCGTTCGAAAATGCGATGTACTCACTGCCTCCGTTTTGCTTCCTCTCTATCCGTCCAGCATCCGTTTATTTACGTTTCATCCGCTCAGAAAGTTTTGGGCTGCCTAAAACTTTTGCGCGGAAAATGTATCCAGTTCGTCCGTTCTGCATCCGCTATGCATCCGTTACGCATCCGCTATATCCGCCAGGCATCCGCTCCGCATCCGCGCAACTCGCATTCACTCGGACGCAGGGAGGAAGCGGAACGGACGCAGAACAGATGCAAAACGGATGCAGAACCGATGCCTAGTGGAAACAAAGCATTTAAAACGGAAAAAACGTTCGCAGAGGGGACCTATCTCGGATATTAAGGATGTCTGCAGGATGCCTAGAGGATGCCTAGAGGATGCAAAGGGACACCTACACTGCCTATAAAAAGGGGGAGCAACTCGCCTGCATCTCACTTTCAGAACAACAGCCAAGCTGTGCAGACCTCTGTAGCCTTCATCTGACTCTTCCTCTTCCACAGCATCCAGTCATGTCCACCATGGATGGTGACAAAGTCCTTTCGGCAGCCACCATCCTTCTGCAACAGTGCAAAACCATCTACAGGCTCTGTGAACTCTACTACGGGAAGAAAAGGAGGCACCCAAAAAAAGTCTGGGTCCAAAGATGGTTCGCCAGAAGAGCAGAGGACGGACTGTACAACAAGCTGATGGTGGAGCTCAGGAGCGAAGACACTTGGGCATTCCAGAACTTCATGAGGATGCCTCTAGCCATGTTTGACGAAGTTGTGCAGCACCTGACACCCAGGTTGACCAAGACAAACACCAACTTCGCGCCCAGCCTGGAACCTGGGCTCAAGGTGGCACTCACTCTGCGCCACCTGGCCTCAGGGACCACCTACAGGATCATGCAGTACGGCTGGAGGGTGCCACCCAGCACCATCAGCTTTGTTGTCAGAGAAGTGGTGCAGGCCACCATCGAAGAATATAAGGAGGAGCTCCTCCAGTGCCCCTCCACTGAAGAAGGATGGAAGAAAGTTGCAGAGCAGTGGTATCAGAAGTGGAACTTCCCCCACACTGTTGGAGCCATCGATGGCAAGCATGTGGCCTGCAAAGCACCAGCCAAGTCGGGGTCCACTTAGCACAACTACAAGGGCTTCTTCAGCATCATCCTTTTCGCCATGGTCGATGCTGACTACAAGTTCATGTACATTGATGCTTCAGGCAACGGCTCATCTTCAGATGCCCAGGTATACAACGCCAGTGATCTCAAGGAGGGGCTGGAAAACAACCTCATGGTGGGCTTCCCAGATCCAGACCCGCTGCCCAACGACACGCAAGATGTGCCCTACTTCATCATGGGGGATGACGCCTTCTCCCTCAGAACCTACCTCATGAAGTCCTACACCACCAAATACCTCACCCATGAAGAGAGAATCTTCAACTACAGGCTGTTCAGGGCAAGACGGGTGGTGGAGAACACCTTTGGCATCCTGGCCAACAGGTTCCAGGCACTTCTCACCAACATGCAGCATAGCCCAGAGACCATGAGGAGGATCGTGGAAGCTTGCTGCATCCTGCACAATCTCATGCGCACCCGCTACCCAGTCTTGCAGAACAGGCTTGTGGACCGTCAACAAGGCAATGGGGACATGGAGCCTGGGGAATGGAGGCAAGGGCAAACCCTGATCGACACTGAGGATGTGCAAGGCCCCAACAGAGCCTTACGTGAGGCGAAGAAGCAGCGCAACCTCCTGAGACACTGGTGCAACTCCCCAGCTGGAGCGGTGGAGTGGCAAGACAGGATGGTAAATGCTTAATGGATGCTTCCTTCAGCCTGTCTCATCACACGGATGAGATTGGGCCATGTATGTTTGGTTGGCCTACAATGAACAGGGCATTTAATAAAGAGTTGTGTTTATGTTGACATGTGTGGATGATTGATTATATCGTTATTGATAATAAAGGGCCATAGGTGTGGCACCTGGGAGGGTGGACCATACAGTCCCACTATGCTTGCACTGGACGTTTATCTATCCCACAGCTATTATCCATCCCAAAGGTATCCCTGCCCATCCCACAGGTCCCTGCCCATCCCACAGCTATCTTTACCCATCCCACAAGCATGCAAAGGCTTAAACCATTTCTAAAAGTTTCCACCAAGACTTTATTAAAAAAAAGAAATGAAGCAAGTGTGTGAATCAAAAATAGACTTTATTAACAACAAGCTATAAGACAAAAATGAGTCTCTGGCACTCCTCTTGGTCGCTCAGTCTCAGGGGTGAAGGGTGCAGGTGCTGTGGAGGTGGCTGGTGCTGGGGTGCTTGTCATCAGCTCCTCCAAAAGCAGAAGCAGCAGAAGCCCCAGCCCCAGAAGAGTGAGCCCGTGCTGCAGAAGCCCCAGCAGAACCAGAGTGAGGGCCAGGGGGCGGAATGGTAGCCCTGTCCCTCTTGCAAGGGCTGGCAGCAGATGGCTGAGGCTTGCTGTGCTTCCGCATGGTTGTGGGGTTGCTGGCTGGCAGGGAGGCTGGCAGGGAGGCTGGCAGCAAGCCTGGCAGCAAGGCTTGCAGGCAGACATGCAGGCAGGGCAGGCAAGGCAGCCAATCCTTCCAGCAGCAGGTCTTTCCTCTGAATGGCGACCTGCTTCCGAGCTGATTCCATTATATCTGCAGGGCTGACGCAATGCATCTTCCCCGCATGTGCAATTAACGCCAGGCTTCTGCTAGGCTTCCGCTGTGCATCTGCTGTGCATCTGCTCTGCATCCGCTGTATCAGTTCCGCGTCTGCTTCGCTGAGGCCCCCCGGAAGCCCTGCAGTTGCGCCATCCACTCTCATCCGCTTCCATCCACTGGGCTTCCGTTCCACATCCGCTTTGCATCCGCCCTGCGTCCTCCCCGCGTCCGTGTTATCCGCTCCGGTTATGCAAATTTTTGCCCCTTTTGAGAGCAGATAACAACAGATGGAACATTTTGCTCGTCCACTGTATCCTTTTTGCATCCGTTGGGCAGTGTGACATGGGCTTTATCTACAAATCTAACCGTTGGGTTGAGGAAGTTTCAAGAAAATGTATCACAATGTCGCTTGTTTTTTGCTTTCCCATTGTACAATAGTATTGTCTTTATATCTTACCTCTATCAAATTATCAGGAGACTGGATATATATTCCAGCTGGGGACAGAACTTCAGTATTGGAAAGGCCATCGGTGCCCACTAGTCCAATAATTGTATTGTGTCTTATTTTATTATTGCCATGCCATGCTCCTAAAAATAGAATTGCAAATTAATAAATTATCACATAACAGCCTGCCTGCCTGCCTGCCTTATCTATCTATCTATCTATCTATCTATCTATCTATCTATCTATCTAT
>BLBF01000025.1:16921999-16942828 GCA_015471245.1 Laticauda colubrina
TATCTATCTATCTATCTATCTATCTATCTATCTATCTATCTATCTATCTATCTATCTATCTATCTATCATCTATCATCTATCTATCTATCTTTTTTACACCCACCCTATTATTCATGGCCCCAACTGCTATGGATTTAGGCTTAATGAAGTGATGGAGAAATGAACTCTTCTGAGGACAACAGTAGATAAGCTCAAGTCCCAATAGCAGCTGTATAGCTGCCAATCTGCTTGGTAAATGATTGCTCTTTAAAAAAAAACTTTGCTGCAGGTAAGTGAAAGTAAATGTGGGTGAGTTGTAGTTAGAGATCAAACTTGGACCAATATACGGAGCATTTTATTCTGCATTCTGGTAAAGGAAAGAGGGGTGTGCTGTGTGTTTGAGCATGTGCTGCTATGTTTTACACACAAGTGTGCCAAAAGTTGCTGAGGCTGTATAAATGCAAAGACTACTAACATGGTGTTGATCTGGTTAATTGATTTATCTTAAGTTAAAAGTACGTTGTGTATGCTTTGTTGATGATGAGCTTTATGGTGCATTTACAAATATCAAGATCTGTTTCGCATCCTTTAATAAGCCTTTGTTCTGTTGCTTGGTGTGTATTGCTCTTCACTCAGTAATTGCTGCTGGCCTAGATCTGGTTATATAGTGTGCAAACATTTTTGTCCTGATCAAAATTCTTTTTTAGATGATTTTGATCTACTGGACCATTACTGTTGTATCAAAATCATCATATTCTATATATATTTATGAAAGTGTCATTATAAGCAGCCAGCAGCAGTGCTTATCTTTAATAACTGTTGAAAGCAGAAAAACAACAGATCCCAGAGGAACAGAAACATAGTACCGTGTTTCTCCAACAATATGGCCTCCACCAATAGGAAGGCCCAGCATGATTTCTAGGCATGAGGTGAAATTAAGCCCCGCCCCCTAAATTTAGGCCTATTAAAACCATGCGTTTCCCTGCCATTTCTCACATTGTTCGTTGGAACTACACGAGGTGAACAGAAATGGGGGGAAAGGGCAGGGGTGGGTGGTGGAGAAAACTTGCCTTTAGAAGTGCCCTGCAGGTAACCTAGGCTAGAATACCCTGATAGCCGATAGAAGCTCTCTTGAAGGCAGAGTCACCAGCCACTTCGATCGGCCGGTAGAAGCGGCCTCAGAGTGAGCACACACACACACTCCCCTCGCCATGAGGCCGCTTCTATCGGCCGATTGAAAGCTAGTGTCCTTCAGGACACAGTCCCCAGCTGCTTCAGGGCAATGCGTGGCTGCCCCTGTCCCCTCGCCTTTAGGGCAGTCTCTTTCCCGCAATGGAAGCTCCCCAAGTGCGGTCAACAGCCACTTCGATCGGCTGGTAGAAGCAGCCTGGGGCAAGCGCACACACATACTCCCCTCGCCGTGAGGCTGCTTCTATCGGCCGATCGAAAGCTCCCTTGAGGACACAATCCGCAGCTGCTTTGGGGCAAGGCATGGCTGCCCCTTCCCCTCACCTTTAGGGCAGTCTCTTTCCGGCGATCTCCCCAAGTGCGGTCAAGAGCCACTTCGATCGGCAGATAGAAGCAGCTTTGCAGTGAGGGGAGTGTGTGTGTGTGCGCGCTTGCCCCAGGCCGCTTCTACCGGCAATCAAAGTGACTGTTGACCGCACTTGGGGAGCTCCAATTGCTGGAAGGAGACTGCCCTATCCTCTCTTGGTGGGCCACTCTTGGTGGGGGAGGAAATTAAGTCACCCCCAAAAAGTATGGCCTAGCTGTTTTTTCAGGGGTCAAAAAAAAATAAGGCCCGGCCTTATTATGTGAGAAACACGGTAAATTAAACTCAGATCTGTCTTCCTTTGACCGGATACTGCTGGCTTAGCTGGCTTCTCTATTCTCCAGGCTAAAGTGTTCCTACTCAAGAAGCTTGATTACACAAATCCACTTTCACTTGGGGTTTTCCCCCTTACTGCAGCATGAATATGCCCTGGTAACATTTTTTTTTTTGCCATATCTTTTATCTTATCCCCAGCCCATACTTGAAAAAGTTTACAGTTATCTTTGGCTGTTCCAGTCTTAAAGTAGGAATTTCCCAATTGTCTAGATGTAGTTTTTATTAGGGATAAAACCTACAGCCAGTAAGCTAGATGCAATGGTGATTGAAAACTATATCCAGTAAATGGAATGTAATTGCTGATTTAGTTGTGGTTTATTATCCCAGGCCTTTATAGCCCATTTAGGGACCATCAGGGATATTCCTTCCCCTCTGGTTGCGGGGAACTGTTCTTCATGGTATTTGTTACTTGAGCTGCAGGAGAGACCAGGCAACTAGCTTCTGCAAAAGCATCAGTTTACATAATACGCAACCAATGCATTTGAAAATGCTCTTCAGGTCCTGTTTGGATTCCTGAGAAAGACAGATCTGTTTGTTGTTGTATTTTATGTAGGTGTAGTGGTCTTTATGTAAATTCTGGTTATCTGCTGCACAAAGGGTTGATTAAACCAAGGAAAAATCACCTGGATGGGCCAGCTCACATTGCTGGTTCTTCCATCATTGGCAGCATTTCATGTTTTTCAAACTATACATTTTATTGTTGTTGTTTTTTTTACTTTGGTGCAGGAACAGTGCCTTTAGCTATTTTGTTATGGCATTGGCTTTATTTGGTGAGGATAGAATGGTTATGATGTTGTTACTGCACATCAGCCAATCAGAATAATGTGTTTCTCATGGCTCTACACTGGGTTCCTCTGGTGCCATGAGCTGTCAGGTCAGAACTGGATTCCTTGGACACTCACTACATTCCCTTCTCTTGAAACACTAGTTGAGGACAGAATTCACTCATTATCATCACCTCCTGTGACCTGATAGTTTGCTGGTTGGTTGATTGATTAGACTTTCTTGCTACCCATCATGCCTAGAGGCAACTCTGAGTAACTTATGAACATTAAACACTGATAAAACATTGAATAATAAAAATGCACAATAATAATTTACAATTAAAAAGATGGGGAAGAAGGGAGCAGGATGTGCATGGGAGAGTTGGGCCATTGGCCATCTCCAATATCATGCATGCTGGTGGAGCCCCAGGTCAACTGGCAGAGCCAGGTCTTCAGGCCCCTAGGAAAGTTAGGAAGATGGGTGTGGATCTTGATTTATTTTTGACATGTGATTAGCTTGTATTCACAAGATGAGGGATTACAACAAAGAGGCACATCAGAAGTTCTCCATCCCACGAATTGCTCCACTCTTGCATTATATTTGTTGGACAGCTAGGCAATTGCTATACCTGCCATTCTAAGTTCTTACCTATACTTCTCCAAAGCTGCCCTTCTCATACAGGATCTTCTCTATGATTGCCCTTACTTTGTGGTGCTCTGTTCCACTGAAATAAGTGCAGCCTCTAATTTGTCAGCATTTCATAAACAAATTAAATCTATACTGTTTCAGGGAGTCCTTAGCACCAGCTTTTTAATGAGGACACTAATTTGGTATTTGTGCTTTCAGTGTTATATTTCTGACATACACAACCACAGAACTTTAGGATTGGGAAGTAAGAAAACCCAAACAAACAAACAAGCAAACAAACAAACAAGCAAACAAACAAACAAATAAATAAATAAATGCAAGAATGATGGTTGATTTCTTATCAGCAGGTGAAATGGAAGAGTAAATAAAATCAGAATCTGTATTAATCCTTTTCTTTACCTTGCTCTCAATAGGTTAATGAGAACAGTAGCTTTTGTCAGTCCAGTTCCAGTTTTAAAATAGGGATTAGCCATGGGCATCATGGATTACACAATACTTTTCTTTCAATTCAAAGACTAGTGGATAAAAATTTAATGCAGCCATCTGGATCAACTCTTTGTCCAAAAAACTGATGGCTGCCATATGTTTATGTTTGCTTTATTGTTGGATTGCCATCTTGTGATTATTTTGCACTTGTTTTGGTTAATTTTTTTATATATTGTTTATATTTTTGTAAGAATTTTAAAGTGAGAGGAAAGGGGGAGGGAGGGGGGAGGGAGGGGGGAGGGAGGAAGGAAGGAAGGAAGGATTTTAGAAGAAATTTGTTCTATTTTGTGATATCCAAACCTATTTTGTTTGATATGTCATACAAATTGAATGTACTCAATGTATGATATATTTTATTTATTAATTAATTAATTTATTTTATTTGGTTTGTCAATTGTCTTACAAGATAATAGGTAAAAGTAAAAACATAGTTATGAATGCATGGATATATACAAAAAAAATAAAAGAAACAATAGGAACAGGGACGTTAGGCACATTGGTGCGCTTATGAACACCCTCTACAGACCTCTCAGGAAAGGGGTGAGGTCAATAGTAGAAACAGGAGAAATAGTAAAAATTGATGAAGAGATTACAATGCTGGCATAGCAACCAGGAGTCTAGTTCTAGTCTAATTATATTTCTTATCAATATGAGTTAATCAATTTTCCATAAGTTTTTTTTTATTCTATAAAAGGGGGTGAAATCCACAAGAAAACTAAAGCATCATGAGGAATTGAAGGTTATCATATAGGGATACCTCTCACAAAGCTACAATCAGGATGATTACATGTGAATGTGTCTTTCATTTGAAGACTATTCTACCAGTCTCTGATGCCTGGGGATTTACTCATTTATGTTGTTTCAGAACCAGCTGCAGATCTGTATAGTCACAAAACGCTATCTTAAACCCCTGTCACACAGCACCAATGGATGGAAAGAGGATGTAAAATGGAGAGAAACACTTGCCATCCGTTGGTTAACGTGATGCTTCCGTTCTGTACTCACTGCGTCCGTTTTTCATCCTCTCTATCCGTCCAGCATCCGTCTATTGACATTTCATCTGCTCAAAACGTTTTGAGCTGCACAAAACGTTTTGAGCGGAAAATGTATCCAACGCGTCCGTTCTGCATCCGCTTCACATACGGGGAACATCCTTTCTACATCCGTTGTCATCCGTTATGCATCCGCTATATCCCCTAGGCATCCGCTGTGCATCCGCGCAACTCGCATCCACTCCAGCGGAAAAAGGACACAGGGAGGAAGCGAAACGGACGCGGAATGGACACGCAGCATTAGTAGCACGGACAGAGAAAGGATGAAAGCGGATGCAGCTCGCATACAAAGCATTAAAATGGAAAAAACGTTCACAGAGGGGACGTATCTTGGATATTTAGGATGTCTGCAGGATACCTAGAGGATGCAAAAGGACACCGAGCGGAAAACCTATATTTCCTATAAAAAGGGGGAGGAACTGACCTGGATCACACTTTCTCAGAGCAGCTCTGCTGTGCAGACCTCTTCAGCCTTGATCTTGCTCTTGCTCTTCCACAGCATCCAGTCATCTCCACCATGGATCGTCACACACTCCTTTTAGTAACCACCATCGTTCTACAACAGTGCGAAGCCATCTACATGCTCTTTCACCTGTTCTACGCGAAGAAAAGGAGGCGGCCAAGAAGTGTCTGGGTTCAAAGATGGATCGCCAGAAGAGCAGAGTATGGACTGTATAACAAGCTGATGGTGGAGCTGAGGAACAAAGACCCTCGTGCATTCCAGAACTTCATGAGGATGCTGCCAGCCATGTTTGACGAAGTTGTGGAGTGGCTGAGACCCAGGTTGACCAAGCAGAGCACCAACTTCCAGCCCAGCCTGGACCCTGGGCTGAAGGTGGCACTGATCTGCGCCACCTGGCTCAGGGACCACGTACAGGAGCATGCAGTACGGCTGGAGGGTGCCACACAACACCATCAGCATTGTGGTCAGAGAAGTGGTGCAGGCCATCATCGAAGAATACCTGGAGGAGCTCCTCCAGTGCCCCTCCACTGAAGAAGGCTGGAAGAAAGTTGCAGAGCAGTGGTATCAGAAGTTGGAGCCATCGATGGGAAGCACGTGGCCTGCAAAGCTCCAGCCAACTCAGGGTCCACTTATTTCAACTACAAAGGCTTCTTCAGCATCATCCTCTTCACCATGGTCGATGCTGACTACAAGTTCATGTACATCGATGCTTCAGGCAACGGGACATCTTCAGATGCCCAGGTATACAACCCCAGTCACCTCAAGGAGGGGCTGGAACACAACCTCATCATGGGCTTCCCAGATCCAGACCTCCTGCCCAACGACACACAAGATGTGCCCTACTTCATCGTGGGGGATGACGCCTTCTCCCTCAGAACCTACCTCATGAAGCCCTACATGTCCAGATGCCTCACCCATGAAGAGGGGATCTTCAACTACAGGCTGTCCAGGGCAAGGCGGGTGGTGGAGAACGCCTTTGACATCCTGGCCAACAGGTTCCAAGTACTTCTCACCACCATGCAGCATCGCCCACAGACTGTGAGGAGGATCGTGGAAGCTTGCTGCATCCTGCACAATCTCATGCGCACCCGCTACCCAGTGTTACAGAACAGGCTCGTGGACCGTCAACAAGGCAATGGGGACATGGAGCCTGGTGAATGGAGGCAAGGGCAAAACCTGATAGACACTGAGGATGTGCAAGGCCCCAACAGAACTTCATGTGAAGGGAAGAAGCAGCACAACCTCCTGAAACACTGGTGCAACTCCCCAGCTGGAGCAGTGGAGTGGCAAGACATGATGATAGATGCTTAATGGATGCTTCCTTCAGCCTGTCTCATCACATGGATGAGATTGTGCCATGTATGTTGAGTGGCCCTACAATGAACAGGGCATTTAATAAAGAGTTGTGTTTATGTTGAAATGTGTTGATGAATGATTATGTTGTTATTGATAATAAAGGGCCATAGGTATGGCACCTGGGTGGGTGGACCATACAGTCCCACTATGCTTGCACTGGAAGTTTATCTATCCCACAGCTATTACCCATCCCAAAGGTATCCCTGCCCATCCCACAGCTATTACCCATCCCGAAGATATCCTTGTCCATCCCACAGCTATCCTTATCCACCAAGACTTTATTTACTAAAATAAATGAACCAAGTGTGTGAAGCAAAGATAATCTGTATTAATAAAAAGCTGTAAAAGCAAAATGACCCAAGTGTCCCAAGCAAAGATAAAGTCAACAGGTAGCAACCCAGTCTCTGGCACTCTTCTCAGTCACTCTGAGGCGTGCCCATAGTCTCAGGGGTGAAGGGTCCAGGTGCTGTGGAGGTGGCTGCTGCTGGAGTGCTGGTCTGAGGCACCATTGGGGTGCCTGGCCCTGAGAGGACAACAGGGGATAGTGTGTGGAGGAAGCTCTCAGAGAGCTGACTCAGTCCTGTGACGTTGAGAGCCCCTTCCTCCAGGACATGGGGTGTCAGCTCCAATACCGATGACAGATGTTCTGAGGCCGGGCTTGGCTGTGGGGTGGAGGAAGGAGGAGTGTAGTGGGGCTGTCTGGTCTGCAGCTGAGCGAGGTGAGGTGTGGGTGGCATCTGTGGCGTGGGTGGCATCGGTAGTGTCGGTGGCATCGGTGTCATTGGTGGCACCGGTGGCGTACGATGTACCTGTGCCTGGACTGGGAAGGGCTGCCTGTGCTGCTGGACCTCCTGGTAGCCATAGCCTTGGTAGGTGAGGGCCTGTGGAAAGCCTTGGAAGGGCAGTGACATCACCTGGGGTAGAGGAGCAGACCTGGACTGGGTGGGAGCAGGTTCAGCTGGATCTGGAGGGTTGTGAAGAAGACCGGTAATCCTGTCCTTGATCACCTGGTACTGTGATTTGGACATGTCCATGAGGGTCTGGTTGATGTAGGTGAGGAAGGGCTTGCAGTTGGAGGATGGGATGTCAGTGTGTATCAGCTGAGAGAGGAGATCTACGCTGCTTCTGATGGTGTCCCTGATCTCCAGCATGACAGTGTGGCTCTGCCCCTCTGGTCTGCCTCTCTGCCTGCTTTCTGTGGAGGTGGAACTGGGGGTGGATGTGGGTTGGTCTCTGGTGAAAGTGCCCTCTCCTTGCTCCCACTGCATCAGGGGGTCCTCCACGTGCTCCGCCACGGGGAGTGGAGCTGTCGGGGGGTCTCCGTCGTGGCACACTCAACAGATACCTGCCTGGACACAGGAGCTGACTCTTGGCCAGAAGAGGACTGGCTATCTGCGGGCTGCCTGAGAGAGAAGGTTGTGAGAGGGCCTGCTCCTCGGTGGCGGATCTCACCCTCCAAGAAGCTGCACTTGGCCATCACGTAGGTCTCTTGGTCCGTCAGCTTGACCGTGGCCTGGCCAGATTTCTTGAGGTGCAGCTTCCCGTACCAGATGTGCATGTGCTTCCACCAGCCGAGGAACACCTCTGAAGTGTAGCCCAGGCTCTCCGCCTTCTCTCTCCAAGCAGCCTGCTTCCTTTTGGTGTCTCAGTAGAGCCTGTGTCCCTTCCGCCAAAGATACTCCCTCAGCCATTCCAGCACCTCATCCTCATGTTCCTCTTCGATGGAGTATTGCCTCTTCTCCCGTTCTCGTTCTTGCGTATGCCTCTTCCTCCCTCTGGCAGGGCCATATGGGCCCTCATCAGAGAGGCTTCAAGGTTGTAGGGGCTGCTCCACCACACCACCACCACCAGCAGCAGCAACAACAGTAGCAGCAAAAGCAGGACCAGCAGCACCAGCAGCACTAGGATCATCATCAGCAGAGTAAGCACCAGCAGCACCAGCAGCACCAGCAGCACCAGCAGCACCAGCAGCAGAGTAAGCACCAGCAGGACCAGCAGGACCAGGAGCACCAGCAGCACCAGCAGCACCAGCAGGACCAGGAGCAGCGCCAGCAGAGTAAGCACCAGCAGAAGCACCAGCACCAGGAGCAGCGCCAGCAGAAGCTCCAGCACCAGAAGAGTCAGCCCGAGCAGCAGAAGCCCCAGCAGAAGCAGAGTCAGGGCCAGGGGGTGGGATGGTGGCCCTGTCCTTCTTGCCAGGGCTGGCAGCAGATGGCAGAGGCTTTCTCTTCTTCCCCATGGTTGTTGGCTGGCTGGCTGGCTGGCTGGCTGGTTGGCTGGCTGGCTGGCTGGCTGGAGCTGTGTCTGGCAGCAGGTCTTTCCTCTGAATGGTGACCTGCTTGCGAGCTGCATCCCTTTATATCCGCGGGGCTGATGCAATGCATCCTCCCCGCATGCGCAGTGAACGCTAGGCATCCGCTAGGCATCCTCTAGGCTTCCTCTCTGCATCCGCTTCATCCGCTCGGCATCCACTTCATCCGCTCGGCATCCGCTCGGCATCCGTTCCTTCCGTTGCGTGTCCACTTTGCTGTGCTCCCCTGGAAGCCCCACGGATGTGCCACCCGCTTCCATCCGCTAGGCTTCTGTGGAGCATCCGCTTTCCATCCTGGCTACGTCCTCCCCCCGTCCGTTCCTTTCCGTTGTTGTCCGCTCTGCTTATGCAAATTCGGGGCACTTTTGAGAGCGGATAACAACGGATGGAACATTTTCTCATCCGCTGTGTCCTTTTTACATACGTTTTGCATCCGTCGGCCTATGTGACAGGCCCTTAAGACTGTTTGCTTCCAGAGCCAAGCTAAGTATTCTTGTCAATCCCTTGGACATACATTTTTCCAATGAGAACTTTACTTTCTTGGATTCATAACAACATAAATTCTCTCATATTCCATGCAGCTTCAGTATCCTGTTACTATTTCAATCTATTTCAGTAAGGTTTGTTTAGCTTTTATCTTTCCTTTTCTCAACACAACAACATGCAATTCCAGTTGCAGTATTGAGGAAGTGCCTACTGTGAATCAATAATGCATGCTATATTTTCATTATCACACCTCTTTGGATCTATTGAATACAGGGAAAGAAAGGTGGCTTGATGACTTTGTGGCTCACCCTACATAATGTTACGCAGAAATGAATTTGGGCATCAGGGGAAAGAGCCATAGCTAGAGAAATGATTAGGTAAGAGGCAGCTTAGCCCACAAAAGGGATGTTTTCTTGGGCTGCAAAGGGAGGAATTTACTATCAAACTTGCAAGATTCTATTAACTAATCCTACAATAAATTAGAATTCGTCCATCTAGTCATGCTTCCTGTCTGGATTATCTTGCTAGGTTTCCATCCAAGTCAAAAGTGGTTAGATGTTCTGACAAACTGAAAAACGCGCCTATATCTGGTATGTATGGGAAAAGTGGGAGTGGGAGTATTAACATGTTTCTTTTTATATGGAGAGGGTGATAGAGGACTTGTTATACAGAAGCTATGGCAGCATACGTGCTGACTGAATGCCATTTTGCGCTCTCCTGTCACATAGCTGGAACATTAATTACTTTGTGCTGATTTCTGCATTTTCTCAACATTTTGAAGTTGGCAGCTGTGACCACAACCAAAATCAAGTTCAAAATGCATTGGAGGGGCTGGAGGATAAATGGAAGTCGTTGTAGTTTAAAGGTATCTTAATATTAGTGCTCCCCACTGAGATGGTACAGGGTGAAGCACCCAAACATTTCCATTCTTAAAATCCCTCTCTGTGTTTGTATGTTTGTATCTGGAGACAGCACAAACATTTGTATCTGGTATGTTTGTATCTGGAGACAGCACAAACATTCATCTCACCTCAGCTGAATTAGAAAAATAAAAATAAAATACCAAGAATTATCCCATTCAGTGTTAAACTCAGGGGTTTCAGGCTGTGTCAAATGTGTCTTTTCATTTTGTGATTCATTTGAGAGAGAGACTTCTACCCTGTGATATATTGTGCCAAAACATATATGTGATATCACAGTGCTCCTTTTTGGTTAGTAGGCTGCTAACATGTGATGCTCGCACATTTTATCCTTACTGAGTGCTTCACAAAAATGCCTTAAATCCCTGTTAACATGAAAACATCCAGTCATCCACTGAACCCTTATGGAAGCTTGGGAATCTGCTTTACTAATGATTTCTATTTTTCAGTTCTGTATTTTTTATATTGATGGAAATGTCATTTTTTTGTTTTTATATGAATAATTATTTTTCATTTGAAAATAAAATATCTGGAAACAAAATTATAAAGCAAAGGTGTGGGGAAATCCTAAGCAAAAGGAGTTTCTAAAATAATCCTTTTGGGCTGAAAAATTCTGCAAACCCTTTAACATTTTTTTAGTTCACTTACCTATTTTAATTCCATGGCCCATAATGTTGTAAAAAGTGTTATTTTCAATCTTGAAACCCGATATTCCTGATAGGCTAACTCCTTGAGCAAAAGAATCCAGTACAACACAATGTTGCATGTAAGAGTCTAAAAAAGCAAAAAAAAACCAGAAATAGACTTAGATACAGACCAGCAAAACTGGAAAATGATGTTAAAACATACTGATACTGAAATCATACTGGGTATGATAAGTATAGTGATGATGAAAACAGAGGACTATTTATTAGCTGCCAAAATTTGGGGTGGGGGGAGGAAGCAATGACACTTTCATAACTTTTTCCAAACTTTTCCTATATAGAATTGAAATAAACATCTCAATTGGCAAATAGAATTTATATGTCCAGAACTTTTCTAGAAGTAATCATCCTCAGTGGTATTTTGATTACACCCAGATGCAAAATAAATTAAAAATCCTGTTAAGAAAACATTTAAAGTAACATCCACGATTGCCTCTAGAAATTAAAATGTCTTACTAGTCATTTGAGCATTTCCAACCACAGTCAGTGCACTGAAATGCTTTTGGAATGCTTGTCCTACGTGATAGAACTGTACCCCTGCCAAATGTAGCACACTCTCTTCATCATAATAGGATTCCACAATGACAATAGCCCCCATGTCCTGAGACCCAGGTTTTCTCTCACTTCTCTTATAGAAGCACTTTGAGTTATCTGAAAAATAGCAAAGGAGGTAGAAATTATTCAGAAGTAGATCTGAGATTATTCAAACATCCCAGAGAAGAGATGAGAATTTCAGCAAATCACAAAGGAAATATGCAATCATCAGACTTGAAGTAATACTTAATAGGAACGGCAATCATTATATGATATCCTTTAAGACAGAGGTTCCCAACCTCTGGGCCATGGACCAGTATCACTCCATGGCCTATTAAGTACTGGGCCACACAGCTCAGGTGAGCAGCGGGCTTTTCTGCATGTTTATTCATATTTCTTACAATATCTCAAAATACTTTTTAAAATATTCTTTCCCTCTAAAACTGGGGAAGAAGGGGTGTGTGCATGAATCACATTAGTACATTAATCTAAAGTACAAAATTATATTCTGAAAATGCCTACCACATTTAATTGCTCCATCACTTCCCATTTGAAGCAAACAGAAAATACCTCAGTTCAATCTTCTTAATATTTCAATATTTCAACTGAAAAGAGGATTTTGAGGAGGTGGGGAGCCTGTACATGAAGTAAACTGGGGAGGGTCTTTGAAATAGTGATAAAAAACTAAGATGTTAAAAACTACAATGTTCTGCTCACTTATTTACTCCCATTGTGCATGGGCGTTCTTCCTCACTCACCTCCTGAAATAGCTGCTGCTTTACAGAGTCGCAGATGGGAAACTTTTTCACTTGTGACATTTCCTTGGATGACTAGATTCCTACTCAGCAATGCCACAACAGCTCTAAAAGCAAGATGCTCTTCAACAACCTGCTTCTCAGTAACAGTGTAAGAATACCTAGGGGATACATAACAATAAATACTGCTAGTTCTACCAAATTGTGTCAATGATTCCATCAATTTTAAAATGCCAGAAATAAGCTGAATTGAAGGCAGAATATTGCCTTAATACAGGGCTGTCAAACTCCATGGGCCAGATGACTCATGCACTGGCCATGCCCACTCCCGGTTTAGCGAAGGGGGAAAAAGTCCGGATACATCACATGATGCTGCCATGACGATGTGAGTTTGACACCCCTGCCTTAATACATCCTCTATCATCAGCACTGATTCCCCTTTCTGTGATGAGTGCTTAATCAGCACACATCTGCAGTTCTCTGTATATGTCACAGTTCCAGCTGAAATATAATTGTAGCAATGCAGACCCACAATTGTATGAATTTCATCTCATGAGCCTTGCCAACGCAACACTGCCAAGTCAGGCATGATTACCTTAGTGGAGATGTAATGTAGAGTTCTGTACCATTTATTTCCTTAATGATAAGAATTTCCTTTTTCTTTTGAGCACCTTCAAAACTTCCTCCACATACAACAACTTTATCTCCAGGTTTCCAATCCACAAAGTCCATTAAGTCCAATTTTGTGTCATTAGAGTATGCTGCTGATTTCAAATATGTGACTAATAATTTTGGGGCACAGCCTGAAATATTAAATAAGATTCACATATGAGGAAAAAAGGATGATATTTTTAATGAATATTAAGCACAGCCACAGCTACAATCAAATCTGTAGTGTTTAAAAACAAAATGAGAATCATATATGGATTAAGAACTCACATTTTTCTCATTCTTAAGTTTTTAATATAATACTGTTACCTTGCTGGTACTTATAGGTGAAAAATAGTAAACATTTTCATTATATAATTTTTCATTTCATTAAAATGGAATGAAAAATTGATGTTTTATAAGGTCCCAGGGAAGAACAGGGGTTACAACCTTGACAATACTTTTTATCAAAAAAGAGTTATAGTCTGCAAATCAAAGGAAGGGCATTAACTAAGCCCTGTAAAATATCCCCAACATAACAAAATGCTCTGGAGAAAATGTTAAGTCAATCCTAACACAAGGACTGTCACAACAACATCCGGTTTGAATTCCATAACTAAAACCAATTATTTTCTTGCATTGTCTCCAAAATCTAGAACATACAATTAAAAATATTTTTCTTTTTTTTCAGCTCAGAGAAGAAAATAATATCTCCTGTGATGTTGGCCCTACTGATGTGCTATTCCCAGTAGCACACAGGCAATGTGAAGGTTGCTTTTAACAATACTTCCAGTGGCAAAATGAATAGCATATATTCATAACAGAAGCCTAACTAAATTTCAGCAGGAATGATTTCCATATGTACAGCATGCAATAAGGAAAATACAAACATTTATACGATGCTCCCTCCCTCCCTCCCTCCCTCCATCTATCTATCTATCTATGACATCTCAATGAACATTTCATCCTTTTGAAGTCACTATGGCTAGTCGTGAATACTTCTGTTCATCCAAAGCTAAAATAAAATACTGAAAACACCAGGCTCAGGACTGAACCTTATAGCATACTACTTAGCCTCTCCCTGAGGGATAATTTCAGATAATCATTCTCATAAAAGTCAGTTTAAAATATTAAGGGAGTTTTTCAAAGTGTATTTAATGCAGAACTTCATCAACATAATACTTCAATGATATTCAACAATGTATTATGCATCTTTGTATTATCATAACTCAAAAAATGGCATTGGATCCAAGGAGGCTATCAATTAAATTCTCACCTGAGGAAGAAAACTAGACAGGAAGTACAATTGGACATATAGATTTATTGGTTAAGTCAAAAAGACTCGAGTGAAAGGTCACCATATATATTGAATTGGGATGGACATTCAGGTAGGAGGATAGCAAGATAGTGGTAACCATTGGTAACATTTCTAGAGCAAATCAACTAATCCTCAAAAGAGCATTTCAAATATGTTATTAGAATGACAGTGAAGTGTCGCAGGATGGTTAGAATGCAGTATTGAAGCCTCAGTCTGCCCACAGCTTAGAATTTGATCTTGAAGGGGCTTGAAGTTGACTCAACCTTCCATCTTTTCAACGTTGGTTAAATGAGAATCCACATTGTTGGGGGCCATATGTTGACATTTGTAAACCGCTCAGAGAGTGCTGTAAAGCACTATGGTGGGGCAGTATGTAAGTGCTATTGCTATTATTTTCCAGATGAAATAAATGACTATTTCAAGACCAGCTAAAGATATGTCTCTTGAGACTAATGTCACAAGGTTAAGGTACCTTGGAGGGATTTTTAGCACAGCCCCTTCCCATGCCAGCATTATTAGAGTTTCTAGGAATGCCTGAAATGAAACATTCCCCCAAGAAGGAACAGAGCTTATAATTTCTCTCCAGCCTCAGAGAAAGCAGATATTCCATTATAAAATAAGGCTACCTGACAAGTTAGCTGAACTTAAGCCAAAGAGGTGGTCTAAAATAAGCACATATGATGCCCAAAGAACTAAACATGCATCAGATAAATATAATAAAATGAGTGGAAGGGCCTTTTATAATAATAATAATCCTTACTTTACACTGATTTAGAATAAAAGGCATTTTGCACACATCATGTTATCTTTATAACAATCTTGTTATCCTAATTCTGTTGATCCTGCTTTAAATTGCTGCAGGGCTAGCCAGCCCTACTATTAGGCACATAGTGATAGCTGAGTTGGACAAATGATTCTGGATGTCATGAAAAGGAAGCACATTGTTTATCATTTAATAAAATATGTATATATATTTTCCTGCTAGAGAAAGATACTTGTGGGAGTTTCTCATAAGTGCCAGAATTAATTATTCAGTTAAAGATATTATATATTGTGACTTGAGGAGAAGGTCACAATTTGTTATTCTACCTCAGGCAGTAAAATGTCTTGGCCTGGTCCTGAATTTCTTCAGAATAAATATTCTTACCCTTATTTCACATATTCTGTAAATGTTGTATATATTTGTGAGGCTACTGATTTCATCTAAATATTTGATTTAACATAATTGAAGTACATTGATCCAATGTCCTTTCCCCGGCCTCCACTCAGCCACCACTCATCACTCAGGCAACTGAGCAATCATAACTGCTCCTTCTATTTTGTAGAGTATATAGGAAATAAAGATTGCAATCTAAAATTTCATCTGGAAACATGCAATAAATCAGCACTTTTCAAACACACATTCTTCATAAAATTAGAATTATATTAAAAATAAACCACTAGGAGTCTGGATCTTATAGTATAAGAACTCTGCCACACCAAGATACTTTGGTTCAGCAAAGTGTTTGCAAATAACATGCTATCAACTTTCCTCTGGTTGTTCTTAAGTCTGCACTACTATTACTGTTAATCTTGTCATAACTCCTTATCACCCATCCCCTCCCACTTGTGACTGTATGACTGTAACTTTGTCGCTTGTATCCTTACGATTTTTATTGACTGTTTTCTAGTATGATTTGATTGTTGATTTTACCCTATGATTATCATTAAGTGTTGTACGTTATGATTCTCAACTCCTGACGAATGTATCTTTTCTTTTATGTATAGTGAGAGCATTTGCACCAAGACTAGTGGTGGGATTCAATTTTTTTTACTACCAGTTCTGTGGGCGTGGCATGGTGGGCGTGGCAGGGGAAGGATACTGTAAAATCTCCAGTCAGAGGTGGTATTTGCTGGTTCACTGAACTATTCAAAATTTCCACTACCGGTTCTCCAGAACTGGCCAGAACCTGCTGAAACCCACCTCTGACCAAGAAAAATTTCTTGTGTGTCCAACCACACTTGGCCAATAAAGAATTCTATTTTATTCTACAGCGACAAAACACTTGGTGCACTATGTTGCCCATATGTATGAGACTCACACAGAGAATCTTGAGCCAAACTTTGCTAAGCTCATGCTAGTGAATTGCAAATGGCAGAGAATATAAGCCAATGAGTGATCACTTTCTCTCTCAAATTTGGCATTCACTAATCTTATTGCCCCTTCCCCTAAGTGCTTTGATCACTCCTAAAGGCTAGGTCACACTGGCCGACGGATGCAAAACGTATGCAGAAAGGACACGGCGGACGAGCAAAATTTCGGGGGTGGCTCCATCCGTTGTTATCCGCCCTCAAAAGTGCCCCAAATTTGCATAAACAGAACGGAAAACAACGGAAAGGAACGGATGTGGGGAGGATATAAAGCGGATGTTCATAGGAAGCCTAGTGGATGGAAGCAGATGGAAGCGGATGACACATCCGCAGGGCTTCCGGGGGAGAATAGCGAAGCAGACGCATAGCGGAAGGAGCGGATGTGTAGCGGATGATGCGGATGCATCAAGGATGCCTATAGGATGCATAGCGGATGCATAGAGGATGCATAGCGGATGCAAAGCATTCACTGCACATGTGGAGAGGATGAATTGCGTCAGCTCCATGGATAAAAAGGATGCAGTTCACAAGCAGTCACCATTCAGAGGAAAGACCTGCTGCCAGAGACATCTTGAGAGAACACCAGGGGAAGAAGAGGAAGCCTGTGCCTACTCTTGCCAGCCCTGGCAAGAAGGACAGAACCACCATCCCACCCGCTGGCACTGACTCTGAAGCTGCTGGTGCTGGTGCTGGTGCTGCTGGTCTCCTGGTGTTGCTGCTGCTGGTGCTTCTCCTTCTGGTGCTGCTGGTGCTTCTCTTGCTGCTGCTGGTGCTTCTCCTGCTGCTGTTGCTATGGTGGACCAGCCCCAAGGCCCTCAAAGCCCTGCTGCTGAAGGCCCTGAAGGCCCTGGCAGAGGGAGAAAGAGGCAAGGGAAGGAGAAGGGAGAGAGGAAACAGTACTCCATTTCTGAGGACCATGAGGAGGAGGTGCTGGAATGGCTGAGGGAGAATGAGTACCTCTGGAGGAAGGGCCACAGGCTCTATCGCGACACCAAGAGAAAGCAGGCAGCTTGGAGAGAGAAGGCGGAGAGCCTGGGTTACACTTCAGATGTCGTTCTGGGGTGGTGGAAGCACATGCACACCTGGTATGGCAAATTACACCTCAAGAAATCCGGGCAGGCTGCTGTCAAGCTCACTGACCGGGAGACCTATGTCATGGCCAAGTGCAGCTTCCTGGAGGGTGAGGTCCACCACTGAGGAGCAGCCCCTCTGTCAACCCTCTCCCTCAGACAGCCCACAGAGAGCCACTCTTCTTCCAGCCAGGAGACAGCTACCATGTCCAGGCAGGTGTCTTTGGAGGGCTCCACGACAGAGATCCCCCTGACAGCTGCACTCCCCATGCCGGAGGATGTGGAGGATCCCCTGTCTCAAATGCAGCAAGAAGAAGCAGCCACCAGAGACCAATCCACACCCCATCCCCAGCTCCACTTCCACATAAAGCAGGCAGAGAGGCAGACCGGAGGGACAGAGCCACACTGTCCTCTTGGAGATCAGGAACACAATCAAAGCCAGCACAGATCTTCTCTCCCAGCTGGTCCACTTCGACATACCAACCATCCAAACACAAGCCCTTCATCACCTACGTGAGCCAGACCCTCATGGACATGCCCAAGGCCCAGTACCAGGCGATGAAGGAGAGGATCACAGCTCTTCTGCACCACCCTCCAGGCCCATCTGAACCTGCTCCTACCAACTCCAGGTCTGCTCCTCCACCCCAGGCGATGTCACAGCCCTTCCACGGATTTCAACAGCCCCTCCCACAGCAGAGGCAGACCTTCCCAGTCCAGGCCCAGGTTCATCGCACGCCACAGACGCCACAGATGCCTCACCTTGCCCAGCTGCAGACCAGACAGCCCCACTACACTCCTCCTTCCTTCACCCCACAGCCAAGCCCTTCCTCAGAACATCTGTCATCAGTCTTGGGCCTCACATCCCAGGTAGTTGATGAAGGGCCTCTCAACCTCATGGGACTGAGTCAGCTCTCTGAAAGCTTCCTGCACACACCATCTCCTGTTGTACTCTCAGGGCCAGGCACCCCAATGGTGCCTCAGACCAGCACTCCAGCCACAGCCACCTCCACAGTCCCTGGCCCCTTTACATCTGAGACCATGGGCATGCCTCAGAGTGACTGGGAAGAGTGCCAGAGACTAAGTTGTTATCTGTTCACTTTATCTTTGCTTAAGACACTTTACTTGGGTCATTTTGCTTTTTAATAAAGTCATACAGTTTGTTATAAATAAAGGTTATCTTTCCTTCACACACTTGGTTCATTTTTTTTATTTAATGAAGTGTTGGTGAAAACTTTGAAAAAATGGTTAAGCCTTTGCATGCTTGTGGGATTGGTAAGGATAGCTGTGAGATGGGTAAGGATAGCTGTGGGATGGGTAAGGATAGTTGTGGGATGGGTAAGGATAGCTGTGGGATGGGTAAGGATAGTTGTGGAATGGATAAGGATAGTTGTGGGATAGATAAACCTCCAGTGCAAGCATAGTGGGACTGTATGATCCACCCTCCGAGCTGCCACACATATGGCCCTTTATTATCAATAACAATTTATTCATTGATCAACACATTTCAAAATAAACAGAACTCTTTATTAATGCCCTATTCATTATAATGCCACTCAACATACATGGCACAATCTCATCAGTGTGATGAGACAGGCTCAAGGAAGCATCCATTAAGCATCTACCATCCTGTCTTGCCACTCCACTGCTCCAGCTGGGGAGTTACACCAGTGTTTCAGGAGGTTGTGCTGCTTCTTCCCTTCACGTGAAGCTCTGTTGGGGCCTTGCACAACCATAGTGTCTATCAGGTTTTGTCCTTGCCTCCATTCACTAGGCTCCATGTCCCCATCTCCTTGTTGATGGTCCACAAGCCTGTTCTGCAAGACTGGGTAGCGGGTGCGCATGAGATTGTGCAGGATGCAGCAAGCTTCCACGATGCTCCTCACAGTCTGTGGGTGATGCTGCATGGTGGTGAGAAGTACCTGGAACCTGTTGGCCAGGATGCCAAAGGTCTCCTCCACCACCCGTCTTGCCCTGGACAGCCAGTTGAACATCCTCTCTTCACGGGTGATGTATCTTGAAGTGTAGGGCTTCAGAGGTTGGTTCTGAGGGAGAAGGCGTCATCACCCATGATGAAGTCGGGCACATCTTGTGTGTTGTTGGGTAGGAGGTCTGGATCTGGAAAAGCCATGATGAGGTTGCGTTCCAGCCCATCCTTGAGGTCACTGGCGTTGTATATCTGGGCATCTGAAGCTGACCCGTTGCCTGAAGCATCGATGTACATGAACTTGTAGTCTGCATCAACCATGGCAAAGAGGATGATGCTGAAGAATCCCTTGTAGTTGTAATAATAGGACCCTGAGTTGGCTGGAGCTTTGCAGGCCACTTGTTTCCCATCTATGGCTCCAACGGTGTGGGGAAAGTTCCACCTCTGATACCACTGCTCTGCAACTTTCCCCCAGGCTTCTTCAGTGGTGGGACACTGGAAGAGCTCCTCCACGTATTCTTCGATGATGGCCTGCACCACTTCTCTGACCACAATGCTGATAGTGTTGTGTGGCACCCTCCAGGCATACTGCATGTTTCTGTATGTGGTCCCAGAGGCCAGGTGGCGCAGAGTCAGTGCCACCTTCAGTCCAGGGTCCAGGCTGGGACGGAAGTTGGTGTTTGCCTTGGTGAACCTGGGTCTCAGACGCTCCACAACTTCATCAAACATGGCTGGTGGCATCCTCATGAAGTGCTGGAATGCACGAGGATCTTCATTCCTCAGCTCCACCATCAGCCTTTCATAGAATCCAAACTCCGCTCTTCTCCCGATCCATCATCGGATCCACACAGTTCTTGGACGTCTCCTTCTCTTTGCGTAGAAAAGGTGAAACAGTCTGAAGAGGGCTTGATTCTCGTGTTGAATGATCGCGGCTACCAAAAGGAGTGTGCGATGATCCATGGTGGAGATCAGTGGATGATGTTGAAGAGCAAGACCAAGGCTGAAGAGGTCTGCACGCCATGGCTGCTCGACTGAAAGTGAGATCCAGGTGATTTTCTCCCCCTTTTTATAGGAAATATTGGTTTTCCGCTAGGTGTCCTTCCACAAACTCTAGACATCCTCCAGACATCCTAAATATCCGAGATACGTCCCATATACAAACGTTTTGTCCGTTTTAATGCTTTATATCCGAACTGCATCTGCTTTCATCCTTTCTATGTCTGTGCTACTAACGCTGTGTGGACGTTCCTTGTACCTTTCGCTTCCTTCCTCTTTCCGCTTTCAGCTGCAGCGGATGTGAGTTGAGGGGATGTCCAGAGGATGTAGATCATATGCGGCGGAAAGTTCATCTGCTCAAAAAGTTTTGTGCAGCTCAATACTTTTTGAGCGGA
>BLBF01000025.1:16942838-16956237 GCA_015471245.1 Laticauda colubrina
GATGAAATAGCAGTAGACGGATGTTTGACAGATAGAGCGTATGAAAGACGTACACAGTGAGTACACAACGGATGCATCCCGTTTTCCAATGGATGGCAAGCGTTTATCTCCGTTTTACATCCTCTTTGCATCCATTGGTGCAGTGTGACATGGGCTTTAAATAGATTCTCCCTTATCTTCATTGTAAAAAAAATGCAATACATTTCCAATATCTCCCTCCCCATTCAGTAAAATCCAGGGGTGTCAAACTTACATCATCAGGTGATGTATCAGGACCTTTTCCCCCTTCGCT
The DNA here is from genome assembly GCA_015471245.1 of Laticauda colubrina. NCBI lineage: Eukaryota > Metazoa > Chordata > Lepidosauria > Squamata > Elapidae > Laticauda > Laticauda colubrina. The sequence goes on from BLBF01000025.1 coordinate 16,943,131, forward strand.
AAACCAAGAGTGGGTATGGCCTGTGTGTGACGCATCCATCTGCAGGCCAGTAGTTTGACAGCCCTGGTATAATTCATTCATTTTTCTGCATTTCTTTGGATTTTATACCATTATCTAAATTGGCAATTTTGGCATCTTTTCAGAGGTAATATTTTGTAACAATTAACAAATGCACAAAAAAGTTCAAATGGCGCAAGGTGAGCTCTGTTGGTAGTGGAGTGGAGGTTGCTTCTCTGCAGGCTGCAAAGCAACTTTTGTGTATATCAATGAAACGAACCTGTAAAGATTTCCAGACTTCTCCACAACTGATCAAAACTCAGCTAAAAGCAAGGAAACAGTAAAGTATACCTCCAATTAGAGAAAAAGTATCCAAAGAAATTGGATACACTCACTTAAATGCTCAGTCACTGATGGCAAGGTAAAAGAAAAAGGACCTCATTTTCTCAGGCTAACAAGAAAAAAAATTTTTTTTTTAATTTGGAGCAGTTTGTGAAGAGCCAATAGTAAGCTGCAGCTTGTGTCATACACTGATGGTGTAATGAACTGCTCCAGATCAGAAATATTGTACAGATGAATTATTTCTCAAAATACAAGCATAAAATAATATATCTATACCATATATTACCTCGATTTCAATCAGAATGCATCTGGAAGGGACCTTGGAGGTCTTCTAGTCCAGCCCCCTGCTCAAGCAGGAGACCCTATACCATTTTAGACAAGTGACTGTTCAGTAAAACCTCTAGTGATGAAGCACCTACAACTTCTGGAGGCAAGCTGTTCCATTGACTTATTGTCCTCACTGTTAGGAAGTTTCTCCTGAGTTCCAGGTTGCTTCTTTCCTTGATTAGTTTCCATCCATAGTTTCTTATCCTGCCTACAGGTGCTTTGGTAAATAAGCTGACCCCCTCTTCTTTGTGGCAACCTCTCAAATACTGGAATACTGCTATCATATCACAACTAGTCATTATTTTCTCTAGACTAGCCAAATCCTGCAATCCTGTTCTTCATATCTTTTAGTCTACCCAGGCCTTTAATCATCTTAGTTGCTCTTGTTTGTACTTTTTCTAAAGTCTCAATATCTTTTTTATAAAGTGGTGAGCAAAACTGGAGGCAGTATCCCAGGTGTGGCCTTACTAAGGCTTTATAAAGCGATACTAATACTAGAATACTAACACTTAGTCTTTATTAATTGTAGAAATAGTCCAGAGTGAAAATGACATACTATCATCTTTCTAAATTGTCACAGGTAAATTCACTTTGGTGGGTTAACAAAAAATAATGTTGCATTTGTACAAACCTTCCCTGCCACTTTAATTATGCTCAAATTGCTCTGAAGAAGCCTCTGTTTAATTCCACCTCTTTAAAACAACTTGGGTTTCTTCCAGAACTTCAAATTGGCACTCATTCCAGCAAAAATTGGCACTGGAAATAAAGATGATCGTAAAAAACTGAGGGATTAAAAGGACTTGAGAGAGAGAGATGTTTGTTCTGACAGTTTTCAAGACGATGGTCCCACCATGACCTAAAATAGCTTGGAAGCAAAATAATTACTACAGTTTATTCATGAGTAGTTAACAAATATGATAGCACTATAGAGTGGAAAAAATAAAGCTATCAGCCATAAAGTTTATCTAATACTTAGATTTCTAACAAAAGAAAGGTTGCTAGAGCAAAAACCCAAGAAATTAAATGTATAATTATGTTTTTACCAAAAAGTCTACAGCTGGAAATATTCCCAAGTATTAAAAGATGGTTGTATAATATAATAGTTCAATTGTTTAATTTATTTTCTAAATTATCAACTGACCACTGATTGGGAGAACAACTTCTCTATAATCAAAAGACTATTTATATCAATGATACCAGAATGTGAAACTTTAACATGTGGCCTAAAATGGACAAAAACTTGGGTTATACAATAAATACTATAAGACACACTACTGCTTTATGTAATACTGTATTGAATGCATCACAGTAATAGTGGTAAGCTCACTTTATATCAATAACTCTTTTCAGTAACAACCCTGTACTGTAACCAGATTTTTTTTTCTTTTTCTCAGCATGGCAATCCAAAACCATAAAAGAAATAGAGAGCATTAAAGAAGGGGAAAAAAGGAAAAAAATGGTAGCGTGTAATATCTAAAGGAAAAAAAATGAATATAACTTTACGTTTAGTATTTCTGGCATAGATAATCTATCAATAAAACATAATTATTGTACTTAATCAATTGTGATCAGATTCGAGGACGTTTATCTTTTACCATCGTTTTCAAACCTATGGTACCTTTTCAATTTTGTAAGACAGAGAAAGTTTCTACAGCTTTAAGAATCAATGCAATCCAATAAAAGATATGTTTTAATTTTCCAATGTTTTCAATAACAAACAGCATCCAATAGTATAAACTGAGTCAATTTCATATGTTGCATCCACTTTTCCTCAAGATCAATTTTTGATGAGTTTTCTTATTTAAAAGGAATTTAAAAGTTCCAAGGAGATTCACCAAGTTGAAGTTTAAAATCATCTTCAAGACACCATTTGTTTAGAATATATGATTCAACTTCAATGACAAAGATTTGTTTGTTATTAAATGAAAATATAGAGTATTCTACAAATGTTTTAATAATCAGTGTGGAAGTTGGAAAATATAAGCCTCTAGGATACAATGATCTGCCAGAATTATTGGGCATGATACGGATCTACATTGCCACATATAACTAAATTGTACAAGCACACAAAACAATGAACCATATAAAATCAGGTGATACATGAAGAAGCACAGAAGATTCAGTTTAAAAGTCCATTTTAGCAGCATTTACTGGGGGCCATAGAAGGAGCGTTCACGTCGCGGCCCCTGTCAGGTATCTGTTTACCTGCAAATCCTTCTACCACGCTACACCAACCTACACCAACAGTGTTCTACAGTGGCTGGGAAAAGTGTAGCGACACGAGAGAAGAAGAAGCAGCACTTACTTACTCTCCAAGATTTTGTCTCTCAAGGATGTTGAATTGATTAATGAGCAGAAAAAAGGAATGGAAGGCGTAGAACAAATTGAACACGAGGAAACTGAGATTAATAATATCAAATTATCAGGCTTTACAACTATTAAATTTTACCTTTAAGACTAATGCTATTTTAGAAATTCTACTCTCTGGCATATCTACCAAGTTCCCAATAACACAATAGGACAGATTTATGCAATAGTGCAATAGCATTTATGCTGATGCTATTCACTAAAACTCACACGTCAAAACTGCAAGTTCTTTCAGAGACCCAACCAGTCTGGATCAATTCTGATAGAAAGGACAAAACTATGGACAAGGCCACAGAGCTAGTTTTCTCTTTGGAAACTTGTCAGGAGAGGGTTTTTAGGGAATACATATGAACAGTGCCAGAGACATTGATAAATTTCCCTTCTGAAATAATCAATAAAAAACCTTCCATTCTGTTCAGGCTTCTATTGTGGACACAAGGGTCATAATTACATTGTCAAAAATTCAAGTTACTCCAGCTGACTGAGAACCCCTTTAACTGTGATGTTGATTGGCATGCAGTTTATGGGTGGTGTGCCATGACTGGCAGGGGAGCTGGGTGAAGCCAAAGGCAACTGTGAAAATTCTCAATCTACTCTGACCACCCGAATGCCAAACTGCCATTCAGAGAGAATTCTGGGAAAACCCAGAGTCATATTAACATATCAAACAGAGAAGCTGACACATTATTAAACAATCAGATTCAACCAACACTATGGAACAATTCCTGCAAAATTTATTGATTGAAAGGGGGAATAAGTAGGAGTTATACTCCATTCTGTCTACTCAGAGACAGCTAAAAATGTTTCAAAAGCTTGTTTGTGTAATGATTTCAGTGTGTGCTTAGCCACAACTATTTCAGAAATACAAAAATGTTGTCAAACACTTCAATTTGTTTTATTCTATAAACAATTGGTACCTCAATGTGTTTGGATTTGATGTAAGAAGCATGAAGGTGCAAAATGAGTGTTCTCTTTCCTATCTTATTTTGAGAGTGGCGTGTGTGTGTTTCCACTATGGATTATATACTTTCGCTGAAATTTAATTGTATACAGTGCACACAATGGAATTGCGCTCAGACTGCATATAATTCTGCAGCAAGCCCAAGATTTGCGGCATCATTGCTAAAGTACTGAAAACCAAGAAACATTTCCAATAATGTCTCATTGTTTTTTGTTCCTCAGCTTCCTAACAGCTGTTTTGATTTCCCACTTTCTAGCCACAGCTGAAGACATTGCAACCAATGGATAAAACTATTCTGAAAACAAAGTTTTTTAAAGCAGTGGTCGCCAACCGGTGGGCTGTGGCCCACGGGTGGTCTGTGAGAAAATTTTGGTGGGCCACAGCGCACCTGTGTCTACAACAGGGGTGATATCAGCAGCGGATGGACTGATGTGCGCAGGGAGGGAGGGTAGCATGCGGGAAATCGCAGCATCATAGCCCTTCTAGGGTAGTCCCTCACCTACAAGGGGGTGGGGGTGGGGGGAAAGGAACGTCTGAACTAGTGCTGGGTATGGGAATCTGATGTCCAGAGGCCGACCAGCCATGTGCTGAAGACCAGGTGGCTGGCAGGGAGATGTGGCAATCTTGCAGTCTCCCTAGCAAACCCGTGTCATGGCTGCTGCCTCCTGACTCAGCGCTTCGAGGAAGCCGAGCAGCAATAGGAAGAGCAAGGACCTCCTGAGCCATAGGAAGTGGCTGCCAGCAATGCCCTCAAATGAAGATATTGTGAGGGGAATGTTCGACCCCCTTTTCCTCCTCGCCAGAAGCACTCACATGCCCAGTGGGAAGGAGGAGGCTTGGCAGGTGCCAGAGGGGTAGTGAGTGCTTTGCATGTGAGCACTTCTGGCAAGGAGGAAGAGAAGCTCCTGAGGGGAGGGGTCGAGCCTCCCCTTCACAACATCTTCACCTGAGGGCATTGCTGGCAGCCACTCAACCTTCTCGATGTGTGGAGGCAGGATGTAACACAAGTTCAGAGGTTCCTTTCTCCCCACCTCCACCCCCTTGCAGGCCAGGGAACACCTAGAAAGGGCTTTAATGCCATGATACCCCACATGTATCAGTCCATCTGCCACTGGTATCACCCCTGTTGCCCCACCTCCCCGCCAGCCATCTGGTCTTCAGCAAGTGGCTCATCAGCCTCTGGACGTCAGATTCTCACCACTCAGCACCAATTCAGAAGTTCCTTTCCCCCCATCCCCGGGGACAGAGAGTGGGGGAAAAGAGAGAGAGAGAGAGAGAGAGAGAGAGAAAGAGGGAGAAAGGGAGAAAGAGAGAGGGAGGGAGGGAAAGAGACAGAGAGAAAGAGGGAAGAAGGAGGGAGGGAAAGAGAGAGAGATGAGAGAGAGAGAGTTGAGAGATAAGAGAAAAGAGATCCCGGTGTTTTTGTTTTCTGTGGGAAATGGGTCCAAATGACTCTTTGAGTATTTAAGGTTGCAGAAACAGGCAACCAAGCTAAGTGCCTGGAGGACCCATCCCGTCAGTGGGAGTCTAGGCGCTTCAGCGAACAGCATGCTAGATTCATATTAGTGGTCTGTGGAATTAAAAATTATGAATTTTGTGGTCCCTGAGGTCCAGAAGGTTGGCAAACTCTGTTTTAAAGTACAAAAGCACAACAAATTATGTTCATTATGGAAATAACTCCATTTGAGACAAATGGTTCTCTCTACCAAGGATTGTGTGTGTGTGTGTGTGTGTGTGTGTGTGTGTATACACAAACAGATACAGGTAGAGCTAGAATCAAATACTGCAATCTACCCCATAAAAGAATTGTTCCTTTTCACTGCTCCAGACCAACCAAAGCTATGAATTCATGGCTAGGGAATGGCTGTCAGGAAGAATTATAAAAACCCCACCTTATTTCTGTACCATTCCTGTGCCATTCCTTTGCTGCTTGGAATTAGGGCTAGACAGTTCATTGTTGGGAGTGGATTAGAGATCTGAACCTGAGCATTTTATAGAGACATAGTAAAAGAAAAAAATAGGAAAGTAAGAAGTTGTTCATTCTCTCTGTTTGAAATATCAGGTATGGAACAAGAAAAAAAAGTCAATTTCACAGCATACATTCCCCAATACTAAAGTCCAGCCAAGAGTCCTTATTATAAATCATGTAGGTTTTGAAGAAGCCAGTTCCTTTTTATTCCAATTAGCATGCAGCCCTCACCTAACATCAAAACATTCTGTGTATCCTGGAATATAAAATTCAGAATTCTTTCTAGTGAACAGAAATATCTAGGACAGATGTAGGCAGCTTTGTTCTCTCAAGTACCTGCATGGTATACAGGGTAAGAGCCAAACAATCATTTCTCTTTCTGTAATCCTCCTATTTCTCTTATTATTTATTAAGGTATTAAATTTCTATGCCACCCATCTCACAAATAAAGTGACTCTGTGTGGTTTACAATATAATAAAAAGTTAAAAAGTGCTAAACACAATTAAAATTAGAATAAGAAGGTTAAAAGTTAAGAAACAAGATGATGGGCAATCTGAGGGTGAAAATCTTCTTTACCCCGCCAGCCACACCCACTGTAGCAGGCCCCTGTTGGGAGCCCAGGCCAGACAGAAGAGCCAAGTTTTTAGGCTCTTCTGGAAGGCCAAGAGTTTGGGGATGGACCTCATCCTCTGAGGGGAAAACATTCCAGAGGGCAGGGACCACAGCAGAAAAGGCTCTTGACTTGGACCCTGCCATCTGAAATTCTTTGTCTAACAGGATCCAAAGTAGGCCCTTTCCACTGAAATTGGGGGGGGGGGGGCATGGGCAGGTTAGTCCCATCAGGATAAAGTAGTTCCTCATATATTCTCATTCACTTTCTGGTAGGGCTCTCTCTCTCTCTCTCTCTCTCTCTCTCTCTCTCTCTCTCTCTCTCTCTCTCTCTCTCGTGGAGGCTCCTTCTTAGCTGAGAACTCAACTAATATATTGTGGTGGCCTCTCAATAACCTGTCCACAGCGGTAGTTTCACTCCATGTGCTTCTTTTCCAAACTGAAGAAACAAGAACCTTTTGGATTCTTGAGAACATTTTATATACCTAAGACCTGTTAGGTATTCACACCCACTTATATTACATTATTTTTGTACTTTGCTAAATATGGCTTCCTGTGGCCCCTTTTTTGCTCCATTTCTATCAGCAGCTGGAATTTACCATGTGAATTCACGAACAGAAGGAGGCATCACAACCACAGAAATAAGTAAGTAACAGCTAATGTCAGTGGTGGAATTCATTTTTTTTTTACTATCAGTTCTGTGGGCATGGTTTGGTGGGTGTGGCAGGAGAAGGATACTGTAAAATTTCCAGTCAGAGGTGGTATTGGCCGGTTCTCCAAACTACTCAAAATTTCCACTACTGGTTCTCCAGAAATGATCAGAACCTGCTGAATACCACCTCTGGCTAATGTAGCCTTAGTTGAACAAACTGATTTTATTAAAAATTAACCCTAAGTTCAGAAGTGCCAGATTCAGGGTGTTTTCGTCTGATGTTATTTGGCAGACTAAACAATGCAAATCTTCTGCCATTTGAATGTAAATATTCCCTCCTTGGCTAAATAAATCCTAAATACATTTTAAAAATGTTTGCTCCATGCTAAATAAAGTGGGTCATCCCCGATCTCCTACATTTAAAAAAAAGGAATTTCTGGTAAGGAAGTGGAACTTTTGGACACCCAAAATAAATACACAGAAGCATACATTCAGTTCATGGAGATTCTCTAACACAAATAAAAATGATCTCACAAAGACATACCCAGTGGACTTTTTTTATTTGTCCATAGGTTGTCCAGAACTGGCAGAACTTTCAAAAAGTAAAAGCAAACTATGACAGCAAAATAAAGTGACTACAGACTCCTTGTCAGATCCCGGTTTTATCTCTTGTCTTGCACTCAAGCTATTATTGCTATCAGTGGTTCCATCAGGTCAAATGTCCATTATTAACTGGGATGTTAGCATTTTTATTAATACCATTAGATTCAACTCAGTGGTGGGATTCAAATAATTTAACAACTGGTTCTCTGCCCTAATGATTTCTTCCAACAACCAGGTCACCAAACTGCTCAGAAAGTTAACAACCGGTTCTGACGACTTCCAGCTTGCAAGGCTTCGGTGGCGGCAGGAATCTGTGATCATGCACAGTTCCTGCTGCACTCGCCGCTGGAGTGCCCCCGATCCAGCTGGATTTGAGGGCTATAGTTACCCCGTAGAGGTAACTGAAGACAGGGGAGATTCAGCAGGGGTCTGGGGGAATCACAACCCCCCTTCCTCAGCTGGCTTAACTCCCTTTTCTGAAAGTGGTGGAGCAGCGGTCAGTAATGGCTGCCACAAAGAAGCTTTCATCCGGATAAGAATGTGCAGGAGGAAGCTGAGAAAGTGAAAGTTTTTGGCTAACCGGGATGACAAGTAATATTTAAATACCCTGGAATTTAAGTTTTATTAAAGATACATCATTCCCTATGAAGACGGAAGAAGCGGCGAATGAAAGTAAAAAGGGAAAATTTGTTTTTTTCTCATTCTCCTTTCTTACGGTGATAGCAAATGAATGGAGAAATCGGAAAAACCCGTTTTGGCATCAGCAGGTAATTAAATTGAAAATTGAAGCTGAGGGGACAATAAAAATTTCTGAGCATTGAAAAAAAAACTTTTTTTTTGCTATAAGTGGGAAGGGAGAGGAAAATTAAGATTTTCTTGGAGAAGGCTGCTTGGAATTTATAAGATTAGAGCAAAATTGTAACAAAAATTCTAAAAGATATATTTCAACTAGAGCATTATAACTGAACTATAATCCCAGGAAGAGAAAATATAAAAAGAAGAAAGTGCTAAATGAAACCAACTGTGTGTATTTGGATTGCTTGGTAACTTTAGGACTTTTGGAAATTATTATTTGAAAGACTAAAAATATTTGGGTTGCCTAAAAAACTTTCTACAATGGCACTACTTGTTCATGAACTGAAAATTGAATTTAAAAAGCTAAAATAAGAGGATCAAGAAGGGGAGAGCTCTTCTGGATCTGTTTTCCATTTTTTAGAAATGGCTTTATACCTACCTTTATTTATACCTACCAGAAATTACAAGAACAAGAAGACTGGGATGAAGAAGAAGCCATCATTAATGAACAAACAATTTTAGCCGGGGAAGAAAAGGGAAAGAGGGGAAAGAGAATGGAGAATTTAAGACTTAAAAAAACAACCAAAAAAGGGAAAAATAAGATGAAAAATCAATATAATGTTAGAAAGCAACAGAAAATAGAAACACAGAAGAAGGTGGAGATCAAGAAGGTGGAGATTAAGAGACAAGGGGGTAAAAAGACAGGACTGGAGAAGAAAGGAAGGGAAAAAGGGAAGAGAAGTTACAAAGGTTTAAAACAAGATGTAAAGAAACAAGATCTATTCAGAGATAGTGGATAAAAATATGATTAAAAAAGAGATTACAAAGTACATAAGATTGTATTGTTGTATTTATATTTGAAATAATGTTAGAAAATTGGATTTAATAATAGAGCTTAATTTGCTATGGATTATTGTGTTAATTATATTATAAACTTGTTATTATTTTTTATTTTACAATATAGTAAGTAGTTTCAGAATGTACTAAGTAGAATCAGAATGAAAAGTATATATTATTTTAAGTGTTAAATATAGGGGAAAGATTCAAAGGCGTCATACTTCAATCAGTGATTACAGGAGAAATTTTGTGTTAATGAGAAAAGATAACAGAAAATTGAAATAGAACAGACAAAAGAAATATGTATAATGATTTAAATTGAGATGAAATAAATAAAATAGAATTAAGAGAGTGAAAAGAGGGGAGAAGCTATATAGAAAATGTAGAATGGTAAATAAGATATGAAATTGGATAAAAAGTGAGCATGAATTTTGAATTTATTTCTGCATAAAAAGATGTAACATATGTCTGTATAAAAAGGGAGTAAGCCGCTTCCCAAAAAGAAGTTTTATGTTTTGATGTTTTGTGTTTTGTTTGTGTATGTTTGTTTATTGAAAACTAATAAAAATTTTGGAAAAAAAAAGTTAACAACCGGTTTCCCAAGTTGGTGAGAACTGCTGAATCCCATCACTGATTCAACTCCACTACAAAATATGTTCCTGATCTACTTCATGGATGGTTAGACAGAACAGCAGCAGAGAGTTACAAAAAGAAATCTGTACCCATACTGTAAAGTTACTAAAGAAGGAAAAGAGCAAGATTCTGCATGTGTTTCTGACAAGAGATTACAATAGAGCTCAGATGGAGCATAGGTTGATGGCCAGAGTGGCCAAGAGGAGAAATGGGAGGTACAACTGACATTGTAAACCTAAATGGAGGTTGATGCACCCATTTCAGATATTATGTCAGAGTTTTATGTCAATTATCCATTGAAACTTAGCAACAAAATTTCTGGGAGAAAAGCGTGTCTCAACATCCTCCTTTTCCCTTAACCAATGACAGTTTAAACTGATGGACCTTGAATTTCAGCAATATCTGGAGGGCCACTTGTTTCTTGCTGTGCTCCAAAATTGGCAGTATGAATTGTGAAAGCTAAGCACCTCTAAATATCTCATTATTTTTTCATTAAACCTGATCCATATTCACCACAACTAGGAATATTATCCAAATGCATATCCATTTGCAGTGGCGGATTAAGGCTCACTGGTGCCCTAAGCACTGACAAATGTTGGTGCCCCCCTCCTTTGTACATACTGTACATATGAAGCCAAGCTTAAGCTACATAAAATTTTTTGTGGTGCCTGGTGCCCGAAACACATGCTTAATGGTTAATACACCACTGTCCATTTCATGGCAAAAACTTTTCTATATACAGTAACTCACCATGCATGGACAGGGTTCCATTTCTCACGGCCAGAAATTTTGCTCCATATGGGGAAAACACTTCAGAATAGGCACTTCCATGAAGATGGATATGGGCAATGTCACAGAATGGCTTCCTGGGAGATCCAACATGAAGTTCTCCTCCATCAGACACAAGGATGGAATGAGCGTGAAGTTCTAGGGGACCAGGGCCAATAAATACCAGCTTGCCACCTAAAGTGATCAACAATAACAGTAACTGTAAACAGTCATAAGATGCAAGATCATTCACAGAGTAGTAAAGTCTTGATTACTATGATTTTCAGTGAAGAAAGTAAAGTTGATTCCCTAAAACTGGAGAATATCTTCTCAATGTAACTTTAGAAGAAAAAATGGTAGTAAAAAAGATAACCAAATGTTCTGATTCTAGTTCCCCCCCCCCCACCGACTTTTTCTTACTTTCTCCTTCTAATATAAAATCATATCATCATAGGGTTATCAAAGGGCTGGCCTTGAAAATAATTTTATTTATTGCTCTCAACTTTAAGACATTATCTTCTGTATTGTATTCATCCAAGCTTGGAAATTTTGCCACATTAAATTTGAGCTCCTATAGGTTTCCCTGAACATTCCAGAATGATGCCTTTTTGTGATTTACTTCTCTGAAAAAGTAATTCGTTTGTACTGTTTTTCCTATATTCTTTGACTTCAAAACCTGTCTATTTTTCTCCTATAGTTGTTTTTACTATCAGTCTAATATGACTGATGGTCTATAGATAACTTTCTTTGTTTCAGTTTCTGCTCCAACTCTGTTTTCCGTTTTCTTGGGATTTTGAATTGCTGTGGCAATCCATATGCTGGGAAACCAACGTGCTAATTCCCTTTCAAAAAGTTAATGATTGTTTGCTGATCATTGGCAAGCACACAAAAATGTTTCTATTTGCTTAAGAATGTAACAACCATGCTGAGCAAATTGATCCACAATGAGAATTAAGCAAAGTTTCCCTAAATTAGTGTCTCAAAGTAGCTCTTCTCAGAGAGGAAGATTCACTCTATGTCATACTTCAGTGGAAAGATCTTCAAATTTCTTCCTAGCCATAGTTGTGAACACACATTTTTTAACATGTACCTAGGGATGGAAGACCTCTGACAACAGCTGACACAGCCAATGTCAATGCATGTGATAAAGTACAATCATAAATATACTTTTCAAGTGATATTAAAAATCTAATTTCTTTTTTCCCCAGTGGGCACTTTTTTTCTCACTGTCATTTTTGAAAAATCCAGACATTACTAAAAAGAAAGCTAATGCCTGAGTGATAAAGATATCCATAAAGTAGGATAGAAAGAATTGCTATGACAGGTAAAGATTACATTCCAGTCTGTTAAGCTAATTATAACGTTTTTCAGAGTTTACAGGCATTTCTATCTAAACAAGTAAATGACATATAATGTGTCTCAACTGCCAGCCTTCTGAACTCATCCCTTTCTGCACTTTATTAATTTATAATAAATATGTAGCTTTTACTCTACAAGGATAATACACACATACACACGACCTGCTTTCTTTTTTTTCATAGCACTTGCTCTGTTTCCCATGAGCAGAAAATAATAAATGCTGATTAAACGAAGTATTTGGCTCCAACCTTTCTGACTGTTTATTATGACTACTCAAGAAGGCAAGGAATAACTGTCAGGTTATCCTGAAAAATAAAAATGAACTCTACTTACAGTAATTATGATGGTCTTCCAACTAAACAAAATATATATAAATATAAATTCAAGTATATCACTTTGGTACAATAAGAAGAAAGAAATTTTCCATCATCTTTCTTCTTTGAAGGAAGGAGATTAAAAGAAACATTCTAGAACTTCCCAGAAGATATCAAATCTAGGCATAATATCAGAGAAGATTTACCTTGGATCATAACAGCATTTGATCATTTTGATAGTAGGGGAATAGACGAAGATGAATTCTCTGCTGCCTAGAATCCATGCAGCATCAATGAAGCCCTACCAGGAAATGCATAGTATCCCTGGAAAGGCATAGGTAATGGGACAGCAAATCTAGCTCTCCCTTCTTCCATTCAGTCTTTGTTTTTTCATTCATGTCATTTTGGCATTACTGACACAGTACATATTTATGCTGCTTATAATAATCAAATATACACAAAATATATCAGCAGGCAACTACAATGCCCTTTTGATTCTTCTGAAAGTTTAATCAAATTAATCTGCCTTTCTTTCTTTCTTTCTTTCTTTCTTTCTTTCTTTCTTTCTTTCTT
>BLBF01000025.1:16956247-16983049 GCA_015471245.1 Laticauda colubrina
CTTTCTTTCTTTCTTTCTTTCTTTCTTTCTTTCTTTCTTTCTTTCTTTCTTTCCCTCTTTCTGTCTTTTTCTCTTTCGCTCTCTCCCTCTTTCTTCCTTCCTTCCTTCCTCCTTTTCTTCCTTCCTCTTTCTTTCTTTCCCAAGAAAGAAAAAACCCACTTTTGAAATTTGCTTTTAAAAATCCATTGTATAGTGTAAGATGAAGAGATGAGATGAGGCAGTCTCTCTCTAAGGGAATGTAGTCCAAGAAAAGTTTCTTCTGTATAGAATGCTTATAGAAGAGCTATGGATCATAAAAGTAAGGTCTTCCATCTGTGGAAATGGTGTCTGAATATAAACTGTTTGGAACAATTGAAAAGAGAGAGGAATTGAAAGAGAAGCCTAACAATATAATTTAGACACGTGAACTTCCAGCGAAATATTCAGTGTCATTCCTGTTATAGGACTTTATAAATCTAGTTATGGAAATTTCAGAGAAAGTGAAAACAATCAAGGAACCACCCAAGACCAACAATGACAGGGCAAACCATTGGAATATGAAATGAGAGCAAACTCCAGCTCCCTTCTCGCACTGATGATGTTTCCTAGTTTGATAATGAAATGTGTACAAAAAAGACACCCAAGCTCAGAGAATGCCAAGGACCTTAAAGTAAATGTCAACATTCCAACCAAACTCTCCATCCCGAATTTGGCACTCAAAGACAAAGTCCATCCAAGTCAGAATTTATTAGAGAAGTCGTATTGGCGAATCTGAATTCCTGCATTTTCCCCTGCTAAATTAAACTCACATCCAACCCCCTTTCTGATGACCCACAAGTCACCCTCTGCAATCCACCAGAATCCATTCTGAACTCCCACCAAGTCCAGTCACTCCCCTTCAAACTCCAGCGACTTGGCCTTGAGCTCTGGCGAAAGAATGTTGTTGGAGATATCCTCCCTTCTCACTTTGCTCTCCTTCCCATGGATACCCATCCTCCCTTGTGGCAGCCGTAAATCTGAAGAAAGATGGATTGGATTGGGGCTGACAGCAAATTTGTCTGCCAACCTATGAAAGCATTGCACATCTCTCATTAGAAATACCAGCATACCACCACCCAGTCTAACATCGTAGCCTAGTTGAAGGCAGTCCCTATAAAGCCTTGCATTACAGTGAGTCAAAGTGTTTTTTTTTTTAAATCAATCACACATTCATAATGCAATAACAGTATCAATTCCAGATCCCAATTCATCAAGCATTTAAACGGGTGCTGCATTTTTAATATGTTAGAGTTCTCTCATTAGGATTAATGAAACTCAATGTGTGCTTAAAGTCAAGCAGCGTATGAAAGCACTTTTCTGGATCAAAGCCTTCTTCCCACTCAGAGTTGCATGGAGGCAGCTGCTTGAGCATTCTCAGTCAGAAATCAACTCCCCAAACTGATGCCGATGCTGCTTGGCCATCTGCATGTGTGCCCATCTGTTCTGATGGCATGTGTGCTCTCCTGCAAGCTGCTTGGACTCTTCCCTGAGAGAGCCAGTGCCAAGCCATGGTGATTTAATCAGCAGCTTGAATAGAGCATCTTGTTTGGAGTAAAACTGCTCCACGTGAACCAAACTGAAGCAGCATTGTGTTTGCTGCACTTCATCAATTGTGGCTAGGTTTGCCAAAGAAAGCAAGTGCCAGAGTAGAAGGAAGGTTATGACCATTGCATATAGGCATTTGTGGATGGCAGGAACAGCAGCAATGGTAACAGCTGCTGTGGAAACCTATTTTTACCTTATGGGGACTTTTCTACAGCCTTCAGAGAGACAGAAAGTCGAATAAGACCAACCACCATGGCAGTTGATCACTTCTTTGATTAATGGAGCTACGAGATCTAGTCGCATTTTGAAGTGGAAGCATGGGGACTTCAAGTGACAAAAAGACAATGGAGCAAATGGAAGCCACAGTCACAAGCTATAGGTCCACTTTGTGACTGTCACACATTCTGCATTTAGAAGCATGCCAGGACCATTTAAAACAGTGCTGAATAAGGTTAAGACAAGTGGTAGTAATATCTCAACTAAAGCCAATCTTGAAAGCATTTTGCTTTTCAGATCAAAGTTTACATGAGTCTTTTTATAATTCATGGAACCTTTTTTTGTGTGGTGTCCTGAAAAATATAAATATAATACAGCTATATATAGTAATATTTCAAAAATGATTTTACACTTTCATTGATTAAAATATCCCTCTCTAAAATAATAGAGGGGGAAGCAACTTACATGCACAAACACAATACATGCCAAATTCTGACTTATCACAGTTTCTCCATGATGAATTAAGCCATCAATGATGATAAGATAGCAGTTTCTTCTACATGCATTTCTCTATGTATTATTATCCACTGTTTTGATCTGCTGCAGTGTTATCTGCCACTTTTTTTAAAAAAAAAGGTAGGCTAAAAGGTTTTATTATTCTTTCAAGCTCAAATGAAACCCTTCTAAGGCAATGAACAGCATTGTTTTTCTATAAAAGTAAATGAACTAGCAAGACACTGTGCAGCCTTTCTGCTAGGCTAGAGTTGGCCTGCCTGTAGCACAGCTTCCATTCTCATGGATTTGACACCCCACTTTTGTTTATAAAAGTTAAATCTCTCAGTATGGGGCAAGGGTGGATGTTGTGACTTCAGCAATGCCCCATTTGGTGCACAGCCTGCTACTTGACACACTGCCAGTGGCGAGGCTCATTTTGAACTGCATTATGATAATGTTTTATAGGACAATTTGTGAGCTAGCTCAGATTGTGGCTCATTTGAATATCTCTGGCCCAATTGCCAGTACATCTTCCTTTGTTTCCTCTCTCCTTCCCTGTATCTCCCCCATCACCACTCCAGGCTCCCTTTGTTATTTGTTTAGGTAATAACTATTGCCGAGTGGGAGGTACTACAACTATATTTTAAGAAGTAAAAGCAGGTTAGTTGAAAAGTCCAACATCCTCATTTAAAACAGTCTTGAATAACTTTGCTTCTAAAGAAAGCTTCATTATCTTTTTTTTTGCAAAATATATTTGCTTCAGAATACAATACAGGTCTCTCCATTATGGAATTAAAAACAGCCTATGAAATGGATTCTTTAACTTATTTAGCCTGAAACTAAGACTGTTGCAGGAATATTACCATTCCTGTATTCCTAGGGCCATTTTTTCACTTGACTGTGTTCAAAAGGCTATTTTTAATGAGTTGATAAGGCAAGCTTTCCTGAGTTCACACGGCTATGTCATCCAAATAATGCTATCTGAAAAATGTGTTTTACATATCTTTCAGAAAGCCAACAAAAAAGATATTACCTATCTCATGAGCCATTATGTATTCCTAAAGTTAACAGTGCAAAGCACTTAGAGATTTCCTTCATTATACAAAATTCTTATCAAGGCATACTTGGAAATTCTTAACGGAAGGAGGCACATGCCCCACTGCAACCAGTATATTGATGTATTTCAATGTTTTACTGATATAGCAATTATTATCCACATAATGTTCCTACAGAATGGTAAATCTGTGCTGAAGAAGACATTGGCAGCGAATCCTCCAAAAATGCAGGGACTATTTTCAAAAACAGAAATATAGAAAAGGGGATTTGCAGCTGTTAAATGAGTTTAATAAAACTGCAGAGTGGGACTGAATATTAAAATGTTACTTGTGAAAACAAAGCAGTCAGGTAATAGGGGTTGGCAAGTACCACATAGCCAACAATTTGGAATGATCCCACACTGGATTCTCTACACATAGCAGAGAAATGCTCTTAATCATCTGCAAAGTCCTCTCAATTTTATGGATTCAACACTATATGCAACATATTGGTTTAAACTGGAACATAAATAAGTTCACAAGTTAGACTAGACTTGTAAACTAGAAAGTGTTGTCTTCCCTTCTTCAAGCTCCATTTCATCTTTCCTCCTACACCAGGAGGGGACAGCAAAACCCTAGTGTAGCTTTTGGAGGTCTGTGGAAGGGAAACTATCAGAATTTGTCTTGTACTTAACTTCCCTTGTATTTATCTTAGGATTCAAAACCCTGATAATTTGATATAATAAAAGTCAGAGCAGTTGCCATAATGCATCAGTAACATTGTCAGTGATCAGTTCCATGCTGTTCTATCACAACGTAAGTACAGTTAAGTTATTGTTATACTACAGCACTAATATTACATCTTTATATGTAAGAGTACAAAGATGTTAACAAGAAAGTATCTTAAGTAGCACTGAATAATTCCATAGAGGCAGGATGCTTTTTGCTATTTTTGCTAATGTTAAATCTTGTTACTTTAGTTTGTGAGTGTATACACACAGATAGGAATAGCAAATAAATATAATTTTGTAAAATTTAGCAATAAGTCATTTTCCCAATGCTTCCTACATTTAACATATACTAGTACTCTCCTTCAGGTTTCTCTAACAATGAAATTCCTTCATCTGAAAAAAGGATTGGTTAAAAAAAAGAGTCAAACCTTTGATATGAAGCCTATTAAGAATGCTTGTGTTAGTATCCAATAGTAAAATATGTCCTCTTTCTACCATGACATTATCGCCATCTTGTGGTGGATGTCCATTAAACCAGGTCAAGTTTTTTGACCATTGTCCACAAAATTGAATTTGGAAGGTGTTCTAAAATGAAAGAGAAATCAAAACTATTAGCAACATAAACATTGTGGTGAAAAGAACATATTTGGATAGGTCATATAATCCTTACTTTACTTATCTGTTTGGATTTGAGAACTATATTTTTTAAAAATGTACGAATCAACTTGTGGCAAAAGTTGACCTTATACCAGTAATAGTCAAATTCAGCAATCTCCAATGGAACAAAAAAAATCAGGAGCAACCTCAAAGGCTGTTTATAAGAATGAAAATTAACTACAAACAAGGATTTAAATGGTTTAAAACATCTATTGAGATTAAATCATTTCCAATAAACAATCTTAAAATACTTCTGGTCAAACAAACAGGGCATGAGAAAAAAAAAAAAAAAAAACCAGAGTGACTAGCTTCAGATAGATGGCTATACAAATTGAATAATAAATAAAAATCAACCAAATAAGAAGTAGGAAGAGGAGAGGACTCTGACCATGACTGACTTGACAGGATTTTGAACCCAAACAGGTAGCATGACATTAAAGGGAGTAGCAGAGCTGTTAAGAAGATTTGGTAGGAGGGGAACACTGTGAGAAAGAGACAGAGAATAACTCTACCTTAATTACACAAGGTATGCATTGTATAGATTAATTGGTTTCAAAATTCTATTACCCTACCATCAATAAAGATTTTTCCAAAAATCTAACTGGTTTTTGTATGTGAAGAGAAGGACATATTTGCAAGCCTCTCTTCACTCGTATGTGAAGAAGAAGGACATGATCACAGTACCCAAGAGATACTGGAAACCCCCCAAATATCTCTTTGTTGTGGACTTATATGTTCATATAGATGGCTTATCCCTTCTCAAAGCTTTCATCAGATGTGATTTCATGAAATTTTGAAATAACTTCAGAGAGTTTTCCACTAAAAAAAAAAAAAGACTGCTGACATTTTATAAGCTTTATCCTGGTAATGAAATATAAC
The DNA here is from genome assembly GCA_015471245.1 of Laticauda colubrina. NCBI lineage: Eukaryota > Metazoa > Chordata > Lepidosauria > Squamata > Elapidae > Laticauda > Laticauda colubrina. The sequence goes on from BLBF01000025.1 coordinate 16,961,823, forward strand.
TTTGTAAAGGATGTTTATCACAAGAATGTGACACAGATGCTACTTTCAGTAAAATTATATTACTGAACGAGTTAAAAGGAGTCAACTTAAACACCTGTGAATTTCATTTTACATGTTGATCTAGGTTTATTATTTTTTTGCCTGAAAACATTCATCTGGGATTTCCAGTGAGGATGAACAGCCAGAAGGTTCTGGCCAGCAATGTCTTTCCAGAAAAAGGACAGATCTTAAGATCATCCACATGTACTCCAGACAGCTGATGTTCATGATTGGACTTCAGTAACTGTGGTTTTGTGGTCAGCTTATGAATCAAGGGATATCAACCAAGCTCCAAGGTGTGATGTAGATGTAAACCTCATTTCTTAATCACTTTTGGAAATGACTTAATTGTTTTTCAGCATTTTCACAGGATCTAATCAGGAGAGAGTCAAAAGCCAAGGAAGAAATATCAAGCTTATAGAGTGTAAGCATGCATTAAGGACACTTGGTTTGCCCAAAACACCATTTTCTAGATCATTTTGGATTAAAAATGCAAATGTTACAAAGATCTTTGAAGCAGTAAAGCAACAACCTAGTGAGTTTTCCTTTGGCCCAGAGCAAGATTAAAATAAAAACTAAAGAAATAATTGTAAGGACTTAAAAGCAACTAATAGCAAAAAGCCTGCCAAAGATTTGAAGTATAAAAGTTTAAAAGAGATTAAGAGAGCAGTTGAATTGGGAATATTGTTTATTGTAAAGTACATTTGAATGAATTAAATAAATAAGGCATATTTCCCTGGGAATGAACCACTATTTAAATTTCCTTAAAAGAGATGATTGGCTGACTTTATTAAACAAAGAAATAAGGGTAAGTTGTGCAAGATTATGTGCCTATAGAACTACGGAATGCTAAATGGGACCAAAGAGTTAAGGATATAAAGAAAGGAGGAAACAAGGTCACAATTTACTTTTTACTTCTCCTTTTTTTCATTATAAATTAAAAATAGAAGAATTGCAAAAGAATATTATAGCATCAATCACTAAATCTGTCAAGAAAGATTTGATGATACTTGAAGAAATAGAAGAAAGCTCCAAGATGAATAAAAAATTGAAAATTATATAATTAAAAAAGTGGAAAGATTAAATAAATTAAGGGGAAAAATCTAGGAAATTTGGAAAATAAGGAAAATAATAAATAACATTGGAAAAGATTTAGATGCTGTAATTAAGACAGAAACAAATCTCCCAATTCTGAGGAAACTTGGTGAAGGTATTAAGGAATGCACTGTTGAATCCTTACCAATTTTTTGGAATGAGATGCAGCTGTGGATAAAATGTGCATAATTAGTATAGGATATGCAAAGGTAAGAAGATAAGAATTGGGCATGAGATCACAGCCCCCAGAAGATTCCAGTCTCAATGCAAAAAGCGTTTGCAAGCTGCAAGGAGGCTTGAAGCAATATGATTTTGCTGCCCCAAAGTCTCATCAGCTTGCAAACACTTTTTGCAGTGAGACTGCAAGTAGGCAAAGAAACTGCAGCAGAGAAGCTGGAGAGGAGACAGCTTGCTAGATCTTCACAAGGTAAGCAACCCGGCATGGCAAGATGGGAGGGGAGGAATTGTGGGGACCCCAGGGAAGGGAGCATGAGGTATCTCAGTTGCTTGGGGGGGGGGTTGGATGGTCTGAAGCAGATGGTCTATTCCATCACTAGCCCCCTCGGCCTTCCCCATCATGAGATACCACATGTGCACTTAACAACCTGCATATTCCATTAGCGAATGTGTGGACAAAAGCAGGGAATGATCACATTCATTTTATGTGTTTCACTCCAACGAGCGAATGTAATTGGCAGGTTCCATTACATACGTAACTCGAGGATTGCCTGTATTAAATCAGATGTAATTTTCCTGAAAGAAATACCTATCAAAATATTGTCTAAGAGAAAGGAATTCACCTTCTTGGCTGTCAAACTCAAAACAGAAAAAGATACCATTTCATTGGGATAAATTGGAATGACTGGTTTTAACTTAACTAGCAGAGATTTCAATTGAACTTACTTCACAATGTGAAGGGAGTTCCTTGAAAGGTTGCAACAGGAATGGGAAGAGATGTAAGGGGATCAAAAGAAAGCAGCTATGCAGCAAATACAACAAGAGACTGTGGAAGAAATTCCCACATTGGGTGCTACAGGTATAGACTTTTCTAAGTTTACAACATAAATATGGGTTTTAAATGTCTAATGTGGAACATAACTGGGATGAATGCTCCACAAAAAAAAGAAATCAGGTATTTCATTATTTGAAAAGATAAAATTTGTTTATAATAAATACATAAGAAAAAAAGGATCAAACATTGATTTATAATAATTTGGAATAAGAATCTATTTCAGCACAGAAGACTAAAAAAATAAAATTGTTTTTGTATATAAACCCTCAACTAAAACCAAAACTGATCTGGACTAAAGATTATGGCAGATCTGTGGAAGATGAAATTCATTTGAATGAAACAAGGATTCTGATGCTAGGAATATATGCCTGAAAAAACAAAGCTATATTTTTAAGGGATTGATGGGAAAACCAAGAGACTTGCCATATGAAAATTGGTATTTATTGGAAGATGGGATTGGAGTGGCTTTCGCAGAATATCTGTGAAAGGAATTAAAACAACACAAGACAAATTACTGAAAATATTTTTTGAAATGTTACATAATTTTGAACTTATAGACATATGGAGACTTAAAGATGGTGACTGTAACAAATGCACTTATTTTTCTAAAAGGCATGGATCTTTCTCAAGTACAGGTGAAACTTGAAAAATGAGAATACCGTGCAAAAGTTCATTTATTTCAGTAATGCAACTTAAAAGGTGAATCTAATATATCAGATAGACTCAGTACATGCAAAGCAAGATATTTCAAGCCGTGATTTGTCCTAATTGAGATGATTATGGTTTACAGCTCATGAAAACTCTAAATCCACAATCTCAGAAAATTAGAATATTACACGCAATCAATAAAACAAGGATTGTACATAGACCTGAAAAGTATAAGCATACATATGTACTCAGTACTTGGTTTGGGCCCCTTTTGCAGCAATGACTGCCTCAGTGTGGTGTGGCATGGAAGCTATCAGCCTGTGGCACTGCTGAGGTGTTATGGAAGACCAGGATGCTTCAATAGTGGCCTTCAGCTCTTCTGCATTGTTTGGTCTCATGTCTCTCATCTTTCTCTTGGCAATGCCCCATAGATTCTCTATGGGTTCAGGTCAGGCGAGTTTGCTGGCCAATCAAGCACAGTAATCTCACGGTCATTGAACCAGGTTTTCATGCTTTTGGCAGTGTGGGCAGGTGCCAAGTCCTGCTGGAAAATGAAGTCAGCATCCCCATAAAGCTTGTCTGCGAAAGGAAGCATGAAGTGCTCCAAAATCTCCTGGTAGACAGCTGTGTTGACCCTGGACTTAATGAGGCACAGTGGACCAACACCAGCAGATGACATGGCTTCACAAATAAACACAGACTGTGGAAACCTCACACTGGACTTCAAGCATCTTGCAGTGTGTGCCTCTCCATTCTTCCTCCAGACTCTGGGTCCTTGGTTTCTAAATGAGATGCAAAAGTTGCTCTCATCAGAAAAGAGGACTTTGGACCACTGAGCAACAGTCCAGTTCTGTTTTTCTTTAGCCCAGGTAAGACGCTTCTGACGTTTGTTGTTCAGGAGCAGCTTGACAAGAGGAATACGACATTTGAAGCCCATGTCCAGGATCTGTCTGTGTGTGGTGGCTCTTGATGCACTGACTCCAGCCTCAGTCCACTCCTTGTGAAAGTCCCCAGCACTTTTGAATGGCCTTTTCCTGACAATCCTCTCCAAGCTGCGGTCATCCCTGCTGTTTGTGCACCTTTTTCTTCCACACTTTTCCCTTTTACTGAAATAAATGAACTTTTGCACGATATTCTAATTTTTGGAGTTTCACCTGTATAGATATCTTTTGGATTTCTAAAAACCCGGTTAGGTATAATAGTAAAATGGAGATATTGCCAAAGACTTTTTCTGATCATAACCCAGTGAATTTAAAATATAAGAGAAGAGTTAGAACTTAGAGATGGAGGCTAAATGAAACTTTATTACAAAAGGAATCAATAATGGAGGACTGTAAAGAGAAATTGAAAGCATTTTTTTGAGAATAATCTTAATAATGGTAATGATGTAAGGAGAGTATGGGGTGCAAGCAAAGACTTTATGAGAGGGCAAATTATTAAAAAGAAAGAAGTTGCAATAAACATAAGAAGCACACATGGCTTGGTGCAGTGGTGGGATTCAAAATTTTTTACTGCTGATTCTGTAGGGGTGGCTTGGTTAGCATGGCAGGGGAAGGATACTGTAAAATCTCCAGTCAGAGGTGGGATTTCCCGGTTCTGCAAACTACTCAAAATTTCCGCTCCCGGTTCTCCAGAACTGGTCAGAACCTGCTGAATACCACCTCTGACTTGGTGGCTGCCCTGCCCTGCTCTTGAATGCTTCTTGGCCTTTTCTTATACAACTCCGACTGATGGCTCATTTTCTTTAGAATGCAATCTAGCATTATGTAGATTTTATCTTGTAAGCAATTTATCACAAAATTACTATCTGCTTGGGTTTTTTTTTTAATTTCTCCTTCATATGCCATAGCTTAGTAACTTGTTGACAGTTAATTTAAAATTAAAGCAACTAGTATTTAGAGCTAGTTTATCTACTAAAACTTATCTGTAATATATAGGATTTGAATACAGATTTAGATTCCTCCATTTCCTCTGGACACATGCTTCATATTTTTCTGAAAAAATGCCCTTTTGCATACTGACCCCTTGTGGTCAGTAAGTCATGAGCTATTGTCATTATCACTGGATTTGCAGTGCCAACTAATTGAGCCAGGTAAATCCATTTTCGTTGTCTCACCTTAAAGCTATAAAGACATCAGCAATCACCATCCTCACTGTTGAGGCAGAATAGAGCTCGGATGTCAGGAGTTATCCTTTACAATAAATCTCAAATCTGAAGTCAGATTGATATAGTCTAAGATAATATGCTTATCCTGAGAATTTCTGGAATCACCCAGCTACCAGCTTTTCAAGAATCTTGACTCGAGCCATCATCTTTTTAATTCAAATCAAATCATTCATGCAACATAATGAATAAAATGCTTCTTACAAAATATGCAGTAACTGTGTTCCATAGGCTGCCTCCCCGTAAAAGCAGAAAGCCTAATACTGAACCTCTCTTAGGTAGGTCTATGAAAAATAAGAAGTGAAGAGCTACTCCATTTTATTAATATAGTTTATGTGTTTTGAGTTTCTAATTGTGTCCCTGTTTGTTTTTGATCTCAGTCATATTGAACATCATTCTTGGCAAAAGGGCAACAAATAAATAGGCAATTAAAAAAAAAAGTTCACGAAATTTAGTATGATGAATTAGTGAATTCTTATTGACTATTTGTTAAATAAATAAATATGGTAGAGCTTGCTTATAAAAAAATAATCCCCTTATATATAACATAAATATCTGTCCACAGTATAAAAACAGATTTTTCCATTCATATATTATTCTATGAAGTCAAATACTTTCTCTTGCATTTCATTCTTCCTTCAACATTTCATTTAATTAGGATAATTTCTAATGCTAACTGAGCCATATACATTTGGCTGCAGTTTTTATTTTTTAAATCAAAATTAAATAGCATGTACAAAATAAAACAATTGCCTAAATTAAATAATTTTTAATTTAATTAATTTTAATAAACCGGCAAGCACATGAGCTCAATCAATGTACATCAGTGCAACAAATTCAGGACCAAACAGGTAAGATCTGAATCAGATCAGATACATTATAAAAACAATTCAATGGAGAAGAGTTTTAATTTATTAAGGTTTTAACTATGCTATCGGGAAATGTAATCATAATACTGATATAAGGGAGAAATTATGTCAGAAATATTTCATTTCTGAAATAGTCTTGTTCCTGCTTTAAAGAAAAAAATGTTTTTTCCTGCTGCCTCCCCTGTTTCACCCAACAAGAAGCAGAACTGCAGAATTAGGTAATGCAGGCATTAATATCAATCACCAAGAAGCCAGCAGTTGGCTTTGGGTTCATGAGCTGCTATGAAGTCCCTACCTGCTCTCAGCACATCTGGGCAAAATGTACAATTGAATAGAAAAAGATATATGTGAGACATTCAGATGATATCATAAAGGAAGTCATGTATCTATGAGAGAGAGAGAATGTGCAGAGCATATGAAAAAACACACAAATGTATTTCTGATGTCCAAAAGCACTTAAAGCCAACATTAGTTTTAGTAGCTTTTTGTAAGAATATTATTCTTCCAGTAGTTAATCACTTAAGAATATTTATTACTAGAGCAGGGCTTCTGGAGTTTATTACAATGAAGGGAATAAACTGAGTAGCAAAGTCCCAAAAACAGAAAGAGTTGCTTAGGTCACATCTCTATGCTGCAAGCTGCACTGGTTGCCAGTTTGCTTCTGGATCCAATTTAAGGTCCCAGTTTTAACCCTTAAAGCCTGAAGGATCACATCTCAATTGCATCCATTTGCCCTATTAGTTCTGGTATACCGTAGGTACCATCATCTAGGCATGTATATTTGGTGGGCCGCAGGTGACAGGTCTTTTCTGCCATGGCACCCTCTTATGGAACATTCTTTCACCCAAAATTTTGCTGTTCTTGAAGTTCCTCAATATCTGGTTATGTCATCAGGTCTAAGAGTCCCAGGGAACCAGAGATATTTTTCGTTAATTCCACTACTGAGATAGATATACTCATTCACTCTTTGCTGCTGGGCTTTATATATTTTTGCTTTGAACAACAATAACAATTCTTAGCTTTGAATATTGATTCTTATATTTTTACAATGATTGTTTTACTGTATATGTATTATTTTTTCTGATTATCGTATGCCACCCAGAGTTGCTTTTTGTGAGATGGGAAGCTATACAGTTTGATTAATAAATAAACAAAGAAATCAACATTTTTAGAGTTATGTTTTCACCTACTTCTAGAAGGCCATGAAGATGGAAGTAATTGCCTCAAGGAGAAAGTTATTCCAAAAAAAGGAAAGAAAAGCTGAAACAGAGAATGTCTGCTGCTAGGCCCCCTTCTGATGTACCTTTTAGCAGACACTTTCCAGTACTTGGACCCCTAATGGTAGCCAATTTAGCTCCTGCAGCAGAAGTGTAATCCAGCAATATCCTGACTGACTACTGAGCATGAATATTCCTCCATTCTAGCTCAGCTGAAGTTTCCAGGTAGTTTTCAAGGGTAGTCTCATATTGAGTGAGTTACAGTAATCTAATCTAGAGATGATAAGGACAACTGTCATCAGTGAGCATACTAAGTGCCAGGTAAGGCGTCATCTGAAATACTGTGTGAAGCTGTGGAAAAACCTTATTGGCCACAGTTCACCAGTTGCTCTTTGAGTAGCAGCTATGAGTCAAGCAGATTTCTCAGATTGTGAATCTGTTCTTTTTAAATGACTGCATCAAAAATCATCCAATCCCTAATCAACAGTCTATCTTGGATTTTACTGCCTCCAGACCTGAAAGACTCCACACATCAGATCATGACTTCCATACATATCGCAATGGGTAGAGATGTATAACTGAGTATCACCTGCATATTGATGATACCTCATCCCAAACCAACATAGGACCTATTCCTGTGATTTTGTTTAGGTGTTAAACTAGACAGGGAAAAGGGCTGAACCCTGATGCATTCCATAATAAGCGCCTCCCCACCACAACCCATCTCACTAATCCAACCTGCCCAGTGGTGGGATTCAAAAAAATGTTTACTACCAGTTCTGTGGGCATGGCTTGGTGGGTGTGTCTTGGTGGGCATGGCAGGGGAAGGATACTGCAAAATCTCCATTCCCTCCCCACTCCTGGGGGAAGGTTACTGCAAAATCCCATTCCCTCCCCACCCCACTAACCTGCTTTTCAGCTCCATTCTCCTGTACAGGGCAACAAAGAAGGACCCCAACTGGGACTCAAGAGGCAGAGAATAGATGGGGGCGGGGCCAGTCAGAGGTGGTATTTACCAGTTCTCTGAACTACTTAAAATTTCTGCTATCGGTTCTCCAGAACTGGTCAGAACCTGCTGAATACCATCTCTGAACTAGTCCAATCAGATGTTCCCAGATCTCCATCCTTGTATGTGGTTCAGAAGAGTACTAAGAAATCCAGGGCAAGGACGGCTATACCACTGATATCTGAGTTCCACCATAGATCATCCCCAAAAATGAGAAATGAGGTTTCCATCTTATACCCAGACCATCAAAAGTCCAATCATCTAGAGTCCCCTTCTACTGCAGCTCCAAAATTTCCTCAACATCCATTCCCCCCAAAGGGAAGTTTGAGATAGGACAGTAGTTGTCCAATTCTGTTGGCATCAGACTTATCCTCTTGAGGAGTGGCAAGCCACGGTCCTTATTTTGAAGCAAATAGTCTCTCCAAGCAGTAACCTTTAAAGTCAGTGTGCCTTTCCAACATCACCTTTTCCTACTTTGTCTGTTCTTTCATTATTATAAATCGTAACACAACCCCTTCAGTTCTTGGTCACTATTTATCTTCCAACATGTAATAGTCAAGTATCCACTACATAGTAGTTTCTTACATAAAGGCTTTGGCAGACAAGGCATTTTTTTTTTTCCTATTGTGAACATTTCCTATCATTTTAGGCCAATTGCTATTTAGAAATGTGAAAATAGCACTTAGACTTATATTCCACTTCAAGGTCCTTTACAGCACTTTCTAAGCAGTTTACAGAGTCACCATATAGTAATAATAATGCTTCACTGTTCATAAAATCACAGTCATAGAGGCCTGGTTGGGAAAAAAAGTTAAATATAGCTTGAATCTTTCTTTCTCCTTAGATATATTAGCGATCCAACTTTTCTCTTCTAATACGTTCATCTATATCAGAATAAATACATATACATTAAGCATCTCTCATGTCCCTTAGATTTAAAATAAAAAGCACAATGAGTTATCTAGGAGTAAAAAAAGCTAGTAGTCTAAAAGCTATCCAAGCATATATAGGCAACCTAATTCACAGCCAACACCTGAAATCAATATAGTTTAGACTCTAGAAATTTTGTAAAATTTTGTAAAATGATAACCAAATAATAGAAAAACTGGTTCAGCTCAAATCCATAGTACGGTAGCTGAACCATATTTATATTTCACAGTAGCCACTGGACAAAGAGCCTGATAAGGGAGGGAGAGCAATTTGGCAAAAACAACTCTCTTAATTTTATGTATTTGATGTGCCAAGAAGAGACTTCCTATTATTAGTTATGATCCATGGAAGAAGGGTCAGAATGGTCAAGGCAATAGGAAATCTTTAAGTAATGTATTAACTCTCCCCATCTGGTCCTACAAGAGCAAAGATGTGAGACTTTGGAACATTAAAATCAAATCACAGAAGCTGACACAACACAATAGAGCCTTGCCCCTGCCTTCATACAACCCCCCTACACACACACACTGACAGATTGCCATTTAACTAGCAAGCATGGAGAAAGTGTTCCTGTTCACAGTCACCAATGAGGAACAAGGTTAACATTTTAAGTGATGGAGTACAGTGTATATATATTTCCCCATGCCACGGAGCTAGGACTCCAATACCACCTTTCCGAACACTTAATTTCAATGATGGAAGACGTTGTGCATACTTTTCAGGCTGCGAACTCTTGACAGCTTCTCAGATTAATACACCAGAGAGATTTGCTTTCCCTTAGCTTTCTCCTTAGCCACCTGAAGGGAAGCAAAACCAGACATTCAGAAATGATGGAAGGGAGGAAGTACATTTTTGTTGCCAAGTTGCCTGTTTTTCAAGGAATGTATTAGCAACCATCTGCTCTGATTACCCGTGTAGCAGTAGCCATCATATTCTTGCAAAAATACAAATCATTATCTCCTTGAGGATACAACATTATTTACACAAACAAATGCTGATTATTTTTAGCTCTTAGGGAAATGTTTTCTGAGAATCCAATCCCTAATTAAAAAGCAATTAGCAAAGTGAACAGAGGAATGATTTTAAAAGACAATGCAATAGTTACATCTTCTTCAATTGTATACCTATGGGTATAGGGTCTGTGCTATAGACAAAAAACTGTTTGCCGCACTCAGTGCTCTGGGTTCAAAAAGGATGCATAACAGAAGTAACAAGGCTGATGGATCATTGTTCCAAAATGCATCAGAATTGGTCAAGTATTTTGCTTGCATGATTGTTATCAAGCTTTGATTTAATATTGGCACGAACAATTTATGCTATATTTGGTTTTGCCCTGTCTTTCTCTTTTGTGCAATCCAAAATAAGTAATACTAAGAAGAAAGTAATATAAATCTCTAATGCAGAGGTCTCCAAACTTGGCAACTTTAAGACTTGTGGACTTGAAATCTACAAGTCTTAAAGTTGCCAAGTTTGGGGACTCCTGCTGTAATGGCATAAGACAAGGATCCCCAACCACCAGTCTGCGACCCTCTACCAGGCCAAGAATTGTTCAGAACTGGGCCACCTAAAGCAGCGGGTAAGCATGTGCACTTCTCCACTTACACGAGCTCCATTTATATATATGTGCACACTTGCCCACTCTCCCGCCCCAGTCCACAAAGCTGAAAAGGTTGGGGAACGATGGCAAAGGAATCCTCACCAAATCATGTTAAGAACCTCTGTTTCACTTGTTGCTATACGTATTGCAGAGATCAATGCTAACTCAGTTCAGATTGTTTCTATAGAACCAGTTGTTATGATTCTGTGCAGTTTGGAGAACTGGCAAATCATGCCCCTGGTTGGCACTGCCCCTCTCCACCTGTCCCACTCCTCCCTGCTCAGTCAGTCCTTATCACGCATGCACGACATCACTGACTGCATTCTCCCCCGCCAAGTCACTCCTTAAGGTATTTCCCTTTTTTTCCCCTCCTGACGACCAGTTGTTCCAATCAGCTGTGCCAGGATCCCCCTTGCTGTCTTACTACATCATCCAGGAGGCTTCCCTGAGGCCCAGGAGGCAAAAGGGGCACAGCCCCACCACTCCATTTTTTTCCTTCCTGGGCTCCAGGGAAGCCTTCTGGGACCAAAAATACCACCCCCCAGGAGGCTTCCCTGAGGCCTAGGAGTAAAAAAAAAATGGGGTGGTGCTGCCAAAAAAAGAAGCCACACCCACCCAATCACATGGGTACACCCACCTAGCCATGGCCACAGAACCGATTGTAAAAAAAATTGAATCCCACCCTGATCCTATGAATTATTAAGTTTAGCATAAATATATGGAAGGAATGCAGCTTCAAATATAATATATACTAGATGAAGACAAGTGTTTTGATCTAAAGGGCACTTTTTTTAAAAAAAAATGTCCTCTGAAGATTGTAGCAGACACATCGTAACAATGGCATTGGTTTGGAACAACTTGTAGAGTGCAGATGAGGTGCAAATGTTTTAATCTTCACTAAAACTCATGGGAGGAAAATTCAATTGGAAATTGAACATTTTGCAGGCAAATTTTAACATGGTGATGGCCTCAAGGTGTTCTAAGGTATCCATCTTTAGTTTACAAACACTGAACAAAGACTCAACCTGCATGTAAGAGCCTTTGAGGTTTCTAGTGATACCATTTTCTATTGTAGACTTATTGTTTAAAATTATATTCATTCATATTTATATGAAGATAGCATATCCCTTCATGAACACATGGAAAAGCATTCTCAAAAATGGTGATAAATACTGGTAGTATTCCTATTTGAACTCTTGAGTGGAATAGTGGGAGAAAGAATATGAGCCTCATCAGCAGGGAAATTTTTCATTGCTGATCACAAAGGCTTAGCTGCTCTTAAGAACATTGCATAATAATGATTTACAGTGTTCTCTGAATATCATTTTTATGATGACATACAGATGGTAATGTATGGCACCCTGACTATAATGGCAAATACCTTAATTCATCTCCAGCCATCTTCATTTGTGCTAACCATTTAGAGCCACTGCTACTGGAGAATTTGCCACTTGGACACAAGCACATCTAACAGCCCACATTTCTCCCAACTATCTGAGGAAGAATAAGTAGCAATAGTTATGTTAATGGGTTAATCCAGTCTTCCTCTCCTGAATCATCCCAGAGAGTTTGGCCTACAAATCCCACCATCCACAACTGATAGATACAATGGCTAAATTATTAAGGCCCTGTCACACTGGCCGACAGATGCAAAACGTTTGTAAAAAGGACACAGCGGATGAGAAAAATGTTCCATCCATTGTTATCCGCTCTCAAAAGTGCCCCAAATTTGCATAACCAGAGCGGACAACACGGAAAGGAACGGACGGGGGGAGGACGTAGAGCGGATGGAAAGCGGATGCTCCATGGAAGCCTAGTGGATGTAAGCGGATGAGAGTGGATGGCACATCCGCAAGGCTTCCAGGGTACCGCAGCAAAGCGGACACGGAATGGATACAGTGGATGCAGAGCGGACGCTGAGCGGATGAAGCGGATGCAGAGCGGAAGCCTAGCGGAAGCCTAGCAGAAGGCTAGCAGATGCCTAGCGGATGCCTAGCGTTCAATGCACATGCGGGGAGGATGCATTGCGTCAGCCCCGCAGATATAAAGGGAAGCAGCTCCCAAGCAAGTCAACATTCAGAGGAAAGACCTGCTTCCAGACACATCTCCAGCCTGTCTGCCAGCCTGCCTGCCAGCCTGCCTGCCTGCCAGCCTGCCAGCCAGCAACCCCACAACCATGGGGAAGAAGAGAAAGCCTCAGCCATCTGCTGCCAGCCCTGGCAAGAGGGACAGGGCCACCCTCCCACCCCCTGGCCCTCACTCTGCTTCTGCTGGGGCTTCTGCAGCACGGGCTCGCTCTTCTGGGGCTGGGGCTTCTGCTGCTTTTGCTTCTGGAGGAGCTGATGCTGCTGCTCCTGGTGGTGGTGCTTCTGCTGGTGCTTACTCTGCTGATGCTGCTTCTGGCAGTGGTGCTTCTGCTGGTGCTTACTCTGCTGAAGCTGCTTCTGGCGATGGTGCTTCTGCTGGTGCTTACTCTGCTGGAGCTGCTCCTCGTCCTGCTGGTCCTGCTGGTGCTCCTGGTCCTGCTGGTGCTCCTGGTCCTGCTGGTGCTCCTGGTCCTGCTGGTCCTGCTGGCACTACTGGTGCTTACTCTGCTGCTGCTGCTGCTGATCCTGGTCCTGCTGGTGCTGCTGGTGCTGCTGCTGCTGCTGGTGGTGGTGGTGTGGAGGAGCAGCCCCTACAACCTGGAAGCCCCTCTGATGAGGGCCCATGTGGTCCTGCCAAAGGGAGGAAGAGGCATACGCGAAAACGGGAGAGGAGGCAATACAACATCGAAGAGGAACATGAGGATGAGCTGCTGGAGTGGCTGAGAGAGAATGAGTATCTATGGCGGAAGGGACACAGGCTCTACAGGGACACCAAAAGGAAGCAGGCTGCTTGGAGAGAGAAGGCGGAGAGCCTGGGCTACACTTCGGAGGTGCTCCTCAGTTGGTGGAAGCACATGCACACCTCGTACAGGAAGCTGCACCTCAAGAAATCTGGCCAGGCCACGGTCAAGCTGACGGACAGAGACAACTACGTCATGGCCAAATGCAGCTTCCTGGAGGGTGAGATCCGCCACCGAGGAGCAGCCTCTCTCACAACCCTCTCTCTCAGGCAGCCTGCTGAGAGCCAGTCCTCTTCTGGCAGAGAGTCAGCTCCTGTCTCCAGGCAGGTATCTGTGGAGCGTGCCACGACGGAGACCCCCCTGACAGCTGTAGTACCCGTGGCGGAGTGTGTGGAGGACTCCCTGGCACAGTGGGAGAAAGGAGACGGCACTTCCACCACATTCCAACCCGCATCCACCCCCAGCTCCACCTCCACAGAAAGGCAGAGAGCCAGAAAGGAGGGGCAGAGCCACACTGTCCTGCTGGAGATAAGAGACACCATCAGGAGCAGCGTAGATATCCTCTCTCGGCTGGTCCACACCGACTCCTCATCCTCCAACTGCAAGCCCTTCCTCACCTATGTGAACCAGACCCTCATGGACATGGCGGAACCCCAGTACCAGGTGGTGAAGGACATGATCACCGATCTGCTTCACAACCCTCCAGACCAAAATGAACCTGCTCCCACCCAGTCCAGGTCTGCTCCTCCACCCCAGGTGATGTTCCTCCCATTCCAAGGCTTTCCACAGGCCCTCACTTAACAAGGCTACGGCTACCAGAAGCTCCAGCAGCACAGGCAGCAGCCCTTCCCAGTCCAGGCAAAGGTTCATCGGATGCCACCATTGACACCGGTTCCACTGATGCCACCGATGCCACTGATGCCACCGATGCCACCGATGCCACCTATGCCACCCATGCCACTGATGCCACCGACGCCAGCCCTCACCCAGCTGCAGACCAGACAGCCCCACTACACTGCTCCTTCCTCCACCCCACAGCCAAGCCCGGCCTCAGTACATCTGTCATCTGTACTGGGGCTGACACCCCATGGCATGGAGGAAGGGACTCTCAATATCACCATCCCTTGTTGTCCTCTCGGGGCCAGGCACCCCAGTGGCGCTTCAGACCAGCACTCCAGCAGCAGCCACCTCCACAGCACCTGGACCCTTCACCCCTGAGACTGGGCACACCTCCGAGTGGCCGTGAAGAGTGCCAGAGACTGGGTGGCTACCTGTTGACTTTATTTGGACACTTGACTTGGGTCATTTTTCTTTTACAGCTTGTTATTAATAAAGATTATCTTTGCTTCACACACTTGCTTCATTTATTTTTTTCAATAAAGTCTTGGTGGAAACTTTTAGAAATGGTTTAAGCCTTTGAATGCTTGTGATATGGGTTAAAATAGCAGTGGGATTGGGCAGGGATACCTTTGGGATGGTTTAAGATAGCAGTGGGATGGGCAGGGATACCTTTGGGACGGGTTAAGATACCTGTGGGATGGGCAGGGATACCTTTGGGATAGGTTAAGATACCTGTGGGATGGGCAGGGATACCTTTGGGATGGGTAATAGCTGTGTCCACCCTCCCAGGTGCCACACCTTTGGCCCTTTATAATCAATAACAATTTAATCATTCATCCACACATGCCCTGTTCATTGTAGGCCCACCCAACATACATGGCCCAATCTCATCAGTGTGATGAGACAGGCTGAAGGAAGCATCCATTAATCATCTATCATCCTGTCTTGCCACTCCACTGCTCCAGCTGGGGAGTTGCACCAGTGTCTCAGGAGGTTGCGCTGCTTCTTCCCTTCACGTGAGGCTCTGTTGGGGCCTTGCACATCCTCAGTGTCTATCAGGTTTCGCCCTTGCCTCCATTCCCCAGGCTCCATGTCCCCACTGCCTTGTTGGAGGTCCACGAGCCTGTTCTGCAAGACTGGGTAGCGGGTGCGCATGAGATTGTGCAGGATGCAGCAAGCTTCCACGACCCACCTCACAGTCTCTGGGCAATGCTGCATGGTGGTGAGAAGTACCTGGAACCTGTTGGCCAGGATGCCAAAGGCGTTCTCCACCACCCGCCTTGCCCTGGACAGCCTATAGTTGAAGATCCTCTCTTCACGGGTGAGGCATCTGGAAGTGTAGGGCTTCATGAGGTAGGTTCTGAGGGAGAAGGGGTCATCCCCCCCCAATGAAGTAGAGCACATCTTGGGTGTCGTTGGGCAGGGGGTCTGGATCTGGAAAGCCCATGATGAGGTTGTGTTCCAGCCCCTCCTTGAGGTCACCGGCATTGTATACCTGGGCATCGAAGCTGACCCGTTGCCTGAAGCATCGATGTACATGAACTTGTAGTCAGCATCAACCATGGCGAAGAGGATGATGCTGAAGAAGCTCTTGTAGTTGAAATAAGTGGACCCTGACTTGGCTGTAGCTTTGCAGGCCACGTGCTTTCAATCTATGGCTCCAATGATGTGGGGGAAGTTCCACTTCTGATACCACTGCTCTGCAACTTTCTTCCAGCCTTCTTCGGTGGAGGGGCACTGGAGGAGCTTCTCCAGGTATTCTTCGATGATGGCCTGCACCACTTCTCTGACCACAATGCTGATGGTGTTGTGTGGCACTCTCCAGCCATACTGCATGCTCCTATAAGTGGTCCCTGAGGCCAGATGGCACAGAGTCAGTGCCACCTTGAGCCCAGGGTCCAGGCTGGGCCGGAAGTTGGTGCTCTGCTTGGTCAACCTGGGTGTCAGCCGCTCCACAACTTCATCAAACATGGCTGGCGGCATCCTCATGAAGTTCTGGAATGCATGAGGGTCTTCGTTCCTCAGCTCCACCATCAGCTTGTTGTACAATCTATAATCTGCTCTTCTCCCGATCCATCTTCAGACCCAGACGCTTCTTGGACGCCTCCTCTTCTTCCCGTAGAACAGTTGAATGATCCTGTAGATGGCTTCGCACTGTTGCAGAACGATGGTGGCTACCAAAAGGAGTGTGTTACGATCCATGGTGGAGATGACTGGATGCTGTGGAAGAGCAAGAGCCAGATGAAGGCTGCAGAGGTCTGCACAGCAGGGCTGCTGGACTGAAAGTGAGATGCAGGTGAGTTGCCCCCCCTTTTTATGGGCAATATAGGTTTTCCACTATGTGTCCTTTTGCATCCTCTAGACATCCTCTAGACATCCTTAATATCTGAGATAGGTCCCCTCTGCGAACGTTTTTCCGTTTTAATGCTTTGTATGCGAGCTGCATCCACTTTCATCCTTTCTCCGTCCGTGCTACTAACGCTGCGCGTCCGTTCCGCATCCGTTTCGCTTCCTCCCTGTGTCCACTTTCCGCTGGAGCGGATTTGAGTTGTGCGGATGCGCAGCGGATGCCTAGTAGATGTAGCGGACACGTAACGGATGCCAACGGATGCAGAACGGATGTTCCCCGTATGCATAGAGGATGCAGAATGGACGCGTTGGATACATTTTCCTCTCAAAAAGTTTTGAGCAGCTCAAAACTTTTTGAGCGGATGGAACCTCAGTCGACGGATGCTGGACGGATAGAGAGGAAGAAAAACGGACGCAGTGAGTACAGAACGTATGCATCGCATAAACCAACCAATGGGAAGTGTTTCTCTCCATTTTACATCCTCTTTCCATCTGTTGGTGCAGTGTGACATGGGCTTAACAAGTCAAAATATCTAGAAAGATCCAGATTAAAGAAGACTTAACTAACAAATCATGGAAATTAATATATTTCAATCAGCTCATATTTAAGTCCCAGTTCAGGCACTCACGTGTACAACAATGGTCCTCTGAACCTAAGTGAACTTTTTTTTAGGACTTAGATATCAGTGTCTTCAATACTTTACCAGTACTGTGTTATAATTTAAAGATTGTACATTTAATAAGGGTAAAAGAGAAATTCTCTTCCAAGCTATGGTAGTGCAGCCTCCTGGGCTCTTCTAGAAGTTGGCTTGATACGTTTGCTACTGGTCTGATGAATGACACACTCTCCCACCAGCCATTATTGGATAAATCTATTTACACAGAAAATATTGACCTGGACTAGTGAAGTGGGACTGGAAACAGGAAACTAGGAGGCCCCAAAGGTAGAAACGCATTTCCAGCCAAGAGTGTTAGCAACTCAAGCTCATAAACAACAGCACTATCATTAATTACTCAGACAGGGGCAGCCACAAATACAGCCAGAAGATTCAAAAGCCAACTGGAAAGAGTTTCGCTTGCTGATGAGTTGAGAGGAGGGGTAGAAAGTGGGCAGTTTCAGGTCACCACCCATAACATAAGCCAGTTCACAGGCTGAAAAGGCTAATTTGCACATGGACAGAAGCAAAAGGAAAGCATAAATCCTGGATGGGAAAGGGGGGAGGATTATCTCTCAGCATGGGAGTAATCACTGCAATTTCCAGACACAGAAGGTAAGGCACATCACCCTACTGGTAATTAATTAAGGGAATAGAATGAAATAGAATATTGGGTTGATCAAATGGTGCTTTCATGTGTGAGGGCAACAGAGAAGACAAGGGTGATGCTGTACGTGGATGCACCGTATACAGGGTGGGAGGGAGGATTTCAACACCATTTCCCATAGGTACTGACTGGCAACCATCCCCAGCCATAAAGACACAGCCTAAAGTCACTTCTCCAATAAGATTCACAGTAGGCTATTGAATTGTATTTTGATTGAATCATTTTATTTATTATTACATTTGATTTACTTATATTTATAACTAATCTATTATTTAAATGTTGAGCTAGGGACCCATAAAAACAG
The DNA here is from genome assembly GCA_015471245.1 of Laticauda colubrina. NCBI lineage: Eukaryota > Metazoa > Chordata > Lepidosauria > Squamata > Elapidae > Laticauda > Laticauda colubrina. The sequence goes on from BLBF01000025.1 coordinate 16,980,043, forward strand.
GCATGGCTAGTTAGTTCAAATCATTATTGTTTGTAGCATCTATGGTTTTCTTTCTCTCACCATTTTACACTTCTTAGTTTCCTTCTCTGCTGTCCATGTTATTTTTTTCCAGGAACACAAAGTTTATTGGTTCAGATCTTAGGAAACATTTTCCCCAAGTTTTTTATTGTTCTCTTTGAATCTAATAATATTTAATATAATACAATTGTGTAAAATGAGCTTCCTGGTTTTTTCACATTGCCAACTATAATGTAGACATTCCTGCTTTTGCCCTTCTCCAAAGACTTCCTACTCCTTGGCTCATCTGAGCAATTTATTGAAATTATAGATATTATTATCAACATTACAGGCAACAAAATCTCAACTCATTGTATAGGAAGGTTCTAAAACAAATATAGAACTCCTGCAACTTAAGGTCATATCTTGCAAATGTAAGAGTATCAATATCCTATCCTAACATGCACATTTCAAAGAGATAATATTGTAGGGGTAAGCTTTATATTAGAGAAACCTGTCCATAATTACTAATAATCTCACTGGGGAAATTCTGAAGTTTCTGCAATATTCTTAGAAAAATGTGAAGGCTATTACTCTTTTCAAGATGTTATTATTGAAGATAGAATCAATGGTTGGATTGCACACATTATTTTGGACCTTACATAAGTAAGATGCCATATTATATAACGATGATCTTATAATCAACAATCTCTCTTCCCTTGATTGGCAATTTCTATTCACTGGATGCAATACTGTTGAAGACCATTACAACATATCCTTACTAGAAATCAAAAGAGCCATCAAACTATATGTACCAATAACAACACCCAAAACCAGGAAAAACAGATTACCCACAACAATAAGGAAGCTTCAATCCAAAAAGAGATCACTTTGGCGAAAAAACAAATCTGGTCACACTGCCAACTTCAAAAGCCAATACAAAAATCTATGCCACCAGATAAAAACTGAATGCATTAATTATCACATTAAACAAGAGGAAAACCTTCTGCGCACAAATTCCACCTGCGCTTTCTACAACTTTGTAAATAACAAACTAAAAGACTCAAGGTCCATCCCATCCCTGAAAGGACCTAATGGTAAAGACTGCAATGACGACACCATCAAAGCCATCCTCTTTAACACATTCTTTGGCTCAGTATTTGTAAAAAGCAATGGATCAAGCCCAGTACTTCCTCGTCAAACCACAGATAACTACAGTGATCTAATACAGATCGATTTTACAGAAGACATTGTTGAAAAAGCACTGCACATTCTAAAACCATCCCTATCTATTGGACCGGACGGAATATGTGCCTACTTCTTAAAAAAGCTACCCACTGCCATAGCTGAACCTCTAAGCATAATCTTTGAAAAATCTTTCAGGATCAGCTCCTTGCCAAAACTATGGTCACAAGCCACGGTCATCCCCAACTTCAGAAAGGGAGACCCCAGCATAGTTGAAAATTACAGACCAATCTCTTTATGCTGCGTCACCTGTAAAGTCATGGAATCAATTATTAACCAATCCATTATCCTCCACTTAGAGACAAACAACCTACTCTCCAATAAACAATTTGGTTTCAGGAAAAAACTATCTTGTAATCTGCAACTCTTACACTGCAAAAATATATGGTCTACACAACTCGATCAGGGCAAAGCAATCGACGCAATCTACATAGACTTCTGTAAAGCCTTTGATTCAGTGGTACATGACAAAGTACTCCTAAACTAAAATCTTATGGTATCTCTGGACAACTGCATAACTGGATAGAAGCATTCCTATCAAACAGACAACTAATGGTCAAAATTGGGAGCATCCTATCAAATTCTGTACCTGTCAACAGTGGTGTCCCCCAAGGCAATGTTTTAGGACCAACTCTCTTCATACTCTATATACATGACCTCTATGATCATATTAAGAGCAACTGTGTTCTCTTAAGACCTTGTGTTAAGTGTTCTCAAAAAAACCTTGATTATGTATCAGAATGGTCAATTAAATGGCAACTTCAAATCTCAACAAATCTCTGCTCTGTCCTACATATTGGCAAAATAAATCAGAGAATAAAATACAGGCTGAATAATCAAGACCTTGTTGATGATCCAAACTCTGTCAAGGATCTTGGAGTACTCATCTCTAATGACCTAAGTGCTAGAGCCCACTGTAACTACATAGCCAAAAAGGCATTAAGAGTTGTTAACCTAATCCTCCATAGCTTTTTCTAATAACTAGAGCATACAAAACATTTGCTAGGCCAATACTCAAATGCAGCTCATCAGTCTGGAACCCACATTACATATCTGATATTAAAACAGTTGAGAAAGTCCAGAAATATTTTACAAGAAGAGTTCTCCACTCCTCTACTCATTGCAGAATACCTTATGCCACCAGACTTGAAACTCTAGACCTAGAAAACCTAGAACTACGCCGCCTCTGGTCTGATCTAAATATAATATATAAAATCAGCCATTGCAATGCCCTACCTGCAAATGAATACTTCAGTTTCAATCATAACAATACAAGAGCACACAATTAGATACAAACTCAAGGTTAACCACACCAAACTTGACTGCAGAAAATACGACTTCAGCAACAGAGTGTCAATGTCTGGAATACTCTATCTGACTCTATGGTTTCTTCCCCAAACCCCAAAAACTTTAACCTTAGACTGTCTACTATTGACCTCACCCCCTTCCTAAGAGGCCTGTAGGGGGCATGCATAAGCGCACCAATCGTGCCTACCATTCCTGTCCTTTTGTTTTTTATTTTTCTTCTAAGTATCTATCTCATGTATTCAAAACGATGTTTATTCTTATAGCTGTATCTTGTAAGCGACTGACAAATCAAATAAATACTAAATACTAAAGATCATATATTTTTGATATATATGTGATTCCTAAGGCATATATAGATATAGATATAGATATAGATATAGATATAGATATAGATATAGATATAGGTATAGGTATAGGTATAGGTATAGGTATAGGTATAGGTATAGGTATAGGTATA
>BLBF01000025.1:16983525-17004437 GCA_015471245.1 Laticauda colubrina
TATCTATATCTATATCTATATCTATATCTATATCTATATCTATATCTATATCTATATCTATATCTATATCTATCCATCTATCTATCTATCTATCTATCTATCTATCTATCTATCTATCTATCCTTCCAAAGTAACTTGGAAAGAGATGTCTGTGCTTTAAGAATCACATCAAATATCTAATTAATTGGTCCTTTCTATTCCAACATCCTGTTCAAGCAATCTCTTCTTAAAAACCTCCAGTAATGGAGCATCCACAACTTCTTAAGGCAAGCCTTTCCCCTGATTAATTGTTCCTGCTGAGAGGAAATTTCTCATTAGTTCTAGGTTGGGCTGTTTATTTATACTTTTTAAAAGAAAAAGAAAGAAAAAGAAAAAGTATGTGAGAGAGTGTGATTTGGGCAGAAACTGAATACCATGTGGAAGAAAAACTATAAAAGATCTCTAAAACTGAGACATTAAAAAGAATCAAGGAAGAAATGCACATTTTTGTATTTATATTAGACTGGATTGATTCCCAGAACTAGTCAGTAGGCCAATCCCAACAACATAATCAGACTATCCTGTTGACAAACAAGTACAAGGGCATGCATAAATATAGAATAAACACTATTTATTTGCTCTATATTTATACAACTTCATGCCCCCAAACCGATGAAAGCATAAACTTTAAAACTCAGAGCAATCTTCTAACAATACATAAAACTCCTTAATAATCATAAAATCCTTACTAAAAATGTAAAATTCATAATCATAAGTACTAGTTGTACTGAATGACACAGATATTAACTCTTAAAAGCCAGCTCAGTTTGTAGGATTAAAAGTAAGAAAGGAGGGCTCTATCTCTGCTGTCATAAAGAAAATATTCTAGAGGATCGGTAACACAAATAAAAAACACTGTTTTGTCTTCCAACCAAGTTAAAATCTTCAACAATCTTCCCAGAATGGGTCTACTGAATGGATAGATGCACACCACCTAGTTTTAGATCAAAAACAACACCTTGAACTGTACCCAGAACCTACTAGTAACAAATGCAGAGTCCATGGAAGAATCCCTTAAAGTATAGCAGCTCTCACAAGTCAACTGCTGCATTTTGCACCAAATACAGCTTTAAAAAATAAGGCAATCCCATACAAGTTGCAATAAACTATATAGAAGAGGAATGCTTCTTCAGAAAGATTGTGGCAAGCCAGAGACTTATGTAAACTCAAGCCTTATAAGGAAGAGCATAAAAGAGTGTACTTGCAATTACTGTACATGATCATTCTTCATATTCTGCCTTATGATGGCTTCCCTAATATTTTATATGCTCATCAATAAACATTACAGTACATGAAAGGTGAACAATCAGAAGTGGTGGTCAAAGTCTTTTCTCTCCTTTAATTTGCTTTAAAGTAACTGAGGATAATAGAGAGTTTATGAATGTTTATATTAGCTTTTTCAACAAAAAAATTAATATTCTAATGTTAAATTTTTTAAAAAATAGGGTTTTCTTTGTTTAGTATACTGGGCAGGTAGGCTTAAATGCAATATGAACAGACAGCAATTAGAGTATACATGTGTAAGCTCTTCACTAATTAAGAATTCTGTCCATCTACAAAAGTTATTTAATCAGATGACAATGCTACATCGTGCTTATTATAGCAGAACCACAAACAAGTGGAATAAATTGACAATAACATCAAGTAAACTAATACCTTTATCATACCTTTATCATACCTTTATCATACCTTTTCAGTATTTAAATCATTTAGCCAAGTTTCTTCTTTTTTCACCAATGCAAAACAGATGCACCTATGTATACACAAAAATGAGTGCCTGGCCACCCAATTTCCAGCACCATATCTGTTCACTCCTAACACAAAAACAATATGCTTTCTTTAGCCTATCTGTATACATATCATTACTATAGAATATGGTGGCCGTGTTACAGCATCTTTCCTTAAAAGGCACATCTGTTTAAAGCTAGCATAGTTGCATAATGCAGTTCAGTCTGGAAGCATCAATATAGGAAATTAAAATGAGTCCATCAAAGCAAGTACAACTTACATAAGATATCTAGAAACCCAATACAATCCTAAATTGCATTAACAGAGGGATTCAGTCAAGATCAAGTGAGGTACTAATACCACCCTATAAAGCCTTAGTAAGACCACACCTAGAATATGCATCCAGTTTTGATCAACGCACTATAAAAAAGATGTTGTGACTCTAGAAAGAATGCAGAGAAGAGCAACCAGGATGATTAGGAGACTGGAGGCGAAAACATTTGAAGAACGGTTGCAGGAACTGGGCTTGGCTAGTCTAGGGAAGAGAAGGACCAGGGGAGACATGATAGCAGTCTTCCAATATTTGAGGGGCTGCCACAGGGAGGAAGGGGTCAAGCTATTTTCTAAAGCACCTGAAGGCCAGACAAGGAATAATGGATGGAAACTGAACAAGAAGAGATTTAACCTGGAAATTAGGAGAAATCTTCTGACAGTGAGAACAATCAACCAGTGGAACAGCTTGCCCTCGGAAGTGATGGGAGCTTCACTACTGGAAGCTTTCAAGACTTGACTGCCATCTGTCAGAAATTCTTCTGCTTGGGTGGGAGGGGGTTGGACTAGATGACCTATAAGGTGCCACCCAACTCTGTAATTCTGTTATTATTGAAGCATGTTTTAAGGGTGGAGAAAAAGAAAAGTGCATCAAATAACTTTTTTTTATAGAGAGGATAACTCTCCAACAAAAGTAAAGAAAGATCTGAGTCTTCAAAGAAACAATCTTGGATGTGATAGCTAATATAGCAATGTTTGTAGATAGTTTAATTTTAGAGTTACAGTGATCTCATTGCAAAATGTTGTGCTATCTACCCATGTGGCTAAATGATTGCATTTCAGCAGCTTGAGAACCAGTTCACATTTGTGACTAATTACAGCGCCCTGTGAACATATGACCACAGTTCTCAATATTTTTTGCTGGTTTCTGGCATTTTTTTCCAGGCTTTGCACTTATGACCATATGATTTACTTAACAACCACTACAAAATGGTTATAAAACAGGGTCTGATCATGTGGGTTCCTCAGCTGAAATTCCACTCCCAGCTGTGGTCCTAAGACTACTGTCCTTCCAGTAGATTAAGGGGACAAGTAATGTAAATCAGTTTTGCTTCTGGCTGCAATTTTATATTTGACTTCTTTTTTTCAGGGGTGGCATCCTCTTTACAGATCACAGTTTCAAAAGGGACAGAGCAGCAATCATTTAAAATATGCACCAATCAAAACATGAAGTATATAATTCACTTTTAAATACACACAAAAAGTTTTCCTAAAGTAGCAGAAGGGGGCTCTGGCATAGGTTGGTGGGAATGTTTCATTTTACTCACCTAGAGTGAGTAAATATACATAATCCTTTAGCAAACTATGGGTGATTATGGAATATGCGGAAGCAGTTATTCAAGAATAAAGGGAGGCCTGGATTAAGGAACTGGAAAGTTTGGACTTTTCATTGAGTGAGGAATGAAGTTTAAGGCCCTGAGAAATGAGACCAGATCAAGATCAATCAAGCTCCTACCAAATGTATAGATTCTGAATATTTTAGGCATTATCTTTCTCTCTCATGCAATGTTTTACAACTTATTAACAGTACTGGGTCCCTCAGTTTTGCCTAACCTTGTGCATCTTCTATTGTATGAGGGAAGAGAGGAGTAGCATATTTTGTGTACTCTGTCCTTACACCTAGGAGCTATTTTCATTTTTTTTTAATTTCCTAAATTCCTTTTTTTAAAAGCAAGGCTCTTTCCCATTTAATCAGACAAAGATTGTCCTCTTAAATTGACCTTCTTCCCCCACCTTTTCTTCCCTTCCCTTCCCCTACTCAACCCCACCGCAGGCTATTGCCCTCATGGCAGTAACTAGATAACACACTCTATCAGAAAGGTATTTTTTTAAAAAAAAAATCATTGGAAAGGCACTGGAGCTGATAGTGGCATCAATCCTAACCTGACACAGGCCAGGGTCAACCATTTATCTCTTCACATTGCCTGTGGATACTGAGGCAGCCATGTTCGCGTTCCTTCCAGAGTTTAACAACCTTGCAGAAGTCACATCTCTTGGAAATGCTAGCAATACCTGCCCTTAACCTGAGACTGTTGTTCTTGCTGCAGATAAATTGCATGGGCTTTAAAGTTCTTATGGGGGGTGTCATTTTTATTTAATTTTTAAATCAAGTTACCCAGAAGATGGAGAAATTGGACAGCAAGATTTAAGAAAAATCTACAAGTTAATCAGGAGGGGAGGGAATGATGGATCTGTATAGTCACATTCTCTCTGCTACAGAAATATTGAGATGATGGAAATAAATAACCACCTGCCAGGTGTAACAGACATAGATATAAGACAGAAACCTGCCTCAGCATAGAGTAATTAGCAGCAACCAGCCAAACTACAGACAGCTAAGCGAAAGAAAAACTAAGTATACATATTAACATGTTTCTAAAAGGGGGAAAGGGGATGGCTTTGATATTTTGAATTCTCACATGCTCATCACTTAATACTCACCCATCTATGTGTAAACAATGGCAACAGTATGGAATAAAAGACTTGGAGCATTGTAGTGGTATTAAAGGATTATGTTCTCCACAATTATGGGTTACTGTTTTGTATATTAGAATTAATGGAAAACATATGGACTGCTAACTCAATTATTGAACTTTGCATTACATTTCAGCATGGAGGGTAGAATAAAATATCTGATGTTGAAGTTATTGTTATTATTAGCATAATTGGAACTTGCAGTGATGAATGTCTATGGAGATTCTCAGTCATCCAGGTCATGGTTGTCCCAAAAGTGCTTTTTCAAAAGGCAATTGGACTTTCTGTTTTTTCTTTGAAGACTTTTTGCTTTTCATCCAAGAACTGAAGAAGGTTCTTGGATGAGAAGCAAAACATATTCAGAGAAAAACCAGAAAGTCCCATTGCCTCTTAAGAAAACATCTTTGGGACAATGATCTTTTCTAGGATAGCCAAGCTATCTCATGTCTGTTCTATTTTTCAGTTTCTCTCCCCAGCCTCACATGCCCAACAGTAACTCAGCAATCCCTCTTACTCATTTTTGCCTTCAATGAATCTTTTATTTTGTTCTTAATTTATCCAAATATTGGTACTTTGTTTATGTATAGATGTGATTCTATTTTAATCCCAGATAGCTTGTATAAAGAGGACATGTGCCATTCTTTACCCTGAAGTTTCTATAATTAGATTTTACCACTTTGATTTTCATTGAAAGCAGTAGGGTCCACTGAAGATAAATTAGGCTACTTTTAAAATAAAATAATGTCTTGAGTTTCAACACAACTGCAACTGGTTATCAGCTTGATCATTTGAAACAAAGAGAAAGAGAAAATACAGAAAATAAAATAATGAAAAAGAGAAAAGGCAAAATCTAAAATTTCAGTTCATCACCACATTAGAACAGCTAAGTGAGTAGGCTTCAAAGTTCTCTACAATTCCTCCTATGGTAAGATAAAATGAAATAGGCAATCAAGAAAAAGATTAAGATGAATTTTTGGAATAAACAACTTGGACACTAATAGATGTTGCAGACAATATCACTATTGTTATGGGACAAAGAAACAATCATATATGCAATCTATAAATTGATCAGTTCAAATGGGTTTTTTCAATGCATTTTTTAAAAAAAGATTGAGTCTAAGGCAGGGCTGTCAAACTCCTGGTTTAGTGAAGGGGGAAAAAGTTCTGATACATCACATGACGATGATGTAACAACATGAGTTTGACACGTCTGGTCTAACACATTCACATTTGAAGTAGTTTTACGTATCTGGGCTCACTATCCTGTAAATTTCATAATGGAAATCCATTCAGTGTAACCAGCATCAAAGATAAATACTTACTTTGTTTTCCTCCAATGGCTTAATGCACATTGCTCCAGAAGAAAAAAAATGTATGTAGGTCAGGGTTGAAATGAGATGTCCTTGGTGTTCCTTGAACTTGCTTGTATGCTTGCAAGTGTTTCATTGCCCAACTAGGCAACATCGCCAATGCTAATGAGCATAGGTTTGCTCCTTGTTTGTATAGTAGCTTGCCATGTATCTACACTGCATGTACATTGAATCTGCCTGGACACATTCTTTGATCCAGTGGTCCCAGATTAAAATATAAGTCCAGTATTCATATTAAATCAATGTATATTGTTATAAGATCCAGTCCTATAAGCTGGAATAATAATTAACTGTAATAGTCCACATTTATTTAAGTCTCACCCAAACATCCCTTAAGTCTAGGAGAGAATACAATTCTCATATATGGTCAACATATTTTATACAACACCTTATAGTATCTTGGTAGTTGATATTTTACTAGATATTGAAAAGACAGAAATTGAGCAATATAACTTTTCAATTAGTTTGCTGTGTAATCATAGTACTTACAGTAGCATCTAGTCATGAGCTAATTATGACTTATGAGACAGGTAATCAGCATTTTTTACAGGTTAAACTGCATTATGTACAGAAACATAGGTTCCTCATGTTAATTACATGGTACAGTGAACATGTAAGGGATTTGAAAAGGAATTCTCAGTAGTTTGTCCTTTTACACACAATTTAATTATGCATACATTAATCATGATCCTGCATTAATGACAAACTGAGGTGCTGAATTACCATGATGAAATAAGTAGATAAAATTGGTCTCCTGAGAAGCAAGCAGATATTGGCATTCTCGGGGGAACTTTAAGATTTAAAGAATGGGGGTGGGGGATGTTACAGAGGAAAGAACAGAGGTTAGTGACAAGCAAATTCAGTGGCTACAGAATGCTAAGCTCCTGTTATAGGTATGAAAAAATGAGGTACAGTGAGAATATTCCCCCCCAAAAAGTGGACAATCTCATAACTAAATATTTTCTAATATAATCTATCAAGGTATTTTTCAATAAATGTTACTAATTGATTTTCTATAACAAAACAATTTATCACAAGGAGCAGTGACTGATTTGAGTTTTTCCTACTATTATCACGAAATTTTAAATCTGACTTTAGACAAAATGCTCTGGGTAAAGGATTCAGTATGTTTGATCTTCTCATATTATGGATTATCAAGATATAAAAACTTATGGGTTCTGAAAGTGGGGTCTAAAGCTATAATGGTACAATGCTGTGTCCAGTTTGCAATACTGAATTCTGAAATGTGTTCTTTGCCACTCATATGGACCACTACTGATGTTAGTTTGGATACAGGGGAAGAAATATCAACTCTGTTTATGATATAACTTTCTGAGTCATCTTTCTTTATTTCACTTTAATGTCCATGCACATTGTCAGAATAGATATATCACATTTTGTATTGGCTAGTTTGATTGTTAAAAATAAAAATGAAATAAAATTGTTGGATTCTTAGTTCTTTAAGCTTGGTAGGTCTCTTGTAGATGTTTCGTTACCAGACTAAGTAACATTATCACTGCAAGGGAGAGCAGAGTTTGCTGACTGTTTATATATAGCAGCTTACCCTGTCAGGAGGTGTTTTTGGGGGGTGGAGGTGGAGGGGTTGGTTCTTGATTAAGGTATTTTTTCTCTGGCTGTTTATCTGATACTGTTTCCTGCTTATCAGGCTGTTGGATGGGGTGTGACCTAAGTCTTTATTTCCTTCCTAGGCATTTCACTATATTTTTCAAAGGGATGATCATCTAATTCTATTAGAAGGGAAAGAATTAACAGAAATTGATAAATATATATTTTTGGTCATAGGAATTTGAACTGGACCAAAAGCTAACCACAAAATAAATCACTTTTTGACAGAAAACCACCCGCTTTGGACTCTAGAACATTGATAATGGGCAGATCTACTTTTTCTGGTTGGCCCATCACAGCATAGATCCACATCATTCTCAGAACACAGGAAAGGACAATATCCTTCTACTCCTAGTCCCTGCCCATGGCAAATTCACCCTGCACTGATGTTTTCCAATGAGAGCCTCCTATGCTCCTCAGAGAGAAGAGTGTGTCACACTCTGTTCCAATCTGAAGGCAGCCTCAGTTCTGATTGTCTGCAGTGTCTAACATCTCCTTCCCTCCAGGGGCTGGTCATTTGCTCCTGGGCTGCTGGTCTTATAGATATAAAATCTTGTGGTTGATCCAACAAAGGCCCGGTCCCACTGGCTGACGGACGCAAAACGTATGCATAAAGGACACAGCGGACGAACAAAATTTCGGGGGTGGCTCCATCCGTTGTCATCTGCTCCAAAAAGTGGTGAAAATTTGCATAAACAGAACGGAAAAGAACGGAAAAGAACGGACGTGGGTAGTATGTAGCGGGGATGTTAAATGGATGTTCATCGGAAGCCTAGCAGATGAAAGCGGATGGAAACGGATGACACCTCCGAAGGGGTTCCGGGGGATAATTGCAAAGCGGACGCATAGCAGATGAAGCGGATGCATCACGTACACCTAAAGGAAAGAAAGGGGATGCCGCACGGATGTATATCGGATGCAAACCGTTCACTGCGCACCCTTTCTATTTCCATGCTACTAACGATGTATAGACATTCCATGTACCTTTTCTTTCCTCCCTATTTCTGTTTTCAGCTGCAGCGGATGTGAGTTGTGAGGATGCTCAGAGAATGCAAAGAGGATACAGCAGACGTTTAACAGATGATAAATGGACATAGAACATTTGTTGCTCGTATGTCGCAGATGCATAGCGTTTTCCAACGGATGGCAAGCTTTTTTTTAACATTTTACATCCTCTTTGCATCCATAAGTGCAGTGGGACCGGGCCTTAGAAATATCTCACCCTGAGATATTCTTTCCCCATTCAAGCCATGCAATGTTGCAGTGAGTACTGCTTAGCATGCTTCCTTTGATTTTCAACTCCTGGCTCTCAGTGATGCAAACCTTGTTTTTTTCTTCCCTTAAAAAATACATTTCAATTGAAATATAGGAAGATTGCTTCCTTGTTTCTGTGAAGCTGAACTTCCACTTCTTTCTTGTTCCAAAGTTTGTCTACAACTTTTGTAGTAATGGGAAAAATGGAAGAGTAATCTGTTTCTGTTGCTTTACATTACTTTAGCATTAAAAACACAATGGTATGAAAGGGGAAGGAGAAGGAAGGAGGAATGGGTTGTGTTAAATGAGATAATGTGAGGAAAGAGGATTTTCTCACAAACATGCAAGAAAGCAAAAGAAAAGCCCAGGGAAGTTCTATAACAAAGAAGAATCTTAATGAAAAAGAACAATCCCGTAAAATAAGAATACTGGCACAGATAGACCAGTCTCATGAAGAAGCATCCAAACAGATTTATCTTTCTTGGGTGGATGGAAAGGGCACAAAGCAGAAGAATGACCAGATTTTAAAATGGTCATTTTCAGCTTTGAGCACCTGGTGTTGTTGCCAACTCATTGCAATGTCCACTGGAATATCTAAAGTTGGCTTTATAAAGATAGTTCTGACCAACTGCTTAGCCTGCAGTGTGGAAGTCTCCTTTGCAAAGAATTAATTAATGGACCAAAAGTAAGAGCAGGGAATCAGGGAACAGGTATCACATGGTTAAATTTATATTAAGATTGTATTTTTCATTTGAAAAAATCTGATCTGTGAGAGTTGAAGCTGGCAAGGGTGGGAATAAAGAATGTGGGGTCAGATATAGTCCTGGGGAATTTTTGTCTCTAGAAGTGGGGTCAGAGAAAGCTCAAGAGTTCATGACCAGCATGATACTCATGGGGCTCTCTTGGTTATCCAGGGCCTGAGTGGCCAAGGCCTCCCAGATGGTGATATTTGGGGTGATTAATTCTGTTTGTCCTGCTGTCTGTTAAAGAGGCAATGGTTCTCCCCCTCCTCAAGAGGCTATCATTAAACTCTAGAGTACTAGATATTTTTGTCCACTTTCCAAGTTTTTCTTCTTGGAGAAAGTTGTGTAGAAGATGGTTGTGCAGGTGCTCCAGAGAATCCTGGAGGAAATGGATTACCTGGGTCCTTTTTAGTCAGATTCAAACCAGGGCATGGGACCAAAACAATATATTTGAGCTTCGGTATGACCTCTGACAGGAGCAGGATTGGAGCAGTGCATTCATCCTCGTTTTCCTTGATCACTTAGTGGCTTTCAATACTGTTACTTATGGCATCCTTCTGGATCAGTTCTGGAGACTGAGAATGGATGGTACTATCTTATGCTGAAGGGTTGCCCCCCACTTTCCCTAGGATAAGTTCCTGTCAGCCTTGATAGGGGAAAAGAGTTTCAGCTCCTGGCCCCCTGCTTTGTGGAGTCCTACAGATCTCAGTTCTTCCTTCCCTTGGTGTTTAACCCAGTGAAGCCACTGGGTATAGTTATTCAATGGCATGGAGTAGGGTATCAGCAGTATGCTGACGATATTCAGTTCTACAGCTCCATTCCAATGTGCCCAGGCAAAGCTGTGAGCATTTTCTCTTGGAGATTGTGGGAGCTTGGGAAAGAACAGACTTTAATTCAACTCTGATGAAACTGAGTGACTTTAGGTATTACAACTTAAAGGAGCCACAGTAGAATGCAATATTGCAGACTAACTCTTTCCATAGCCAGTTCAATCCTGACCCGCTTAAGGTTGACTCAACCTTCCATCCTTCCAAGGTTGGTAAAATGAGGACCCAGATTGTTGGAGGCAATATGCTAACTGTGGAAACCACTTATAGAGGACTGTAATGCACTGTGAAGTGGTATAGAAGTCTAAGTGCTATTGCTATAGCTTCCTGATTCCAGGAGTTTTCCATCTTTAATTCTGGATAGTCATATTTCCCCAAACAGAACTGGCACCTACAGTCCTGGCTGGGTGGGGGGATTCATGACTCCTCTTTGAAGAAAAGTTCACAGCTATGACCGGAGGGATTTTTACATAGTTTTTTGTTCTTCACTAGTTGTATCCATTCCTAGAACATGAGGCCCTGCTTGTAGTCACTCATGCTCTAATCCAGTGGTCCCCAACCTTTTTTGTACCAGGGACCAGTTTCATGCAGAAACACTTTTTCAAGGACCAGCAAAATCAATTCTTCCCCAATAGTAAAGGGCTTCTTTACCATTTCTTTACTAAAAACATATTTTTATATATATTTTAATCACGATTATTCATTCTTTGCGGCCTGGTACAAAATGATCCATGGACCGGTACCGGTCCAGGGCCCGGTGGTTGGGGACCTCTGCTCTAATCTACAGGTGTCAAACTCGATCGTGTCACCTGACGTATCGCAACGTTTCATGACATTTTTGCCTTTGTGGAGCCAGGGTGGGTGTGGCTTGTGTGTAACATATCCCGCCCATGGGCCACCAGTTTGACACCTTTGCTCTAGTCACTTCCTAAATGAGCTATTGCAATGGCCTCTGCACTTTAGACCTGCTGTCCTTGAAGACAACCCAGTGCAAAAGTAACAGCACAAGCAGTTATGTTTTCTCCTCATTTGGTGCACACTACATCTTTGCTCCATGAGCTGCATAGGTTTCCAGAGTGCTTCTGGGTTCAATTCAAGAGCTGTTTGTGACCTATAAAGTAATTTACTCCAGGTTCCATCTATTAAGGAATGTCATCTGGTAGAAACCAGGAAGACACCCTTTTCTGTTGTGGCACTCATGCTTTAGGTAGAAAATCACATCCCTGTAAATCAGATTGGTCCTGATCTGTCAGGTGTAAGTCCTTAAATACTTGGTTCTGTCCTGGGCATAATGGAAAGAGGTGGGGTTGAGTCCATACATTTGTTATGTTAATTGTTCTTGAAAGATCTATTTTCACCATGGCTGCTGTTTGATGTGTTTTGTTTTCTTTTTGCCCTTCTGTTATTTATATTTTTAACACAATCAGCTGTTAGAATAATTCATTTGAGATGGGTAGCCATTACATTGAACTAATAAATAAAAACTCATCAAAACATGAATACGTCCCTTCAATGTCCAATGTCCAAAATGTCCGGCAAAAAACCCCTCAATATGTAATTTGGACAGGAAAAAGAGTTCCTAAAGCACAAACAACCATACTTAGAGTAAGACTATAAGAAATTAAGAAATATAATGAAATTAGTATTAATGGTTTGGAAAGGAATGAGTGGGGATGGTTGTGTGTGTGTGATATTAGATACATGAGACTAAACCCTTGAAAGTTGAACCAAGAGGTGACTTCATTTTTTTGATGCTTAAATCTTCCCACTCAAAAATGCTGATGCGATTTGAAAAAGTAGGCAAAGAGGCAATAACACAATTCAAACCTATTTAATGCTCAAAAGTTCATCTTACAAAAAGTGAACTTGCAAGGAAAAAAAATTAAGAAACAGCAGGAAGAACAGCTTTAAGTCTTATACAGGAAGAGAGAAAATGAATGCTTCTGCTTTTAGATTTTATCTTCCCCAGAGTAAGATGTATGGCAGCTACTGCAGAGAAAACAATCAGATTCCCACTTCAGTCCTTACTAGTACATGCCTAGAAGTGCAAGTTGCTCACTGGTGCTTCCTCCCTCTCCTGCCATCCTAGCAGAAGGTCACTTGCCAAATAACAAAGAAGAAAACATTGCTGAGAACACTTGGAGGGAAGAGAAGGAAAAGGTTGACATGTCACGGGTTGGATTCTGGAAATCTGTCAGATCTGGGAAAGTCATGTCCCAAAGTCAAACTCAATATTAAATGGATTCTAATAAACCTGTTCTCGTCAAGGATGAGTCATAAAAGTTTGTATGGCAGTAACAAGAAAGGCCTCAGGGAACAAATGTTCAGGAAATACTGTTAAGTCTTTCTCCTTAAGATTTTTCTTGTGTTTTTTATTTCTTATATGTATAATATTATGGCCATGGTTTCCCACTGGTTAGTTTATTCTGGTCTAGGAATATGTATGAAAGATGTGCAAAATATTAACAAAAGAGTGATAACGCATTGCTATCCTCATCCTTGGTCATTATGTGATGGTATCGCCAATATAAGCCAAGAAACCCCCATATATTGTTTTCTTAATCAATTTCTGGTGTTACAGCATTATTTCTACAACTGTGTCTATCAGAAACCTTTGCAAACAGAAAGTTTTACTACAGCCAACTCTGTTCCATCCAGTCTAATTCATTACCCAGTTTCCAACAAGTTTCCCTTTCATCTTTTCCAAAATCCACAGTCCAGCATTTGCTGATAATATTTCATCAAACTGTTTTCCTCATTTAATCCACAGTGCAAATCACAGAAACCAAATGACTATTCACCCAGATGGAATAGCAATAGCACTTAGAGTTATATACCACTTCATAGTGTTTTACAGCCCTCTCTAAGCAGTTTACAAAGTCAGCCTATTGTCCTCAACAATCTGGATCCTTTTAGTGACCTCAGAAGGATGGAATCAACCTTGAGATGGTGAGAATTGAATTGCCAAATTGCTGGCAGTTGGCAGTCAGGAGAAGTAGCCTGCAATACTGCTTTCTAACCAGGGTGCCACCATGGCTCCATGGTTAAGACTTCAGATGAAAGTCAGACACTATCACTTAGCTACCTGTTCATTTGTTCTGCAGGCAGCATCTAACATGCAAAGATGGATTTTGCTTGGTCAAAACAAATCAACAGAATCTGGAAAATGCCACTAAAGCACAATAATATCCAGAAATATAAGGATAGTTTTCGGTATTTGTCGCAAGTCTGTTCTCAGTTCTGAAAAAAAGTATATTGATTATAGCAGATTTGCAACCATGCATGCATGCTTACATACTATATATTATATACATAATCAGTATATGTAGTTATATATGTATACAAAATTCTACTTCATATACTTTTACCAAAAAAAGTAAAATGAAGTAGACTTACCATTCTCAAGAATTATGTAAATAATTATAATACATAAATTGAAGCAAAGGAAGGAAGGAAAGATCTTTTGAATGGAGTTAAATGAATTGTTACTTGTGAAAGTAAAAAATCACTTGCTTTCTCAAAAAGGAAGAATGGTGAAACATTGACCTGTCATTTTCTCAATATCAGAATTTCCCAGAACTATCAAATATGTCTCAAAATGAATTTATTTTGCTAATGCCAACAAAGTTAGATGCCAACTGACAAGACATCTTTTGAACCAATGCATGCAGAATTGTCTAAATTCCGTAGAGATGTCCACATGTCTAAGGAAAAGGTGAAGTCCCATTACTTCTCTGACATTTTGTGCCTCTTGCTAATAGCACCATTACCCAACATACAAGGGGCCATTAATGCATTTTTTTTTGACTGGCACCATTATTTCCAGTGGGAAGGGAAGGCCTGTTTGCATGACATGATTAAAACCTTTATGTAGAAGCATGTATATACTGCACGGTATCATAAATCTTAGCAAGAAGCTGTCAAGTAAAATTGAAACCACTTATCTGACCTATCTGCTCTTCCTCAACACATACATGCTACTTAGGCTTCATCTGACACACTCAAGATTCTGAAATTCATATTTCTTTTAGAAGAGAATGGCTGCATGTGGTGTAACAAGAAAGTGTCAGCATGAACTGAGTACATGTTTCATCTCCAAAAGAAGAGGAACTAACCATGTGAGCTACACCAAATCTCTCTCTCTCTTTCTCCCCTCCCTCTCTCTCTCTCTCTCTCTCACACACACACACACACACTACACACACAAATACATTTGCTCTGTAATTTGATCAATATGATCAAATATTGATCAATATGATCAAATACATCAAACATACAAAATACAAAATCATTATGTTTCTAACAGAATGGTTTGGGAATGAGGCAATAAAATGGAGTATATTACTTCAGACTACAGTTTAGTTGTCAAAATCATGAGCCATAGTGGCACAGTGGTTAGAATGCACTATCGCAGGCCAGTACTGCTGACTGCCAGCAATTTGATAGTTCGAATCCTACCAGCTCAAAGTAGACTCAGTATTCTATTCTTCTGAGGTCAGTAAAAGGAGGACTCACATTGTTGATTGCAATATGCTGACTCTGTAAACCACATAGAGAGGGCTTTGAAGCACTGTAAATCTAAGTGTTATTGCTAAAATGTCCACAGATAATAAAAAATCTTTAAGGGAAGTAGAATAAAGATATTCATTGATGGCGGAGAGAGAGTAGATATATATGCTATTTCAGAATGAAATTGATGGTGCTCATCCATTAAAGCTAACTGGGAGGAAGTTTAAATCCCAAATTTACAAGTTCAGATTATAACTTCTTTATGTGCATGCATTGCAATATGACAATGAAAATATAAATCATGTGTGCATGAAATTAACCTCTGTATGGTTCTTCCCAGGATACAAAGCTATGTATTCCTACTCCTGTTAGATTACCAAAACTTACAGAGAACCCAAATCATTATTTCCAATTCCACAGAAAACATTTATGTTAATTATGTAAAACACAACACATGATTTTAACAACGAAACTTAGTTTGAAGTAACATGCTCCATTTTATTGCCTCATTCCTAAATCATTCTGTCAGAAGCATAAGCCTATCTTTACACTCACATGATTCACATGAGTAGTCCTTAACTGCATTTCTCAGTGTGAACCAGTCAGCATTTCCAGTCCCTCAGCTATGTAAGGTGACAGACTTGGCAACCATTTGCATCCCCAAGAAAACAAGCATTCTGGTAACATATAGTTGTGAAGACAGCTACACAATCTTAATTATATTCTTCACAAATATTTCTTTCCTGGATCATTCACATCAACAGCACAACACAAGTAAGAGCAGCCCCATCTATTTCATGCTGCCCAGACTCTTTTGTGGCAAATAGAAATGGAACTCTTGATTGCACTCTTGCCCCCAAGCATGGTGTGGCTTCTCGGATACAATAGCAAACAGACATCTTGATTGTTTACTTGTGCAAAAGCTGCTAGATGTTTATCACAGAACCTCGCTCATTTCAGACCTTAATCCAAAAGATGGGAAGGTGGAAACCAGTTGAATACTATGGGTGAGGGAGGGGGACTTTTAAGAGTAAAGCCACTTAAAAGTAGAACACTGGAACTAATCCCTCAGAGAGACAGTAAGCTTCCATTCATTGAGTGTTATCAAGCAAAGAAAGGACATCTGTCCTGAATCCTTTCTCTTATATTCCTACAGAGAACAGGAGTTAGGACTTGATGGCCTACTAAATGGACCCTTCTTATTTCATTAAGTTTGTGAAGAAAAGTTGCCATTACCTGCCCTACTAAAATGTCCATCTTCTCTGCCTTGTCTCTCATTCTGAATTCGATTCCAGGACTTCAGGAAAATGTATAGTAATGGCTGAGATGAGAAATCAAAACTTTCAAAAAGTAGATGTTTGACTGTCCCAGGTTTCCCTTCTCACAATATTAATTAAAGAAAGAAATGACAATAAGTAGCACATGGCCAGATCAAGACTTATCTATAAGCCAGGAAAATGTAAAGAAATCAAATTCTATATTCATTCATTCTTGATATGATTGATGCTGATTAAATGTCTCCCATAGGCTCTATGTAAAAAGGACCAACTTACAGTCCCTGTGCCAAGTTAAAGTTTTATTCTCCTATAGCTTCTCCAAATTCATTTATTTAAATAATGTTTTAATTTTAAAAGATCATCCCCAGAATATTTTCTCATTTCTTAACCCTGAAACCATTTTCTACCTATCATTTTCAGAAGATAAAAGGTAAAAGGAATTACTGCTAAACTGCAAAGGCCTCTATAATGAAAAGACTAAGCTCATGAGCTGCCTCCATGAGGAAAAAAAATCTACTCAAACTGAAAACTCTGCAAGCAGATTTTCTTGTCATTTTCCCCATCAACTCACATTTATACTAAAAATGTTTCTGTTTACCTTTATTTACTATTCAATTTGTTACGCAATGCAATGACTTTTGGCAGATGACATATCTCCCAACTGAGGAAATTGTAAGTAGTGTATACACAGGCTGAATTGAGGAAAAAGAAGGACTTCATTGGATATTAATTATGCTTACTAGAATTTAAATACACCCAATAGACATAAATATACCATCTGCATGAATTTATTTTTGGCCTTTGTCCTGAACTTGTCTGGAACAGCACAAAAAACACCAGTTTTTTTTGACAAAATAGATTTTTTTTAAAAAAGTCACTTAAGTGTTACACAATGTGTGTGTGTGTGTGTGTGTTTACACATAGAATTCCTACAGCTGTCCAAATATGGACAAAAGGGAAGACAGAGAAGTATAAGCAATATTTATATTTCTTACAGATATTAATGGAATGTAGAAATGACACAGCTTTATTAACTCTGTTATTCAAAAGAACATAACTCAGAAATAGTTTCAATTATTTTAATTCTTCTTCCACAAGGATTGAACAGGCAACATGATTTCTTTAAAAATATCTGGCAGGATGGAAGAAGTACGTAACTGCTAGTTCATATTCCAATAAAGCTTATCATCTTCTTGTTTCAACTAGCTAATAGCTCATTGCCTGAAGAACATGAGAAGAGACCATAATAATTTGGGGGGAGGAATCTATGATTGTGATCTCTGATTTCAGCAACAGAGGCAGGAAGAAGCATCATTTATAAGAAAGGAACTTGAAAAAATAAAGAGACAACAGAAAGCAATTAAATACAGCAGGCCTCATTCATATTTATTAACTTGTGGTTAACCATAGTTAAGAATTAGTTCCTTTGCTGTGCATTAGATCAGCTATTCAGTTGGAAAGCATTTAAAATTATATATTGCCTCTGCTTGGCCTAAGGTTTTTTTTTTTCACTTAAATGTACACAATATTATAAATTTAATTTTAAGCTGTTTGAATCAGTCTATAAAAAAGATTTGATTATACCTGAGTGTTCTGGCCCCAGTTTTTCCATATCTCAGTAATCTTGGCGGTAATTGGCTGATTAGGTCCCTCACACTCCATCTCTGCCTCAGTTTCCATGGTAATGTTACAGGAGCTATTATAGATGAGAACTTCATCTCTTTCCACTTTAGGGCTGAAACGAGAAGGGAGGTTAAATGGGGTGTCATCAATCTTAATGAAATGCAATTATTTTTACTCTTATTAATCATCGCAAGCCATTAGCTTGTGGCAACTCCAGACCATCATTTGTCAAACTTTGCAAATTTCTGTAATTTTGTTTCCATTCTTTTATTGTTTATTTGTTTTGCTTCTCCCCCCGCCTCCACACACACACATACACCTTTATCTGCAAACCTTTCCAACAAAAAAATACACATAGGAAACATTTCTTAGAGATGCTGTACTGCCAGCCTCTCAAAATAACGCACATACACATTCACTTCTAGAGTAGAAAACTAAAGAGAATAGACACTGCTTGAGTCAAAGATGGAAGTAAATCCCAAGTAGCTCTTTTTTCTTACTCACACTTAATCCTGGTGAATGAATAACTTTCAACTCCCTCAGGGCAAGTGCAGAAATTGGAAAACCATATAACTGGCTAACTGGTCCCTAATTCCAACTGTGAAAAAATGAGCTCATTTAGGGTTCCAATTCCTGCTACCCAGCTGATAGCAATGATGCTTTCATGCTAGCACTGGAACATTAACTTAGTAAATTAATTAAACTTACTTAACAGCCCAGGCTAAGCAGATTCGATATATGTGCCAGTTAGTTTAGTGGGCCCTTTTCTATACAATCTCTGTTCACATTAGGAAGTGGTAGATGGAGTGAGAGATGCTCATAATAATCAGGGGGAAAACAAATAAAGGGTCATTCTTAATTAGCTCTGCTGGTTGACAGCTGCCTACTAGAGTGGCGAGCTTCTAAGTTTCTAATATCTATATCTATGTATGTACCGAAACAATGATTAGTATGTGTTCCAAATGCCTTAACAAATTTCAGGTTTACTAATCCTTAAGACTGTGTGAAAGGCAGTCAGAACTTTGGTGCTGAAAGTTTGGCCTGGCCTGTCATCACCAAAACCAAGGAAGCATTTCCTCATTAGAGTTGCCAACTTCTTTTTATTCCTTGACTTAAGATGTCACTATGAAAAGATGAATCCCCATCCCTATAAGCCATGTTTGTGTCTGCAAAAAAGAGAATAGTTGCAAGATTGCCTTCAGCAATAATTATTGTCTTGGTTATCAGAGGAGCTAATAAAATTGTTTATTAAATTACTCTGCAAGCTGGACACAGGATTGTTACATTCTCACTTTTTGCTATTCTTTTTGAAACCTTTACACCCCAAAAATTAGCAGGAAATGTACTAAATTCTGGCCTGTATCCTGGGTACCCAAATCATTACAGACATCAAGGTAAGAAATCCCTTGCAATCTAATGCAAGCCATCCCCCTTTTTTCACAAATAAATTAATCCCAATCAAGTAAGAGATGCTTATAAACAAATTCACTGGGGGCAATTCATTGGAGTCTGGGTGGACAATTTTGAAAATTGTAGAGAAATTGCAAAAAAAGTATCAGTGGTAAGATATCAGCATGGTAGAAAACACAGATTACAGCTTCCTACACAGGAGATGTCAGGTATACCTTAATTATTGTACAGTATATCAGATTACAATTAGAAATATGGAGAGTTGCACAATTGCAAGCTGAATGGTGATAACCTTCAATAATGTAGTCGCTTCCCTGGACATCAGGCCAGACTATGCCATTAAGGAACTTGTGCTTAGTTAATCAAGTGGGACAGTGATGTGTAGCTTAAAACCAGGAATTGGCAACATACTGCTTTGCAAACATGGTTCAGTCACCATGAGCCCCAGCAGTTATGGAATATCATGAGAATTGAAGTCCAACATTTGAAGGGTCACTGATTGTCTCTCTATCTGCCTTAAATCCACAGTGAATCTGCTTGCTAGATCAATGCTTCATACAATTGCTGTCATTGCATTTTTATGCAGTAAATCAACATAATTGAGATAAAGGAAGTTTTTTGCATACCTATGTTTCATCATCCCTAATCCCCCCCCCCCAAGTATTCCATAGATTTTGCTTTCCACCAGGTGCAGAGGTGGTATTCAGTAGGTTCTGAGCGGTTCTGGAGAACCGGGAATGGAAATTTTAAGTAGTTTGGAGAGCCGGCAAATACTACCTCTGACTGGAGATTTTACAGTATACAGCCATGCTCACCAAGAACCAGTAGTAAAAAAAATTGAATCCCAGCACTGACCAGGCGCTATATATTTTGAAAGAAATTTGTAAGATCCCAGCTAGTAGTTGAAAAAGCTATATCTAACCTGAGAAGGAAGCCAGAAAAATGGACGTGGGATGAGTTGATAGAGGACTTGTTAGACCTTACAGAAGAATAAGCCAAATCATCACAAAAGAATAGGAACGGGGTGGCTGCTTTAACAACATCAGTATTTGCTTTGATTTGGATGTCACACTGGATCAGTGCTGCACCAGCTGTTTTGCAGTCTTTACCAATCTCTTCTGCAGAATATGTCAAAGTACAGAGAACCGCTATAGATGCTGAAAAAAGAAGGTTGGAGAACATCACCAATTAGAGAAATATAGACAGAGTCTCATTTTCCTGATTCTCTTAGGGATGATTTGCAATAGCAGTGTGATGAGTTTGATGCAATGATGTTCCTGAAAGGCACAAGAAGGCCACCTCGAAAAATGCCTATCCCAATTGAACTATTTTCAACACTGACAAATTCTGGATTGAACATTAAGCAAAATAAGCACAGTGCTTAGACCTTAGGGCATCAAAGACAGAATCACATTTTTTTGCCCCTGGGCTATCATGCCCTGATTGTAACTCTTTCACTGCCACTCTTAGTTCTCACAGTTATTGAGACTTAATTTTTTTTATTGTATTTCCAAAGTTAAAACACAAACTTCAAAAGAAAAAGGGGGACATAGCAACAAACAAAGCACAAACTATACAAGGCAAAAACATGCATTAAAATACATATATATATATTGTCCCTCCAGTTGAATACTGGTATATACAGTATATGTGTATGTATGTATACACACACACACACACACACACACACACACACACACA
>BLBF01000025.1:17038832-17077273 GCA_015471245.1 Laticauda colubrina
CAAACTCAATACAGAAGCCTGATGATGGCAGATGAGATTCTGCTGAAACGTTGCTCCAACTTTAAAAGCATTACAATGATGTGGGATAATACCCGAAGGAAGCTGAACTGCATTCATGTAAGTACCCGCGAAAACTTAAAAAAACAAACATATACATATACATATACATATACATATACATATACATATACATATACATATACATATACATATACATATACATATATATATATATGTGTGTGTGTGTGTGTGTGTGTGTGTGTTTGTGTGTGTGTGTGTGTGTTTATTATATATATATATGTTTTACATATATATATATATATGTTTTTTTATTCTGTTCTGCCACCCAGAGTCATTGTTGAGATGGAGAACTATATAAATTGATTGAATAAATAAATGACACCTAAATTAGAAATAAATCAGCTCAACACTGTTGAACAGGGAAAATAGCATGAGTTTATAGAGGTTCAGAATAGGCTTTGGAGCAATATAAAGTTCTCAGTCGAAGGTCAGTTAGTTTGTATGCTTGTCCATAACTGCATAGGAGAGAATTTGGAGCTTCTAAATAAGAGTTGAAATTTCATTACAGCCATGGACTAATTAAAATAGTACTGAATGAAATGCTGAAGGAAATATGTGACAACATGCTGAAATTGACAACTTCACACATTCAATTCTTACGATGTTTGTATCCTGACATTAGCACTGTCTGTATTCCAGTACTGTGTCCTTGTGGAATAATATACAATATCATATGAAGGGAACTCTATGCAGCCTTGCCTGTTCCAATTACACTGAATTAAACATATCCTAAATTCTTTCAAATTACTGATCAATGAGTTATATCAGCCAATTTTATTTATAATGAGGCATGTATTAGCTGTGCCATTATAGCCTTTCCTATTATCTCTAATTATAGCAGCATGTGCAACAATGAATAGGAACACATAGAAAGACAAACAATTCAAGTAAACCTATACGCAATTAATTTTATATTCTCATAAAAGTAATAATTCTAAAAGAGTAAATAAAACACAGACATCACACTCACTCACTCACTCACACACAGACACAGACACACATGATTTTATAGTCATTAAATCACCACAAATGAGTCTGAATTGTTATAGCCTTGCAATATAATTGAAGGTATTATTATTTACCGAAGGAGGAAGCCTACATTCCATTTTCACTGCGTTGCTGGCATTGAAATTGATGGGACAAGGTTGAGAACCGAAGAGCACTGTGTTTATCCCATCTAAGCCTGAACCTGATAGAATCACTGTAAGTCCTCCTAGAAATGTACAAGGCAGGAATGAATGAAATAATTAAAAGTATATATATAGTATTTAATACCATACATGTAAGTACCCGTGAAAACTTAAGAAAACATATATATATATATATATATATATATATGGTATTCACCTTTGTTCGGGTATTTTCCCATGTCATTATAGTTGTGCTTTTAAAGTTATAGCAACATTTCGGCAGAATCTCATCTGCCACCATCAGGCTTCTGTATTGAGTTCGTCTGTGAGTCAGACTTATCACAGACGAACAGAAGCCTGATGATGGCAGATGAGATTCTGCTGAAATGTTGCTACAACTTTAAAAGCACAACTATAATGACGTGGGAAAATACCCGAACAAAGCTGAATACCATACATGTAAGTATCTGCGAAAACTTAAGAAAACATACATGTAGGGCCACCCTGAAAACAGCAGAGGACCGGCCTGCTGTGCCCCTGTCAGCAAAAACAGAGCTCAAGAGGGCTGCATGTGACCTTTCTGAGCTCTATTTTCACTGGCAAAGGGTTGCAAGAGACTGTCACAGCTGAAAACAGAGATTGGGAACCCATTTTTAATGCAGAGCACCTGGGCCACCACAAATGCTCCCAACATGATTGACATTGAGTTGGCCACACCACCCTGGCCACTCCCACCCCGGCCCCCATGGTTAAACACAACCCTGATGCGGCCCTCAATGAAGTTGAGTTTGACACTCATGTTTCCTGAAAATAAATACATTACAAAAACAAGAGATTTATCTTGTTTTTCTTCCACAGTCTTATATTGGCCCAGGACCACAATTGTGATTTCCTAGAAAGAATAACAAACAAAAGGAGTCCTAGTTTTTCAATGCATCTGTTTATCTTTCAACTCACTGTGGCATAGAGATCCACACACAATGCCTTTGAATGGCATATATGTGTGGATGGGGGGCGGGGGTGGGGGGTGTTTATCAAAAGTAATTATAATTCAGACATACCTATCTCCGAAGCTGTTGAAGGTTCAACATAAGCCAATATAGGTGCAATCTTCAGGAAGATACTACTTTCTCCACTGGCATTGACTGCAAATCCAAAGGGTCTTACCAATAATGTCACCTTATACAATCCAGCTGGTAATACATTCATCTGACAAAGGATATTAGTGTGGTTTGAACTTAGGATTTTGCAAGTTAGGTTGTTTATTTCTATGAGCAACGATTGATGGTCTGCAGTGAGGCCAGATCCTATAATGTGAACTATCATGTGTTGAATATCATCTAAAAGTTCAAAGAAAATAACATATTAATTTATTACATATTACTTCGAGTTAAACCAATGTAATATATATAAATATTACATTACATTAAAATCAACATAAAATACAATACAGAAAGATAGCAATCGCACTTAAATTTATGTACAGTTCCATAGTGATTTGCAGTACTTTCTGGGTGATTTACAATATAGGCCCCCAGAAATCTGGGTCCTCATTTTAGCAGCCTTGGAAGGATAGAAGGCTGAGTCAACCTTGAGCCAGTCAGGACTGAACTCCTGCCTGTGGGCAGAGTTAACCTGCAATACCTGTACTTTAACCACTATGCTACCAAGGCTCCTTGATAAATAATAATATCATCCTACACTTAAGAAACTGCCATACAAAATTTTGCTAACTTCATTTCCAAGTAAATGATTTGTGAAAAAATCATGAGCACCTGAACTAAGGGTGTTATAAAGTTACAGTCCCTGAAAGAGGCAATATTAGCCCTAGGCTAATAGTACATTGTTAGCTATAGGCTAATAGTAGTATGTCAAGGCAGTGAACTGTTTTAAATGTTATAATCAAATCATAGCCACAGGACTTGCAGAGATTCTGAGTTGATCTTCTTGTATATTTGTATTAATTTTAGTGTTTTAATATCTTCCTTGGTTGGTCATAATTTTATTCCCAAAAAAGCATCTTGAGGGAAAGGTCACTTTGCAGGTCATTTCCTTGATCCAAAATAGTGACTGTATTTATTATTACATGCAGATGCAAGGGAAGTTTATCTGGCAAGGTTATTAATGACCTAACTCAGATCCCATTTTTGGCATCTTTGGCATAATAGCCATTAGGTTTCATAGCTCATTAAATGGACTGCAATCTACAAAAACATCATAGTAATAAATGTTTTAATATGTGACAAGATTCTATTGTTTTATTTGTAACAGATTAAGGTATTCTTTGCAAATGCCTAGAATCAGGCCAGCATAGTTTAACTGTCTTCTTGACTCTTTCTTTGTGTCTTTACACCTATTGTTGTCTGTGCAACCGGAATAGTGGCAGGATCATTCGATGGTCCAAGTCCCTGTAACCTCTTTCACTTCCTTGCTTCCAGCTCTTTCAGTTTGGTAAAGACCTTCATTTTTAAAAGGGCCTTAATTGATGAACTAAGTTCTTGTCAAACTTTGCTAATGTAAAGCCCATGTCACACTGAACCAATGGATGCAAAGAGGATGTAAAATGGATAAAAAAGCTTGCCATCCGTTGGAAAAGGTGATGTACTCACTGCCTCCGTTTTGCTTCCTTTCTATCCGTCCAGCATCCGTTTATTGATGTTTCATCCGCTCCAAAAGTTTTGGGCTGCATCCGCTCGGACGCAGGGAGGAAGCAGAACGGACGCAGAACGGATGCAGAACGGATGCCTAGCGGATGCAGAACAGAAACAAAGCGTTTAAAACGGAAAAAACGTTCGCAGAGGGGACCTATCTCGGATATTAAGGATGTCTAGAGGATGCCTAGAGGATGCCTAGAGGATGCCTAGCGGAAAACCTATACTGCCTAAAAAAAGGGGGAGCAACTCATCTGCATCTCACTTTCAGAATAGCAGCCCAGCGGTGCAGACCTCTGCAGCCTTCATCTGGCTCTTCCTCTTCCACAGCATCCAGTCATGTCCACCGTGGATTGTAACAAAGTCCTTTCGGCAGCCACCATCATTCTGCAACAGTGCGAAGCCATCTGCAGGCTCTGTGAACTCTACTGCGAGAAGAAAAAGAGGCAGCCAAAAAGAGTCTGGGTCCGAAGATGGTTCGCCAGAAGAGCAGAGGACGGACTGTACAACAAGCTGATAGTGGAGCTCAGGAACGAAGACACTCGGGCGTTCCAGAACTTCATGAGGATGCCGCCAGCCATGTTTGATGAAGTTGTGGTGCGGCTGACACCCAGGTTGACCAAGCAGAGCACCAACTTCCGGCCCAGCCTGGAACCTGGGCTCAAGGTGGCACTCACTCTATGCGACCTGGCCTCAGGGATCACCTACAGGGGCATGCAGTATGGCTGGAGGGTCCCATCCAACACCATCAGCATTGTGGTCAGAGAAGTGGTGCAGGCCATCATCGAAGAATACAAGGAGGAGCTCCTCCAGTACCCCTCTACTGAAGAAGGATAGAAGAAAGTTGCAGAGCAGTGGTATCAGAAGTGGAACTTCCCCACACCGTTGGAGCCATAGATGGCAAGCACGTGGCCTGCAAATCTCCAGCCAACTCGGGGTCCACTTATTTCAACTCCAAGGGCTTCTTCAGCATCATCCTCTTCGCCATGGTCGATGCTGACTACAAGTTCATGTACATCGATGCTTCAGGCAACGGCTCAGCTTCAGATGCCCAGGTATACAACGCCAGTCACCTCAAGGAGGAGCTGGAACGCAACCTCATCGTGGGCTTCCCTGATCCAGAACCCCTGCCCAACAACACACAAGATGTGCCCTACTTCATCGTGGGGGATGACGCCTTCTCCCTCACAACCTCATGAAGCCCTACACTTCCAGACTCCTCACCCGTGAAGAGAGGATCTTCAACTACAGGCTGTCCAGGGCAAGGCGGGTGGTGGAGAACGCCTTTGGCATCCTGGCCAACAGGTTCCAGGTACTTCTCACCACCATGCAGCATTGCCCAGAGACCGTGAGGAGGATCATGGAAGCTTGCTGCATCCTGCACAATCTCATGCGCACCCGCTACCCAGTCTTGCAGAACAGGCTTGTGGACTTCCAACAAGGCAATGGGGACATGGAGCCTGGGGAATGGAGGCAAGGGCAAAACCTGATCGACACTGAGGATGTGCAAGGCCCCAACAGAGCCTCACATGAAGCGAAGAAGCAGCGCAACCTCCTGAGACACTGGTGCAACTCCCCAGCTGGAACAGTGGAGTGGCAAGACAGGATGGTAGATGCTTAATGGATGCTTCCTTCAGCTTGTCTCATCACACGGATGAGATTGGGCCATGTATGTTTGGTTGGCCTACAATGAACAGGGCGTTTAATAAAGAGTTGTGTTTATGTTGACATGTGTGGATAATTATTACATTATTATTGATAATAAAGTGCCATAGGTGTGGCACCTGGGAGGGTGGACCATACAGTCCCACTATGCTTGCACTGGAGGTTTATCTATCCCACTGCTATCCTAACCCATCCCACAGCTATTACCCATCCCAAAGGTATCCTAACCCATCCCAAAGCTATCCTTGCCCATCCCACAAGCATGCAAAGGCTTAAACCATTTCTAAAAGTTTCCAGCAAGACTTTATTAAAAAAAGAAATGAAGCAAGTGTGTGAATCAAAAACAGACTTTGTTAACAACAAGCGATAAGACAAAAATGAGTCTCTGGCACTCCTCTTGGTCGCTCAGTCTTAGGGGTGAAGGGTCCAGGTGCTGTGGAGGTGACTGGTGTTGGAGTGCTTTTCGTCAGCTCCTCCAGAAGCAGAAGCAGCAGAAGCCCCAGCCCCAGAAGAGTGAGCCCATGCTGCAGAAGCCCCAGCAGAACCAGAGTGAGGGCCAGGGGGCAGGATGGTAGCCCTGTCCCTCTTGCAAGGGCTGGCAGCAGATGGCTGAGGCTTGCTGTGCTTCCGCATGGTTGTGGGGTTGCTGGCTGGCAGGGAGGCTGGCAGGAACCAAGGCTGGCAGCAAGGCTGGCAGGGAGGCTGGCACCAAGGCTGGCAGGAAGGCTGGCAGGCTGGCAAGAACCAAAGCTGGCAGGCAGGCAGACAGCAAGGCTGGCAGGAAGGCTGGCAGGCAGGCAGGCACCAAGGCTGGCAGGAAGGCTGGCACCAAGGCAGGCACCAAGGCTGGCAGGGAGGCAGGCACCAAGGCTGGCAAGAAGGCTGGCAGGCAGACATGCACCAAGGCTGGCAGGAAGGCAGGCACCAAGGCTGGCAGGCAGACCGGCTGGCAGCAAGGCTTGCAGGCAGGCTGGCACCAAGGCTGGCACCAAGGCTGGCACCAAGGCTTGCAGGCAGACATGCAGGCAGGGCAGGCAAGGCAGCCAATCCGTCCGGCAGCAGGTCTTTCCTCTGAATGGCGACCTGCTTCCGAGCTGCTTCCGTTATATCTGCGGGGCTGACGCAATGCATCCCCCTCACATGCGCAATTAACGCCAGGCATCCGTTCGGTTTCCGCTGTGCATCCACTAGGCTTCCGCTGTGCATCCGCTTCATCCGTTCGGCGTCCACTCTGCATCCGCTGTATCCGTTCCGAGTCCGCTTTGCTGAGGTCCCCCGGAAGCCTAGCGGATGTGCCATCCGCTCTCATCCGCTTCCATCCGCTGGGCTTCCGTTCTGCATCCGCTTTGCATCCGCCCTGCGTCCTCCCCGTGTCCGTGTTATCCGCTCCGGTTATGCAAATTTTTGCCCCTTTTGAGAACGGATAACAACGGATGGAACATTTTGCTCGTCCGTTGTGTCCTTTTTGCATCTGTTGGGCAGTGTGACATGGGCTTAAAGATTTGTGTTACCCCTGAAGCATTTTTCTGAATGTTTGTGTTATTGTTGTATATTTTACATTGTTTTACATTGTTGCATATTATGTTATATGTTTTATATTTCTGTCTTCACTGAGCCATCATTTGCAATATTTCTGTCTTCACTAAGCAATCATGATGGACAGACAAGATCCAAAAATACCTTCTAAAGTTGTCTATGGAGATTCTCAGTCATCCAGGTCATGGTTGTTCCAAAGGTGCTTTTTTAAGAGGCAACATAGGAGAACAAACATATCAGGACTAGATTCAGCAGTCCATCTGCATTTAAAAGATACAGGTCATTCTTTTGAAGACAACAAAGTCCATATTTTGGACAGAGAGGACCACTGGTTTGAAAGAGGGGTTAAAGAAGCCATCTATGTCAAAATAGCCCTCTCTCAACAGAGGGGGAGAGATATGACATCATCTACTCCAATCCTTTCTCCAGTCCTTTCAACAGTTTAAAGAAGGCTCCATACCCAATTGCACTATTCAAATGACCCTGATGACACAGATAAACCTCCAGGTGACTTTAATGACCCACCAAAAGAATGCAAATGACCAGCTGTCTGCAAGGTGTATAAATCCTTCCATTCCTCACCATCCAGTCAGAGCTGAAGAAGCTTCTTGGATGAGAAGCAAAACATCTTCAAAGAAAAACCAGAAAGTCCAGTTGCCTCTTGAAAAAACACCTTTAGGACCCCCAAGAGTTGGTAGAATTTGTTGAGCCCTAAGAAAAAGCTTTTGGTTCCCATTCATTGAGGTCATCTTCAGTCATGCTTCTGAGAGAGTGATTTGGCCAGAGACTGGATACATTAATTTCCTAAAGACCAGCAAGGTTCAGCCTTTATCATTCAGTCATTAGTTCCATGAAAAAGTGAGAGATCTTTTGTGCTACTTCTTCACTTTCCCCCTGAAACCAGAAAAATTCCTATAAACCTTCATGATAATAATAGTATACCCATTTGAAGCAGCATTACCTGTTGAATAGTCAATGTTACTGATTAAAGGAGTCATTTCCCTGAGATACTGAAAAGCGCATGATCCAGAACAATTTGCTGGAATGTCATTCACTGTAACTACAACCTGGATTGACAGAAAATAGTATTAATGAAATAATGAATAAAACAACTGAGACCCACTGAACAGTTCAGAATATTAAGAATAATTAAAACTCAAACAATGATAATATTCCTTGATTTTAAAGTTTAAGTAAACAGTTTTGACTGTGAATTAAAAAATTAATATTTTAATAAAGAAAAAAAGTATTCAACACAGAACACAACCATGAGCAAAATCTAATACAGAATTCCAAAACGATGGAGGAAAGACTAGGAGGTGTCCTATCTGAAATTAATGTGGCAGTCAAATGTTTTCAAGGGCCTTCTGAGACTTCCAAATATGTCACAAGTCCATTGGCCTTCTTTCAACGGAGCAACCCTCACCTGCTTGTTTTATTTTGTAAATATTTCAAATCA
This sequence comes from Laticauda colubrina, assembly GCA_015471245.1. Classification (NCBI taxonomy): domain Eukaryota; kingdom Metazoa; phylum Chordata; class Lepidosauria; order Squamata; family Elapidae; genus Laticauda; species Laticauda colubrina. The sequence continues at coordinate 17,047,355 of BLBF01000025.1, forward strand.
GGGCTTGCATTAAACTGGTTCTAGGAATGCAGCTGTTTCTGTTACAAGTTTTATTATTTACAAACTGACCTAGATTGGGATCAAATCTTTCATGCCCATTTTCTTTGCATCATTTTTTTTTTTTTGTGCGTGTGTGTGTGTGTGTATGGGGGGGGACTTTCAAACTTTATCTTACCTCTCTAGAGAGTTTGATAGAGATAGTTAGAAAAATCTAACTTGAACTGGCATGAAAACAAACTAATTTTGACTATCTTCTTAGTAGATATACCAATATTCTTTTAAGATTTCATCACCAACCAACACCACCATGTTTCCATGTAAATAATCAGGTAATTTCCTTCAAATAGAGGGGCAAATGATTTCTGTTGATTTCCACCAACAGTTTAAGGACATGCATAGCCCTTTCTTGACCTAACTAGGTTCTCCAAGTTTAGGTGAGATTTTATTGACTTCCTCTCAAAATTACTGAACTTTATAATTCAGTTGGCTCCAAAAGAAAAGAATCCAGATGGAGAAAACATAACATTCAAATATTGAGGTAAATTAACCACAGCATTATACTATTTTAAAATAGATAGATCACAAATTATCTCAGTGACAGTAAAAAGAAAATGAAAATGTTCAATCCATTCAGTTATGCCAATAAACAGGTCTCGTCTATGACTTTAAATCAATCTTTTGCCTCATTGGAGCTCTTTCCAGCGGATGACAATTGCTCAGATTTCTGGCATTTGACCTCTATATCAGTGATGGGATTCAATTTTTTTTACTACCGGTTCTGTGGGTGTGGCTGGGTGGGTGTGGCAGGGGAAGGAGACTGTAAAATCTCCAGTCAGAGGTGGGATTTATCAGTTTTCCGAACTACTCACAATTTCCGCTACCGGTTCTCCAGAACTGGTCAGAACCTGCTGAATACCACCTCTGCTCTACATCATCTGGAGATCACCCAATTGAGAGAGTGTTCTATAGACAACCACTGGAGAGTAGCATAATAATCAAACTTTTATTTAAATAGATATCCTCTAATTGCTTAGGATCTATTTTGTTCCTGTTTGTGTTCAAATACATTATTTCAGGAGGAACAGAAAGATAAAGATATAAACATCATCATCTTCTTCATGCATTTGGGATTTGTGGGAATGTACAATTGCCTGAATATGGGAATCTATCATTTGCGGTCTCTTTTTCTTCATTCCATTGAAGTGGCTGGAGTGAAATGAAGAGCCTTTCCCTTCATCCAATATTCTTATCATGAAACAGGTAGGGAACTTTTTTAAAAACCCTTCCTACATATATGTGCATATAAATTGCTTTCAAGAAGACATTTCAATTTCATACCTGTGTAAAGTTATTGGGGGTAGCAAGCATATCTCCAAATATGGGATCAATGAAAACTCCACCATCAAATACTACATAGCTTATTATTGTGGGGTTAAAACCAGTGAGCTTTTCATCAGAGACCTTGGAAAAAAAGAATTAAATAAAATTCCTTCACATTTTCTTATTTCAGGAACACAGTAGTATTTATAATTTCTTAGAATGTTTATTTTTAATGTTTTAAAGTTTATAATTTCTTTACATGCAGGAATCGCTTGATGTCTTATTCTGACTATTTACTATTGCAGACTAAATTACTAATAATTAATTTAGTAGTATAAGAACATGGCACCTAAGTATTAATTCCTTACCTTTTCATTGGAGATTGCATCTGTGAGGGATTTTTTTTTATTTTTACATAAAAAATCCAATCACTCCTCCCCCCAAAAAGGTCAAAATACTAGGAAAGTACATAATAAAAATACTGGGAAAGAAGAGTAGCATGTAGTAAATAATTTTTCTTTTTAAATTTCCTCTCCTATCACAGGACAAACCATGTCCCTCATTGTTGCCAAGATAATATAGTCATATTCATGAAGATGCCACATGTCAAAGTGAACTAAAGGTAGTCTTTACTTTGATTTTCCAAGCCTACCTACTTTAGTAGTAGTAGTAGTACTGTAGTAGTGGTACCTACTACACACAACTGTCTCCAAATCTAACTACATTGTTGTCTTCTACTTAAAAAAATATTTTTTTGTATTCTTCGGATATAGTAATAACTTTACAACTGCTACTATCTTCAGAACTTAATTTACAATACTGTACCAGACAAAAGCGAAAGGTGACCTCATATCAAGCTCAGTTTTTAGTGACTTCATAGACACAAACATGCAGTAGTATAGCTATGCTTTGCTATACACAAACATGCAGTAGTATAGCTATCCCAGCCTAGTTTATAGATCTAGAATGCCATGGAAATCTCCTATCCAAGTACTACCCAGACTACCCTGCTTAGTTTCTGAGACAAGGTGCTGAGACGATATTGAAGAATTTATTATATATATAGTATTGTATTTAACATCTTATGCCATATCAGTCTACTCCAACTAAGTGCCCTCCATTTACACTGGTACTGAAATTACTAGAATTCCCAGGTTTGGGAGCCACTATGTTGGGATTGAGAGGCACCACTATTCATCATTCCAATGTTACTAGTATTCATGATAATGCAAACAATTATTTTATCTTGGCCATTATAGTACATTGAACTATATATGGAAAATAATTATCTGCAACACATTCCCAAACAGATTCCACTACAGATGAAAATAGCACAACTATATGTCCATAGGCTTCCCCCCCCCCCCCACCTACTTAGTAGTCTTCCTTATGGTTAAATGCTGCAAGACTGGAGAAAAAATCATTGAAAATTAATATATCTTACAATGTGAATTTCCCCATGGCAAAAACAGATCTTGGAGATTTGTGGATACATTCATGAAAAGTTACTTTTTGTAGAACAGAAACAGCTGAGCCAGGAGGAGGAGTCAAATAAGGAATAAGTCTGGAATTCTTATGTGGGCACAGGAAGGCAAAGTGCAACACAACACATACCAAATGTCCTGTTGAATCTTATCTAGTCTTACTCAGGTGGAAAACTATCAATCTGAAAAGATTCCTATAAAGAGACTTGAGCAATAAAATAGCTAATTGAATTCTTCCACATATGGATCTGGTTGTTCATACCCAACACTTATTACTTGTTGCTAAAAAAAAACCCTGATTGCTGTTCTTTACAAGAAGAAAAGAAGGAAGGAAGGAAGGAAGGAAGGAAGGAAGGAAGGAAGGAAGGAAGGAAGGAAGGAAGGAATGTGGATGTATGCATTATCCAAACTATATATTAATTACAAGCCAGAAAACTTGATGGAATTACATCACTGATTTATATTTTATATTTTAATTGCTGTGAAGATACATTATCTACATGCAACATGGGCAATAATTTAGCATAATGGTTAAGGTTTAAGAGTAAGACTAGGTTTGGGAATAAAGTTCAATTCCACTCTTAGCCATAGAAGCTCATTGGATGATGTGTAGTCAGTCCATCTATATTCTTAGCTCTGTTTTTTTTTTTAAATGACAGTGTTGTACCAGCACACAATATGCTATCCTCCTTTTGAACATTGATGTGATGTCATAATGAGGGTACAAGAGAAGCAGAAGTTCTATCATGACACTGTTTCACTGCTTCCATTAGACTGAATGTTTTGATACCAGCTCATCTGTGAATACCTCTGAGTCTGTCATATACAAATCTATGTTAGAGATTGATTGATGTGAAGATAAGATGAAAGCGTTACCATGAGCTCCTGAAAAAAAAATTGGATATATATCTAATGAATAAATATCAAATAACAACAGATGGAGAAATGATCTTCCAAAAAAAATTAGAGGACACATTAAATTTAGTAAAGATACAGTATACCCATGTGTTGTGGCCCTTATTCCCAAGCCTATGCTGTCAGAGGAAGAGGACCTGGAAGATGAGGGGGAGGAACTGGGAATGCCTTCCTCCCCAGGACCTTCCTCCCTGGCAATGCCTTCCTCCCCAGGACCTTCCTCCCTGGCAATGCCTCAGGTTCCATCAGACAACTGACAGGAACAGCCTGAGAAGAATCAGAAGGAAGGCATGTTGGAGCAGCCCCTGACAGGGAGTGAAGAGGATGAGTATTGGCTTGACCCCAAGCAGCATCATAGGGAGAAACATGAGCAGCAATGTAGGAGGTGTGGGAGGGTCAGAGAGTGAGCTGAGTCATTGAGCCATATCCCACAGGGGATAAAAGTGGGTGTGTTTTCTCCCTAAACTTTGTACGGGACAAAGTTTAACCTAACTTCACATTTTCTTCGTGAATGATTGTTTTGTGGACTACCTTGTGATTTTTATGAAGTAGAAAAAACATTTAACTCTGTGAGTAAAACTTTATTTTATAATTGCTGCCAGCTCGGACTTGGCAGGCAGGACGTGGTGGAATGCCAAGAATATTATCAATTCCAAAGAATTAGCTCTGCAAAGTCTGAGCCAGCTTGCCTGCCTGTGTTTGTGTGTGTGTGTATTCCTTCACCTTTTGGAGGAAAGGGAAGGTGAGACAGAACACCCATGTTTCAATATCATCATGTTTTTTCCTAAAAACTGGAAGTCTGTTGGATGCAGTTAATTCATTTCCTCATGTACCTGCCAAAATGATGTTTCTGTAAAGCAGAGAGGTCCAAGTGAAATAGGCTGGAAAGGAGGTGCATCAAATAACTGAATGACTCAATAGGCTTTCGCTGTGGGATCAAAATTCTAGGTATGTTGGAGTTTATCAGGGAATTCCAGATGTTGCAAACAGCAAGATTGAAAGGTTTAATAACAATGACAAATAAACCAACCAGGGAAGCAAGAAAGACTTGGAGCTGGAATGAATTTATGAGAAGAAATTGTGAATTAACAAATGTTAACATAAAACATTCTGAATAAAATAGGTTAAACAACCGGTCTTACCCTGATGAAATTAGGCAAATCACCAATCATTGAAGTCCAGCTCAGTGTCCATATATTTTGATAAGAGGTGTGTGAAATCTTAGAGACAAAAAAGTCACTAGCATTTATATACTGAGCTGTAAAATTATCACTGCAATTTTGCAGAAGGCTGTGGAGTTGATTGGCAGAGATGGACACTGGGATACCTGGAAGAAAATGGAAAAATAATAAAATAAGTAAAGTTTCAGATTAAAATCTGGTTTTAATCTCTGGCCTGTACAATAATCCTAACATGATGCAAATGATATGAGTGACATACAGTATTAGGGTTATTTATACAAAGAAATGATATATGTCCATGATGGCGAACCTATAGCCTCTCTGTGGGCATGCAAGCCTTCACTCCAGTTCAGCTCCACCGCACATGTACGTACACCTTCCACCAACCAGCTGATTTCCAGGTCTCTGTTGAGCATGTGTGGGGGGTTGGGTAGCACAGGGTAGTGCGGCGCAGTCCCCCGCACTCTCCGTTTTGGGCCTACTAGGCCTCCTTGCAGCCTCCTGGGAGCAAGAATTGGCTGCAGGGGGGTCATACCACACCTCTCCCTGAATCCTGTTTTTGCTCCCAGGAGGCTGCAGGGAAGCCTACTAGGCCCATAATGGGGCAAGGGGTGTGTAGTGCTCCCCAGAGTCTGCATTATTAGCTGTCCAGGGCTGCATGTGATCTATGGGTCACTACAATACTTTTTTCTTTATCTAGTTTTTTAGCTAGCAAAGCTTTTTCATAGCCTTGATATCTGGAATTTAAGAAGGGACCAAGAATTCTGGGCTTTTTGTGCATGAAAAGTAACCAAAAGAACCGTTATACAACATTTAAGAGATAAATCTACATCAGATTTGTAGCATATATATATTATTTTTAAGCACTCTTGACATACTGGTGCAAATACAGACTTTCTTGAACTAGACTTCTCAACTTTTATCTAATTTAAATTCCCAGGCATTTTTTCCTTTTTATTCTATAATTTGTCTACTATGATTATTAATTCACACCATATTTTTAATTACTATTTGCATGGCATCAGATCTGACACTTGTGTTATTTTTGCTTTTTCTTATCATTATTTTGTCTTTTATTACTTTATTATTATTTTGTTTAATTAAAGAGGTATACTGATGCATTGAAATAATACATATGATTATAGAAAAGCAGCCATAGATAGATTTCATCCATTATTTGTCTGTGTCCTAATTTTCAGGATGAATGGTATATCTTGGCTAATCCTTTATTTGTGGAAGAGGATGCCAATTCTCAAGTTTACCTGGAATCACTTTGCGAGGCAGATGGATTTGAAAAGTTCCTCCAAGAGGTGGGCTTGCACTTTGCATCCTTTGGACAGTCAAATTTATTCCTATCTCATTCGTAGACATCCACAATTGATCAGTCCCTTCTGGTCCCTTCACAGGTAAACCTCCGCTACATGAAAAAAACAAATAAACAAAAGCAAGTTTTGCAATAGCATTCCTGTCTCAGAATGGGGCTACTTCAAATGCAGCTCTAACAGGGGTCTCCAACCTTGGCAACTTTAAGACTTATGGACTTCAATTCCCAGAATTCCTTAGCAAGCAAACCTTTTGCTGGCTGAGGAATTGTGGGAGTTAAAGTCCACAAGTCTTAAAGTTGCCAAAGGTGGAGAGCCCTGCTCTAGAACAGGGGTCACCAACCTTTTGGACCTCAGGGACCACCAAACTCATAATTTTAAATTCCAGGGACCACTAATATGAATTTTGACTGACAGTGGCTTGCTGACGTTGATGGGAGAGAGAGATCTGATCTAACCTCTCTCTCTCTCTCTCTCTCACACACACACACACACAGAGGCAGGGGTGGGATTCAAATTTCTTAACAACCAGTTCCTGGGTGGGGCTTAGTTTGTGGGTGTGGCTTGGTCATGTGACTGGGTGGGCATGGCTTGTATGTAAATATTACAAATATTTATATAAATATTGAATTTTTTTATTAAAAAAGAGCAACTTTTACCCAAAATCAGGCAAAGCAGGCAGGCAGATTGAGTTGCTCACAGAATCACAGATCTATCTATCTTTCTGCCATTGGCTATCTGTGTCTGTCACATAAAATTTGCTTGCAAGCAAACTCACAAAATTAACTCACAAAATACCATGTATGTAAATATTGATTTTTTTATTTAAAAAGAGCAGCTTTTACCCAAAATCAGGCAAAACAGGCAGGCAGATAGCATTGCTCACAGAATCATAGATTCACTTAGAGATCTATGATTCTGGCTACCTGCACTGAATAACAGAAGTTTCAGTCCTAAGGAAGGTCCATCTCTGCTTTTAAGCAGAGACAAAGATCAAAAGATTAGCTAGAAAGCAAGAAATCCAACTGTTACCTGCTTTCTAGCTAATATAAGTTTCCCAGCACAGCAGAACAGATGATGGTCGGGGAAAAAAAAGGAAAAATAGAGACTTAGCAGGCAAGTTTGCCAGGTAAGGAGTGAGTGGGCGGGGAGGGTTCCCGTGGGCCATGTGGGCAGTGCAGCCTTGTGTTCCCGCACAGCCTGGATTAATTGCTTTGAGGGGTGCTCTGGGGGTGACATTTCTATGCGGACCACCAAAATTTTCTCGTGACCCACCGGTTGGCGACCACTGCTCTAGAATATTTGTTTATAGGTGTTCATTTCCAACCAGAAATCAGTAGGAAATCTACAAACAAGACACAAATTCTATTGTTCTTCTTTTCTCATGTTTCCTAGGCAAGTGACATTTGGAGACATGGTGCCTCTAATCCTCAATGTGTAGAGGCAAATTTCTGGAATGGCAAAGTTACAAAACAACCAGAAGTCTTTTATTAAGCACTTTGAATAAAATAAGGAAAACTGAGAAAAAACAAATAGATTCTTATATAAATAATAGGTTTAATTACACATAACTCAAACTTGATTTTGTAGGCTTTTATTACAGACAATTCAGATTGTTTTCCATACCTATTATGCAAACATATTTTCAAACCTCATTGCAAAAAAAAGATTACAAAGCCAACATAAAGTTTCATAAATACAGTCCCTACGCAATTAGTAATGCATCATAAGAAGAAAAATAAATTAGAAAATATTTGTTTTCCTTCTATCAGAGAAAAATAGCAGTAGTTATATACAAAAGCCAACAAAAGTGTAAAAGTCAATAAGCAAATTATTCTTAATTCCTCACATTTACAAAAAATAATAATTAAAAAGTTCAATTCATCCATAGGACCCATGGCTGTGAAAATCTCAGCAACCACTAGATGGCAGTAGGAAAAGACATAAGATATCGAAATTCAAAACTTTTACAGAAATATGCTTCAAAGTTTAAATTTTGGGAGACAGTTGAAGAGTGCTGATTGAAGATATAATGTCGATAGTTACAGTTCTGGGAAGACTTCTAGGAAAACAACAACCTAATTTATTGGCTGTGTTCAATTACAGATTTGCCATAGTTATAGTGAGTAAAGTCGATTTCTAGCATCCTGGATATACTTATAAACTAAGCACATTAGGAAAACTTCACCAAGCATTCTTAATTAGTTTATGTGCCAATATAAAGTGTAAACAAAGACACAACATGTCTTCCACATACAGGCTGACTATCATCCTGTGATTCTGTAAAACTCTTGTGGAGATTACTAGCTTTGTTTATCTTTTCTAAACCTTCATTCATTTTCAAAACTAATCCAAAGTGTTAAATAAAATTAACATATAAATCTCAATGTTTTTCAAATATAAAGTGTCCCTTTAAAAATTTAGTCCATACATTTTATTAATAAATAGTGTAAAGTTAGGCTAACACTGGTCTTGGTTACTATATAAGTAAATGTTTATTTCAAATATATTTCTAAGATTTAGTCTAGTATTTAAATTGCATGCAAGATTTCTGCTAGAGCTGACTTGAAAAAAAAAATAAGTTTCAAGATTTTCTCTCTTTTTCTCTCTCCCACACACTTATGCAAGGTTCAACATTTCTTCTTAATCTTGTATACCAAATTATCCCTCCCCTACTCACTACCCAATTGAATTCCATCCATCCAACAGCTAATGAAAAATCTTTGCTGTGTCCTTATTTCTATTTGAGCTTTTCTGCCTGGGCTGTATCAATCTGGAAAACTTTCAACTATCTCTTGGCTCCAATCTGGGGACCATCCAGATTTTTTTAAATCCATATGGGATGCTATTTAAAGCCTTTCATAGGCATGCAATTCACTTAAGTGCCATTCTTTACATGCATCTAATCACAGCACAAACATGCCCCAGCAATCTCCATTTTCTGCTCTTTTTACGATATTGCATTAACCTGATCCCAAATTATCCCCCAGGCAGTCTTAAGTCATTCTTAGCTGTTCCAGTGTTAAGGTTTTCCTTATTATTACAATACACTTTATACTGAGGTGCCAATTTAGCCATCTATCAAAAGTTGCCTCCTCTTCCCAATCCCAGCCGAATGAACAAGAGTAAATTGGTTAATGTCTTTCCACCAACGAATATAATAGGAGAAAGAAATCCAGGGGACTTTACCAATCCCTTTCTTTAACTTGTCTTGGAGACAGAAAATAAGATCCAATCATTTTTCCTGTGGCAGGATAAGGATCAACAGAAAGATTAACCAAAATAACACTGGAACATCTTTCTGAAGAGGAGCATGGAAACTGAATTTAGGGAAAGTCCTAACTGGGTTCCTTGACTTGCTCTGAAAGTCCCTGAGATAAAGATGCTTCACCATATGTTTGGCCTACTTTACACATCTCAACTATTTTTAAAGTCCTATCTGGCTTTCTCTGATTCATTGGAGGAAGGAGAGAGGGAGGGAAGGAAGAAAGGAAGGAAATCAAAGCATAAATATGTATGAACATTTATTCCTACCTGAGTGAAAGAAGAGGGAGGTTCTTGTGATAATTTGCTACAAAAAAAGATACATTAAATATAGGTGGGATGCCAACAACCAAGACAGATTCTATGAGGTTCCCATGTGGATGAGTTGACCAGGGATCCTTCTGAAAAACTGAAAAAAACCAGTGTTGGGATAATACTGCTATAAAAGACAAGACTTACCACTAGCCAAACTCAATATGCATAAAGTATAGATTCTTAAAATAAAAGTAATTGCATTGTGATCTAGATCAAAACTTCTCTCTACCACTAAAATAAATGTCTATGTGGGAATTTCAACTTGCTCTTCAAAAGTTTCATTAAGTTAAGGGAAATGCTCAGATAAATAAGAAGGCTTTAGTGCCAATATAAACTATCCCTAGAAAAAACAAAGAACAGATCCTGCAGAATCTAAGAATTTGCTAATATATGTGTGTGTGTAGCCCTGAGTTTAAATCGTACATTTCTTAGGTAATTGGTGTCTCAGATTGGGACAATGATGATATCTATATAAGGTTTATGTACCAACTTTGCTTGTTCCACTTCTTTCCCTCTTTCCAGATTGCCCTTCCCATTATTTGGATCCAGAGTCTACAACTGAAATGTTTCCCAAATGTCCAATAATTATCAATAACTGTAATTCTATCAAACATTTATTTCTTGATTAAAAATATTGCTCTTGCCCCTCCAAATCCATTCGTATTTTACTCTTGTATCTATCAAAAGAAAGGGAAAAAAAGCAAAATGTGTGATTACCAAATACATCTTGATCTGAAACAATGATCTCATCAATGAAAAACCAGGCATGTGTCTCTGTTGCAGCAGCAGGAGCTTCTACATCAACTTGGTGCAAAAATACTGAAGAATTTTTGGGAAGATCATTAAGGAATTCAGAACTATACAGGCAGTCTCTCCAAAGGTCGGTGCATATGAATTTCCAGCTGAAAGAGAAATATATGCTTGCATTCATCACCTGAATTTATATTAGATATCTACTTAAAAGGAAATATACAACTTTGAATGACAGGACTATTTTTATAACTGCCAGGAAAGCAGAAATAAAAATATATTATCTATATGCCCCCCCCCAAATATCGCAGATGTTTAGAAATATCAGTATCACACTTTACATGGTATTCAGAAAAAGCAAGGAGACATTTTGCTTAACAGTCCTGCATATTTAATTCCATGTTCAGATTTTACTATGGGCAACATCTTAAAAGGAGTACCCTTGACTTTGATAATTCCCAGTCAAGTTTCCTAGCAATATTCCTGTGAATTTCCTAAACCAGCTTTAAAATTGTGTTCTGTGACACCATACATTTCCATGAGCACTTGATGATGTCCGTGAGAAACTAAGGCCAAACAAGCAAACAGACACAAGTTCACCCAAAGGCAAACTAATGGTCTCTCATCAGAGCTCTGCCTCTTGTTCAGAATTCTGGAATTGCATTTCTTTTCTTTTTAACAGGTTCCATGATCTGAAAAAGTTTGAAATCCCCTGTCCTATACCTTGACTCTGCCAAATCAAAATCATATACTCATTGGAATGAAACCAGAAGCTTGTGGTTCGGTCTCTGTTCTTCAACATAAGAGTACTTTTCTAGATGAAATGTAATTCTCAGCTACTTGAGCCAGCATAGTCAAATGGGGAAGGATACTTAGAGCTGTATCCCAGAAATAACTGGAAATCAAAAGCATCAAAAGAAGTGGTTTCAATTCTCATTTGTTAAGTATGTGTCCCATTGCCTATATGTCAGAAGCATACATATTGCAGCTAATTATATTAAAAAGAAAAAGACTGAGGAAAATGTATAAAATGAAAGTTTATAGATATAAACCTTTCTGGACTGGATTTCAGATTCCATTGGCAAGTCACATGTTTCTTCACAGTATCTAGAAAGGTATTGGAATAAGACACTGCAATGTTGAGGGTATTGCTCATGTAGCCTTTGTATGCAAAGCACAACTGTAAAGCAGGGAAAGAACAAAATTCCCCTTAAAATGATTTGCTGCCAATAATACAAAACAACACATTTCCATACTCTTTCCATATTCTTTTGAACAACATGCTATCCTAAAACATCTGCCCCACATACACAAGTGTATTACACTTGTCCAACTTATGTCCCTCATCATGTTTGCACAGATAGCCTTGAGGCCAAATGAATTTTCCTGTTGCTGGTATCAATTGTGCCTATCACCAAAGTCACCCTGTTGACTCAATATTTAATCCTTTCACTGCTTTAAACTGCTTGGAAAAAACATTACTCACATGTGTGTATGTAGTGACATCATAAGGAGGGATTAATTGAGATGTTTTGATAAGACCTTTTGGCCTGAAATTGCTGAATCTTCCACAAAAGGGTTCTGTCCAACTGACAAGGACTCCACCATTGACTAGATTCTCAGTACCTATGGCAGATGTAGGAAAAGTAAGGAAAAATTATATGCAAAGTAAGTACTAAACAAACCTGAGTGCAAAAATAACTTTAATAGCCCAATGCTATGAGTGGTAATCTCAGTTCTGCAAAAGAACATTAATGCCAAAATTCAGTTGCAGGATACAAAGACTTGCACATAACAAATTTCGTGAAAGAGGTTCAGGTTAAGCACATAAATTCGAACGTGACCCAAATATGTGGTACACATTATACAACTCAAGTATAGGATGCATATCTAGGTGATAAATAGGAAACCACTTGCTGGTTTTGCAGCATTCAAGACCACAAGAAAACAGGGAGACAAGAGACATTGTGCAAAAAGTACAAAAATTTATAATGCACCAATTATCACATTAAACAAGATGAAAACCTTCTACGCACCAATTCCACCCATGCTTTTTACAATTTTGTAAACAACAAACTAAAAGACTCAAGGTCCATCCCACCCCTGATAGGACCTAATGGTAAAGACTGCAATGACAACACCATTAAAGCCAAAATCTTTAACACATTCTTTGGCTCAGTATTTGTAAACAGCAATGGATCATGCCCAGTATTTCCTAGCCGAACCACAGAAAACTACAATGATCTAATATGTACAGATTTTACAGAAGACAATGTTGAAACAGCACTACGAAACCTAAAACCATCTCTACCTATTGGACCCGATGGAATATGTGCCTATTTCTTTAAAAAGTTATCCACTGCCATTGCAGAACCTCTTAAGCATAATATTTGAAAAATCTTTCAGGACCAGCTCCTTGCCTAACTTATGGTCACAAGCCACGGTCATCCCTACCTTCAAAAAGGGAGACCCCAACCTAGTTGAAAATTACAGACCAGTCTCCTTATGCTGCACCACCTGTAAAGTCATGGAATCAATTATTAACCAATCCATCCTCCTCCTCTTAGAGGCAAACAACCTACTCTCTAATAAACAATTTGATTTCAGAAAAAAACTATCCTGTAATCTGCAACTCATACACTGCAAAAACATATGGACTACACAACTTGATCAGGGCAAAACAATAGATGCAATCTATATAGACTTCTGTAAAGCCTTTGATTTAGTGGTACACGACAAACTACTCCTAAAACTAAAATCTTATGGTATCTCTGGACACCTGCATAATTGGATAAAGCATTCCTGTCAAACAGACAACAAATGGTCAAAATTTGGAGTGTCCTATCAAATCCTGTACCTGTCAACAGTGGTGTCCCCCAAGGCAGTGTTCTAGGACCAACTCTTTTCATACTCTACATAAATGACCTCTGTGATCATATTAAGAGCAACTGCGTTCTCTTTGCTGGTGATGTAAAGCTGTTCAATACCACAGACAATACTGCTATCCTTCAAAAAGATCTTGACTATGTATCAGAATGGTCAAATACATGGCAACTTCAAATCTCAACATATAAAGGCTCTGTCTTACATACTGGCAAAAAAAATCAGAAAATAAAATTCAAGCTGAACAGTCAAGACCTTGTTGATGATCCAAGCTCTGTAAAGGCATTAAGAGTTGTTAACCTAATTCTATGTAGCTTTTTCTCTGGTAATAGCACACTCCTAACTAGAACATACAAAACATTTGCTAGACCAATACTCGAATACAGCTCATCAGTCTGGAATCCACATTATGTGTCTGATATTAGCACAGTTGAGAAAGTCCAGAAATATTTCACAGAAGAGTTCTCCTCTCCTCTACTTATGCCATCAGACTTGAAATTCTAGATCTAGACAACCTTGAATTACTGCATCTTTGGTCTGATCTAAGTATCTAATCATACATTGCAATGACTTACCTGCCAATGAATATTTCAGCTTCAACCATAATAACACAAGAGCACACAATAGATACAAACTTAAAGTTAACAGCACCAAACTTGATTGCAGGAAATACGACTTCAGCAACAGAGTGGTCAATGTCTGGAATACTCTATCTGACTCTATGGTTTCTTCCCCAAACCCCGAAAACTTTAACCTTAAACTTTCTACGATTGACCTCACCCTTTTCCGAAGAGGTCTGTAGGCGGCATGCATAAGCGCACCAACATGCCTACCATCCTTGTCCTATTGTTTCTTTTATTTTTGTTATGTGTACCCATTTCATATATTCATAATTATGTATCTACTTATACCTATTATCTTGTAAGCAATTGGAAAATCAAAATAAATAAAAAATAAAATAAAAAGTAAGCTAACCCACGTAGCCACATTGCACTTAATCTGCTCTAATTATAGCCTTTTGTGACCAATTTTTATAGATCTTTTTTTTGTAAACTACCCTGAAAGAGATAGCACATTTTATTCATTTTAAAGAAGTGAAATAAACAAATAAAATACATTTTCATTCAATAATAGAATGTATTCTTTCTTGATTTCATTTCTGACCAACATGTTGTGTATGTGCGTGCATGTGTGCATATGCACACATTTAGTTTTTAGAGGTTTGCAGATGTTCCTTGCTATCTTTTACAGTGGCTAAATGTTTTTCAGAAATAAAATTTTTCAAACTGAAATTGGCAAGCTTACTTTGCTCAAAACTTGTTCGCAAAAAAATATTAGCAGATGATAGCTCTATTTCGCATTTTAATGAAATAAATTCCTCCAGTTCATGCTGCATCTGAAAAATAAAATTATTTTGAGTTTTCTAAAAAAAAAGTGCAGGGTTCCAAAACCAACTAGGACCCAAATTTAAGACATTTGGCTGTTTAAAACCAAACACTTTTCTCCATTATAAGTCTGGTTGCATTGTACAAAAAATAAGAAAAATTATCCTGATACCTGAAGCAGATTTTATACATATGTGTACAAAAATATGCACATAGTTTTTAATAACACTTAAAAAATTGAAATCATTTACAGTGATCAAGAGTATTTACTAATTTATCTTGAATTATAATTCCATGTTTGAATTTAGTCTTTGAGTAAATGACATTTCAAATTCACTTTTCAAGATAGAAAATGTGATTCCTTACTTCTTAAATATCATGCTTCTGGGGTATTTCAGCTAACCATAAAATGTTATTATAGATTTTACACCCATTTATCACTGTGATCAACTTTTATGTTGGGATATTTTCCTAATTTTTCCTAATGTGTGACCTCTGCTTATAAAGTTCAAGAACCATTTTAGATGTTGAAGCTAGTGTTGTACCGATTACTACTACCATCCCAGTTCTACATATTATAATTATTAATAATTATTTTATATCCAAGAGAATCATTGAGTCTGTACTTGATCAGCCGTAACATTTGTTGACATGGGATTGCTGGTCACATTGTCCCAAGCAAGACTGAACCATCCTCTGCCAGACAATATCAGCATCTATAAAGCAGAAAGATTGAGGGTAGTTTATAAAGTATATTTATTTCTTCTGAATAAAATAAAAACAGTACTTTTTAACAACTTGGGATTCTTTCTTCTCTCTTTAGCCACATACTGAATGTGATATATAGTCTAGAAGAATTTTGAATGTGATAATCTTGAGTCCCAGTTTAATGTATAGTTTCAAAGCAGCAAAATTTCTGCAAATAGTTTCATTTAGAGAGGAGGGAATTAAGGAACTTATGAAGTCATCCTGCAAAATGTTTGAGAATCCCTGGAATGGTTGTTTACTATTTTCTAATAATCCTAGCATTAAAACATCCATAAAATTATTGTAAGGTGCTGGTCGTTGCCTCTAGATCAGATGGGTGGCGTATAAATTTGAGAAAGTAAGAAATAATAAACAAAACCTTTATTCTGACTTTTTTTAAAAAAAAGTTTTAATAAGACAGAACAAAGAAAATAATAAAAACAGAAAAAAATAAAATGACAAATACAGACAGACATCCCACACATTTTATAGCAATCATTCACACAATCTGTGACTTTTATTGCAACTCATTGAAGCAACTCAGTGAAGCAATTCACAATTTCAACTAGTAAATAAAATTCAAGTGATATCATTAGTTCATTGTTTTATCAATTCAATTGACACCTGTTATAGGGAAAACTGGGCAGAAGAAACAAAAAAAAATTCAAATTAAGATTATATTCTGGAATTTACCTGTATCTCTGGAAGTTGGATCGCACTGGCTTGTATTCTGAATCTCTCTCTGCGATAAGTACTAACCACATCTGGGTTCAACCAGGTATTGTGCAACTGAACACCCATGCTCATTCCCTTGTCTGGGGATATCCCATGATGCACAGCTTCCATATAGTACATTGTGCCAGCAATGAACTCATATTTCTCTGATTTGGGCTTCCTAGGATGAAACCAATCTTCTTCCCAAAGTGCTGACCAATCAGCGGTGCCAGGAGGAATTGATACAACTTCCACCTGTTGACCCCCCCAAAAAAATGAAAACAGTAAAATGAGTACAATTGTGTGCAGTCCTTTTATAGGACTAGTACTTCATCAGAGCATTCCAAACAGAAGCAGTCATACAGTTAGATCAGGGGTGGGGAGTTTAACTATGGCCCCTTTATGACTTGTGGACTTCAGCTCCCATGGCTGGCTCAGGAATTCTGAGAGTTGAAGTCCACAAGTCATAAAGAATACTTGATTCAAAAAGCAAGGAAAAAAATGAAATGATTTTTCCAAATTATAGATCCTAGTGTCAAACATGAAAGCAGGAACATTCATTGAGTTTAAAGCACAGATTTTATTATTTCTACCTCTAATACAAGAATCTAGTCAACTAATGGAGATAAAGGTAAATAGCTGCTACATAACCATCAACAGAATTCACCAGAGGGGTGGGGGAGTGGATTATTGTGAAAATGCAATTACTCCAAATTGAAGACACATTTAACCCTGCCTTCCAGCTCAGCTTTTTCTCCTACAACTGGTGGCAGTAACAAGCCAAACTATTGTAAATAATCAAGAAGCAAACTCCACACTTGCTTTCACTGATAATGTTATCAAGTTGGGTAATGAAATGTCTGCAAGCAAGCAAGCTCAGAGATTATTCCACAGCTACAAAGATAATTTATTGTTAGACTCTGTATCAAGTAGATTACAAAAGAACTGAAGGTGGCCAGTAGCTACTATTTGCTTCATATCTGAAGGAGTAATTTCAACATTTCTACTTTACCTGATTGACAATGACAGTTTTTGGTTTTGGAAATTCTATGCTGAATACTTTTCCTACCACCTTTCATAAGAGGCACCAAAAAGACTGGTGACACATTTAGAAGCCAACATGCTTCTGAAGAAGCATTCTTAAATTGAATAAATCAAATGGGTGAAGAAACAAGTCATTGTTTTGTCTTGAGAAACAGGGAATTAAGCTGCAGTGAATAAATACTAAGCATCAAAAGGTTTAGCTCTGAACATGAAATAATTCAATTCACTCACAAATCAATTTAAACTCTGTCTGGATTGAGGGGAATGGAAGGATTTATACTCCTTGCAGACAACTGGTCATTTGCATTATTTTAGCAAGTGGTTAAGGTCACCTGATGGTGTAAATTGGTGTGGAGCTTCTTGGAACTGTTGAAAGGACCAGGGGAGGTCTCCAGGGGAAACCAGGAGACCAGGGGAGACATGCAGGGATGGGTTTCCACCAGTTCTGTCCACCTCTGTAGAACTGGTAGCTGTGAAGAGCAGCAGACATAGTACCAGTTCTATGTCTGCTGATGTTTTTGCCTCCCCGCCCACCCAGGCTCTTACCTGATCTTTATTTCCTGATTTTTCAACTTCAGCTGCCAAAGGAGGCACAGCTGCAGTTTAAAAAGCAGGAAAAGGGGGCTGTTTCAAAGGCTGCTTCTCTGCACACAGCATGCTGATGATGATTTACAGGTGCGTGGCTTGCAACGTGCAGGGAAGCTCGTAAATCCCGAACCAGTAATTAACCCTGTTGTATCCCACCCCTGGAGACATGAGAGCAGTCTTCCAATATTTGGAGGCTGCCACAGAGAGGAGGGGGTCAAGCTATTTTCCAAAGCACCTGAGAGTAAGACAAGGAATAATGGATGAAAACTGATCAAGAAGAGAGTCAACCTGGAAATAAGGAGAAACTTTTTGACAGTGAGAACAATCAACCGATGGAACAGCTTGCCTTCGGAAGTTGTGGGAGCGCCATCACTTGAGACTTTCAAGAAAAGATTGGACTGCCATTTTTCAGAAATGGTATAGGGTCTCCCGCTTGGGTGGGGGGTTGGACTAGATGACCTATAAGGTCCCTTCCAACTCTGATTATCTGTTATCTGAAAGGACTATGTTGTAGACTGGGGATAGATGATGTCGTCAAAGAAAGTCCAGTTGTCTCAAAAGCACCTTTGGGACAACTGCTTGATGACGTAACTATAGCCATAATTTTCTGATGAGAAA
The DNA here is from genome assembly GCA_015471245.1 of Laticauda colubrina. Classification (NCBI taxonomy): domain Eukaryota; kingdom Metazoa; phylum Chordata; class Lepidosauria; order Squamata; family Elapidae; genus Laticauda; species Laticauda colubrina. The sequence goes on from BLBF01000025.1 coordinate 17,065,885, forward strand.
GAATGCTTACTAATCTGAAACTGCAGTAGCTGTGAAAATTATCCATTCTGGAGGAAAGTCACTATTTCATCATCCATTAAAAAATTGGAATTGCTCAATTTAGAATCATTTGGCTAGTTGATTAATGGAGTTAGACTCTCCTATCAGGATAAGAGATATGGATCACTAGTGATGCAGTGGTTAGAATGCAGTATTGCATGTTAACTGTGCCCAAGCCTGAAGTTCAACCCTGCAAAGGGGTTCAAGGTTGGCTCAATCATTTCCATTCTTCCAAGGTTGATAAAATGAGAACCTGGATGGTCGAGGACAATGTGCTGACTCTGTAAACTGCTTAGTGTGGCTTGTAAAAGCACTATGGTGCAGTATATAAGTCTAAGTGCTATTGCTATAAGAGATAATGTTTAATTTGCTAAAGTCTCAAAACCAATATCACTGGATTTCTTTCCCTTTTTCTAATATCTTTGCCTGTTACAATGTAATGAAAACTAAGTCTGCATTTAGAAAAAAACAAGGGTTCTATATTGTTCTGGAAATGAATGGAATATAAAACATTAATATTTTTTAAACTTTCTGCTTTAAGGATTTAATGTTAACTAATAGCTTTTTTATGAGTTCAAATAAATGCTTTCACATTATCCAAATAAATCAGTTGTTCGTATATTGAACAAAGTTGTATTCAGGGACCATTTGGCACATGGGTTTAAGCTGTAATCAAATAGGGCCATAATCCTGAAGTTATTATAATATCTGTTTCATATATATATTTTTCATACTGAACAATGAGATACCAGGAAATAGTTTATACAGAAACAATTTCATTCCTCAAAAGACAAGAAAATATATTCAAATTGGGACACAAATATTAAAAGGGACATTTTTCATTGAGTATTTCTTCTATAATAAATGGTTTAGTACCTAATAAAATATCTGGGATATCTGGGAAATACTTTTTTATGTGCAGCTACTGTATCAGATCAGTATGAAGTAGTTTCTCTGAATGTGGCCAAATTCTGCTATGATGTATGTAAAATTAGACAAACTGTAACTTTAACTGTCCATTGTTAATCTACCACAAATCACATTATATTATTCTGTACTTTATCATTATTTTTGATTATTTGTTTTAATGCTTTTATTTGTGGTGCTGGTCTGTGATCATAATAAAGATTGATTGAATGAAGCAGTTTGGAAAATCTACTAATTAAAATTGCAATATTTCTTGCATGCCTAGAATTATTTCTCATCACATCTCCATCATTCAACTTTTCTATAATAACTTACAAAACAGAACATAGTATGAGCCGTATTTATCATGAATAAAAATAATACCAATCTAATAAAATGCAGTGATATAAGCTCCCAGGCTGAGAAAAGTTGATTCAAAAAGCAAAATAAAATAAAATGACTTTTCCAAAAAAAATCCTTAATTGATCAATATTTGACAGATTAGTGCCATATTCAAGTCTCATGATTAGTTTCGCTGTGTAAATCAGCTATTTGTTTTTAATTGTAGGCCAGTCAGTAAAATTAGCGTCTGTAGGAGGGGAATGCACAATTTAAAAAAAGAATGGGGGAAATGACAGGTCAGTTAAGTTTACACCTGGATACATTTTGGAAGAAGGATCAGTATAGATTCTGTCATGCTAAGTTATATATTTACCACTTGTGAGCTAGAAATGATATGTTAAAAATCCAATTTTCTTGGATTTTCAAAAACTAAGTCTTCTGAAAAGACTCAGCAATCGTGGAATAAAAATTTCTCCCAATTAGTTTAAAAAACAGACAATAAAAATAAATGGGCAGTCAAGGATATATGTTAGGGTGAAAATTGTTAATCTATTTGTCAATGACATGGAGTTGGAGCATTCACTGACCTAGCCACATTTGCTGAAAACATCAAACAAAATGGTGGCAGAAAAATGGTTTCAATTATACAGACACCATTTGAGTCTTTTTGACTCTCCTGTGGATATTCCTATGTGGTAAAAACAAAAAGAAACAGCAAATTTTTTTTCCAAAAATGAATTTCCAAATTGGGGATGGATATTAAAGTAGCAAAGTCATTTAAATATAAGCAAGTTCGCAGTAATAGATATTGAAGTTAGAAGCCTAACTTTGCAAATATGTATTATATGCAATTTGCTAACATGATCTACATTAGTGATAAATAACAAAATAAATAATCATTGAGGTGGATGACTAAATGAAAACATTGCACATTGTGAAAAAGGACATTTTTAAGGGCTGCAGGGCATGAGTGAGTAAACTAGCCTTCTTTATATTAGTTCCCACCTTATTTCTCCAGTCTTACTGCAATTCTGGTAACAGAATAAAACAGTTTTATTTCAATGTCCTTTTGGTTCCTGGTAACTGTGGCATAAATCTTTGTTTGAAATGTATCTTTTCTTTTTGTGATTGTGTGTTGGTTTTCACATTATTGTTTATTGCTATTTGAGAAGATCATTGTTACTGATGATGATGTTAAATGCCACCCTTAGTCCCTCTAGGCTGGAGAAATTTACCAGCACTGTAATATAAATACATTAACAAACAAACAAATTCCAGGAAACATTAAGAAAAATAGGGAAAGTGGTGTAAAATAAAATTGCTAGTATAGCAATGTTTATATACAAAAACCTGTTGTAACCATAAGTGAAATAGAAAAAGAATTAAAATTCTTTAAACAGGAAATTATGGAGCTAAAAGACATGAGGAATAAGGCAGCCTAAGGGATCATGAAAAAAGAAAGAAAAAGAAAGTAAGTTCGTTCATTTAGGAAAGCTCAGTAAGACATAGAAAGCAATGATTTTCTAGATCTAATGTTTTTGGCAATGCTGGATCATCTCCAGGAACAAAGCAACTGGGGAAATGGAAAAAAAATATCTTGTTTTCAGGCATGTTGTTGTTATTGGGGGGGTGGGGAAAGCTAAAATGATAGGGTTGAGAACTCCTTTAAAATCCCCATGATATGCTATCACTACACATTTGTAAATGCCCTAAAAGATTCTGCAAAGTACAACTGGCTACTGCATATACTTTCTCAAAGCAGGGAGAGAATACTGGAAAGTCCAAGTTATGCATTTTGGAGCTAAAAAAAAAAAAGAATAGAACGAAAAGTTAATAGGATGTTAGCCAAACAAGCAATCAATATTTTCTGTTTTGGATCAAAAATGGTTCTGATATTTGGCAGCAAATATGAGCTCTGAAGATATGTATCATTTCGAATATTTCCCTTTACAACACTGAACTAGACAGTGAGTCCCTCTCTCATGATTTCATATAAGTATCTCACAGTGAGGCATTATTAGGTAGCTTCCTGATCTATTGTTCTAACCAGCCAATCAGAGCACTTGGAGCCAATCCCTCATTTGAATGGCTCCCATTATATAAGTGCACAGTTAAAATGAGATCATTATCATTTGTAAGGGGGCAAGTAAGCTGAACGGGAGGGGTAACAACCAGCAAAGACATGGCTGCTTTCCAAAGAGGCAGGAAGGCCTACTTCAGGAGGAAGAGGAGGATGCGCCAAAGGAGATACCGAAAGTTCCTAAGTAGACGGAAGAAGCATAATTCTAGGCGAGGTAGGAAAACACAAACTAGACATGTAATGAGATGTGCAAGGAGTGGCTGTCGAAAGAGACATATGCCTCTATACCGATATCTGGACCGAAGAATCAGGGACAATGTGCTCTCAGCCCAAAAGGCCAAGCATTCAATGACTTCCTACAGGGGCAACATCTATCATAGGAAGCCCTTGAAGGTAGGTAGACCAAGAAAGAAGAAGCATTATAACCGTACACGTTCAGCTTTTCTGAAAGCCAAACTGAGGAAGCAAAGAGCTAACAAAAAATGTGCCAAACCTTCTGCTCTTGAGAAAAAAGCCAAGAGAAGGACACGTTATTCTGATGAGGAGGTTTTCTATAGCATGGCCAATGCTTCCATGCCAAAACCAGCATCAGAAGAAAGACCAACAAAGAAACACACTGTCCGCTTCACAACTCCTGGCAACACAAAGACCGAGCCCCAAGAGGACCCCTCCCTTGATAATCAATCAAGCCAGCAAACAATAACACCCAAAAAACGGGGTAGACATTCAGCCACCCCTGTTTGCAAAAGTCGTTAATCTAGAGAAACATCCCTCACTCTCCTCTGAAAAACCTCTTGCAGGCCCCTGGAAAAGTAAGAGAGAAGTAAGAGGAAAATAACATACCAGCCTGCCTTAAAGATCCAGGAGACCTTATAACTGACTTTTGATGAGACCACCTTCACCCCTACCAGTCTGGAAAAAAAATGAATTTGCTTTATCAACAAATTAGTTTGACTGACAACTGAAAAAGGCATTTGGACAATTGCAAGACAATCCGCTGGAAACAAAAGAGAATCACTTAAGTACTCCTACTCCACTTGAGAACATTTATTTCCTTAACAACGAGGAAGTTGATTTAATGAAAAAGCACAAAACTAGAGACTTGCCATAATTTGGCAAAGAAAGGATTGACGTACTGAAGGTGTGTTTTCCTCTCCAAGGAACATCTTAAAATAGTAATAAAGCTGGATCTTTTGAAATATGTGTTGTGGAATTCCATCAAGCACGTATGGACAAAATGGGGAAAAATACAATAGAGAAGTGATTGTTCCTTCTCCTACTGCCCTGTGTGGTATCACAGTGGTTAGAATGCAGTATTGCAGGCTAATTCTGCTGACTGCCAGGAGTTCAATCCTGACGGGCTCAAGGTTCACTCAGTCTTCCATCCTTATGAGGTTGGTAAAATGAGAACCCATTTTGTTGAGGGCAATATACTGACTCTGTAAAGTGCTTAGAGAAACCTGTAAAACACTAAGGAACAGTATATAAGTCGAAATCCTATTGTTATTTACAAATCAGCAACCGGCCATTGATAAATATCTGCCTATTAATGTTAATTAGTTTCTGACGGATTCAGTCTCAGTTCTCAGGCACTAAAGCACTATTTGAGTTAAGACTGGTTTAAAACTCTATTTAGCGTATGGCATATCATACATGGACGAGCAATATTATATATATGTTAACATTTCACCTAGATTCCTTTGAATCACTCGAATCACTGCCAAAGACTGGAATGGGAGTGAGAATGACAATGTAAATTGTAGACAATCACTTGATATAGTGAATGAAAATTGCTGCAAACATCTAAAACAGTTGTGCTCTCATCCAGGAGAGTATAGTATTGGTAACTTAATTCCAATCAATTTATATTTAGCAGAGAGAACCGAAGCCTGCCAAAAGTTCCATTCCATAAAAGGGAGCTCGTGTTAAGAAATGGCAATACGCTAAAATAAATATAGTTTGGTTTCCAGTTTATTATATATACATAAAACTGGGTTGCTGGTCTCTTTAAATTAAGATCTATCAAAAGAATTGCTTATTTCTTACTTTACCCATCTTGCACATAAATTATAGATCTGTCTCAGAACTGAGGTAAATTGCTCAATTTTTATTCCAGATTTGTTTTCCATATCTCCTGAAGTTATCCAATTCATTTTAAGTAGCTATGTTTGGAAAGGTCCAGAGTTAATTAAAAGAGAATGTACATTCCTTTCATTTCAAGCACATTTTTGGCTTTTGGTAAGACCAAAGTTCAAATTCTCAAAAGTGGAATTCTATGGACACTGGAAATCAAGGACACTGTTTTAGCATATTGGTTTTTGGCAAAGTAGCTTGTCATATGTCATACCTTTTTTCTTGGATCATCTGAGAGGCTGATATACAAAGAAGCTTTGCCATCTGCCTGAATCCAGAATGTATAATTATTTGTCTCTGGTGCCACAAAAAACCCATGTAGTCGTGCACTGGATAGCAAAAACAAAGATATTCAGTTACCTAATCTCAAACAGGATTCTTCTGTTGAATCTAAGAGATGTAATTTGAATTAGTTATCATATAACAATTCTTACTTTAAACTAAAAGACCTTTCTTTTTTAAAAGAATGATGCAGGCATGTTCACTATTTCAACCCAGAACATTAGAAATTTCAAGAAGACTCATGCTGCAAAGAAATCTTTATTTAGGAGCTGTGGTGGCGCAGTGGTTAGAATAGATTATTGCTGGCTAATTCTGTTTTCAGCCGGCAGTTTGATTCTCACTGGCTCAACGGTTGACATCCTTCCATCCTTCCTAGGGTCGGTAAACTGAGAATTATACTGTAGATACCAAAATACACCCCACAATTGGGTTTGGCTTATCTGCAGATGGGCATATTAAAGAGTACATCCAGTCATACTTTTTTTCAAGGTAGCTGTATTTGCCATATATATTCATGGACAAAGAAATCCTTGAATTTTTAATAAAGTACCATGAAAAATGTGGATCGACTTATTTCCAGATGGTATTTTTTTCATGATATTTTAATGCAAGGGGTCACCTTATCCATGAATGGTTTTATATATAAATATATATAGTATTCCACATTTGCATTTTTCTCCTTTAAAAACATCTATGTTGTTCCTAGGAATCAAAAATAATTTGATGACAAAATTGATCAATAAATCTAAAATTTGTTCTAGGCAGACAGCTTTCCAAGCCAATTAAAATGCAATTTAAAATTGATTAAATAAACAAAGCAGTGATTAAAATGGAGATTAGCTCGAAGTTTTATACATCTGTGCATCACTTCAAATTCAGAAGTAGATGGATGCCTGTAACTTCTTAAAGCATCTCTACCTTCTCCCACTACTGTACCTTGAAAGCTCTCAGTTAATAAAAAAACTCCTCAAAAGTCATTGTTCTACATCACATAGGGAGCACTCTGGATAGATGGAACTTTCTGAAGCTTTGGCTTAAATATGTAGAATGCAACAAGAACAAGACAGAGAGAGAAGCAAAACATAAATGTTCTTTGGGTACCTTCCTCCCTATTATATTGTGGCAAGTAACAAGTACGTTTTTAGGACACTTCAGGAAAGTTTTACTTAAACTGGTTTAACAATAATTCCACATTCTCATGATCACCTAGAAAGTCTGAGTCTTCACTTAAAACTGGCAGGAAAAATCTTTGAGTATTCTAAACTCTCTCACTGCCATTCCTGTAATTTTTCATGATAGATTAGAGGTATAGATTGCTGAATAGTCAGCATTATATTACTGCAACTGTTAGTATGACTTAATAAGGAACACTTATTACCTGAACAGTTTCTGTTTATCAGGCAGAAAATTGTATGGAGAACTGGCATTAGGAACAATCTGCCAGGCATACCCTGGAATCGCTTCAGTGAGATTAGCATCTGAACCATCCCAAACTTCAAAAAGAAGGCCCCTGTTTCCTGATAAATTGGAAAACAAGGATTGAGCCATCAGTAAACAAACAAAAGTATTAGTTAACTTATAAATGTGCAAATTAACCAGTGATCGAAATCAATCCATAACAACCTGAGTCTAAGATCTCAGCCCCACCTCATTTTTCATTTGATCATTTAGATGGGCCATAAGTTGGAGATACCTGGTTGAATTTCACTGAATGATCTATTACTGTCTATTGCTCCCGTTGTACAGATTATCTTTTGTGGAGTAATATGTTTAATTTGGCAGGGAGTACCTGTGGAGAGGAAAGAAGAGCATGCAAATGAAAAAAATCTCAAAGCATTCACATCCTTCCTACATATTCACTACATATTCCAAATCATTGTGTATGGCTTTTTTTTTATCACGTTCCCATGTTCTGAGGCTTAAATGTCATGAAATCTGATTTTATCATTTTTACCTGCAGCTGTGACTTTTATAGGTGTGTCAAAGAAGTCCCCCGTGATGGTGAGGTCAGTTCCACCACCTAGGCTGCCTGTAGCAGGAGACACTGAAGAAATGTCTGAGAGACAAATAAAAAAAGATAATAATAGGCTGCCTTTTTATTCCTCTTTCCACCCTTTATCTTCACAAGAACTACTGTAAGAATATTCAAGAAGTCTGATATTCTTTCTCAGATTATATCTCTGCCTTGGACTAAAGGCAATCAACCATTGTCTTGGTTGCAGCTCTCCCTCCTGGTCCTCCTCAAACCAGCTCACATTAAGGAAAGTGCTTTTTGGATGTCATCTGGACCAACAAATATTGAGACAGATTAGTTTCCTGTTGGCTCATGGACTTTTGGAGAGCCATGTACATATCTATGTCCCTCTGCTAATTTTTTTAAATCCATTTCAATGGAATAGTGATTCTTCTTCATTGAATATGAATGTGAGGGGGGAAATAGAGATACTTTCATGGCAAAAAGGCTTCTATGTCTTCTTCCTTGGACAGCTTGAGAATTTTTATACCTTTGGGACTATCTCCACTCATTACACATTCTAAAAACTTTAGAGGTGAATGTGCCCCTTCTGGTGATTGCATTCCTTTAAGTAGGTCTATGATATTACACAGACACACAGACACACACACACACCCTTCTCACCCCTTTTTCACTCCTTTCCCTTTCTTTTCTGTCTGCCTCCAAAGCCACTCTTCAATCTCTTTTTTTAATTAATTGAAGCTTTTCCTCTTCTTGTCCTTTTAACATATCTGTGATATTGGCTAGAGTATCATTTCTGACTGATCTACCTTCTTCTCTGGTTTAACCCCAGGTTTGGGTGGATACCTGTCTCTACCAAAGTAGAGGTCTCTTCTAAGGGATAATCTGTTATTTCTGTGTTTTCCATGTCTACTTGTTTGTTCTAGGCTTTGGTAAAAAATCTGGTTTCTGCTGCCAGAATATTGGCCAATTTTGGCAAAGGTTGAACTGCATAAGGAGCAAACTCCCTCCCTTTTGCAGCCCGCATTTCAGTCATTACTTTTCATGGCATATTTAATGACCTCCTTGAGTTTAAGCCATCTTCACTTGTGTTGGATATCTCTCATTTTTTCTGGATATCTCATTTCTTCCATCACTTTGTCACAGGTTCTTTTAAGTATACCCCAGTCAATGGGTTCCAAAACATAAGAGAGTGAACACAACAACACAAGTTCCTATGCAACCCCACTACTCCCACACCTCCTAATATTGTTGCTCCAACTCCAACACTATTCCTTCTGAGTTCTATTACTGCCAAAAAGTATCTCTTTATGTGTGGTTTAGGCTGCTTTATTTCTACACAGGAACACACATTTATTCACTTCCTCCTTCCCCCCAACACACACACATACACAGCAAAACCTCCAAAGGTCTCTCAGCAGAATTTTTATAGCCAATATTGCTGGGGAGAGGGCTTAAAGAGACAGGACAACAGCTACATAGGTGCTGACCATTTTCTAGGCAGCTTGCCAGTGGTGGGATTCAAAATTTTTTTACTACTAGTTCTGTGGGCATGGCTTGGTGGGCGTGGCATGGCTTGGTGGGTGTGGCTTGGGAAGGATACTCTAAAATCTCCATTCCCTCCCCACTCCTGGGGGATGGTTACCGCCAGTTTTCTGAACTACTCAAATTTCCGCTACCAGTTCTCCAGAACTGGTCAGAACCTGCTGAATACCACCTCTGCAGCTTGTCCTCTCGTATAAATTAATTCTAAGAAAGTTCACTAAGCTAGAAATCAGTTTAATGGTTCCAAAAAAACCAATTACTATTCTACTAGAAAAAAACATACTGGATCCTAGATAAGCACAATTACAGCTCATATATCTGGGATTAGATTGAATAATAACAAAATAATACTATAGATACTAATACCATAATACTATAGATGGTACATGTTCCTTTCCTCTTTACACTCTCAGGCTAGAAAATAATAGATCTTAATTTGTCTGCACCTCATATTAGAAGCCCCAAAACTTTCTTTCTAAGGTAGGTGGTAGTGGTGGTATATAATGTTCCATTTCACTGGTTATATTCACTACCTATTCACTAAAAGGTCCTATAGGACCATTTTCATTCTTGCTGGAACTTGCCAGATATAGGTAATCCCTATGTATTAGATGTTTTTTAATGTATGTCCAACTCTTTACTGGGATTGAACTCCCATGCTTCAGAGGTGGTATTCAGCAGGTTTTGAGCAGTTCTGGAGAACCGGTAGTGGAAAGTTTGAGTAGTTCAGAGAATCTGCAAATACCACCTCTGATTGGCCCCGTGGCGCCCTCATCTATTCTCTTCCTCCCAAGTCCCAGCTGATTGGCTGGGTCTTCTTTTGCACAGGAGAGCAGAGCTGAAAAGCAGATTAGTGGCATGGGGTGAGGAGGGAATGGAGATTTTGCAGTATCCTTCCCCTGGAGTGAGGTGAAAATGGAGATTTTACAGTATCCTTCCCCTGCCATGCCCACAAAGCCATGCCCACCAAGCATGCCACCGCCCACCAAGCTACACCCACAAAATCAGTCCTAAAAAAATTTGAATCCCACCATTGATGTGCTTGTTCATTGATGCATTATGCAGTATGGTATGATTAAAATTATCTTGAAAATAGGAGGTAATTTATCTGGTCCTCAACTCTCTAATATGAGAGAGCAAACAAATAAGAAAGGAAGGGATTCCATTCATTGGATCTATTGACTTCTCTTCCTTCAAGCTGCTAAAAGTACCATATAATAGTCATCAGTGTGCAAGGCCTGAGACTTCAAATATCAGTAAAGAGTTGAACATATAACATATAACCCCCAACCCTTTTTATAAGAGCCTAAAAATGTGGCTTTGCCAATCATCTTGAGGCCTCAGTGGGGGAACAGTGCAATGGAGATGGTTGATTGAGTAATGACAGATCCCACATTCCACCCCCACTCTACTCCTGCCCTCCCATGGATCCTTGGTTTTAATGGCTGATTTTAAACTTTTTATGTTTATGTATATGTATATGTATATGTAACAGTAAACTACATATAAATTATACATATAAATGTATATGTAACAGTAAACTACCCAGAGTATGGTAAGATGGGCAGCCAATAAATTTTATGAATGAATGAACACTAACCTACAAGGGCTACCTATAGCTGACATTCCAATAAGAATAATTTTAATAGTACAGTGTTTCCTAATTGTTATTAAGGAATACAAGCACTGAAATATATGTTATTAATTAAAATTGCTTTCACATTCCTTCCATGATCTTTCAAAATGAAGCACTGCAAATGATACCCCAGAATAGATCACAGCACCTGAGAATGTCTGGTACAAGAAAAGTTCCTGTTTGGCACTTATAAGCCAAGCATCTTTGTGTACTATTGACCTGCAACATGAAAACAAGAAAAATAATCAGAAATATTTATATGAGAAGAAGATAAAATTGACATCTGTTGATTATAAAATGAGGGAGAAATTTTAACATTGTGATGAAAGACTGAGAAATTCAGTATTTAAATAAAGGATTAACTGAACCTTTAGCAAACATTAAAAATATATAGCCTATGTATATGAACTATGCACCCTGACTGAAGTATTGACAGCCAATGGCTTCCACA
>BLBF01000025.1:17082273-17174478 GCA_015471245.1 Laticauda colubrina
AAGAAGAAGAAGAAGAAGAAGAAGAAGAAGAAGAAGAAGAAGAAGAATGTTCTGTATAGAATGGTATACTCCAAACTATGCAATCTGATTGGCTAAAAGACTAAGCATTGGATTGGTTCATTAGGAACCAATCCAAAAGAGCCGCTGAAAGGCGGCAAAGTCAAATAGCTGCCATTGGCTACAAGCCGGCAGGCAAGCCTGTATAAAAAGGATGCCATGGCTTCAGCCAAACCGTTCCGTTACTGTTACTGGCTTTAATAAAGACTTTGTTTGTTGGAACCCGGTCTACCTCGTGTTCTTCCAGACAGAACACTGGCAATGAAGGTGGGATTGTCCAAAACGCAAGAGCGAGCACGCGGCAGAAAGAATTCCAGACGGAAAGTGATGGCTGGGAATAACGCGCCACCCGCACCCTTCAATCCCAACGAAGAGGATTGGGAATCATACGGAGACCATTTCCTGATGTTTTTAGAGAGCAACGAAATGGAAGAGATCTCAGACCAGAGGAAGAGGGCTGTATTCCTAACGCATTGAGGACCAACCATATTCAAAATGGCCAAAGCATTGGTGAAGCCCAGAGACGTGAAACAAATGACCTGGTCTGAGCTTCATTGAATGTCAAAGGCCCACTACGCATCGGTAGTGTCAAAACTCATCAAATGGCACGAATTCTACAAAAGGGATCAGAAGGAAGGCGAAACCATCACTGACTTCGTGGCAGCTCTCCGACAACTGGGGGGAGCTTGCGAGTTCCTGAACTTGGATGAAGCCATGCGAGATCGAGTTGTCCTAGGTCTGAGAGACTCTAACTTACAAAGTAAACTACTAAATAAACCCAATATCACAGTGGCTGAAGCGATTGCAGAAGCCACAGCAGCAGAAGCCTCAAAAAAGTCAGCGGCCACTATGAAGCAAATGAACTCAAATAATGACACGATGACCCTATCCAGAGGAAAGAAGCAAGCTCCCACCACAACTCATCATGAGGAATTCGACAGTCCATCAGAAACGGAAGATGAGGACGATGAGGTCCACCGCCTGTACGCCAACAAAAAAAGGCATGAAAAAAGAAATTGGCGGGAATGCACTGGCTACGGGGAAAACCACCCTCAAGCCGATTGCAGATTCCTTGATGCCATCTGCCGAGCTTGCAAGAAGAGAGGACACATCAAAAAAGTCTGCAGGAATCGAAAAAATAACAGCCCAAATAGATGCAGTAACTCCCCACTACCAGCTGAATCAAAGCAAGCCGAAAAGAAATGGGAGTGCAACAAATGAACCGGCAACCGAGAAAAGACCCATCAAACTGTCACTATTGGAAGCGCCCAGACGGAAAGTGGGAGAAAGGTCAAAATTGTTGTAAAAATTGAAGGAAGCCCCTGCGAGATGGAAGTCGACTCAGGATCCTTCCTGTCAATGGTGTCTTGGAACACAATCAGACGGCTGGTTCCAAACATCAAATTAAAAGAAATCCAGAAACAAAAATTAACTTTAAAAGACTACCAAGGAAACTGAATCCCTGTGGTAGGTCTAGGACATTTCCGAGTCACATACAAGCAGCACGCTGAAGTCCTGCCTCTAACCATAGTTGACCGGGACCGCCCCAGCCTCCTGGGCATTGAATGGTTCGCACCATTGGGCATCGGAATGACCGGGGTGAGCCGAGTAGCCGCAACCGACTGGGAAGAGAACCTGATACACGAGTTCCAGGACCTCTTTGATGGCACCTTAGGCAGGTACTGGGGGACCCCAATTTCCTTTAGTTTAGACCCTCAGGTAGCACCTAGAAGGTTAAAAGCCAGACGAGTCCCCTTTGCTTTAAAAGCCAAAATAGATGAACAGTTAAATAAATTAATTGAGCAATGGGTCATAGAACCAATTGACCATACTAGATGGGAGACACCAATAGAAACATCTGTTAAACCTGATGGGTCGGTATGCATCTGCGGAGACTACAAGGCTACCCTGAACCATGCGTTGCAGCAAAGTGCATACCCTGTGCCAATCATGCAACATTTCCTCCACTCACTAGAGGGAGGAAAAATTTTTTGCCAAGCTTGATTTAGCCCAGGCATATCAACAGCTTCTAGTAGACCCAATAACGGCTGAGGCCCAGACAATAGTAACTCACAGAGGGGCATTCAAATGTAACAGACTGCAATTTGGAGTGAGCCTTGCCCCAGGTGTTTTTCGAAGCCTTATGGAACGCCTATTAAATGGAATTAAAGGGGTCATTCCATATTTTGATGACATCCTAATTTCGTCTAAAAACACAACCCAATTAGAGACAAGACTGAAAGAGGTGCTAACAAAATTTAGAGAATCCGGCCTGAAAGTCAAAAAAGAAAAATGCTGCTTAATGACTGATCGCATCGAATTTTTAGGTTATTTAATTGACAGAAAGGGTATACACCCTACAGAAAAAAAAAGTGAAGGCTATTAAGAGACGCACCACAGCCAAAAAACAAAATGGAGTTGCAAGCATTTTTGGGTCTAATAAACTTCTATAACGTATTCCTCCCTCACAAAGCAACAATAGCAGAACCGTTACATCGTTTATTGGACAAGAAAACTTGTTGGAATTGCGGGCATAGAGAACAAAAAGCATTCCAAGGCATAAAGAATCTGTTAACCTCAGACACCATTCTTATTCAGTTTAGTAACACACTTCCATTGACGGTCACCTGTGACGCCTCACCGTTTTGAGTCGGTGCCATCCTGAGCCACCAATTGCCTGACGGGAGAGAGGCACCCATCGCCTTTTACTCGAAAACACTTTCTAAAGCAGAACGCAACTATAGTCAACTAGACAGAGAAGCCCTGGCAATTGTTGCCAGAGTTAAACGTTTTCACGAGTACCTCTATGGGAGAACATTTTCAATCGTAACTGACCATAAACCACTACTAGGAATTTTGGCTGGAAACAAACCCACACCGAACATTTTATCTCCTCGAATGACTAGATGGTCAGAATTCCTAGCAGTGTACTCCTACACTTTGATACATTGACCTGGGAAACAGATCTCCCATGCAGACGCATTAAGTCGAACACCGCTGCCAATGATGGAGGAAGACCCGGCACCAACAATTACCACCCTGCAAATGGAAACCTTCCCCGAGCTACCAATATCTGCACATGATGTCGCCAGAGCAACCGCTAAAGACCCAGTGACTGCCCGCATTGGGTAGGTAAAGATTGGCCGGAAAACCAAAAAACTGAAAACTTTAAACCTTTCCGGACCAGACAGACTAAACTGTCAATACAAAAGGGGTGTTTATTGTGGGGTGATCAAGTGGTAATTCCTTCCAAATTACAAACTAGAGTGTTGGCTATGCTTCATGAAGGCACCCAGGCATCGTGAAAATGAAAAGCCTGGCTAGGAGCTATGTATGGTGGCCTGGTTTAGACAGAGATATTGAGTACTGGGTTGCCACATGCAATAAATGCCAGAAAACCAGGCCATCACCACCACAAGCTCCTATAAGGGACTGGGAGACCCCACGAGGCCCCTGGTCACGGATCCATATTAACTTTGCGGGTCCGACCAGGGGGCATACATTCTTGATTGTTGTAGATGCATACTCAAATTGGTTAGAAGTAGCAGTAATGTATTCTACAACAACTGAGGCCATTATCAAAAAGCTCAACAAGCTATTCGCAACCCATGGGTTGCCGGACGTCCTAGTATCCGACAATGGCCCACAACTGACCACTATACAATTTGAACAGTACATAGCCTCTTTAGGCATACGCCATGCACTAACCGCGCAAGCCCACCCGGCGGCAAATGGTAGGGCTGAGAGAATGGTCAGGTTTACCAAGGAGGGTTTGGAAAAAATGGACCCAGGGGATGTCCAGGATAAAGTCGACCATTTACTCACCCTCCAACATATCACCCCCAGCACTGTAACTGACAAAAGCCCGGCAGAATTGTTAATGGGGAGGAAACTTAGATCACATTTGGATAGGTTACATCCAAATTATACCTTTGAGAAACCCCCCAACTCCTCCAGCCATTTTCGCACATTTGAAATCGGTGACCTAGTCTATGCAAAGAATTTTACTGGGGACCTTCTATGGCTTCCAGCCACAATTACACAAATAACAGGCCCCCGGTCCTACTGTCTGACCGTAGACTATGGCAGGGAAAGGAAGCGGCACATAGACCAGCTTCGTTCCCGAAATGTTGAGCGAAATACGACCGCACAACCTCCAACAATATAAATCGACAAAAAAAAAAACAAAGGGGGGGGGAATACAAGAAAATAATACTGAAGGAAAAAATGAACTGTTAAAAATAAACCCAGAACATCTAACCAATCAAAAAGAGCAAAAAGAACACTTACGGTTAGATGAAACTGGTAGAAATAATCCACAGGAAGAGGAACCCATCCTGGAAGGGGCCAGCAAAGCCAGCTCGACCTGCCCAGGAGAACCAGGAGGGAGCGGCAAAACCACCAGCCTGAGCAACTCAAGTGGTCGCAACCTTGCTGACTCACCCTTCCAGGCGGTTCCATGGAAAAGAGCCAGAGAGATAGCGATCCCATCCGAACCGCTCGAAGTCTTCAGCAAGAATGAACCGTGCAAGTCAAGTAGAGTCAGAAGAAGCCCCACCTACCTGCGCAATTACATCACCCATGTAGGACTAAACTAAGGGGGGAGGAGTGTTCTCTATAGAATGGTATACTCCAAACTATGCAATCTGATTGGCTAAAGGCCTAAGCATTGGATTGGTTCATTAGGAACCAATCCAAAGGAGCCACTGAAAGGCGGCAAAGTCAAATAGCTGCCATTGGCTACAAGCCGGCAGGCAAGCCTGTATAAAAAGGCTGCCGCGGCTTCAGCCAAACCATTCCGTTACTGTTACTGGCTTTAATAAAGACTTTGTTTGTTGGAACCCGGTTTACCTCGCATTTTTCTGGATGAAACAAAGAAGAAGAAGAAGAAGAAGAAGAAATTTATTGTCATTGTACAAGTATAATGAAACTGTGGATGCACCCCAGCAACTGTTCACAACACAATAAAACCAGAGCACTTAAAGATGAAGATTATCTCCATTTGCAATTTGAGAGTACAATATCTACAAATATACACAAAATATACATCCAACATTGAAAGGTTCATGAATGGGGAATGGGATAACTTGCCACAGCCAACTTGGTGTGATCAACTCACCATGGCCAACTTGCCACAGCCAATTCATTGCAGCCAACTCATTATGGCCAACACACTGCAGGACAATTCGCCATGGACAACTTGTCATGGGACAACTTGCTGTGGGACAATGTAACAATTCTATTTAATTATTTAAAATAAATAAAAATATTTTATGTTTTTCCATTAACATTTTATTCTGTTCCTCCTTTTGCATCCTTTCTTCAATGATTCTATTGTACCATTTCTTTGATATTAGCATAACCCTTGTCCATCAGCAAGTTGTCCTTTCGTGGGATGGCCAAGGTGAGTTGTTCTGCAGCAAGTTGGCCATGGCAAGTTGGCTGTGGTAAGTTAGCTGTGGTGAGTTGGCTATGGCAAGTTGATCATGGCAAATTAATAGGAGCCTCTGTTAAAATTATAACATTAAGCAAATGAAGGAACTTTTTGTTTACTTACTTTCCCTTGTTATATACTGAAAAGCTAACATTGTGTGACCCTATAAGAAAAGAAAATACATTTTCAATGTAAGAACTTGAATGCACAATTTATGAATACTATATTTTAGATATTTTGCTTTTCATCAATATAATAAACTATTTTCAGAATTTTGAATAGAACTTTTGTTTTCACTTTCATTTTTTCCCTAGGAAAATATTTCTGATCTCCTTAGCTTTCACTAGTTTTTTATTTATTATTTTATATTAACTACTTATGGTTTGTCTTAGGAGTGTCTACTGGAAATAAAGATAACAGGAAGAGTCAGAAAAGAAAACTAGTTGATTCCTTGCAGAAGACCAACATGTACATTTTTATAATACTGAATAAAAACATGGTAGTATGTTATTCTCTTATTTCTACTAACCAATATAGCTGCCTTCCACTTGACATTCTACAGTTCCCAGGTCATCATCTAGATGAATAGGATAACTGTAAATAAAGCAAAAGAAAATATGACTGAAAAGGTTAAAATGTCTTGTTCAAATGAAGAGCGTTGATGTTTCTTTGTTACAGAGACTTCTAAAAAAGCAATGATACATGAATTGCAGAACATTGCCTTCAGGTGTTCATTGAACACCAAATCATTGAAATAATGTTAAATATTTTTAAAGATTTTTTTTTATTGAAAATAAGGACATACCACATGAACTATTGTAATTTGAAAACAATAATTGCAATGATTTTTTTTTCTTTGCTAAAAGAGCGAATAGATGCATCTGCATGTGCCAGCATTCAAGACTGTATATTCATGCTTAGATTAAGGGACCCATTTTTCATAAGAAAATAGCTTCAACTCCTTGAACATTTTGCTTGCCATTTCAACATCTATATTTTTTGAGATACAACACTGACCAGAACCGATTGTAATACTTAGTATGTGATTGTACCAAAGATTTGTATCAAAGCATTCTGATATTTCATATGTAAAAAGGGCATGGGGGATAATTAATTAATTACATATCGTCAGGTAAGGATCAACTTCTGGTGACTATATGGACAAATGCTTGCTATGTTAACCTTTCTCTAGGTTCCTCATTCCAAAGACATTGCTGTAATTTTTCTGATTGCCTTTTACTTCCCAAGCACATTTTTTTTTTCTGGTCCAACATTTTTTTTTCTGGTCCTCAGAGTCTAAGAATTATCATCATTGCCTTGAGGGAGTAACCAGTCTATATTTGGCCTAGACTATTTCTTTTTCTTGCAGAGTAATTTTTCTTTGTAACCACTTCCAAATTAATGATTTGATGTTGTCTTTCACTTGTTGTTTCTCATAAAAATTAAGCAGTTATTTTTCAGTGTACATCTGTATTAATAAAATAAAAAAGTTCTGGATAATGGATTTAAACAAACATCTGCCACATAACACACCAAGTTTAGACAAAGTAATAGAAAATGAAAAAGGTAAAATGCCCTGGGTTTTTAGAATTCAGACAGACAGATCCCTGACACATAACACCCCACAATAATAAAGACAAAAAAGTCTGTATAATGGACATGGCATTACTTAAGGATAGGGGTGGGCTTCAAAAATTTTCACAACTGGTTCTCGGTGGTGGGTGGGCATGGCCATGGTGGGTGTGGCCTAGTTGGCCTCCTGCACCATGGTGAGGGGGTAGTTTTTGCCCTCCCCGGGCTCCAGAAGTTTTCCTCGAGCCTCTGGGAGGGCGAAAACAGCCTCCCTGGCCTCCAGAGTCTCTCCGAAGACTGGAAATGGCCCATTTCTGGCCTTTTGGAATTTCCAGGAGGCCCATTTTTCGCCCTTCCCAGGCTCTATAGGCTTTCCTTGAGCCTCTGGGCAAGTGAAAACAGCCTCCCCTGGGCTCCAGAGGCCCTCTGGAGGCCAGAAACAGACTGCTGGGAGGCCCACTTTTTTGCCTTCCCTGAGTCTCCATGCAGACCCTGGACTTACCTGGCATCCAAAAGAGGCCACGTGGGGACTCCTGGGAGGAGAGGGTTCAGAGTGGTATTCAGCAGGTTCTGACCAGTTCTGGAGAACCAATAGTAGAAATTTTGAGTAGTTTGGAGAATTGGTAAATACCACCTCTGACTGAAGATTTTACAGTATCCTTCCCCTGCCACGCCCACAGAACTGGTAGCATAAAAAATTAAATCCCACCACTGGCTGGGGCCAGCCAGGAGTGGGATTTGTGGGTTTGATGAACTGGGCAGAATTCTAACTAGAGGATCACCCACACCTATGTGAACCCGCAGCAGCCTACCTGCTTAGAGACAACAGAATAAGAGAGAAAGAACTGGAGAAAATAACCAAATACAAAGATCTGAAAAAAGAAATAGAACAACTGTGGTAAAATAAAGCAAAGGTAATATGGTGCAATCCCAAAGCAACTGGAGCACCACTTAAACACCATTGGCATTGACAAAATCACAATCAGTCAATTATAAAAGGCAGCTTTACTTGGAATAGTCCCATGACAATATTTTTAACACTATCCAACGACAACATCTGCCTATCCCAGATCCTTGGAAAGGACTAAATAGGTGGATAAAAATGACATATCTGGTCTAAACATGGCTGATTATGTGATCAATCACAATATAATAGAAATAGGTATTAAAAGAAAAAAGTAAAGAGATTTCTCAAATCTTCCCACAGAGCTTTTGGTGGTAATGATTTTGGGAAATGAGGGAAAGCCAGCTCAACAAATTTTGGGGATGGGCCTTGCCTGCCTTCACTTCTCCCACTCAAGAGACCTCATCTAAAGTGACCTAGATGTCTAAGTGAAAATCTGAATCACTTAAGATCCCTGGGAGTTGAGAATTTTACCAGGAAAATATACAAAGGGCAGCAGGTGGGACCTTCAGGAGCTTGTCATCTCCCAGCTGAGACTGTAAAGAGCTAGTCCACATTGCTACTTTCTAGATGTACAAATTATGACTTGTTTTCAAGAAATGTATTAACAAATGAAACATGAATTCTTATGTTAGACTGGACTTCTACCTCCTGCCTTGACTATTGCAATGAGGCTGCCCTTGAAAAGTATCCGGAAGCTCCAACTGGTTCAAAACACAGCAGCCCACATGGTTTTGTGCAGGCCCAGGTGTGCATATGTGTCACCTCTCCTGCAGGAGCTGCATTGGTCACCATTTTGTTTCCAAGTAAAATTTAAGATGCTGGTTTTCACCTTTAAAGCCCTATATGACTTGGGACCAGAGAATCTGAAGGACCACTTCTCCACAGTTATATTCAAAGTGGGGAGGCAGTGAATGTTGTGAGTCCCCTCTCCTAAGGAGGTACATCTGAGGCACCCAGAAGGTCTTCTCTGTGGTGGCTCCTTTCCTCTGAGATATCATCCTTGCAGAGATTAGACTCCCCCACCCACTTTAACACTCTTTTGCAAGGTCCTGAAGACCTGGTTTTGTCAATGGTCCTGGGGAACTCAGAGTGGATGGAGGCCATGAAGTGGCTGATCTGACTAATTGCTGTCACTAGGAAGGGTGGAGTGGGGATTGTTGTTAACGTTATATATTAGGTTTGATTTTTTGTTAGCCATCCAGGGTCACTGACAGTCATTGGGTGGTCATATAAATGTTCTAGAGATAGATGACAGACAGACAGACAGACAGACAGACAGATAGATAGATCTTAAAGACTTGAAACTGGCACTACAGAGAACCAGCCTAAAAAGTTAAGTGTTACTTTTTTGTTTATAACCAAATGCACAATACAGCTCTCACTGATGAAAATGACTTTTTTTTTTCAATAATGAAATGTTATTCATTTATTTTAGCTTTACGAATTGTGCCAATTGATTTCAATGGCTTTCAGTATAACAGTAATTAAAAAATAATAATTGTATCAAGGTCTTTCTGCTCTGTATCTTCTCCTATTGCCCAGATTCTGTACTAGCATTAACAGGGACAATGTCTGTAATTTCTGAATCCCAGCCTTGATCTTTTATCTGTGAAGGAATCCTGATGCATTAGATGGGGAAAGTTTTAAATACATTAACTGAATCAAGTCTAATTGTTGTGCCAGAAGATAGTAAAGAATAAGCTCAGGTTAATACTTAACCTGTTTCCTTTTCCTGTAAAAAAAAAAAAAAAAGTCACTATCCAGCCTCAGAACTTCTAAACCACAGGTTTCCAAACTTTAAAACTTTAAGACTTGTGGACTTCAAGGTTGTTGTTCTAAACAATGACTTATTAAAATACTTCACAAGAAAGCTTCATTGATTTCCTGGTTCCAAAGGTCTTTTCATAAATTAAGAGAAGGAGAAGTTGAAGAGACTCAACATAGGTCTCATTGTCTCTGAATCCACACCCAATGAAATCTCACTGGCTAGTACTGTAATTTTCAGAATGATTTCACAACTTGAGATTGTTTCCAACACTATCTGTGTAAAAGAAATGATGATTTATAACTTACATGCTATGTGTCTGCTGACTGGCAAGAGAACAAATAGTTATCCATCCATTTTCTGCCTCAAGGATTACAGGCCTAGTGGTGAAGGAACATAGCTAGTCAAGCCAGGGGAAAAAAACACATTCTCATATATTCCTATTCTCTCTCCCTACCTCTCCCCCTCCCTCCCTTCCCCTCTCTCTTTCTCTTTCTCTCCTCCTCCTCCCTCCCTTCCCCTCTCTCTCCAGGAACTATGCAATCAATAAAGCATAAAAACATACCTCAATGAGGGAACTACCAACAGGAAAACCACATCTCCACCAACACTGGCATGGCAAGCCAGATTATATAAAAAGCTAACCCCACACTCACCTACAGTGATAATGCTACCAGTTGGGAAATAAAATGTCTGCAACCAAGCAGCCAAGCCCAGAGAATACCAAGGGCTTCACAGTTAAACCCTCAGCTGCAGATATTTCTTCTATTGGAACTTAATCATCTTTTTAAATTCAGACACATATCTCTCCTCCTATTTGTTCATAAAATATACAAGAAGTTTACAAGGAAGTGAAATGCCCTTCATCTACGGTACTATCTTCCACCAGCACTCTAGGAAGAAATTGAATGTTATGTCCAAAACATTATGTCAGTCTGCAAAAACAGTGAAATCACTTGCTTATCAGAGGTTTGAATCCCATTCAGACAACTGTGTGATCTAAACAGATTAGCAAAATAGTCCTCCTGATACCATCTTGCGCCGCCACATGTCACCATCAAGAGGTCACATCTGCTCTATTCTGCTTCAAATACTAGGTATATAAGAAGGCAGATGGACAAAACAATAACTTTATATCACTTCAATATTTACTGCATTTCCAAAATACAGGAAAATACTACTGGACATTATAACTCAGAGAAACACTGAACACAAGTTTACCCATCAATAAAGTTCACGTTGAAATTATAAGTTTCATAATCTTGGGCCAGAATCCGACCATAAATTTGTATTACATTTCCTATTGAGAAAACAAAAAGCACAAATTAGAATGTATTTCTTCAAAAGCAAAATGAATCTATGTGAAAAATGAGAAAGGGGAATGATGCATTGATTTGTTTGATGTGAATTCAAGCCAACAAAAATGTCCTTTGCAAGAAACACAATTCAGAATAAAACATCTTTTCATTATGTGTTTTAAAAATCTTGTTCATATATACAGTAGACATAAATGAACTTAAAAGTATCCCTTTCCTCCCATTTGACGTTATCATTCATCCTCTTCTTTATTGGTTTATGATAAGCTTCTTTCACCTTTTAGATCTTACATGCATGGTATCACATACAGGACTGTTTTCTTCAGCTAATATTGGCCCACACACTACTTCTGCAACTTAGGAAATTGATTCCAGAAAGCCTTCCACGGGAGATAAGATTTGCCCCTAAATTAAGAGTCTTCTAAAGAGATGATAAAAATTGTGCTTTTGAAGATAGTTTGATGGGTGGGTACTGTTTGAAGTTTGATGGTATATTACCTCCAGTTGTTTTAGGATTACTTTTATTGTGATATATTGCATATTACATATATAATTCTTCAAGACATTATGGATATCTGGTGCTAAAGTGTCCACAGAACCAAGACAAGAAAGGTAAACAATGACACACACGTGCTAATGTCATCATGCAAATGCCACAATTTATATATACAAGAATCAAAAGTTGTGATGCATAGGTAGTCCTTTACTTACAACCACAATTGGGACCAGAATTTCCATTGCTAAACAAAGTGATTATTAACTGAATCGTGACCAATTTTACAATAATTTTTGCCAGGGTTAAGTAAATCATTACCATAGTTAAGCAGATTATGTGCTCATTAAGTGAATCTGGCTTCTCCCATTGCTGTAGCTTGGAAAGATCAGAAATGATAAGCACATGACCCTGGGATGCTGCAACCAACATGCTAGTTGCCAGGCAGCCATATTTTGATCACATGACCATGAGGATCCTGTAATGGTTATCAGTCATTAGTCATTCTTTTCAGTGCCTTTGAATATTTACTAAAGGATTGGTCATAAGTCGAGGACTACCTGTATGTTAGTAACTGTTAACTTACACAATCATATAATTATTGCACATATGTTGCTTAGACTTATCCATGTAGATTTCTTGTCAACAGTACAGACATGGGTTGTCACTGCTGCCTTCTGGGGTGTTATGTGAACTTCCTTCTTTGTGGGGGGATTCAAATGCCCATTAAGATGCTTTTTTTCAAGATCAAGTTTCCAAGATACTGCTAGTTTGAAAGATTTGAAATTTTCTCCTCTTGAGTTTAAATCGATGTAAACTTCAGAATGTAAATTCGTTCCTTTTGAATTCACTAAACCACCTTAAAATGTCTTTGGATAGTCGGCCATTTCTTTTGCTTGCTTTAAATCTCCACTGTATTGTCACAAAAGCATGTTGTAAAGTATCATTATGAAGGAACATAATCAAATCATTGTAGAATGTAAAATGTACCTGCATCTTTCAGGAAAACTATGGATACACGCAGGGGCAGGCTTCAAAAATTTTAGCAACGGGTTCTCTGTCCGCTTGCTGGGTGGGCATGGCCATGGTGGGCATGGCCTAGTCATCCTCCTGCACCATGGCGGGGGAGGATTTTTGCCTTCACCAGGCTCCAGACGCTCTCCGGAAGCCAGAAACAGGCCCATTTTCAGCCTTCCCAAACTTCCAGGGGGCCCTCCCAAGCCTCCCCACGCACCCTGCACTTACCTGCATCCAAAACGGACCTAATGGGGACTCCTGGGAGGGGAGGGGTGGGTGGGTGAGGCCAGCCAGGAGTGGGATTTGGCACTTCTCCGAACTGCACAAAATCTTAGCTAGGGGCTCTCTCAAACCCCTGAGGACCCCCCGCAGCCTACCCCTGAGTACATGGGTTCCAGCAACGTCTTCCACCTCCTGACCTTCAGCCTTATTTTTCCAGCAATATGAATGAGATGCTTTTATTTTCTCTTTGAAAGCCTGGCCTTTTTGCTCAGCAGCATTTGGAGCATTTGACAGTTTAGCATCTCTTGCATAAGTCCTGGTGAGGTTCGCACACAAACGCATACACACACACAAACACATCTTTCTCCACAGGCTGAAGACCTGAAGTCAGGAATCTTTGCTTGCCAATTGCTTATTAGGGTGATGTTTACATTAGTATTTTAGTTCTAAAGTCATTTATTTACCTGGGACTCCACATGGGGGTTTTACTTGAAACACCACAGGTGTTTCTGCAGCAGAGAACTATTAAGAGAAGAATACATTATACATTTAATAATTCTTTAAAAATGGAACACTTCATTCAGTTTCAATGGGCTCCTAGCCCCTAAGCTGAGCATCTTCTATTCAATAAAATTAGTTCATTCGTTATGCATGTTATTGTCCTGTCACTAAAGAATTGCAAACATGTAAGCAAACTTGCAGTGCAATGTAGCATGATACTGTCCACTTTTCTGAATGGCTGTAGTATTTTTGTTCATAAATAATATATTTATATGAGAGAAAAATGCAGAAATATGCAAAAAAAGAATCCTGGTTTTAAAAAGCAGCAAGATAAAAATAAATAATTATAATAGATATGTAGATCAAATGTAATACATTTAACACTGGAGAAATTATACGGATCCACCCATTCTTAGCTACATAACATAGTTTTCAAGATTGGGCAATGGTACCTCTATTATGCCAATATTAAAGAACATGTCAATACAATACTTCTCTCATCATGCTAATTATCATGATGGAAAACAGTCTCTCAAAATATTTTCTGAACATGTTTGACACTCCTGGGGAGGAGGGGAGGGAATCAACCAAATGGAACACCTTTTCCTGAAATTGGTCATCGCCAGATGCTATCTATATTGTCACAACTATTAGGGAGAGAATATTTTTTTTCATCTCCGTAGGTCCCAGGTTGCCAAAACAAAAAGCAGCAATTTATGTTTTATTTCCTTGGTATATATTTCATCTGTATTTCTCCAAGTGTTGTCACAATTTTTGTAAGCCAACTGAACTGGAGAACAGGGACTTACCTTTAATGTGCAATCTGTTAAAACATGGCTTCGTCATGCACAATCAAAATTAGGTTGTATTAGTAGAGAATGCTAGAAGTTCTGATCTACAGAATGTTTTACATTTGTCTTTTGCTTTTGTTTATCATTGAAACCACATTTGTGTTGATACAGTTCCATTATCTAGTTACAATGATAGAAAACCCTAGATGTTTCAGAATTCTGTCCCCAGTATAGGAAAAGAGGTACACCTTAACTTAGAAAAATGATATTCCATGAGATCATATAGCAAATCTAATCTTGAATATTTAAATTCTTCTTGGAATAAAAATAATAATAACATCCAACACGACATTAGCAGCTCATCTGTCATAGGTCCTGGTCCTCAGAATTTTACTACTTAAGTTAATTTATTATGTACCTGGAATGTACAGTTCTCTTCATGGAATTCATCTTGGTTGCTGATACTCTGTCCATTCAAACTCAACAAGAGATGATAAAGTCCTTCCCTTGAAGATCTTCAAGTAAAGTAGTGAAAACAGAGAAACGCTTACTGTTAATAAGAGAGACAATGAGCTTCTCATTTTGCATTATTCAATTCATTTTATAACTAAAGCTAGACATGAGGAGGCTGTGGTTTCCTCTGCCTGATTTTGTCTACAAAATTTGTCTGCCCTAAACTTTCTATAGTAGAGAACGAAATAATAGAGAAGAAACTTCAGGATACGAAAGAGCAAGTGGGAAAGGAAATTGACAGTAAATCTGGATGTGAGGACGAAGAATCAAGACACTATGGCAGCTTCAACTTAACAATTTAGCCAGGTATAGTCTTATCTATCAATCTAATTGAACAGACCTAAAACTGACTGGTTTGTGTGTGGTTAAAATAAAGGAACAATTCTATTATTTTTACTACATGCCAGCTAAGAACTAAGGTTTTTCAAATATACATAAGAGCAAACAACTTCATCACAGCAACAGTTGAAAAGATCTTGTGCTCAGAAGAGTTGCATGTTCAGTTTTAAACAGAAGCTTTTCCACACATGGGGAAAAAACCCCTCTTGCTGCATTTCAATTGCTGATATGGCTCTTTCAGGATAAAAAAAGCTGTACAAAAACAAACAAAACAAAACAAAACTGGGTGATGTTTGGTTGGTTGGTTTTGATTTATTGTAAGGATGGAGATGGAAAAAAACAAACTTTATATGGAATACAATTACAAACCACCAGCAAAGTGCACTAGGTCAATGGTTTAAGTTAGTAATAATTATCCAGAAACTTAATCTTTAGGCTTAAATATGTTTCCATCACTGTTCAGGTATGCATTAGATTTGTTAATCATTATTCATAGGTTTTTTTTAATGCTCACTTCCTCCTTACCTTTTAGGTCAGAACACAGCCTAAAACTATTTTACTGTTATTCATCAGTTTCTTAACAGAAATAAATCACCAGGCCTAGGGAGCTGCAGAGCCTACTCAACAATATGACTTCTTAGTCTGTGTTGACTTTACCCATCCATCTCCAAAAGTCTTGCACCACAGCTCCCCAACAACCAAATATCAAAGTCACTGGATTGCCTTGCCTTGAAATATTATACAAACAGTACAATTATTTTACCTTTACTTTAAAATGATGATGACTCATGAGACTTACATTAAGCTTTAAAAACAAATTTACCAGTTAATTCTCATCACAATAGGACTTATTCCCTGTTTAGTGTGATAAGTGAATTGAAAAAGATTTGAAAACAACAAGATAGCAAAGATAGAAATGAATAACATAAGCAAAAAAACATTAACAAAATAATTTTGTCAAGTGAGTCTCGTCATCCATATAATTCTAAAGCACGGACAGACAGCATGGTGCCATCAAGATCTTTTGGCAGATAATCAGTGGTGGGATTCAAAAAAATTTACTATCAGTTCTGTGGGTGTGGCTTGGTGGACGTGGCAGGGGAAGGATATAATAAAATCTCCAATTCCTCCCCACACCTGGGGGAAGGATACAGCAAAATCCCATTCCCTCCCCACCCCACTAACCTGCTTTCCAGCTCTGTTCTCCTGTGCAGGGTAACAAAAGAAGACCCAGCCGGTCAGCTGGGACTCAGGAGGCAGAGAATAGATGGGGGCAGGGCCAATCAGAGGTGGGGTTTGCCAGTTCACCAAACTACTCAAAAAATCCACTACCAGTTCTTCAGAACTGGTCAGAACCTGCTGAATACCACCTCTGCAGATAATTCCCCAACTAGGTTTTCATTGATTCTTCAGGCTATGATGGTGGAAGATGAAGCCTCAAACATCTGGAGATGACAGCTTATCTGGTTTAGTATTCTAGTCAGAATACTAGGTAAGATAGACAAAAGGACCTGGCACCAATATCTTCCTATGTCCAGTATGTTTCTGGTACGTTTTTAAACTTGTTTGAGTGCCCACTAAGTTTAAAGGAAACTCAAAACTTTGACTAGTCTATAAGAAATATCTTAAAATATGGTCCCAGGCATATAATATTATGCTCTGCTTCTAGTAATTATCATGCAGAAAATAATTTTACCTTGTTTGGCATTTTATTGTGGACATGAAGAAACTGACAGTCATAATGTCACACAGCACTGGAGGCAGCTCTGGATTCAATAATGCCACTTCTAGCTGTGACCCGTTGACCAAATGAGAGAGACCTAATGATAAGTGACAAATTAATGAATAAAACCTCAAATATTATTATTACTATTTATCATATGGTACATTCACATCACATTTCGAACTAAGAAGTAAAGAAGATTGCATAGGATAAAGAGACACTTTATAGGATGTAAGAGTCACTTTTGTGTGGCATAAAAATAATAAACAAATATATTCTTTATATAAAATGTACCAAGTTCAGACATTACTAGTATATCATAGATGCTTTTAAACCTATAATAAGGAATAATTATATTAATATATGCAATAGATTACCTTTTCTTTCAGCTCTTTCCTCTTTGTGTAACTTTATGGCAATTTATTAACTGATTGCCAAGTAGTTCCTGGTTTTCTTTTGTTTGCATAATTATGGAGCTTGTGGCTTGCTGTTTCTCAGGACCAGGATTTCTATTTACAGATGAATAGCTCTTTGAAAACAGAAAGCCTGAGAAGAAGAGGTCTGTAGTTTTGCTTTGGTCCTTGGCCACAAACTTCTCTTAATTTTTTTCAACATTATCTGATTTCAGCACTTGGTTTTTGAGGACTGCTGAGATTTGAAATTCCATCAATCTGAGCTCAACTTGTGTTGATGGCAGGATCAGTGCTTGGTTCTGCAATCTTTTTGTACTAAAAAGTTATGGAGTTTCTAAGGCATGTCCTTGATTACACCCATCTACCTCTTGTGGTTTTCTTCTGTGTTTACTATTCTCAGACTTGCTAAGCCTAGTCGTTGTTTTCTAAGTCTATTGTCTGCTCACATAATATACCCAACTTTGCTTTGCTAATCATTACCTTAAGAAAACATTTATTTTCTATTTTGGGGTTCTTGAAACTCATAATGTTTTAGTAATATCATATCCATAATTTGAAAGGATCTGCCTTCTTTTTCTCACTCATGCTCAAAATCCAGCTTTCCCACTCATGCATTACCACCGGAATTTGAAATCAAAGAATTCCAAAGCGTATTTGGCAAAGACTATTCTAAAGGAGGTATTTTGCTATTCCCTTTTGCTCAGAAGAATCAGATTGTGGATCAGGCAAACTATAACTCAGCAATATCTGGAGAGCCTAGGCCAATTCTAAGATAATATCCTAAACCTTGTGAAGGAACTGCTTATCTAAAAAAACAAAAACAAAACAGCAATTGGAACAGGCATTTTAAAGTACCATCAAAGTTTATTGTGATCCAGGTTCCACCACCAAGGCTGCCAATTTTAGGTTCCATGATTAACTTTTCCAAGTTAACTAAAAAGAAAGAAAACACTGTCTGTTATATATGGCAGAGACAGCCACTTTTCTAATAAATAGGTAGCCCTTGTTTAATGTCACTAATTGGGACTAGAATTTTGCCACAAAGTGGTACAGTTAAAACATGTGATGGCAACATGAGCTGCCCTCATTGCTCTGGTTAAGTGAGGTTTGTAGGTCTTTAAGCAAGGACTTTCTCAGTTCTCTTTGACTGGGCAGGATAAGTAAGTGGCTGCTGCAATGTGGCATGATAGCAACAGGAACTTGGGTGTCTGCCAAGAAGAGAAGGAAGGTACACAGGGACTCACAACAGTGTGATATGAGCACAGTGGAGCCAGAGATGACTCCAATTACCATTCATTTCTCTTATATGTGCCTTGTTTTATATTGATATTCAAACAAAAGGAATCATATGAGATTTTCCCTAGGATCAAATAGGCAGACATACTTCTGTGATGAATATGTTATATAATGATGTTGCTTCATAAAGTGGTTTCATAGAACTTACCTGCAACAAAAAGAAGCAAAGCCTTGAAAAGGAATGACATTAAAAAATCCATCTTTATCCTCCTCCTATGCTTTCAATTTGAGACTTCCTGTTGAGATTGCAACATCATAAATGATCAAAGCTCAGCAGTTTTTCCCATGTTTTCCCTTCAAGAGAAAGATACTTTACATTCCTTTATTCACATTAGACCCCTTTGCAGCATAGAGGTAAATGCCCAGTAGACATTTAACACCAGATCAGAATAGATATATAAAACCAGGGGAGGAAAACTGTCAAAGAGAAATTTCTTCTCATGTCTTTAAATCAAAGGCAAAGAAGATAGATCTGAGAAGGTACAGAAACATTCTGCTTCCCTGCATGCATGCTCGACCATCATGCTATTCCCTTTTGGGATATGCAACTTTATGTAAAAGGAATGAAAAATAGTGAGCCAAATAAATTAAAGCCTAAGATTAAGGGGGGGTTGAGAGGAGGAAATATAGCTAAATCTGAGAGTTACACTATGCATCTCCCTAATGCTTTATCTTTGCAAATTACCTTTATATCTACCATACTATAGACAGCTTCATTCATTGCCTTTTGTTCTTTTTTTTTTTAACCTGCTTTTTATAAGTTCCATCCAAATACAGCTCATTTATTATATAAATATGACTATACTACTTTCTTTCTTAGTGGTCCTGAATGTCCACTATCATTCAGTGCCCATTCATTCTTGACCCAATGTCTATTTGCACTTTATTCAACATACTTTTATATTTTTCCTGGCATACTCATAAAACAAAGTAGACAACGTCTACTCTTATATACATCTTTTTTTGCTTTTTTGATTAAAAAAATCAACTCTTTGCAAGATATTACTGTTTCTTTTTCTACCAAAATTTCCATGTTTAATAAGTCTGCATTCATTTTTCTGTCTTTAGTAGGGGAAAATTTTCTAATAAAATGCAAAACGCATATATCTTTTTTCCTTTTGATACTGATATATAATTTGCAAAGTTTCATTCCATTCCATTTCTTCTATCAACACAATAATCTTGGTCTTCAGTATATCATCTTTCAACTCCATACCTCTGACAGTATCATAAAATCTAAGACTTACTGAAAATCATTTGGATTCAGTCATCCACATAGTTTGCTATACAAAAGCAAATACATAATCACATGATCACACAAATTCATTCAAGAATAGAATAAACAACAAACCCTTTCCTTGAGTTTCTTTTTTCCCTCTGTCTGTTCATTTTATTTGGACATTTTCTAATACCATTCTCAAATACTGTTTTCTATACATCTCATACTTTCTTCTCCTGTACTGTAAATTCATTATTGTTTCTTTCACTTCTTCCTTTTTCTTCCATATCCATTTTTTCTAAGTTCCAGTTATGACACTGCCAAATAACAGTCTGTCCAATGTTCAACGCTTGTATCCCTCCTTAATTTTTTCAAAATTTTCCCATTAAAACAATCAAATGAGTCATGTGTTTAGATTTACACTTATTCTTTTGCCATGAGTACATATGAATAAAGCTTAATCCACATACACACACACATATATATACACACTGCTCAAAAAAATAAAGGGAACACAAAAATAAGACATCCTAGATCTGAATGAATGAAATATTCTTATTAAGTACTTTGTTCATTACATAGTTGAATGTGCTGACAATAAACTCACACAAAAATTAGCAATGGAAATCAAATTTAGCAACCCATGGAGGTCTGGATTTGGAGTTACACTCAAAATTAAAGTGGAAGAAAACACTACAGGCTGATCCAACTTTGATGTAATGTCCTTAAAAACAAGTCAAAATGAGGCTCAGTAGTGTGTGTGGCCTCCATGTGCCTGTATGACCTCCCTACAATGCCTGGGCATGTTCCTGATGAGGTGGCAGATGGTCTCCTGAGGGATCTCCTCCCACATCTGGACTAAAGCACCCCCAAACTCCTGGACAGTCTGTGTTGCAATGTGGCGTTGGTAGATGGAGCAAGACATGATGTCCCAGATGTGCTCAATTGGATTCAGGTCTGGGGAACGGGTGGGCCAGTCCATAGCATCAATGCCATCATCTTGCAGGAACTGCTGACACACCCCAGCCACATGAGATCTAGCATTGTCCTGCATTAGGAGGAACCCAGGGCCAACCACACCAACATATGGTCTCACAAGGGGTCTGAGGATCTCATCTCGGTACCGAATGGCAGTCAGTCTACTTCTGGCAAGCACATGGAAGGCTGTGCAGCCCCCTAAAGAAATGCCACCCCACACCATTACTGACTAACTGCCAAACCAGTCATGCTGGAGGATGTTGCAGGCAGCAGAAGGTTCTCCATGGCTTCTCCAGACCCTGTCACGTCTGTCACATGTGCTCAGTGTGAACCTGTTTCCATCTGTGAATAGCACATGGCACCAGTGGTGAATTTGCCAATCTTAGTGTTCTCTGGCAAATGCCAAACGTCCTGCACAGTGTTGGGCTGTAAGCACATCCCCTGCCTGTGGACGTCGGGCCCTCAAACCACCCTCATGGAGTCTGTTTCTGACTGTTTGAGCAACCAAATGCACATTTGTGGCCTGTTGGAGGTCATTTTGCAAGGCTCTGGCAGTGCTCCTCCTGTCCCTCCTTGCACAAAGGTGAAGGTAGCGGTCCTGATGCTGGATGGTTGCCCTCCTAAGGCCTCCTCCATGTCTCCTGATGTATTGGCCTGTCTCCTGGTAGCGCCTCCATGCTCTGGACACTACGCTGACGGACACAGCAAACCTTCTTGCCACAGCTCACGTTGATGTGCCATCCTGGATGAGCTGCACTACTTGAGCCACTGGTGTGGGTTGTAGACTCCGTCTCATGGTACCACTAGAGTGAAAGCACCACCAGCATTCAAAAGTGACCAAACCATCAGCCAGAAAGCATAGGAACTGAGAAGTTGTCTGTGGTCACCACCTGCAGAAACCCTCCTTTATTGGGGATGTCTTGCTAACTGCCTCTGCTTTCCACCTGTTGTCTATTCCATTTGCACAACAGCATGTGAAATTGATTGTCAATCGGTGTTGCTACCTAAGTGGACAGTTTGATTTCACAGAAGTGTGATTGACTTGAAGTTACATTGTGTTGTTTAAGTGTTCCCATTATTTTTTTGAGCAGTGTATATGTGTATGTATGTGTGTGCATGTGTGTGTGTGTGTGTGTGTGTGTGTGTGTGTGTGAAATACCAGTCACGCATCATCACAAAATCTCCAGAACTGTAAAGCCTACAAACTTGAAATTTGGCATGTATGTTCCTCTTGGCTTCTAGGTGCTCATGAAGAAAGGATTTCTGATACTAAGAAGTTCTAATCCCCCTTCCCAGCTGAAAAGAAAATCTGTTCCAAATGCTAAACACAAGCAGAGAAGAGTT
Organism: Laticauda colubrina; assembly: GCA_015471245.1. NCBI lineage: Eukaryota > Metazoa > Chordata > Lepidosauria > Squamata > Elapidae > Laticauda > Laticauda colubrina. Next base: position 17,104,174 of record BLBF01000025.1, read on the forward strand.
TCAGTTTCAGTTTTAGTTTCACAGCAGCAACCAGCTATAGTACGGAACAGTTGAGCTAAGTCACGCCCAGGCTCCTTACTGTCTCCTTCTTGGTCACACAGCAAATGCTCTTTCAGTTTCTATGTTTCAGTTTCCAAATAGCCTTCAACTCTCTCACATGCTGACAGGACACTAGCCAGATGAATACCAATGGATGCTGGTAGGCAGAGGCACAATATTTTTTCCTTATTTTCCTCCCCAAAATTAAGCCTAATCACATAGTTTTGTTGTGAAGCATGGGTATAGAGCTAGTTTAAAATAAAGAAAGCTTTTTTTAAATGAACACTTGCCAAAAAATCTTCATTTTGGCATCTCCACTCACTCACTCACTCATTTTGTTCTATATCTCATTTGGTCAAATGAAGTTTTCACGGAATTTTTTTTTTAATTAAGGTCTATCTAGATTACCAATCACATCTATGCCACGGTGATATTAAGGATAGTAATACTTGTGTCACATTTTGGCCAGTATGCCACAAACACAAACTTTTTTCTCAGGCAACTTCCCACCTTTCTATGTCAGTAGCCAACATATAGTTGCTCTCATCCTAGAAAGTATATCCAGTGTCTCAGAATGCAGAGAAGTTTGAATATGACTTAAAGCATCTCTCTTCCATAAGAAGATAATAAGCAGATTTTCTCTTTCTATTTGAAGTAGTGATGCTTATCTATCAAGGCATTAATCATTTGGATCCCTAACTAAATTCTTATAGTTGTATTAATCTGCCTATATTTGGATCCATTTATTAATGTTTCACCCTCAAAAACCTGGTATTATGTACCCTATAATGAAATTCCCTCCCAAAGAATTAATAAAGTGCTGTCTTTGTTGTTATCGTTCTAATATCAGCTAGATTGGTTGATTTGAACAAAGCATTCTGTAGAATTAATGGATTTGTTTAATTTCACTATCAGTGCAAACAGTTCTAAAAACCAGTTCTGTGTAGCATTATACAAATTTGGAGTGAGAGGGAGATTTCAATTATTTTCACTTCATTCACAAGCTATATGGAATGTTCATAATTTATTTCTTTAGATAAATTTACAATGTTAGCTTCAGAAAAGATTTCTCAGCTTCAGAAAAGAATAACATAAATACCTTCACAATAAGAAAGAAAGTGGTGAATACAACTGGTATCTTGGTTAGAAAATCTTTCATATTTTTTTAGGTCAGTAGGTGAACAGCATTAAGAATGGGAAAGCACATCTAACCATCCATATATCCAGAGTCTCTCTCTGTTTTCCTTCAAATCATTAATCAACAATAAAACAACCATCATCAATTATACTTATTTCAAAATTAATACATTTTGAAACCTACCATGATCGCATTTGTTTTTTTCCCCTCTTTTCTGATCGAACATTCTGATTGTGGTAAATGGAAATTCAGTATTAGTTGTTCAGTACAGTTCCTTTAAATTCATAAAATTTCATTTTGTTCCATTCTCCTTTCTGGTACAGAATCAAAGATGAGAAGGAAGGAAACCCACCCAAATATTACTTTCTTTTGAAAACTGGAATAAGTTGTTTCATGACCATTCTGAATGCTTGAGATAGAAAAAATAAAAGGGGGAGAAAACCCTTTTTCCCTCAGGCCAAGCTTAATGATTAACATAAGCTACTTATTCTATTAAACAAACTTGTTCCAAGATTTTTTTAAATAACCAGAGTGATAAATAGCTTAGAATATTTCTGATAAGGCAACAAGCAACTCATTTAATGTTTTTAGTTGAAAAAAATTATTACATTTTAATACTTTTTTTGCTTCCTATATATGAAAATTAACAGACCTTTATATATTAAACAGGTTGAGTGAAAAATCTCTAACAGGACATGTTTCACTCAGGCATGGTTACCTCATACTTTAAAAAAAAGGTATAGGGTTTTTTTTTCATTATTCAGAAATGTTGAGAAATGAAGCCACTTTTAAATGCATGAAATCTAAAAGCACTATGTTTGTGTTGCTATATTAGATGCACTGAAAAAAAATGGGAGATATTACATATCTCTGTCAATTCCAGGACTTTGAGTGAATACTGATGACCATGAGCTCAATCCAAGCAAGGCAGAATTGCTGTCGGTTCCGAAGCCCACTGACTTTACGAGTGTAACAACTATAACCCCAAGTGGCATTGTCCTCTCCCAGGACCAGCATATTTGCAATCTCGGGGAGAGGGGTCCTCTTGGACTCACAGCCCCTGCTAGATGAGCAGATGAAAAGCCATGTGTCAGTTCTACCATCTTCTGCTTGGCTCCTTGCCAGCATCCTGCCATCAAAGACGAGGGGCAAAAAATATGTGTGGGACAGAGATGGGAAATTGGGAGAGGGCTGACATCTTGATGGAGACCAGAGATGCACAGCACGAGCCTATGCCAGCCTTCAAGTCCACAAAACTGAGAATGGAATGTGGATTGCTCCAAACATCCAAGTGATTCTCAAAACACATTTGTGGGTCTCTATTGCCCAAAGATGAACTAGATAGGGGGAAGGGCCAGGACGAGGAAGAAAAGTTTGTAACCTTCTGCGCAGAAACCGTAGCCTGTTCTAATTCTAGCCTGCTTTTACTGCAGCCAGGAACCTCTAGTAAAAGAACCTCACTTCAAAACAAATGGAGTTGAGGGTTCTTCTTTCCTAGGGACCTAACTGAGGTGGGTCTGACACTCATGGCCAAGAGGTTCTTTGGCCAGCTCTACTGGATGCACTAGTTACAGTCTTAAAATAGGATGGGCTAAGATGCTTGTCATCTCTCATCTAGGCTCTGAATTTTTTTTTACATGAGGCTATCCTGCATGACCATTTGGAGACTTCAACTAGTTCATAATGCAGCTGCACACATGCTTATTGACCAATCATGGTACTGCTATATTACACCAGAGTTGTGGGAACTGCATTGACTATCAGTGTGCTTCAAAGTGCAATTCAAGATTTTGGTGGCAACTTTTAAGCTTTGAAACCTTATACCTAAGAATCCACCTTTTGCAGATACCTTCTGCTCATCTGACCTGGACAACCAAAAAGTATCTACTAATGACTCCCACCTCCCAGTAGGGACTAAGAATGAGTAGTTCCCTGTGGTATATTTTCTCTATGGAATAAACTGCCCCTCAAGGCAAGAACAGCCCCATTCTCATGGCTTCCCAGAAGCTGGTAAAAACCTGGATTTTCCAGAAGGCTTCGAGAAATGACTATGTGAAGTCTGTGGCACCAAAATGTTGCCCCATGAGCCCTAATTATATGATGATATTACTGCATTTAATTAAAATCCCTTATAGCTCTAATCCAAATAAAAATATATCAGCAGTTTCCAGAGAACCCTGTGAAATGTGTGAATGTGTACAGATACAGTGTTCTGAAAGAAAATGAAATGTTTAATTCCTGCCCTCTTATTTGATTTCAAGCTTAACTAGGGAAGTTTTAGAGCTTTCTGGCACTGGGTGGCGGAGCTGAGTCACAATTGAGAAAATGGGACCAGTATATATTCTGCACAAACAGCATTGTCTACAATCAATTTAGAAAATAAAATTTTTGTAAGGGACTAAGCACCAAGGAAAAGTATAGACTTGGAATCTCCTTCTTTAGTTGTAAAACTAATTATGTAGAACAACTGCATTGTATAGATGAGGATGTAGTACTGAATTAGGATAAATTTATTAGCTTTCATAAATATTTGTTAAATAAGTGTACAATAGCTAGAAATACTACGATATTTATGATTAAAATTAAGCCCATAAATTATCAAATTCACACAACTGAAAGAAAAAGTTCTTTATTACAATGAAGTGTCTAACCTTTAAACTTGTTGCCTACTTGGTTATTTTTTGTATGAATTTGGGAGACATGATTATACTTTAAAAAAAAAAAACCAAGGGAAATTTTTTACTCTGTTTTTTACTGAGAGACCCCTGTGATGTTATCCGTAGGCAGATGCAACTGAATGTTTTAAAGAAGCGGGGCAGCTCCCCCAGGGGTGGGCTTCAAAAATTTTAGCAACAAGTTCTTTGTCTGGTTGCTGGGTGGGCGTGGGCGTGGCCATGGTGGGCATGGCCTAGTCAGCCTCCTGCACCAGAGCAGGAGGGGGGGCGGTTTTGCTCTCCCCAGGCTCTGGAGACTTTCCTTGAACTTCTGGGAGGGCAAAAACAGCCTCCCAGGCTCCGGAGGCTCTCTGGAAGCTGGAAACAGGCCCGTTTCCAGCCTTCCTGAATTTCTGGGAAGCCCGTTTTTTTACCCTCCCTGAGCCTCTGCACACACCCTGTACTTACCTGCATCCAAAACAGGCTGTGTGGGGACTCCTGGGAGGGGTGGGGTGGGGTGGGCAGGGCCAGCCAGGAGTTGGATTTGGGGAACAGAATCTTAGCTAGAGGCTCTCCCCAACCCCTGTGAACCCTCATAGCCCAGCCCTGAGCTCCCCTCCATGTGTGGAAATAGGTCACTGGGCCGGAAAGGCTCCTGATCTGAGCTTCCTTTCTCTGGCCCAGCAAGCTGGTTCCCTTCCCCCATCATCATGCTAGAAAGTTAGAAATGGTTGGTAGTCCAGCACAGGGAGGGCAGGAAGTGCTCTGCACTGGAGAAGTGAAGCTGGCAGAGCTTCCTTTCTCCAGGACAGCATATGAATTCCCCTGCCTGCCCTGGGGTTAGGACATTTTCATTTCTCCACCTTGGATTAGAAAGAAAGACTACAGATAGTCTCCAATGTATGAGTACATTGGAGCCCAAAATTGATGTTGCTAAGTGAGCTAGTTGTTAAGTGAGTTTTGCCCCAATTTACAACCTTTCTGTCCACAGATGAATCGCTGCAGTTGTTGTTTAGTGGATCTGGCCTCCCCGTTGACTTTGCTGGTCAGAAGATTGCACAAAAGGGATCACATGCACCGAAACCACCATAAATACATGCCAGTTTCCATCCTTATAGACATAAGGATGTCCATAAGGATGCTGAAATGGTTGTAAACAGAGATAGTATTCAACAGGTTCTGACCAGTTCTGGAGAACCGGTAGCAGAAATTTTGAGTAGTTTGGAGAACCAGCAAATACCACCTCTGACCGACCCCGCCTCCATCTATTCACTGCCGCCCAAGTCCCAGCTGATTGGCTGGGTCTTCTTTTGTTGTTCTGTACAGGAGAACAGAGCTGGAAAACAGGTTAGTGGTGTGGAGAGGGAATGGGATTTTACAGTATCCTTCCCCTGGAGTGGGGTAGAAATGGAGATTTTGCAGTATCCTTCTCCTGCCATGCCCACCAAACACACCCACAGAACGGGTAGTGAAAAAAAATTGAATCCCACCACTGGTTGTAAGTCTGTATAGTCTAAGGCAGGTCAAAGAACTGGAACACTGTTCTGGAAAAAAGAAAGCAGCTTGCAACTTTCCCTGCTGGCTTCCCTGCTGATGGTATGAGGAAGCCGGCAGGGAAGATTGCAAATGGTGATCACATGATTTCAGAGGACTTACAACCTGTCATTCATATGAACAGGTTGACAAGAACTCAGATCACAATCATTTGCCAGTGGGGATGCTGCAACAGCCATAACTTCAACTACTGGTTATAAATGGTATGTCTAAGCCATCAATCTCCTTTTTTTTAACTGGACAGTTAATATCCTTCTCATCCATATATAAGATCAGACATTGTTTCTCCTATTCATATGCATGTACAAAAACCATACATGCATACACACACAAGTACATGCACATGCCCTTGTCATGCATTCCTTGAAATAACTAGGGATCTTGGAATCAGAATACAAATAAAGCAGTACATGTAACCTCCAACCTGTCAGTTTCAGTCTTTGTGAATGAAGCAAAAAAAGCTGACAGGAGTTGAAAGCAAGCAGAATTCTCCTTGTGGTTCTGAGTCTTCATTCTTTCCCAAATGTCTCAATTATTCATATTCAAGGGAAGATGAAAAAGACCTCCTTTCTGATCTTGCTGCTTGCTACACCAACTAAAAGAGTGTGTGTGTGCAGGAAGTGAGGTTTTGATGAGTATGCACTATGTTTTCTCTCTAGTTAGAATTTTGCAATGCGTAAAGAGTTTTAAATCTGCACATGTGCCCTTGTGTGTGCCTGTTTCCTTTCCCTGTAAATCAACCCTCTTCTCCACTAAACAGATGTGTAAGTTGATGGAAAGATAATGATTGGAACTAATGTTTCTATATGCTAGTTTCACTCTTAGTCCATGCTCCTCCCAAACTGCACATTTGAGATGCAGGCAAGCTGAGCTGTTTTCAAGGATTCTAGGAGTGACTTTCAAAATATGACGCATGGAAACATATAGCAGTAATGGAATCTAAGCATCATAGGCCATGGGTTACCACATAAAATCTATCTGGCATTTAATGATAGGAACTAGGAGAAGAAAAGTGAACTCCTATCCAGAAAAGGGGAAACAGAAATTTGGAAAAACAGATACTTCCAAACTGCACAATCTAAAATTAATCTGGTTCTCAAGTATTCCTCCTGGATGTCTCCAGACATTCACAGTTACTGGCATGACATAAAGAAAATATTTTGTATGTTCCAATATAATCTAATTTGAATAAGGGCAGCTGACAATTAAAAAATAAAATAAAATAAAATAAATCTGTTATTTCAAAGAGAATATAACAGTAAATGAGTGAGTTTATTCACCCCTCCCCCAAACACCGTATTTTTAGATTTTGATGACATAAATCCAGATTAGGATGTTTTAAAGAACAGGATAATGCAAATGAAACCTTGTGACTTGCTTATGATATTATTTTTATTGTTGCCAGGCAAATAGTGTCTATACTATCATTCAGATAGATTGTCAGACACCGCAAGTATTAGTGCCCTTTTCATTTACACCTGTTTGTTTGTCAGTCAAGATGTTTTCCACCTCTGACCTTTTTTCCCTAATGGTACAAGATTTCTGAAATTCTGTACATTTGCTCATTCTGCTTACTGTCTAAAGAGCAGCTGCATAAACTTCAAGAAAACAGGTGCTGCTCATTCTTGCCAATGTCTACAGGCATACAGAAAAAAGTGCAAACCTTTCACATCTGTTAGTCTACTTCTTAAAATGCTTGTATTTTTAAATACTTGGAAGCTTTCTCTCTAAAATTAGTTACAAATTATTTTATTTGTTCTAATAGTAGTCTTATGTCTAAGTATCTCTACCCATGTAGCATGGCTGTATTGCTTTTATTTTTCTCATTGGTTCCATCATCTTCTTTTATTGGTATCTTTATTATGATCTTTATTACTTTGATATTATGATTATTATTACCTCAGCCCTCAGGGAGCTCTCCTCTACTAGACTCAGATGATGTGACTCTCGTTACTGCGAAGACTCTGATCTTACAGCTTTGGGCTGAGTACTTCCAATCTGTATTGAATTGCCCATCTTCCATCAACAATGAGGCAATCGACAGAATGCCCCAAGCAGATATCAACCACTGCCTGGACATCCCATCTATCAAAGACTGAAACCCTACAGGCCATCAGCCAGCTGTCAAGTGGCAAAGCCCCAGGATCTGATATGATCCCAGCGGAAGTCTATAAGGATGGCAGTGCTTGTCAAGAAATCGCTCTACTGTTCCAGTCTTTCTGGAATCAAAAGATCCATTCCTCAGGAACTGAAAGATGTGTCCATCATACACCTCTTAAAAGATACACCTCTTTCCTTATAAAAGGAAAGAAATAGACAAGTCTGTGATAATCATAGAGGAATATCACTGCTTTCCATTGCAGGAAAAATCCTTGCACAAGTGTTGCTGAACCGGCTGACTGACCACCTGGAACAAGATCTATTACCTGAGACACAATGCAGTTTCCACAAAGAGTGTGGCACTGTGGATATGATCTTTGCAGCCCGACAGTTCCAAGAGAAGTGTCAAGAGCAGAATCATGAATTATATACCACCATCATCGATCTCATCAAGGCTGTTGACACTGTCAGTCGTGAAGGTCTGTGGCGCATCATGTCAAAGTGTGGGTGCCCTGACAGAATCATCCTAATGGTACATCAGTTCCATGATGGCATGATGGCTCATGTTTTGGATGATGGAGAAACTTCGAAGGCCTTTCCCATTAAAAACGGCATCAAGCGAGCTTTCATGTTGGCACCAACCCTGTTCAGCATGTTTTCAGCCATGCTATCAGACGCCTTCCAGAACAGTTCCTTGGGAATGAGATAGAGCACCAATGGGAAACTTGTGAAGTCTCTGGGCTGTCACCAAGATAAAGAAGACTGAAATTTGAAACCTTCTTTTTGCTGACAACTGTGCCCTGAATGTTGGATCAGAGCCGGAAATGCAAGCAAGTGTGGACAAATTTGCAGCAACATGCAACAACTTTGGCCTCCTCATCAACAAAAGAAGACTGAAGTGATGCATCATCCAGCTCCAAAAGCCCAACACCAAGAGCCCACCATCACAGTGAAGGGACAAAAGCTGCAAGCAGTGAACCAATTTACATACCTTGGCAGCACCCTCACTTGGGCTGTGACTGTTCTGTATGGAACTTGGTAGGTTCCAAGTTCCTCTTTGTGATTGGCCACTCACAGATTGGTTAATTAAGAACTAATCTGGAAAGCCCACCAAATGGCGGGAACTGTCAAAAGAGTGTCATTGGCCACAAGCCACAGGCAAGCCACTATAAAAAGGGCTGCCACGGCTTGGGCTGTTGTTCCGTATACGTTTAGCTTGCGAGTTTAATAAATTGTTGTTGTTTGGAACCCGGTCTCATGCGCTTCTTTCTGGACAGAACACTGGTGACGAGGATGGGATTGTCGTAGAAGGTGAGACCGAAGCACGTGGTGGTCTGAACCGAGCAAGAGAGATGGCCGGTAACAACACGCCACCCACACCATTCAATCCTGATGAGGAGGATTGGGAATCGTATATCGATCACTTTCTTATGTTTCTAGAAAGCAACGAGATGGAAGAAATCTCGGACCAAAGGAAGAGGGCTGTCTTCCTTACACACTGAAGACCAGCCATTTTTAAGATGGTGAAACCTAGAGATGTCAAACAGATGATTTGGTCTGACCTCAACAGAATGCTCCGAGCACACTAGGCACCGGTGGTCTCAAATTTAATAAAAAGGCACTAATTCTATAAGAGGGACCAGAAGGAGGATGAAACGATCAGAGATTTTGTAGCAGCCCTGAGACACATCAGAGGAGCCTGTGAGTTCCAGAACATGGATGAGACCATGAGGGACCACGTGGTCCTTGGTCTGAAAGACACTACCCTTCAGAGCAAACTCCTGAATAGGCCAAACATAACCATGGCCGAGGCCATTGCAGAGGCAACCGCCGCCAAAGCAGCTAAAAAGTCAGCAGCCACCATGCGACAAATGAACGCAATTCCAGACCTGCCAACCTAACCCAGGTAGAAGAAGGCAGAGGGAGGAAAGAAACAATCCACAGCAACAGCCCACTATGAAGACATCGAATCCCAGAGTGATACTGAGGACAACGATGAAGACGTCCATAGACTCCATCCAGAAAAAAATGGAACAAAAAGAGGAGAAATCAGCGGGAGTTTCAATGTGCAGGCTGAAGAGGCAACCACCCGCGATCTGAATGCAGGTTCCTCGACGCAATATGCAGGGCTTGTAAGAAAAGGAGGCACATCGAAAGGGTCTGCCGCAACAAAAAAAGTTATAGTCCAAAAAGATGTGGCAGGACACCCCCCCCCCCCCCAGACTTGAAGAAAGACAAGCCAGCAGCAGATGGAACCGTAACAAGAGAACCGGTGACAGGGAAGAAATACATCAGACAGTCACCATTGGCAATGCCAGGGCGGAGAGTGGAAAGAAGGTTCAGATAGAGGTGAGCATCGAGGGAAGGCCCTGTGAAATGGAAGTTGACTCAGGGTCGTTCCTATCCATGGTATCCTGGAATACCATCTGGTGCCTAATACTGAACATTAAACAGAGAGAACTACAGAAACAAAGACTAGTGCTAAAAGACTACCAGGGAAATCGAATCCCGGTAGTAGGCCTTGGACATTTCCTAGTCAAATTAAAAAACCACACTGAAATCTTGGCTCTGACCATCATCGACCGAGACTGCCCTAGTCTGCTAGGGATCGAATGGTTCATGCCCCAGGGAATCAGGATGACCGGGATCAACTGCATCGCCACAGCCAACTGGGAGGAGAGCCTGCTACAAGAATTCCAAGATGTTTTTGACGGGACTCTAGGCAAGTATAAGGGGACCCCAATTTCATTTAGCCTAGACCCGAAAATAGCCCCCATCCGTTTAAAGGCCAGACGTGTCCCATTCGCGTTAAAGCAAAAAATTGATGAGCAACTGAATAAATTAATAGCTCAAGGGGTATTGGAGCCAATCGATCATGCCAGGTGGGAAACACCTATCATCACACCGGTGAAGCCAGATGGTCAGTGCACATCTGCGGAGACTATCAGGCAACCCTGAACCATGCGCCCCAACATAGCGCATACCCAGTACCGATAGTGCAACATTTACTACACTTGCTGGGGGAGGAAAAAATTTTGCAAAGCTCAACCTCGCACAGGCGTATCAACAACTACCCATTGATCCCATGACAGCAGAGGCACAGACTATTGTAACACATAGAGGGGCATTCAAGTGTAACCGCCTCCAATTCAGCATTAGCGTTGCCCCAGGCATGTTCCAAAGCCTCATGGAACGCCTACTAAACGGAATCAAAGGTGTCATCCCTTACTTTGACGATGTACTGGTTTCAGTAAAAAATGCCAACCAGCTAGAAACCAGATTAAGAGAAGTATTAAACAGATTTAGGAAATCAGGCCTCAAAGTTAAAAGAGAAAAGTGTGAATTAGCCACCAACCAGGTCGAGTTTTTGGGCTATTTAATTGATGAACAAGGCATTCATTCCACCAAGAAAAAAGTAAAGGCCATAAAAGATGCTCCTAGGCCCAGGAACAAAACTGAGCTTCAAGCATTCCTAGGCCTCATAAATTTTTACAACGTGTTCCTGCCCCATAAGGCAACAATAGCAGAACCCCTACATTGACTGCTAGATAAAAAAACCATTTGGACATGGGCCATCAGGAACAAAAAGCCTCCCAGGGTATCAAAGATCTATTAACATCCAACACCATTCTCATCCAGTATAGCAATACCCTGCCTTTGACGGTCACTTGTGATGCATCACCTTTTGGGGTTGGCGTTATCCTGAGCCACCAGCTACTAGATTGCAGAGAGGCACCGGTCACCTTTTACTCCAAGACTCTCTCCAAATCGGAACGCAATTACAGCCAACTCGATAGAGAAGCCCTCGCAATCATTACCAGAGTCAAAAGATTCCATGAGTACTTTTATGGTAGACCTTTTTCCACAATCACTGATCACAAGCCCCTTCTTCTCCTGGCAGGGAACAAGCCAACCCCGAATATTCTGTCACCTAGAATGACGAGGTGGTCTGAGTTCCTCGCTGCCTACTCCTACATGCTGATTCACCGACCCGGCAAAGCCATCACACATGTCGACGCCTTGAGCCGTTCCCCACTACCCATCACGGAAGACGACCCTGCACCAACTACCTCCACACTTCAGCTTGAGACCTGCCCGGACCTGCCACTGATTGCAGCAGACATCACGAGAGCCACAGCTAAAGACCCTTTGACAGCATGCATATTAAATTGGGTAGGTAAAGGCTGACCAGAGGAGAACAAAACTGAGACTTTTAAACCATTTCGCACCAGACAGACCGAACTGTCCATCGAAAAAGGGTGCATTCTATGAGGTGATAGGGTGGTGATTTCGAACAGTCTCCAGGAAGATGTTCTGGAAATGTTGCACGAGGGACACCTGGGCATAGTCAAAATGAAAGCCCTGGCCATGAGTTACGTCTGGTGGCCAGGGCTGGATAAAGATATTGAACGTTGGGTTGTAACATGCCATGCCTGTCAAAAATTGAGGCCTAACCCCCCACAGGTACCAGTAAGAGACTGGGAAACTCCCCGGGGTCCATGGTCCATATTGACTTTGTGGGGCCAACGAAGGGAAACACATTTCTGATAGTTGTGGATGCATACTTGAACTGGTTGGAAGTCATCCTCATGGCTTCCACAACCACCGAAGCTGTAATGAAACAGCTAGACAAACTTTTTGCAACATATGGGCTACCAGATGTACTGGTTTCGGATAATGGGCCCCAATTCACAGCTTTGCAATTCGAACAATATCTGGCTGCCCAGGGTATCTGACATGCCTTGACTGTGCCGGCCCATCTGGCTGTGAACGGCAGGGCTGAACGCATGGTCCGGTACACTAAAGAAGGCCTAGAAAGAATGGGCAAGGGGAACGTACAAGACAAACTAAACCGACTACTAACTTTGCAGCATATTAGCCCTAGTAGCACAACCAACAAAAGCCCAGCTGAACTCCTAATGGGGAGGAAACTACATTCCTACCTGGACAGATTGCACCCCACTTACACCTGGGACAATCTCCCCAATTCCTCCAGCAAATACCGTATGTTCGAAATCGGTGACCTGGTCTATGCAAAAAATCTCACCAGGGACCCATTGTGGCTTTCCGCCACCATCACCCAAATTACAGGCCCCCAGTCCTACCGTCTACTCTTAGTGTAGGGAATGGAAGCGGCACATAGACCAGCTTCATTCCTGCCACCTCGAACGGAAAAACACCATAGACTCACAAATAAATATCGACCTAAAAACAACCAAGGAGGGGGGGGGAAATACAAATAAATAAAAAAGGGAGAGATGAACCTCCCATAACAAGACAACAAACACTACAAAAAGACAATTTAACTAAACAAAAAGAGCACTCATGGTTAGATGAACCCCAAGAAAGAAATCCGGGAACAGGAGACTGAAGCGAGGCCTTTCTGGAAGGAGGCAGCCAGGCCAGCTCGACCAACCCAGTCAAACCAGGAGGGAGCGGCAGAGCCATCTCAACCGGTCCGAGAGACTCAGGCAGGAGCAGCAGGGCTGACTTACCTTTCCAGGAGGTTCCATGGAGAAGGACCAGAGAAACAGTGATCCCACTGTTTCCCACCGAACAGCTTGAAGACGACACCGCGACTGAACTGTGCAGGTCAACCAGGACTAGAAAAAGCCCCACCTACCTGCGTGATTACATAACGCACATTGGACTGAACTAAGGGGAGAGGGGTGTTCTGTATGGAACTTGGTAGGTTCCATGTTCCTCTTTGTGATTGGCCGAAAAGACCACTTGCAGATTGGTTAATTAAGAACCAATCCGGAAAGCCCGCCAAATGGCGGGAACTGTCAAAAGAGTGTCATTGGCCATAAGCCACAGGCAAGCCGCTATAAAAAGGGCTGCCGCGGCTTGGGCTATTGTTCCGTATACATTTAGCTTGTGAGTTTAATAAATTGTTGTTGTTTGGAACCCGGTCTCACGTGCTTCTTTCCAACAGTGACAATTGACATTGAGGTCAACTGCAGAATCGTCAAGGCAAGCTCTGCATTTGGCAGACTTCTGACCAATGTTTGGGACTGCCGTGGAATAAACCTTACTACAAAGCTCAAAGTCTACTGAGCGGTGTTGCTAACTACTCCAATGTATGCCAGTGAAACTTGGACTATATACAGGATACATTGTATACAGGAGACACGCTAAGTAATTGAACCACTTTCACATGACCTGCCTCTGCAGACTTCTGAGGAGTTTCTGCACTGGAGACAAATTCCTTGTATGTCTATCACATTTGGCCAATAAAGTAATCTGTTCTCTTCTGTTCTGTTCTAGTCTAGTCTAGTCTCTTATTATTGTCTATTCTATTCTATTCCACTCTTTTCTTTCTTTTTTTAGTTGTTTGCATTATTCTTATGCTCACATTTATTATTTAAATATTTAAAGAAAAAAATGTAAGTATAAGGATAGTCATTAATACCCAATTAATTAACAGATTAATATGAAATTCTAAAATCACATTTGAATATTAATTAGATACAATATTGAAGTATGTCCTGATATCTTCCATTTCATTCCAGCCATGATGTCTTAGTATTTAAAAAAAAATTAAATAAAACAAGTCACTGCTTCTTTTTAATATTTGATCACATTACTTTCTTCAGTTACAGTCTTTATATAGTAGCTGGTGTCACTCTCTCACGTGAGATTTTCTTCATTGCAAAGTATAAATAATGAAATTAAGGGAATGAATATTACATTAATAAGAAATACATAAAAGATTTCAGTTTCACTAGAACATTTCCAAATTTCTGAGGAAAATCATATATACAAAATTCACTTCAAAATGTTCAAGAAAGAGAGCAGCTGCACTGGGCCTCCCAAGGCCAAAGAACTCTCAGAATTTGTCTTAACCAGCAACTGCTTCCCCACCCTCACAACTGTGCAAGCAGGTGTGGAAGGCCACAATTGCTCCAATACACTCCTGCCCTTGAACCTGTCTAGATTACAAAACAGGCTCTGGGCCAAAAGAATCCAGAAATTTCCTGGGGAAAACTGAATCTTCCAGCCTTTACTGATGAAGCAAATCAAGCACATGTATACGTTTTAAGGTTATTTGCAATTGAACTATGAAGGCTCATAATATTGATGTATTGTTGTTAATACATATAACACATTTTTCAGCTGCTTCCATATGAGTGCATCCCAAGGAGTTTTTCAATAATGTAAAATAAAAGACAATCTTAAAAAAGACAATCATAAAATTCAAATATGTGAATATATTAAAAAGATGGGGCGGGAAGGGAATCCACAACAAAGTGAAATCACTTTTCCAATGTTCACATAGGGAAAACATGTCTTCAATAAGATCCAAAAGATACAATAGTAGTCATATTAAATATTTTAGCAGGATAGACAGCACCACTACCAGATGGGTTTATAACTGGCTGACAAACCACGTTCCACATTTAGTTCTCAATGGAATTACATCCATGTGGAGGGAAGTAAGCAGTGGGGTTCCTCAAGATTCCATTTTAGGCTCAGTACTCTTCAGTATCTTCATAAATGTTCTGAGGCCATTGAAGGGGAGCTCATCAAATTTGCAGATAATACTAAGTTGGCAGGAATAGCCAACACCCCAGAGGACAAGCTCAAGTTCCCAAAAGATATTGGCAGACTTGAACACTGGGCCCTATGTAACAAAATGAAAATCAACATAGATAAAAGTCAGAATTTACACTCAGGCAAGAAAAACCAACTGTATCTGTACAGATTAGGTGAAATTTGGCTTAATGACAGTAACTTTGAGGTGGATATTGGAATCCTAGTGGATAGTCATTGAAATATGATCCACCAGTGCGCAGCAGCAGACAAAAAAGCTAATGCAATCCTAGGCTGCATTAATAGAAGGATAGAATTAAGATTAGGTGAAGTTCTACTACCACTTTACAAAGCCTTAGTAAGACCACACTTGAAACACTATATCCATTTCTGGTCTCTACAATATAAGAAAGATTCTCTGGAAAGAGCGCAGAAAAGAGCAGCAAAAATAATTAGGGGGCTGGTTTCCTGTATCATGCACAGAGGTGGATTTGTAGCTGTGCAGATGCAGATATATAAATTCCACAAAATATCCATAACAAAGTACATTTATTGGTACATCAGGTATCTCCATAACTCACATTTGTGATGAAGTTCTTCTATAATCCTTTGTATATCAGCCTTGCAGGTAAAAGATGGTTATCTCCTAACCCATCTCCTAGCAGTAGAAAAAGCTACTATCAGTTCATGAGTCCAGGCAAGAATGGAGGGAAACCTCCCCCAACCCTCAAGGGTCAATTTAATGACCAATCAGGATTACAGATGTGGCCACGTGACATGAACTATATTTCCCAGGATATCTTTAACTACATTTACCATGATGCATTCCTTTAAGGGGACAGCTCATAATTCCTAAGTAACGATCCAATTCCCATAGACTGGCTGGGACAGCACAGCTGGAGACTATAAAATAAGAAGAATAGTTACAGGAATTGGGTATGTTGAGTCTAACGAAAAGAAGGACTAGGGTAGACATGACCAGCAGTATTCCAAAATTTGAGGGGCTCTTACAAAGACAAGATGGTCAACTAGCATGAAAAGGCAAAACAAGAAACAGTGGTTTGTAACTAATCAAAGAGTTGGTTTATAACCAACATAAAATTAAGGAGAAATTTCCTAATGGTGAGAGCAATCAACCAATGGAATAGCTTGCCTTCAGTAGTTGTGGGTACTCCTCACTCGAGGCTTTCAAAAAGAGACTGGACAGTCATTTATCTGAAATAGGTCTCCAGCTCGAGCAGAGAGTTGGACTAGATAGAAGACTTCCAAGGTTCCTTCCAACTCTATTATTTTATGTTCTATGAATATTCCAAAGTACAGGCTGGAGCACAAAGAAAGCCCTTCTACAACTAACTGGAAAATGAGCCTCTTCCACTTTAGATCTTCTTTCACTGGCTTCTGGACTTACACAGTTTTAGAGCTTTTTTGTATATCCAAAATTTATTAACTTGCCTTTTTTATAAAATGAAAGCCGATTTTCAGGAAGATGAATTCTGTATTAAAGCCATATTTTGTGGGAATTATTCCTTGTTTTTAACTGAATACTTTTTCCTGCATTTTTAAAGAGTCATCTATAATTATAGGTATTAAAGATTTGATTCTGATCCTACCTGTGAATTTGAAATTAAGTAAGTAATGCTTCTTAACTATAGAAGGTGTAAATAATTACTTGTGTAATAGAATGTTCAGTCCCCTATCACTTCACGAAACCTGATTAAAAGGATAATTAATGATAATTAAGGCCTATTCTGTGCTTAGAGAAACCAATAGAAAGGAAAAGGCATTTCCTAATGTATACCATAGAGGTAGTCCTCGACTTACAACCTTTCATTTAGTGACAATTCTGAATTACAATGGCATCACATGGACATGTGATCAATTCAGATGCTTGGAAACTGGCATGTATTTATGATGGTTGCAGTGTCCCACAGTCATGTGATCTTTTTTTTTTAACCTTCTGACAATGGGGAAGCCAGATTCACATTATAACCATGTTACCAATCTAACAACATCAGTCATTCACTGAACAATTATGATAAGAAAAGTGGTAAAAAGAGGCAAAATATATTTAAGAACTCTCTTGCTTAGCAATAGAAATGTTTTGACTCAATTGTGGTCATAAGTTGACAACTACCTGGAGAGAGGGGGAGGGAGGGAGGGAAGGAGGGAGGGAGGGAGGGAGAGAGAGAGAGAGAGAGATCATCAAAGTAAATTTTCAATGGTTCTCCATTACCATTTTCCCAGGCACAGAACCAATCTCTCTCATGTGCATTAGAAGTCGGCAACTTGTTGTTATTTGCAGATGGTCTTTCTCAGATTTAAATAAAATTTGAACTTTTGCTCAGAAATAATTTGCTTCTGATTAGGCAACAGAAAATGGCATATTTTAATATTCTCAATGATATTGCCAAGGCAGGTTTTATTTTTTGAGGGGCCATGGTGGCTCATGTGGTTTGGATGCTAAGTCAGAAGACCTTTTGAGAGATTGACAGCTCAGCAGTTCAAAATCTGTCGGCATAAGCTTCATGACAAAATGAGCTCCCCCTACTTGCCCCCAGCTCCTGCCAACCTAGCAGTTTGAAAGCATGAGAATGAAAGTAGGTAAATAGGTATCACTTTGGTGGGAAAATATCAGGGACATGAAAAGAATTCCCTTGGGTGTACCCTGGGCAAGGTGATATCACCAGGTAATTCTTTCAACCCAGAAGCACATTGGTAGATATTTCCAACATGAAAGTAACAATGGGGGTTTTGTCTTTTTGTTTTATTTTGTTTTGTTGACTAGATGGAATCTGAAGCCTCAATGCCTCTGGTTTCCTCCTGCTATTGCAGTTTCCAGTTTTACTAAGAAAATATGGCTATCCTATAAAAAAAAAGGTCATCATTTCTTCCTTGTGTAAAAGGAATGAATAATGAGGTAGGATAAATATTGATTGCGCAGAGTTTGGGATTACATATCCCACATAAATCATTAATGTGTTGGCTTGTTTGTTTTTGACTTAGCATACTGTGTGAACTGCCCCGATTTGGGTTTAATAACCAAATTATGTTTAAGCAAATGATAACTCAGTATAATAAGTGAACTCAATCAGAATATGCTACATGAAATTTGCAAAAACATTTTCTGTGCAGACATATTTCCCTTCACATTTGAACTTTTCCGTTTGTAGATTCGTATGTTTAACCTCCTTTCTCTCTTTTGTCTACTTGTAAATCCTTTTCTTCTGCCATTCTGGTCCTCACCCATGACATACTGGAAGCCCACCTGTTTAGTAAAGAATTTCAGCTATGAAGAATGATGACTGTAGCTTTTATGAAGTAGTTCAGCACTGATTTTGGGATTGCTCATTCTTCAGAGAAAAAAAGATAGCTTCAGGCAGTGATTCATGGAAAAGGAAAATTTATATGGCAAGACAACTGAGCTATATGAAGCAGAATGTATCAACAATATTTCCTACAACAGAGATATCATTTTCAAGACATTTCTTTTTAATAGAAATATTCTGGCATGAGAAATTTCTGAAAGCAGTTCTCTCCTAAAACATACAGCTAAGAAATTGAAATATGTATGTGTGTAAACAAATACATATACCAAAGTAATTGGAAAAATTGTACATCCCAGTTTTGTACATTTTCTGGAAAATTTCATTTTATTTAATTTTCTTTATTATTTATTGAATAATGAAACTGGAAATTGTAATAGCAGAAGGAATAGCCTATTAAGTAAAAATTTAATGCTGATTTTACACCAAGATTTAGCCAACATGCATCCTCATATAACATCATATTTGACTAAGTATATTTCCAGAAACTCCAATTCTTTGTTACATTTGTGCAAAAATAAGGTTTTTCTTTTCATCAACCAGTATATTGTTGTTGTTGTTACTATCATTACTGTTATTCACTATTACCTGCTTTTATTTATATCCTCATTTGCATTGTGACAAATATTCAAGGTACTGTATCTAACAAAATTTTAAAACAAAA
Source organism: Laticauda colubrina (assembly GCA_015471245.1). Classification (NCBI taxonomy): domain Eukaryota; kingdom Metazoa; phylum Chordata; class Lepidosauria; order Squamata; family Elapidae; genus Laticauda; species Laticauda colubrina. The sequence continues at coordinate 17,123,179 of BLBF01000025.1, forward strand.
CAAAGGAGTAAAATACAGATAGTATCAACAAAATAAACCACAAAAGAATATAATTTTAAAAATGCCTGATAAATGAAATGCCTATTTATACATATGTTTGAAAAGTACTTTTGTTCAATTATGATATATTCTTGTCAGATATATTGTTGAATCCTGAAATGAAATTATAAGGTAACAAAAAGACTAGATTTTAAATGTACTGAAATTTCTCAATAATCATTCAAGGAAATTCTCAGATCTGAAGAAAGATTTTAATGGATTTACTAAATCTCCTTGCATTAATTCAATTTATAAACACATACATTACATGTGTGGGTAGGGGAGGGGTGTCAACTTCTCATTTTATAGATTTATTCAAGTTCAGGTTCTGCTTTTTGCCATGTCCAATTGTCTTTTACTTTCTTGCCTGATTTTCCTCTTATAAGTTTATTCCCCTTTTCAATGAATTTTAACTGGAAGTGATCAATATCAAACTACTTATCCTACTGAATTATATAGTAAGGAAAACATTTCTTTCTGAGAGCATCAGAATATCTTATATGAAGCAAAATCAAAAGATGGGACAGCTGAAGAGGTGTAATTCAACAGCTCTCTGTGCTGCTGTCATTGCTAATGATTGAGGTAGACAGGAGGTGTGGATATGGCTATGGTCCATAAAGGACATAGACAGGTGGGAGGCCAAGCTAAGAGGCGGGGAAGTGCATCTACTACAAAAAAGATCATGCAGGACTTTCCAACGCATTTTTTTTTTGAATAAATAAGAGAGAGAGAAGGGAAAAGCTGAAATTTACATTAAGCAGATTTACAATGGGTGAAAAAGGACTTGAAGAATTGTTGTCAGAAACAAAATTCTACATGGATTAAAAGAGAGGAATAGATATATTTTAGTCAAAGCAATAGAAAATACTGATTTAAACAAACACAGGTATCTTAGAGAAGGAAGGAAGGAAGGAAAGAAGGAAAGAAGGAAGGAAGGAAGGAAGGAAGGAGGAGGAGGAGCAGGAGGAGAAGAAGAAGGAAGAAGAAGAAGAAGAAGAAGAAGAAGAAGAAGAAGAAGAAGAAGAAGAAGAAGAAGAAGAAGAAGAAGAAGAAGAAGATTAAAGTTTTTCATATTAGTTAAAAACCCTAAACAAAATCAATCATAAGTCTATAAGGTTTCTAGGAGAAATCTTTAAAGATAGATAATGCTTTGGGTCTGATTGTCTGCAGAAATGTTTCTTTGGCATACTCTTCTACAAACATGGATGATGGAATTATGGGTCTATCAGCGTTACAGGAAACAAGAGGAAGACTCCAGTTGATTGATGAGGTATTATTAAGAATGATTTCATTTAAGCTCTAATTGTTATTTATTGATTTTACATATAATGCCTTCAATATATCTTATTCTTGTACATAATGCATTAATATAGGACTATTAAGAAAGATTAGCTTTTACCTAAATAGAAAATGAAGAACCAGAGGGAGATATCACATTGTTAAGACAGCAAATGCAGGCTGTCATTAAGTATCTCTCGGTAAGGAAAGTTAAGTCATTCTTTCTTTCTGATTGTAATGCTATCTCTACAGTAAATTTCCAAATACATTTTGCTTATTCATAACAATAAATATAACCTGTACTTTTAATGTAAATAGGGAATTTAAAATATACATTACTATGCAGTTTGTGAGATTGCATTCCCATACTTTCTGAAAAGCACATCCATTAATTGAGGGATGGTATGGCTTCACTAAGCAAAGAGCTTGATGTGCTAGCAATCATACTTTGTATATTTATTCAGAAGTTAAATCTGGCTAAATTCAGTATTATAGGACTAACTTCTGAAAAGGTGTACATTAAATGGTACATTCCAAGTTGTTCCAATATTCAGAGAAGAAACATCTTTTGTTTACCTATGGTTTATAAATCAGTTTTCCAGATGCCAAACAAACTACATTATGTTCTGTCTTATGCCTTAAATATATGCATAATTTTATTTCATCTAAAGCTATCTTAGATTTCAGAAATAGACAGAATGTTGGTCAGGCTCTTAAACAGCACAGCTAGGAGTTAATGCAGGACTACTTATAATTTAGAGTTTATTGGGCCTGTATCCTGTTACATTAATTTTAGTTGGGGAATTATTGGACGTCTAGTTGGTTGATCAAGTCTGCATATATTTATGTAAGAATATAACAGTTTTTGACAACCAAAGTGAACCTTTCTTATTAAATTTACATTCAAGCATATATTTTATGCCCATAATATGTTCCAGTAAACATTTTAAAGGAGACCTCAATTATTTTAATATAATTTATAATTTATATAGAAAGTAATTCAAGGAATAAAAACATTTCAGTTTTATTCCCCCTGCCAGAACTTAAATTATTTTTTTAGCTGACACTGAAATTGATCTCTATTTATTTGGCTGTTGAATCACCCCATCTTTTGCTTTAAGTTCTTTTCTAGTGTAGTTGCACATTGTAATCTGTCATTACATTGGTATTTTTCAACAGTTCTTGGGTAGCTGAGGCACAACATAACCCTTTATCAGTGCTACTAAATTTTATGAAACATGGATTTCTATCAGAAGGCATTTGTTTGAGGAACAGCTGGAAGGTTCTTCAATTTCCTAGCTATCTTTGCTGTACCAGCTTTTGGCATTTAAGAACAGTGGAACAGAAATAGAATGAGAAGGGCTTTTCACTGCCGGCATGCCAGGAAGATCCAAGCAACATACAGTCTGCCATAATTCTCTTATTCCAGAAAGGCTACTCAGACCAACACCAGAAATCCCTTGCTGTTTTTATATACTGAGTAATAGTATTCAATACTAAAATTCAGCTGGGTGTCAGAAATGGCAGAAGACAGGATTGCTTGAAAAAGAAAAAAATTTCTTCGTTGATTTTCAGGAAGAGCTATGCTACCAATCAAACAATCAAATAAAACCCTTACCTGGGTATATAGGTCTCAGAAAATCACTTTCCAGTACCTGCAACAACTAGTCTAGGACTAGTTTCAGGAAAAACTGGAGATGTTGTAAGCTAGGAATAATATTGCAGATTATCTAGCAGTCATATATCACCTTGAAAGACTACTTACTGTAAAATTATACAAAATGCTTCTCCAGGTAGTCAGAAACCTAGCATGTACAGTAAAAAACTAATACTGTATAGAGGGGTCTTAAAGACGATTCCCACATCTATATTGACCTTCAGGAGTCAAAAGTGGTGGTATGAGGGTACATCATTTGAAGTTGTTGGATAGTGGTTTAACATTCTACATTTCCTGTAAGGCATATGGGGCAACTCTATATATCTTGCTTTAAAGAGAATTTAAAGATTAGTGTCGGGCCTTAACTAGTATAGATTGAGTAAGCCACATTTTAATCCAATGGATCCAGAAGTTTCACTTGTGCAGTCATTTCATAAACAATTGACTCTTTTAAACTTTATGATGGTGCTTGAGGGGTACTCTTGCCAATGCAGCTCCTCTTCCCTTTTCTTCCTTTTTTCATATGTTGTATACCTTGCCCTTTTTATTGCTATCTTAAGAGCCAAGCAGGTATCATGGGGAAGGGGTTAAAAGGTGATGGGTACAGCTATGATATCAAGGCTTTTTTCCTTTTTTATACAGCCACCCTTTTTATTTTTATTTTTACCTCCCCCTATAGCTACACTAGAACAGGGCCTCTTTTAATTGATGTAAGTCATTTGATTGACAATGATTGTTTGAAAAGCAAGAGAAAAATACAGTAAGTGAATAATTTATACTTAGTATATAGAAGTACGTTATTTATCAAACAACCAGAAAGTTTTCTAACTGACAATATAGGAAATGTTTGGTCGCAATTGCTTCGTACTTAAATGGTCACTCATTTAGAAGGAGTAAGAAACAGCTGCATCTATCAGTCTCCCATTGTATACTACATGCCAGGAATGGACAGATGTGTCACTCTGTAGTCCAGAGATGATTGGGTTACTGTCACCAGATCAGGCTTATCCATTATATAATCATCTCTATTTATAGATGAAAATTGAACTTTGGTGTTAGTAACTTCTTCAATCTGTCCCCTTTAATTTGTTTTTTTGTTTATTTTTAATGAGAAAAAAAATGGAGTTAAGTTTATTTTCTATTGGTCTTGCTATATTATATTACTTACCTTTTAAAACTTTTGGCAAAATTTTCTTTTTCATTTATATTGTTCCCTACTCTACTCATAATCAGAAAGAGTTCAACCTAAATCTTATAACAGTGTTTTTCAGTTTTGTCTTGACAACTTGAAGATTCTGTGGATGTCAACTTCCAGAATTCCCCAGCCATCATGGTTGCAAAACAATATCCTATACTGTAAACTGATAAAGTTGATGGAATAATTCACACAACTGCAGTTATTACTTCTCTGCTTTGCCAGTTTGATTTCCGACCCAGCTGCAAATGTTTAGACAGAGATGTGATTTTTCCTTGTGTGATATATTCGATCTCAGTGCTTGGAATACTCCTCTCTGAGTTTGTTTCAACACTTTTAGAAAATGAGACAATGTGTTGTGGTGGTAAGGACACAACCTTGAAATGATCTTGAACTACTTAGCTCCATAGAGTAATGCTATTGCTACGTTGGTGGGGGTGGGAAATATTTCTTAGTTATGGGAGTCAGAAAAGTAGAACATTGATTAATCTTGGTGAATGAGCTATAGCTACTATTGCTGGGAGTGTTGTTTGTCAATTAGAGTCTGCAGGACAGTTTGTTTTTCTTCTTCTTTTACAGAACTCCCTGCAAGTAAAAGTGGGAGAGAATCAGGAGACAAGCACTGATGGGCATCCTAGGAAATGCCTCTGGTCACATGTTGACCATAAGTGGGTCAAAACTAAAGAGGCAAGGCTGCTCTCTTTATCTCATTCTAATCACCAGGCAGCCCTTGTCTGGAATGGCCTGAAGTTATTAGGACTTTTTTAAAAATATTGTATATTTCAATATTATATATTTCTCTCCCATGAAACATACTTCAGTTTTTTAGGCTCTGGAGCCCATAGTAACAAGTGCTATGTACTGTTTCATTTGAGGCAAGAAATATCTTGGGTGGTTTATCTACCTTGTTTTATCTGCCCTTCCCTTTTCTGACTCTGACTTCTGAAGGAAGAATAGTTTACTTAGCACTTGGAACTAACCCCTTGCAGAGTTAGGCATTCTTTTATCTATGTCCAAAATAGATATTCCCTAAGGTCATAACTTGAGCTCTCTCTGAAGAACATCCTTCACTTCCAGATCATGTCATCAACTCACCTCCTTCTAACCCTATCTCAACCCAATCATTAAACCCAGTGGCATATTAGGCTGAAATTACTCATAATGCTAAGAGGCTTAACCATGTTTTGATTCTTTCCTTCAAGGCAAATATAGGTAGCACTTCCATAACTATGATTCCTCATGTCCAATTTCCTTGTTTGTCCTATTAAAAAATCCATGCAAATTTGTAAATGACTTTCCATAGACAGGGGATTTTTCAACCTTCCTTCCTTCCTTCCTTCCTTCCTTCCTTCCTTCCTTCCTTCCTTCCATCCATTCTGTAATAGCTGTGACCCAGTCACATATTATTTTTTTCCATGCTACTTAGATTTATTATTTCATAAAAAATCAGTATGAAAAACTAAAGGAAATGGGTTTTTTTGTTTATGTTTGTTAAACATTCCTATTCCTATTTCTTAAGCATGTCTATTCCTTTTTTATAGATGTAATTTTTGACATGGCACATGACCCATCAGGCATAGCTGAATGGGAAAGAAAGATACTAATTATATGAAAAAATAAGATAAATTTAATGTTAGAAACCACTTTAAGTGCTTACACAAGGTGAAAAGGATACAAATTTAATATTTAAAAATAATTTTGAGACAATTTTAAATAAAAGTTTAAACTATGTAAAAGTGGATCATCTAATTTTATTAAGGTTACTTTTCACTTTTTTTTTGTATATATTACTAAATTTGGCCACAAAAGGTACAAAAAGTTGTATGCATTTTCCCAATAAATTACTATATCCTTAATTGAAGCTGTTTTTTAAAAAAGTAATATATGTTTCCTTTAACACTTTAATTCATTCTTTTCTTTCAATATACATATTGTTGTATGCAGTTTTTAAAGTTCAGTCCACATTATAAAATGATTAAAAAGTGTAGATTTCATTGGACAAATAATACATTCTGTTTCACGTAGACTGAGGAGTGAATTTTATCAAGCTTCACTTTAATATTTATTGGAAGATTAATCTATTCTTTGGAAGCCATCTATGGTAGCTGATCATTTTAAAGCACATTTAGTTCTAATGTCATTTAACAATGGAAGGCAAGGCTACAGACAAGATGAAAACATTCCAAAAGTCTTTTATGATCTGGTGTATTCAATATGTGTAGAATTTGCAGACCAGATTGTATAGGTACACATCAAAGTTATTCAACTGTTCTGAAACTAAGGAAATATAATTATCATCTTCTGGAAAATTGGGATCTTTCCAGAAACATCGCTTTTTTTCTTCCTTTTTTTTTTCAGAAAGAAAAAAAATGAATGATGGCTTCAGAAAAGATGGATACAAAAAAATGGAAGAGTTACAACTGAAAACAATACAATCTGAATCTCCAACAAAATTCTTTGTTTGAAAATGCACATTAATAACCTTCTCTAGAAGCATCCTTTTAGTGAGAATGTATTATCAGACAAGCTTCCAGATTACCAGTATTTTTTCCTGACAGAAATGGAAATTTCCCTTTTTGAGACAACACACTTCTTTATAATCCCATATGAATTACATTATTATGGAATGTAAGGAAGTGTGTGGTTTCAGAAGGATGAATCTGCCCTTGAAGAATCCTTTTCTGCTTATGTATATACCTATACTTCTCTCTCATAATATGGAAACAAGAGAGAAAGAGAAAGACAGAGAAATCAGCTATGCTACAATTAAGGTTTTGTCCTGATTTCAGAAATGTGAAATATTCTTGGCTTATTGGAATGTATGCAAACAGACTGCAATTGTCACTAAATAAATTTATCCAATATATTTTTAAGTATTATTATGTATTTCAATTAGCAGTGTATGCTTTAATCAATTTCTTTCTCATTAAATGGCAGATATACCTTTTGTACCTTTGGCCAAAGAGATAAATAAGTGCAGATGGTAACAATTATCTCTTTGTGTAGTTTAGAAAAGAAAAAAATACATCTAGCAAATGGAAATTGAGGTTAAAAAAAAATCAAAATATGAAATAAATTGTGAAAAGACTCAGAATGAGGTCAGAACATGATGTAGTATTACACAACTTCTGTGACTTTAATTATGTCAGGATTTTTGATAGCAACAGTGTCACATCCTAGGGCTATAATAATGGGAAAACTAACATATAAGAGTATGATATTCTCCTTTGTGTCTGGTTATTTTAGATCCTTTTTTATATCTAGCTGCTCTAGACAAGGTTTTTTTATTTGAAATAATCTACTGTAATACAATAATACAGGATTTAAATCGGAAATTGGTCACTTAATACCAGTATGAAAGAACCCCTATATTGGTTTTACTTATTTAACATTTTTGATTGATTATATGTTGCTCCATAAAATAGAGGATACATCATAAAATACCCATCATGCATAATCATGCCTAAATCATAGAAATCCATGAATGGTTTAAGCAACTTACAGAAAGTTGAAATCTGTAAAATACTTTTAAGTTTCACCCAGCTGGTGATGAGCCTCATACATTCATTGTTTGTGGGTTCCATATAGGCTAGAAAAATGGTTCTTTTGTTGCGGTTACAAAGTTGCCACGTGCCAAGGAGTTGAACAGCCCCTGGCAGCTGTCAGTCAGGTACAGCTGGAATAGCTTTACAAAAACCAGTGTTTGAATGACAATTGGCAGGTGATTCCAGCTGGCAACAGTGTTTTCTTCAAGTAAGAGGAAAAACCCATTTCTTTCAAAGGGGAAGATAAGCACTATTTACATGTACTAGTATTGAGTTGTGTCTCTGAATCCTGCCAAATCTTGCCATTTAAAAAAAAACTAAACTCAGATTATGATTCTTTAGCCCAGCTACCAAAAAAGAGAGCTTTTCAACTTGAAGTTCACATAAGAGTAGATAGGTTTTAGGGTCAACCTGTAGCATTTGTATGCTGTCCACTTGTTCCTCTGAAGGTCTGGTTATGACTTCATATTCATTAGTGTGTGTGTGTGTGTGTGTGTGTGTATTTGTTTTTTTTAAGTTTTCGCGGGTACTTACATGAATGCAGTTCATCTTCCTTCGGGTATTATCCCACGTCATTGTAGTGCTTTTAATATATATATATTAAAATATATTCTACCAGACTGTCAATCATTTGGAAGCCTGCACTCTCAAATAGAAATGCCACAAGCCAGGCAAACACCTGGGCAAAAACAGACTCCCTCTGATAGCTCCAACCCAAACACCCCCCCACCAGGCACCCAGGTGAAACCCAGCTTGCTAATGAAGAGCAGCCGTCCCTTCACACAGAGCCAAGCTGCACTAAAAGCCTCCAACACAAGAACAGAGTGTTGCCAGCCAATCAAAGCCACAAAACAGACGGAAGAAACCAGAAACACCAATCAATCAAACTCCAAGTCCAATGAACACAGGTCCAGGCTCCCAGCCAATCAGAATGGACTAGCCTCAAATTTGAAACCAGGAACTAACTCTATACAGAAGCCTGAGGATGGCAGCTGAGATTCTGCTGAAACGTTGCTACAACTTTAACAGAACTACAATGACGTGGGATAATACCCGAAGGAAGCTAAACAGCACATATATATATATATATATATGGTTTTTTAGGCTTTCGCGGGTACTTACATGTGTGCTGTTTAGCTTCCTCCGGGTATTATCCCACGTCATTGTAGTTCTGTTAAAGTTGTAGCAACGTTTCAGCAGAATCTCAGCTGCCATCCTCAGGCTTCTTTATAGAGTTAGTTCCTTTGTTTCAGGTGTTGTGGTGGGTTATTGGGAATTTTCTTGTCATTTTCTAATTTTTTTAGTTTTCTTGAGAGTTTATCATTTTTATAAGTGCTTTCAGTTTCAGCTCTCCAAGTTGTAAGTTGTTTGATCTTATCCCAAAGTAGAGGGTGGATTTTGCTGCTCAATTCCAGGTGTAGTGCTAGCAAATCACTAACTCTATACAGAAGCCTGAGGATGGCAGATGAGATTCTGCTGAAACGTTGCTACAACTTTAACAGAACTACAATGACGTGGGATAATACCCGAAGGAAGCTGAACAGCACACACATATATATATATATATATATATAATTTTAGATAGATAGATAGATAGATAGATAGATAGATAGATAGATAGATAGATAGATATAGATATAGATATATACACATACATTAGAAGAAAAGCATTGCTCTGGCTGGTCAAAAGGAACCAAGGCCGTCTCTCCTGGAGGTTTGGTCCCCTTCAACCAGCTATAGCAGTGCTGACCTTATTCACTGCTCGACCACAACATACATTTAACTGAGTCATGTTCAGATTTTCCACTTCTGATATCTCCAGGAAGTTGTGCCATAGCTTTATATGTTAAACTTTATATGTTAAACTGTGAGGCAAAAGGAAGCTTCAGATTCTTAAAACTCATACATGTCAACCCTGTGTTATTCTTTAGCATGACTAAACGATCTGCCACAAAGCTAGTTGGCTGTTGGTGAGGAGAGTTCAGTCTCTTATTAAAGTGGCAATTTCTACCTTTTAAATAAGAACCAAATATAATATTAATGAAGTCAGTATGTTAGTTAACTAAGCACTGTACTATTATTACAGTGCTCTGGGAAACAGACGTCTTCTAGATCAAGACACATATTCTGAATGTTTCAAATAACAGGAGAGTACTGAAAATACTTGATTATATTTCCTAGCCCCATTCAGTTCCTTTAGTTCAATAGTTCAATTCAAATGTACTTTGAATAGTCCCATTCAGACTATGAATCCATATATTCTAAAGCCAGTTTTAGAATATTGTTTGATGTTGCAAGCACTGCTTAAAAAATTAAATTATTGTTCAAAAATTGTTGAACAATATGTGACTATACTAAAAAAACCCAAATCTACAATATTTCACATACAGTGCATACTTTAGAATTATTTCCCTCAAATGTAATAGGATTATTACGGAGTAAGCATGTGTCAATCTAAGATTAATCTAATGACAATCAACTGGTAGCTCCCATGTGCATTTCAATGCAGCAGTAAACAGCATCTTAATTTATACTGGAAAATGTGAAAGATCTGGTTCTTGTTATCATTTTTGATGGTATTCAAATACTGAAGTTGGGGCCAATATTATTCTGCATGTACAACTTGATATATGGTAGTTATTCTACCTGTCTAGAGCCAGCAAAAGTACAGTAAAATAACTAAGGTGAGAATATAATTTTAATTTTCTTGTATGCAATTTCTACAATTATAAGATTAAAAGTGATATAATACATGCATAAGCTCTATTAGGAGGGGTAGGATACTTTTATTTAATGCAACTTGTTCTGTATAGAATGATATACTCCAAACAATGCAATATGATTGGCTAGAAAGAGCAGTATTGGATTGGTTCATTAGGAACCAATCCAAAAGAGCCGCTGAAAGGCGGCAAAGTCAAATAGCTGCCATTGGCTACAAGCTGGCAGGCAAGCCTGTATAAAAAGGCTGCTGCGGCTTCAGCCAAACCATTCCGTTACTGTTGGCTTAACTTAATAAAGACTTTGTTGTTGGAACCTGGTCTACCTTGCGTTTTTCCAGACGGAACACTAACGACAAAGGTGGGATTGTCCTAAACGCGAGACAGAGCACGTGGCAGAAAGAATTCCAGACTGAAAGTGATATCTGGGAATAACGCACCGCCCACACCCTTCAATCCCAATGAAGAGGATTGGGAATCATACGTAGATCGTTTCCTGATGTTTTTAGAGAGCAATGAAGAGACATGAAACAAATGATCTGGTCTGAGCTTCACTGAATGTTAAAGGCCCACTACGCACTGGTAGTGTCAAATCTCATCAAACGGCATGATTTCTACAAAAGGGATCAGAAGGAAGGCGAAACCATCACTGACTTCGTGGCAGCTCTCTGACAACTGGGGGGAGCTTGCGAGTTCCTGAACTTGGATGAAGCCATGTGAGATCGAGTTGTCCTAGGTCTGAGAGACTCTAACTTACAAAGTAAACTACTAAATAAACCCAATATCACATTGGCTGAAGCGATCGCAGAAGCCACAGCAGCAGAAGCCGTGAAAAAGTCAGTGTCCACTATGAAGCAAATGAACTCAAATAATGATGCGATGACCCTATCCAGAGGAAAGAAGCAAGCTCCCACCACAACTCATCACGAAGAATTTGACAGTCCATCAGAAACGGAAGATGAGGACGATGAGGTCCACCGCCTGTACGCCAACAAAAAAAGGCATGAAAAAAGAAATTGGCGGGAATGCGCTAGCTGCGGGGGAAACCACCCTCGAGCCGATTGCAGATTCCTTGATGCCATCTGCCGAGCTTGCAAGAAGAGGGGACACATCAAAAAAGTCTGCAGGAATCGAAAAAATAACAGCCCAAATAGACGCAGTAACTCCACACTACCAGCTGAATCAATGCAAGCCGAAAAGAAACGGGAGCGCAACAAACGAACCGGCAACCGAGAAAAGACCCATCAAACTGTCACTATTGGAAGCGCCCAGACGGAAAGTGGGAGAAAGGTCAAAATTGTTGTAAAAATTGAAGGATGCCCCTGCGAGATGGAAGTCGACTCAGGATCCTTCCTGTCCATGGTGTCTTGGAACACAATCAGACGGCTGGTTCCAAACATCAAATTAAAAGAAATCCAGAAACAAAAATTAACTTTAAAAGACTACCAAGGAAACTGAATCCCTGTGGTAGGTCTAGGACATTTTTGAGTCACATACAAGCAGCACGCTGAAGTCCTGCCTCTAACAATAGTCGACCGGGACTGCCCCAGCCTCCTGGGCATTGAATGGTTCGCACCATTGGGCATCGGAATGACCGGGGTGAGCCAAGTAGCCGCAACCGACTGGGAAGAGAACCTGATACATGAATTCCAGGACATCTTTGACGGCACCTTAGGCAGGTACCGGGGGACCCCAATTTCCTTTAGTTTAGACCCTCAGGTAGCACCTAGAAGATTAAAAGCCAGACGAGTCCCCTTTGCTTTAAAGGCCAAAATAGATGAACAGTTAAATAAATTAATTGAGCAAGGGGTCATAGAACCAATTGACCATGTTAGATGGGAGACACCAATAGTAACACCTGTTAAACCTGATGGGTCGGTATGCATCTGCGGAGACTACAAGGCTACCCTGAACCATGCGTTGCAGCAAAGCGCATACCCTGTGTCAATCATGCAACATTTACTGCACTCGCTAGGGGGAGGAAAATTTTTTACCAAGCTTGATTTAGCCCAGGCATATCAACAGCTTCCAGTAGACCCAATAACGGCTGAGGCGCAGACAATAGTAACTCACAGAGGGGCATTCAAATGTAACAGACTGCAATTTGGAGTGAGCGTTGCCCCAGGCATTTTTTGAAGCCTTATGGAACGCCTATTAAATGGAATTAAAGGGGTCATTCCATATTTTGATGACGTCCTAATTTCGGCTAAAAACACAACCCAATTAGACACAAGACTGAAAGAGGTGCTCCCTACAGAAAAAAAGTCAAGGCTATTAGAGACACACCACAGCCAAAAAACAAAACGGAGTTGCAAGCATTTTTGGGTCTAATAAACTTCTATAACGTATTCCTCCCTCACAAAGCAACGATAGCAGAACTGTTACATCACTTATTAGATAAGAAAACTAGTTGGACTTGGGGGCATAGAGAACAAAAAGCATTCCAAGGCATAAAAAATCTGTTAACCTCAGACACCGTTCTTATTCAGTTCAGTAACACACTTCCATTTACGGTCACCTGTGATGCCTCACCGTTTGGAATCCTGAGCCACCAACTGCCTGACGGGAGAGAGCCACCCGTCGCCTTTTACTCGAAAACACTTTCTAAAGCAGAACGCAACTATAGTCAACTAGACAGAGAAGCCCTGCCAATTGTCGCTGGAGTTAAACGTTTTCACAAGTACCTCTATGGGAGAACATTTTCCATTGTAACTGATCATAAACCACTACTAGGAATTTTGGCTGGAAACAAACCCACACCCAACATTTTATCTCCCCAAATGACACGATGGTCAGAATTCCTAGCTACATACTCCTATACATTAATACATCGACCCGGAAAACAGATCTCCCATGCAGACGCATTAAGTTGAACACCGCTACCAATGACAGAGGACGACCCGGCGCCAACAATTACCACCCTGCAAATAGAAGCCTGCCCCGAACTGCCAATATCTGCAAATGATGTCACCAGAGCCACCGCTAAAGACCCAGTGACTGCCCGCATTTTAAATTGGGTAGGTAAAGTCTGGCCGGAAAACCAAAAAACTGAAAACTTTAAACCTTTCCAGACCAGACAGACTGAGCTGTCAAGACAAAAGGGGTGTTTATTGTGGGGTGATAGGGTGGTAATTCCCTCCAGATTACAAACTAAAGTGTTGGGCATGCTTCATGAAGGCCACCCAGGCATCGTGAAAATGAAAAGCCTGGCTAGAAGCTATGTCTGGTGGCCTGGTTTAGACAGATATATTGAATACTGGGTTGCTACATGCAATAAATGCCAGAAAACGAAGCCATTGCCACCACAGACACCTATAAGGGACTGGGAGACCCCACGAACCCCCTGGTCTCAAATCCATATTGACTTTGCGGGTCCTACTAAGGAGCATACATTTTTGATTGTTGTAGATGCATACTCAAATTGGTTGGAAGTCGCAGTAATGTCATCTACAACAACTGATGCTGTTATCAAGCAACTCAACAAACTGTTCGCAACCCATGGGTTGCCGGACGTCCTAGTGTCCGACAATGGCCCACAACTAACCGCTATACAATTTGAACAGAACCTAGCTTCTTTAGGTATACACCATGAACTTACCATGCCGGCCCACCCAGCGGCAAATGGTAGAGCTGAGAGAATGGTCAGGTTTACCAAGGAGGGTTTGGAAAAAATGGACCCAGGGGATGTCCAGGATAAATTGAACTGTTTACTCACCCTACAACATATCACCCCCAGTACTGTAACTAACAAGAGCCCGGCAGAATTGTTAATGGGAAGGAAACTTAGATCACATTTGGATAGGTTACATCCAAATTACACCTTTGAGAAAACCCCCGACTCCTCCAGCCATTTCTGCACATTTGAAATAGGCAACCTAATCTATGCGAAAAATTTTACTGGGGACCCTCTCTGGCTTCCTGCTACAATCACACAAATAACAGGCCCCCGGTCCTACCGTCTAACCATAGACGATGGCAGGGAATGGAAGCGGCACATAGACCAGCTTTGTTCCCGAAATGTTGAGCAAAATATGATTGCGCAACCTCCAACAATAAAAACTGACGAATACAAGAAAATAATACTGAAGGGAATAAAGAACTGTTAAAAATAAACCCAGAACATCTAACCAATCAAAAAGAACAAAAAAACCACTTACGGTTAGATGAAACTGGCAGAAATAATCCACATGAAGAGGAACCCATCCTGGAAGGGGCCAGCAAAGCCAGCTCGACTTGCCTGGGAAAGCCAGGAGGGAGCGGCAAAGCCACCGGCCTGAGCAACTCAAGCAGTAGCAACCTTGCTGACTCACCCTTCCAGATGGTTCCATGGAGAAGAGCCGGAGAGATAGCGATCCCATCCGAACCGCTCGAAGTCTCCAGCGAAAATGAACCGCGCAAGTCGAGTCAGAAGAAGCCCCACCTACCTGTGCGACTACGTCACCCACGTAGGACTAAACTAAGGGGGGAGGGGTGTTCTGTATAGAATGGTATACTCCAAACAATGCAATATGATTGGCTAGAAAGACCAGTATTGGATTGGTTCATTAGGAACCAATCCAAAAGAGCTGCTGAAAGGCGGCAAAGTCAAATAGCTGCCATTGGCTACAAGCCGGCAGGCAAGCCTGTATAAAAAGGCTGCCGCGGCTTCAGCCAAACTGTTCCATTACTGTTGGCTTAACTTAATAAAGACTTTGTTGTTGGAACCTGGTCTACCTCGCGTTTTTCCGGACGGAACACAACTCATTTCCATATAGTTTCCTGGACAAATTTTAAATCTCTTCACAGCCTAAATTGGTTCACTAATATCTGGGAGATCAACAAACAACAATTTACCATTTTAGGTGTCTTCTACAATCTTCTATACTTAAAAACTCCTCTATACTCTGTACTTAGAACAACCAGTGAATATATCTTCATTGGTTGTTTTTAAGCTTCTCTTAAATTTCTGTGAAAAACCTCAACAACAATGAATTCTGTATTTAACAAAAGGTCCAATCTGTTCATATTACAGTTTATTCAGGGGTGGGATTCAATTTTTTAACAACCGGTTCTGTGGGTATGGCTTAATTGGTGGGTGTGTCTTGGTGGTCATGTTATTGGCTGGGCGTCGCTAACTCAATATCACTCATATCGAGGCACGCATCTCCTCGCCTGGCCTCTCATGACTGTGGGGATGCTGCAACAGTCATAAGTGTGAAAATGGTCATAAGTCACTTTTTTCAGTGCCATTGTCACTTTGAATGATCACTCCACACAGCAAAGTACCAGCAAAGGAGGGGAAAAGAAACTCCAGAGAAGTTCCTGAGACAAGTCCTGCCAAGAATGTAATAAGGGTTAACGGAGAGGCAGTTTCTGTAAGCAACACCAGAATGTTTCCTTCCTGCCTTCCTTTCAGGATTAGGCCAGTAATTTTTCTCACAACCGGTTCTCTGAACTGCTTAGAATGTTAACAACTGGTTCTAGCGAATAGATGCAAACTGGTAGAATCCCATCCCTGAGTTTATTGTATATGACTACATCCTCGTATTTTATTTTTACTATTAACTTCTGAAGAATGCAAATATGAAATTGAATAATCAAACATTCTTTTTTTCTCTTCAGAATTTCCACATTGTTTTCTTTCTTTCATTTTTACTTATTTTAAATGCCATTGTGGTTTCACTTTTATTAATATTTTCTGCTAAGATTTTAAATGTAGAGATCTTAAATGTTTTTGAATGGATAAAATTACATTGATATACAAGTTTTTCTAGCAATGGATTGTTACTTTTCCTTGTTTTTTAAATTAATGAAATTGTTAGTATATTCATTCATTATCTATGTTATCATTCAGTATCACCCATTACTTATCATAACCATAACTCTAATCCTAACCTCTAGTCATCAATCTGTTAAGAAACCGACCTAAGACAGGAAAGGCTGATACTGCAACTTTCCAGTTGAACTTTAAACTGTGTAGACGGAAAAACAGATGAGGCAAATGAATTTGTCACATAATTTCCTAAAATGAATTGACAAAGAAACCCTTTTAATATAGATGTTTTAAATATATATTGGCTGAATTCCAACATACTTTCCCATATATGTTCTTACTGTTTAAATGGCACATATGTAATTCTAGATTATTTTCCTCAATAAATAAATGAACAAGTATAGTGTTTTTGACTTATTTGTTAATTAGGTTTTCTTTACCTAGTTTTAGGACTTGTGTGGAGAACACAGCACATTTTAGATAATTATATATGCAAACATATTGAAAATTCAAAAGGATTCACCAACCTTTAAGCACCACTATTGTGGATAAGTAGATAATGAGAGAGAAAGAGGGAAGAAAAATTTTTCAATTTTTCAGCAGAAAAAATGAATTAAAATCTTCCATTAGGCAAGATCAATTTATAATTGGAGCAATCGAGAAAGTTGCGTATTCTGTAGAATATCCTTCTACATGAGGATTTCATATTTTCAGATACTATTCCATTTTGTTTATTTGAACTTCAAAGTATCATTAAATGATAAATAACATATAGTCTTTTTCACTGAGTAGTGTTTTATTTAAAATAATGGGAAACCAAAATATTTCATAAGCTGGTATGAGAAAAAACTCCTATATAAAGCATGAGGATTAACTTTCACATGATAAAGGTCTTGTCAGAAAGTTGATCAACTGACTGAGGATATCCGCAGGTGGCTAAAAGGAAACAATCTTCTTCTGATAAATATTTTTCATTGGCTGCTGTGTTCAGAAATCAAAGTATAAATTAGATTCTATGCTTCAATTTATGTTTGCATATTTAATGGAGCTGATGTAAAGATAACTTTATGTCATGATTATCTAATCATGGGAATTTCTGAATCTCTTTCTCTCACACATACATACACATATTAGGAGATCCTTGCAACATTTGAACATGCCAATAAAGCCAACATTTTAATAAAATCAAAGCACTCCTGTTAAATCACCAGTATAATACACTTCTGTAAATAGCAGATGCAATGTTCTCAAGCAGGACTGTTGGGCATCTGATGAAGTCTAAATCTCAGCAAAGTATACTTTGTCGCTCTACTTTGATTCTTCACTATCCAAGAAGTAGATCACCGAATGAATAGGATTCATCCTTTTCTGTTGGTGAACTCATGGGAGTACTGACAACTCATGGTGATTGCATCAACTTCTCATCATACCAAAGAATATAATTAGCCACACAGTCAGTTTCCAAATGGTTTGTAGGGACTGGAGAAGAGGTGTGGGCTGTTTGGAAGTTCTCACAGTCAAGGTGCTCCAATAGCGAGTCACATTTGTTTGGAACACAATATTATGCATTAATATTAATACAAAAGTAACATTTTCTGATGGTAAAATTGGAAAAAGCAAGGTTGGTGCTTTTTGAATGTTGGTATTAGAAAGACTACTGAGAATAGCTTGGGCAACTAAGAAAATGAAAACATGGATTTTCAAATAAATCAATACAGAATTTTAACTTGGGGCCCAAAGGACCAGATTCAAATTATCACATTTTGAACACACTGTGCTCACATTCGGTAGTTTGGTCCCTTGTAATATGATATCTCCCTCGTGATATGAAATTTCAGATAGATTTTCCCAGGTTTTAAAGACCATGTGTATGTAATAAGAATCTTAATAATAATCCTAGCCATTTAAATATAAATGAATCTCACATACCTACTGTGGCAATTACTATGAATTTCATATGCCCTTCTTCAGGGGAGAGATTTGTTTTTAAGAGAGAGTAGAAGACAGATTGCCAAAATGTATCCAATACTGCCTCACCATTAAGAGAATGAACAATGGGGATAGTTGTAATTTGCTGTGAAGGTGGCCTATACAGAAGACTCATGCAAAGTTTTGCAGGTACGAGGGAAATGAGGCAAGCAACTATCCTGGAATGAAATTCACTGCACCTTGAACAGAGGAAAGAAATAATGTAAATCACTGTGCATGGAACTATCCTCTGTCTCTCCCTCTAACAATGCCTGATTATTAGCAGAGATGAATAAAAAAGATTTAAAAAAATCACCCAAAGAGATTGTTGTGTCAGTAGCCCTCTTGCTCCCTTCTGTATCCAAAAGTGGTTTTCATTGATGTGAAATGTAGGACAGGCTGACTAAGCATTTAAACCTCAGTGCTTGAGCAGACATGTAGGAGAGGTAGAAAATAAAGTGGGTCCTTATTTCAAATATTAGTTGAAGGAACAAAGCACAACAAAGCCACAGTGCACCACATTCTGACGCTCTCGGTTAATGTTCAGTTTGTTCAGGAGATATTCTTGGAGTGAACTCAAGGGCTGTCTGTGGTTTTTCACTTACATCAATCAGATGAAATGAGTCTTCATTCAACAAAATCAATAGAATGAAAACATGGTAAGATATCAAGAAACGAATCATATGTAAGGGGCTTTTTTTGGAAGGAGTACTACAAATCTGTAATCCCAGTGCAGACTGGAAGATTTAATCCGAAGTATAACAAAATGAAATTTTAGACAAATAACACAAAATAAATATATCCAAATAAAATGGGGCAAGAAAAAAAGAGTAATGCGGATAGTTAGGGCTCAGCAAACGCCATCAGATACCAGTGCAATGTCCTTATTGCTGCCAAAGATTCTCCCTTTGTAAAGGTAAAGATAATATGGTCAATTTCTGATGACCTTGAGGAGCAGGAATTATGGTGATAGAGACGCTCATCTGAATTTATATAGCTTAATTATGAGATAGACCCGTGATGTCGAACCAATGGCACATGCGCCAGAGGTGGCATGCAGAGTGCTCTCAGTGGGCATATGTGCCGTCGTCAGCTGCTCTTCTGGTTTCTGGCACTAGTTAGCTGGTCTTTGTGGCACCAGAGCACTGGAAAAATGGTTTTTAAAAATTGGTTTTTAAAAATTCCATTTTCCAAACTTTTTTCAGGTCATTTTTTGGGCTGTTTTCAGGCCAATTTTGGGCCCCTTTCAGGGTATTTTCAGAGCAATTTGGGGTCATTTTCGTGCCATTTTTCAGGCCTTTTTCAGCCATTTTTGGACCATTTTCTGAGGCATTTTCAAGCTGTTTTCAAGCCAATTTTGGGCCCTTTTCAGGGGCATTTTCAGGCTGTTTTGGGGGCATTTTCAGGTCGTTTTTAGGCCATTTTTCAGGCTATTTTCCAGATCAAAAAACACCCTGAAAATGGCCCAATCAAGGCCTGAAACCAGCCTGAAAAACAGCCTGAAAACAGGCCATTTTTCAGGCCATATTCAGGCTAAAAACAGCCTGAAGACAGCCCAAAAAACACCAAAGAACCAGCCAGTAAATGGCCAAAAATGGCCAAAAAACAGGCATGTGTGCACCAGCCAGCTGGTTTTCTGTTTTCTGGTGCTCCGGCATGTGCACATGCATGCACATGCATGCGCGTTCTGGTTTGAGCACCAGGTGCCAGAAAGGTTCACCATCACTGAGATAGGCAGACTGAAACCTCACTTGGTCTTCCTTGTCTCTCCTGCCTTACTTCTCAGCATAATTTCCCATTGGAATAAAACTTTATTTCTCACCTCCAGTCTTCCTTTGGCAACACAGGGCACTTTGCTAGGATTAATTTCACACACAACACACATGGCTTTCTCTGTGACAGGTCCCAATCAGTATTGATAGGGAAGGAGAGGTCCTGCCCTTGGCCGCTAGTCTGTGGCATACCACAGGGGTCTATAATTTATCCACTCTTTTTCAACATTTGTATGAAACCACTCAATGAAATCAACCATCACCACAGTTTGAGGTATTTATTGTATGCTGATGATACCCAAATCTATTAACCAAAGTAATGCTGTGACTGCCCTCTCATGATGCCTGGAGGCTGAAAGAACCTGGATGGGATTGAACCCTGGTAAGTCCAAATGGCTTTGGGTATGTGGGGCTCCAGGATCCAGGACTTTGTCATCCTTAACTCTGGATGGGGTAGCACTGCCCAGAAAGACCCGGTAATCCTGGACTCACAACTCCTGTTCGAGGAACAGGGGGCAGTTGCAGCTAGGACAGTCTTTGCACAACTTCATGTTGTGTGCCAGTTGTGGCCTTTCTTGGATCAGAATTCCCTGAGCTCTGCTATTCAGTCCCTTGTCATCTCATGGCTGGAGTATTGTAATGCACTCTACATTGGGTTACTCTTGAAGAGCATTTGGTAGCAATAGCTGGTGCAGAGTGCAGCGGAATATAATTTTCAGAGTGCAGTCAAGTAGTTTTCAGAGCCCCAAGAATGTTCCCTCCACGAGGTGCATTGGTTACCAGTCTGCTTCTGGGTACAATTCAAGATATTTATGATCATCTTTAAAATCCTTCATGGCCTGGATGTCTGATTTTAATTTTTTATGTTTTAACGGTATATGTAAGTATAAGTTACCAGGAAAGAAGGAAGGAGGAAGGAAGGAAGGAAGGAAGGAAGGAAGGAAGGAAGGAAGGAAGGAAGGAAGGAAGGAAGGAAGGAAGGAAGGAAATAAATAAAAATGAAACAAAACAAAATGAAAATAAAATAAAATAAAGCATAGAGTTTTGACCTGTATGACTCCCCACATATCAAGAGCACTAGGTTTATTTGTCATTGCCCCACTGGACTGAAACAGCCCACTGAGAAGGTCAAAAACATTCCAAAATAATGCCTCCCTCCCAACCATAGAAACAAGTACGAAGGAAGGAATATAAAATGAGGTTATTCCAGAAGTCTCTTTTCAATAATCCATTGGATAGAATCATGTAAAAAGAATTGCTAAAGTTTTCTCTATTTGTCTATTTTATTATAGCAGACCCAGAATTTCTGCACAGCATATGCAGATTGAGTAAAAAAAATAGTCTCACCAATTTGCCAGAAATGATAGAAAAGCAAACAAAGATGCACTGGATTGGGGACTGAATAGACCATGCAGATAGAGTCAGGCCCAAAGTGAGATCCTGATACTTAAGTGGATGCTTATTTATCCTGAAACAGAGTCAGATACTGTTAACTGTGTCCCTTAGGAAGACCTGAGTAAGATATAAGATCCTTAGGAAACTGAGCCAGCATGGCAATTGAATCCATTACTTTGTTTGAGCAGATTAACATGATCAAGGTCATCGACTGTACCCAGTCCAGTTGAGCTTTGGAAAGGAATGAACTTTTGCTTCCAGGACAGAGTTTACTGGCAACTTTCAAGCCATGTTTGAGCCTGAGCTCTGCTTTCCAACTACTCCGGGCTACTAACCTTCAGTAGCTCTTTTTTTTTCCTTCAGAAAGATCGTAGCGGGTAGGCGAGTCACATTTTCATCCATATTAAGATATGTGTCTGCTCTAGTTTAGCATTCTATCCCATGGACATTCAGAGCACCTTTTCTAAATACCAAATAGTTGTGTTACAATGATGTTCATGTCAAAGAAAACTAAATGGATATTTGGGGAAAGCAATGACTATGTGGACAATTAAATATGTCAACCTTTTTATTTGCTATATAAATTACTGAATAAATACTGATAAACTACAAAATTTTATCCAACAATGTTTCTGCAAGTGCATAAATATGGTATTATAAATACATCTTATAAATAGAGACAAAAACATATTTCTTCTTTTCTCCTCCTTGGGTTTTAAATATTATATGTATTACGATTTCCAGGACCTCCACATAGATCAACAAGACAAATAAAAACAGGCTATGAATCATACAAAATTAGTATAGAGCAAGAATTCATTCTTTTTGAAGCCGAACAGAAGAAGGGCTTCAATGGAGATTTTTTTTTCTGTCTTAGTGGCTGGATGGTGGACATCTGGACCCCAACTCCCTCCCATAATTAAATAAAATATATTTGATATATTCTCAGAACATTTAAACATATTTTGAAACACTATAAGAGCTTTAAATAAAATCATCCTTAATTCTAAAAGAGGCTACATTCAGAGTTACCAATTTCTTTCCAATTAGCTAAGCAACTGTTGTATCACCCTGATTACTTCAGCCGATAATGTGACACCTTTGGCTATATTTCAACCATATTAAAAAACCTTTTTCTGATAAGCATTGGAAGTGGGAAAGGCACAGGTACATCCAACGGTGATCATTTGTTTCTCCAACCAATAGCTTTGCTTGCAGCCAATATATTTGCGTTTCAGAACCAAGATCTCCTGCTGAATAGGAACAGAGTTCATCGCATAGTTTAGATTCTTCCCCGTGGAATCCAGGCAAACAGTATAACGGCAGCTGGCTTCGGAAATTGTGTGTGGGAATCTGTTAGGATCTTCCTTAACACTGTAAGGTAACACACAAAGACAGAGAAAGATATGGCTCACCGGACAGCAATGCCATTTCTTCATCAAAATTCACAAAGAACTTGGAACCCTGAATGTTAATCAGCACCCATTAGGGAAAAAAATAGACTAAAGAGGAATCTTATGTTTGTATCCTAGGAGACAGAACCCAGATTTCCTCAATCATATAATAAAATATAGACAAACATTCATGATGAATGTTTCTCAGAATTTCCTAGTGCTATTCCCCATAGAGTTATATTTTGGTTATGGTTCTGAACCAAAAAAAAAAAAAAAAAAACACCAACCCACCAGAAAAGACTTTTTAGTCTCCTTAATAATTACTACCACATTGCTTTTTACTCAAAAATCATATCTGATTTTCATTGCATCCCTTTGTTGATAAGAGAGATTTCACCTTATAAGAAACTGCTTGAATTCAAAGCTTAGTGTTATTGCTACTGTCAACTAGAATTTATCAGTGAATTAATTCCTTATGTGGCTCTATCCTGAACAAATTTTCATTCTCATCTCATGTAGTAGATTTAAGAAAGCAACCATAAAGAAAATTCTCCAAGATTGCTTTTATAGTAATGAATGTAAGTGCAAAGACTGGAATTGGCCAACTAACTAAAAATCATATTCACAAAGCCATATTATATTCTTGCAGAATAATAGATGTGATCACTAAGGATCAAACAAATTGACGAACAATTCAAGTGACATTTGCCTGTCCAATTATTAAGTGTTCGGTGTATTATTATTTTTTTTTTGAGAAAATGTGTATAGCTTTTATGTTTGCCAATCTCATAAGATCTTGCAACCTTTAGAAGTTCTCATACCCCAGAATTTTTTAAGTACTCAAAAGGCATTGAAGGATTGTCACTGCCACAATGTATTATAGCTAATATAGCATAACAATAAAAAGGTGAATAGTACCTGTAATCCCATGGAGACAGAGATCTGTTTTTAACATCATGAGGCATTCTGTTCATTGATTCTGCCTGAGCAAGAGGTATGTGCACCTTCATTGTCTCTGGGAATTCGGTATTTTCTTGAATTCCTGGCTGAGTTGGGCAATTGTTAGTCATTCTTCCTCTCTGTTTCTTATTGATTTTATTAATGTTTTCTCCATGGGCTAAATTCCCCACTGCAAGTACCAGTATTAGCAGAACAAGCTGTAAAAGAATCCATGGATGTATCAGGCATAGGTAAGGGTAAAGTGTCATTTCTTGTGTAAAAGATGTCCACCCTTAGTGGTTTGTGCTCCTTTAATATTGGAATTTAGAACTCAAGCATTAAAATAGTAGCTGGAAGCAGTAATCAATGTGCAAATTGAGGAGCACCACAGCTCAAAATTAACTGAAATGCTGAACTGTATTTAGAATTGTTTATGACAGCCAGTGTGGTATTGTGGTTAAGGTGTACAATTAAGAGTGTGGAAACTCAGATTGCAACCCACCAATACCTATGGAACCTCATGGGGTAATTATTTTGGGAAAATTAGGAGTGAGACCACAACAGATACCAATCTGAACTCCTGAATGAAAAGTGGGATACAAATCAAATGATTAAGTGACAAAAAGAGAATCAAGTACAAATCATCTTTCAGTGTTATCGCAACTGTCAGAAATGTATAGTTATATAGGGAGAAAAAACCAGTCTTTTTTCAAGAACCAATGGTTTTCATTTTTTGTATCAAATAGATTGGAGGATTTTCATTTATGAGAAAAGATTGCAATAGCTATAACATGAGCATGAAAAAATGATTAAAGAAATTACAAAGACAGAACAAGTATGTGTATCAAATGTTAGATCTCTGGAGATAAAAATACAAGGACAAAAGAATAGTTTTTAACAGCAATAAACAGTGCACTCACCAATAAGGGCAATCTTTTGGATGTCATAACTACCCTTCGTGTTGTTATTATCTCGACTTGCTTGATGCTCTACCAGTGAGATTAGTAGGTCAAACCCTGTCCATGAGTGCAATAGCATCACCTTTTATATTGTCTCCAGAATCTCAGACATTTTTTTCCACTGCAATGCAGAGATAGATTTCCACTTGTGGTTCTGGGCACTTGTGGGTTTTTTTTTTTCTCTTTTAACTATTTCCTTGTAGAAAGGAAGGGGACACGTTCAAGGGGACATGAAGGGGAATCCACAGTGTTTCTGAACCAAATGATTTGTTTGAATAAAATATAGATGTTATGCAAGATAACAGCATGCTTTGTGAGTTCACCTAAACAGTTTTCAGGAATATGATGGGCAGTGTGCTATATATTCAGTAATTATAGTATATTGGTTTTTTTAACCATTTAGAAAGCTAGCACATATTCATGATCTGTACAATTGATCTGTGTAATTTAAAAACCATAGCCAATTTGATCTAACGGTTAAGGCAGCAGGATAGAAAGCAAAACATCATGAGTTCCAGTACCGCTTTAGCCAGTGACTTTGGGCCAGTTACTCTCTCTCAGTCTTTCTTATTTGCTTTTCATGAAGATGATATTAGCATGTTCAGCATGGCATCCATTTCTCCTTTAAAATTCAAGAAACCATGGTGGGGTTTTTTTTTAAGCCAACACTATTTTGTTGCTAGCCAACACTAGCATCTACAGAAACTGAACAATAGGTATAGAGTTGGATAAATTGCAGAAATTGTGGGATAGAAATTATAAATTAACAATGTCAACTGTTTATAAGGAAAATCTATATAAAATGTTTTATAGGTGGCACTTACCACCAACAAGACTGGCAAAGATGTTTGAAAACATGTCTGCCAAATGTTGGAAATGTAATCAGATATATCAGGTTTGTACTATCATATGTGGTAGACATGTCCAAAGATAAAAAAATATTGGACAAAAATACATACATAGTTTGAAAAAATGATAAAGTAACATTGATCTAAAACCAGAAATATTTTTGTTGGGCTGTACAATATACAGATGGGGAAGATTCAGGGTTGCAGGTTACACTGTGAAATCAAAACAGAAAATCCTAGAAGAAGCCAATGGTAAACCACTATCATACTGTTGCCAAAAAACTTTCCAATAAGCCCCCAGGGATTGAAGGAGACGTTATTTCGTTCTTGCTTTTGGGTAGCACATTTTCTCTAAATAGCTGTTGCAGAATGCTGTTGGAGGATAAATCATTTTTTCCTTCTACCTTTAAAGACTTTTTATGTAGTAAACATTTGTCTGTAAGCTAAATAACCATAATTTTCAGGAAGGGGACAGAATGACAGAGTGACCTATTTTCATGGGGGTTTTTTTCTAAGTAAATGACAGAGAATAAATGGTGAGTGTCGTCAATTTGTTCTAATAGCAGGTAGTGTATCAAACGGAAAGTATTATGACAGGTAGGCCAGTTGGGTTGCCGGTGAAACTTTCCCCCGCACTTTCCTGGGCTGTGACTGAGAGCAAGTTCAGCACAAGCCACTCCACAGAACAAATCTTTCCCATCCTATTGCTGATGTCAATTGGATTCATTGCAAATGTAGAGGAGAGGGAGGTCAGACCTAAAGTGTGTGTACAGTGAGGGGAAATGACATAGCCGCCCAGCGAGATGAGTTCTGTGCCTGTGTTGCAGTGACTACCAAAGTGATATTATTCATTAGTCCTCTTTTGCATGAATCCCAGTTGTGCTCTTTCTGGTTTTACTTATTTCCTTCAGAAATGAGGTGACCTGCTTGGCACCCTACTTACTGTACTTAAGTGAAATACCAAGCAGAATATAATGTCAGCAGCTCGTAAACATGATTTGTTTTAGCAATTTTAAGTTACACTAATTTTTACTTTTTGTTTGGGCTGCTGCTCTTTTAGTCTGGTACCTTTGTTCATTGTCTGGGTTATTACACAAATCATTTTTACTGATTTGTATTCTTAGCTACCCAAGAGCATAGCAGTAGTGATATTACTTTAGTCATTACTTCACAGTCATTGACCTGCTCAAACCACAAAAAGAAAACCTGTTATAAGACAGCAAGTAAAAAAACACAGTAAAATAGTTAATAGTTAAATTATTAACGAATAGTTATAATAATTATAAAAATAATTATTAATAGTTAAATTATTAATTAAATAATTAAAACTGGTGTAGTTAAAGTATGTCTGTCTATTTTAATTAAGTCCTTCCCAAGGATCTGCAACATGCAGGTGTTGTTCTTGCTAGAGGGTATTAGAGGTATCAGTGCATGATGTAAGGCATTTCCAAGTAAAGCTGCCTTTGGCCAGTTGACATGGTGATTTTGTCAAAGCCAATGGTGTTCAAGTGATCTCCGTGTGCTTTGGGATTGAACCCAAGGCACCTATTACAATTGGCACTGCCTTTGCTTTCTTTTCACACAGTCGTTTTACTTCCATTTGCAGGTCTTTGTATTTTGTGATTTTTCTCCAGGTCTTTTCTATTCTGCTGTCTCCAGACACTTCAATGTCCACTGTCCAGACTTATTTGGCTTTCTTATCAACAATTGTTAAGTTTGTTACAGGTTAGTTTTTAATTGTAATTACTATTACGGTAAAATCTCTGATCAAATGGTACAAATATTTAGAGATGAGGAAATAATTTGAAAACCATTTTAGGCAATTGATGCAATGCTAATCAATACTGTAATGTTTAACAAAAATTGGATTTATGTTCCTTTGCAAAAATATCATTTTGTTTGATTTCCTTGTACCTTGCAAATGTATTAAGTTACATTGTTTTAATGGTGTTTTCGGTTTCAATTGATTTGTCAGAAAGTGAAAACATGCTAGACAAGCTCATAAAATATGATGCCTCAGCTAGTATCAGGGGTGGGGAACTATGACCCTTTTATGACTGGTAGATTCAACTCCTGAGCTAGCATGGCTGGTTCAGTCCACAAATCATAAAGGGGCCACAGTTCCCCACCTCTAATGTACATGAATGATGGTTCCCACACAGACCACAACATTGCCATGTTAATCTTGCTCTATTCATACTTAGACTGCAGTAATATGCTCCTTGGTAACTCTGGAACCTTTGGATTTTTCAAATGTGCCCCTCTGAGAATCAGAATGAAATAAATGGACAGTATTCATGTTGGAGTTAGATGCAAAGTAAAATTTCCCAAAGATCCTTGTTGTAATAGGTGCCTTTTAGCTAGTTTATGGAGGAGTAAAGTAAAACAGAAGTGACCAAGTTAGTTGAAAGTATCTAAAGTATCTATGGTAAACAAAAGGATGCATCTAACCTTCTCTACTTTCCTACCATATTTTCTATTAAGTCAAGAAAAGTTAATGACAAAATGTGTTTAAGGCAAGTATATGCCAGGTTCAGTCAAAAATCTTATTCAGTTTAAGGGATGATTGATACCCCAAGAGTCCATCAGAGAAGAGGGGCCTTCTATCAATGAAAGTTTTTTTTTTTTGCTTCTGTATCATCATGTATGTGTAACCAAGAGAATGAAGGTGAGGCTCAATTGGTGTCTCATGATAAGGCAAGCTTGGTGATCCATTTTGGCACCTGTGATTTTACCATTCTGATGCAGACATCTGAAGACTAATAAACTACCTTCTGAAATAACTGAGTTTCTTAATCAAATTCAAGTCTATTGAATTTTCCCAGTTTGATTACAATTTTGAGAATTAAAAATGTATTTGGAAGGTATCATGCCAGAAAAGATTGCCCTAGGATTATGGTGTCCTACTAACTGACACCTATCATGTGAAATGTCCAAACTGCATTATTGATTAACTTACTAAGTGATTCCAGTTGCTCTCTTTCTGCATTCTCAGAGTTGTTGCCAGATACCAAAGTAGAAAACAACACAAGAAGCTTGGGAAACTGAAAAAATATGATCATAAAAGCCCAGTCTAGCACAATACCACTGAAAAAGAAAAACAAGAAATCCAAGAAACCAGCATGGCTGCACAAATATCTTTCTGATAAACTTAAAGACAAAAAGGACAAAAAGGACAAGGACAAAAAATGGAAAGAGGGACATATAACTAAGGCAGAATATCAGCAGATAGCCAGAATCTGCAAAGACGAAGTCTTGATACCAACCTTCTTCTTGGTAGGCTAGAAAAAAGTGGGATAGATAGCATCACCATCAGATGGATTTGTAACTGGCTGACAAACCATACTCAATGTGTAGTCCTTAATGGTACTACATCTACATGGAGGGAAGTAAGCAGTGGAGTACCACAATGTTCTGTTTTAGGCCCAGTACTCTTCAATATCTTCATAAATGACTAAGATGATGGAGTAGAAGGGGAACTTACAAAATTTACGGATGATATACGAAGCTGGCAGGAATAGCAACACTCTAGATGATAGGCTCAAGATCCAGATGGATCTTGACAGACTTGAACATTGCACCCTATTTAACAAAATGAAATTCAGTGTAGAGAAAAGTAAAGTCTTGCACTTAGGCAAGAAAAAGCAACAGTGCACATATAGACTGGGTGATACCAGGCTGAATAGCAGTAACTGTAAAAGGATCTTGAAGTCTTAGTGGTCAAACTATTAAATATGAGCCAACAGTGTGTGGCGTCAGCCAAAAAAGCCAATGCAATCGTAAATTGCATTAACAGAGGGATTCTATCAAGATCAAGTGAGGGACAAATACCACTCTATAAGGCCTTAGCAAGATCACACCTAGAGTACTGCATCCAGTTTTGATCACCACACTATAAAAAGATGTTGAGACTCTAGAAAAAGTACAGAGAAGAACAACCAAGATAATTAGGAAACTGGAGGCTAAAACATACGATGAACGATTGCAGGAACTGGGCATGTCTAGTCTAGTTAAGAGAAGGATCAGGGGAGACATGACAGCAGCATTCCAATATTTGAGGGGCTGTCACAGAGAGGAGGGAGCCAACCTGTTTTCAAAGCCCCTGAAGGCCAGACAAGGAATAATGGATGAAAACTGATCAAGGAGACCTGGAAATAAGGAGGAATTTTCTTACAATGAGAACAATCAACCAATGGAACAGCTTGTCTTCAGAAGTTTTGGGAGCTTCATTACTGGAAGCTTTTAAGAAGAGACTGGACTGCCATCTGTCAGAAATGGTGTAGGGTCTCCTGTTTAGGCAGGGGATGACCTACAGGATCTCTTCCAACTCTATTAATCTGTTAATTATTCAGATGAGCACAAAGATAGTACTGGCTCTGGATGCCTAGTCTTCTGAGTGAATAGCTGCTATGTCCAAATAGGCCAAATCACCTAGCATCAAAATGCCTGGAACAGCCCACCATCTAATGCCGATATGTGTGTGCAGCTGAGAACTGTTGCAACTGAGAGTAGAGGTAACAGTGAGGATCTTTCAGAGACCCAGATCTGAAGCCTCCTAGCTAGAATAAAAATAAAGATATCTGAAAACAAAGAAGCAAAAGGGAAGGGAGCAAAACATCATTTCAATATTTTAAATAAAACAATTAGCACCTGTCTGAGGCTCCTCTCTGGTTAAGGGAATGTCCCCTGTGGCCTTGGCAAAAGATTAATATTAAATACAATATTGCTATTTAAAAAAATATTTATTTAATGTTTATATCTCTTTCTATATATAGTTATATTTTTTCTTGTATATATTACATAATTACACAAACTAAATGTACAGGACTACCTCTATCATCTATCTATCATCTATCTATCTATCTATCTATCTATCTATCTATCTATCTATCTATCTATCTATCTATCTATCTATCTATCTATCTAACTATCTATCTATCATCTATATTTTTGTATTGTTTGTTTTAATATTTTTTTAATTTATCAGTTGTTTGTATCCCACCATCCTTATGCTCCTTATAAAGATTTTATTTCATTTGAATCCAGTGGGCCTCGTAACTACACCCACCCACACATCTACACATACAACCAGTCCTGGCAGCAGCAGCAGCAGCAGCAGCAGTAGCAGTAGCAGCAACTGAAATGTGCATGTCAGAAAACATGTAGCAGATACAGCCTCTAACCTGGCATTCAGGATGCAACAGCGTGACTCTACTGGTGAAGAAGCTAGCTAGAAGATAAAATTGCCACCCACAGACCACAACAGACTTAGCTGACTGTACACAATAAGCACAAATGCAGAGGGTTTTTTAGATTATTATTTTCATAAGATGAATTTTTGCAAATGATAATGTTTCAGTTATCTTTGAAGCTGATCAGTTTAAGACCAGACTGTTTAAAACTGAAAACAGGCAAGCAGAAAGAAAGGCGACAGACATAATTTATGCTAAGGAATTAGCAAGTTTTAGAAAAACAGCTGTATGTCTTAACGTATAATTCTAAGAATTTATTTCCATATTGGAAACTCCTGCCTTTAGACTATTTTATTTATTTTTATATTTATCATCCTATAAGGTTTTATTTATAAATATGTTCTATTTATTTATAGTACATAAAACAAATTTGTACTACGTAAGATAAAGCAAGTACTGCAAAAAAGTTCTTGTAGAACTAGGAGTATCAGTATTTTAGAGATTTGCAGTTTGTAAATCTAAATGTATAGGGAATATGGAAATACTCTCTTCTTGCTGAGATTTACTATTGTCAGCCTGATGTGTTCAGCACAATTATTCTAAGCATTTTTATGTTGTTCTCGTTGGTTACTATGGCACCCACACATAATACCAAGTCATGACTTGTTCAAATTGTGTAAACTGAGTAAGCAATGGCAGGATTCCCACAGTAATCTAAGCCCAAATGAGAACATTTATGATTTAGTGTGGTAAACTACAAGAGATGTGGGAGGGGGGAGAACCAAGCACAGTATAAGGTGTGTTAGGGCAGAGGGTGATTCTCATCGCTGTTTTCAAACTGTGAATTCAAACTATGAATTCCTTACTGTCCCATGGGGCTTAGGTCCCTCAGTAACTTTCTCAGTCTATGTATGCAGGGTTATGGTTAGCAGGTGCTGTTTGGAAGATGACAGCCTATTCCCAAATGTGAACACATCCCACAGAGAGTGACTTCTAATCCTTTTTTTCTTTCCTGGTCTTCTCTCGATTCTTGATATGTGCAGAGCTGGGCTAGAGCTTCAACATTTCTTCCTTTCCCTAAGAGAAGGCCAAATCTCACAATTCTCTTTCCATATAACTCTCTGTGCGTTTCCTCTGGAAGCAGTTACTGTAATAGTATACTTGAAGAATTGCCTTATCCTGGATAGGACACTGTGTTTTGTGTTTTTGCTGTAAAGTTTATTTTTAAGCATACATCAATATCATTTCATGGATAGTGTGG
The DNA here is from genome assembly GCA_015471245.1 of Laticauda colubrina. Lineage (NCBI taxonomy): Eukaryota > Metazoa > Chordata > Lepidosauria > Squamata > Elapidae > Laticauda > Laticauda colubrina. The sequence continues at coordinate 17,155,090 of BLBF01000025.1, forward strand.
CGTCTGAGTGTCATTCATTTTAGTAGAAAAGTAATATTAATACAAATAAAAAATACTAATCAAATTTACATGATCTAATGTTCAGATCTAATGATCTAAAAGATAATACATATCTATATCAGCATATAATTCTTCATTTTTTGGTTATTCAATATTTGCTGCATTCTTCCAATAATAATAGCAATATTAGGTATATTTTTTTTGAAATTTTTTTTATTGATTTTCAATAAACAAATATACACAAACAAAACAACAAAACATAAAAACATAAAACTTCTTTTTGGAAAGCGGCTTCCCGGGTTTCATCTTTTAAAATAGACATAAATTCGAATTCATGCTCACTTTTTATCCCATTTCATATCTTATTTACCATTCAACATTTTCTATATAGCTTCTCCCCTCTTTTCACTCTCTTAATTCTATTTTATTTATTTCATCTCAATTTAAATCATTATGTGTATATCTTTTATCTGTTCTATTTCAATTTTTTATTATCTTTTCTCATGAACACAAAATTTCCCCTGTAATCACTGATTGAAGTATGATGCCTTTAAATCTTTTCCCTAAATTTAACACTTAAAGTATTATATACTTTTCATTCTGATTCTGCTTAGTACATTCTAAAGCTACATACTATATTATAAAATAAAAAAGTAATAAGTTTATAATATAATTAAAACAATAATCCATAGCAAATTAAGTTCGATTAATAAATCCAATTTTCTAACATTATTTCAAATATAAATACAACAATACAATCTTATGTACTTTTGCAGTCTTTTTTGAAATCATATTTTACTCACTATCTCTGAATAAATCTTGTTTCTTTACAACTTGTTTTAAACCTTTGTAACTTCTCTTCCCTTTTTCCCTTCCTTTCTTCTCCAATCCTGCCTTTTTACTCGCTTGTCTCTTAATCTCCACCTTCTTAATCTCCACATTCTTCTGTATTCCTCTCCATTCTACATTTTCTATATAGTTTCTCCCCTCTTTTCACTCTCTTAATTCTATTTTATTTATTTCATCTCAATTTAAATCATTACACATATAACTATTTTGTTTGTTCTATTTCAATTTTCTATTATCTTTTCTCATTTAAGCCCATGTCCCACTGCACCAACGGATGCAAAGAGGATGTAAAATGGACAAAAAAGCTTGCCATCCATTGGAAAACGCGATGCATCCATTATGTACTCACTGTGTACGTGTTTCATACGGTCTATCCGTCAAACATCCATCTACTGTTATTTCATCCGCTCAAAAAGTTTTGAGCTGCACAAAACTTTTTGAGTGGATGAACTTTCTGCCGCATATGATGTACATCCGTGACACATACGGGCAACAAACGTTCTACGTCCATTGTCATCTGTTACACATCCGTTGTATCCTCTCGGCATACTCTGGACATCCCCTCAACTCACATCCGCTGCAGCTGAAAGCAGAAAGAGGGAGGAAGCGAAAGGTAACACAGAACGTCCACAAAGCGTTAGTAGCACGGAAATAGAAAGGATGTAAGCGGATGCATCTCATATATAAAGCATTAAAATGGACAAAACGTTTGTATATGGGACGTATCTCAGATATTTAGGATGTCTGGAGTATGCCGAGAGTATGTGGAAGGACACCTAGCGAAAAACCGATATTTCCTATAAAAAGGGGGAGGAAATCACCTGGATCTCAGTATGAATCCAGCAACCGTGGTGTACAGACCTTTTCACCCTTGCTCTTGCTCTTCCACATCATCCATTGATCTCCACCATGGATCATCACACACTCCTTATGGCAGCTGCCATCATTCAACACCAGAACCAAGCCCTGTTCAGACTGTTTCACCTTTTCTACGCAAGGAGAAGAAGGAGACGTCCAAGAACTGTGTGGGTCTGACGATGGATTGGGAGAAGAGTGGAGTTTGGACTGTATGACGAGCTGATGGTGGAGCTGAGGAAGGAAGACCCTCGTGCATTCCAGCACTACATGGGGATGCCACCAGCCATGTTTGACGAACTTGTAGAGCATCTGAGACCCAGGTTGACCAAGCCTAGCACCAACTTCCGCCCCAGCCTGGACCCTGGACTGAAGGTGGCACTGACTCTGTGGGACCTGGCCTCTGGAACCACATACAGAAACATGAAGTATGCCTGGAGGGTGCCACACAACACCATCAGCAAAGTGGTCAGAGAAGTGGTGCAGGCCATCATCGAAAAGAATATGTGGAGGAGCTCCTCCAGTGCCCCACCACTGAAGAAGGCTGGAGGAAAGTTGCAGAACAGCGGTATCAGAGGTGGAACTTTCCCCAGACTGTTGGAGCCATAGGTGGGAAGCACGTGGCCTGCAAAGCTCCAGCCAACTCAGGGTCCTCTTATCAAAACTACAAGGGCTTCTTCAGTATCATCCTCTTTGCCATGGTTGATGCTGACTACAGGTTCATGTACATCGATGCTTCAGGCAACGGGTCAGCTTCAGATAGCCAGGTATATAATGCCATTGACCTCAAGGATGGGCTGGAACACAACCTCATCATGGGTTTTCCAGATCCAGACCCCCTACCCAATGACACACAAGATGTGCCCTACATCATCGTGGGTGATGACGCCTTCTCCCTCAGAACCTACCGAATGAAGCCCTACAGTTCCAGATACCTCACCTGTGAAGAGAGGATCTCCAACTACAGGCTGTCCAGGGCAAGACGGGTGGTGGAGAACGCCTTTGGCATCCTGGCCAACAGGTTCCAGGTACTTCTCACCACCATGCAGCATCACCCAGGGACTGTGAGGAGCATCGTGGAAGCTTGCTGCATCCTGCACAATCTCATGCGCACCCGCTACCCAGTCTTGCAGAACAGGCTTGTGGACCGTCAACAAGGGAATGGGGACATGGAGCCTGGTGAATGGAGCCAAGGACAAAACCTGATAGACACTGTGGATGTACATGGCCCCAACAGAGCTTCACGTGAAGGGAAGAAGCAGCGCAACCTACTGAAACACTGGTGCAACTCCCCAGCTGGAGCAGTGGAGTGGCAAGACAGGATGGTAGATGCTTAATGGATGCTTCCTTGAGCATGTCTCATAACACTGATGAGATTGTGCCATGTATATTGAGTGGCCCTATAATGAATAGGGCATTAATAAAGAACTTTGTTTATTTTTAAATGTATTGCTCAATAAATAAATTGTTATTGATAAAAAAGGGCCATATGTGTGGCAGCTGGGAGGGTGGACCATACAGTCCCACTATGCTTGCACTGGAGGTTTATCTATCCCACAGCTATCCTTACCCATCCCACAACTAACCTTACTATCCCATAGCTATCCTTACCCATCCCACAACTATCCTTACCTATCCCACAGCTATCCTTACCCATCCCACAAGCATGCAAAGGCTTTACCCTTTTTTCAAAGTTTTCACCAACAGTAAATAAAATGAACCAAGTGTCGAAAGCAAAGATAACCTTTATTAACAACAAACTGTATGACTTTATTAAAAAGCAAAATGACCCAAGTAAAGTGTCTTAAGCAAAGATAAAGTGAACAGGTAACAACTCAGTCTCTGGCACTATTCTCAGTCACTCTGAGGCATGTCCATGGTCTCAGCTGTCAAGCGGCCAGGGACTGTGGAGGTGGCTGTGGCTGGAGTGCTGGTCTGAGGCGCCATTGGGGTGCTTGGCCCCGAGAGTACAACAGGAGATGGTGTGTTCAGGAAGCTCTCAGAGAGTTGACTCAGTCCCGTGAGGTTGAGAGGCCCTTCCTCAAGGACCTGGGATGTCAGGCACAGTATTGATGACAGATGTTCTGTTGAGGGGCTTGGCTGTGGGGTGGAGGAAGGAGGAGTGTAGTGGGGCTGTCTGGTCTGCAGCTGGGTGAGGTGAGGCATCTGTGGTGTGCAATGTACCTGGGCCTGGATTGGGAAGGGCTGCCTCTGCTGTGGGAAGTCCTGGTAGTGGTAGGCTTGGTAGTTGAGGGGCTGTTGAAAGCCGTGGAAGGGCTGTGATATCGCCTGGGGCGGAGGAGCAGTCCTGGAGTGGGTCTGAGCAGGTTCAGTTGGGTCTGGAGGGTGGTGCAGCAGTGCTGTGATCTTCTCCTTCATCACCTGGTACTGGGCCTTGGGCAGGTCCATGAAGGTCTGGCTCACGTACGTGATGAAGGGCTTGCGGTTCGAGGATGGTATGTCGCTGTGGACCAGCTGAGAGAGAAGATCTTTGCTGGTTTTGATTGTGTCCCTGATCTCCAAGAGGACAGTGTGGCTCTGGCCCTCCAGTCTGCCTCTCTGCCTGCTTTCTGTGGAGGTGGAGCTGGGGGTGGGGGTGGGTTGGTCTCTGGCTGCTACTTCTTCTTGCTCCATTTGAGACAGGGGATCCTCCACGTCCTCCGGCATGGGGAGTGCAGCTGTCAGGGGGGTCTCTGCCATGGAGCCCTCCAATGACACCTGCCTGGACACGGTAACTGTCTCCTGGCTGGAAGAGGACTGGCTGTCTGTGGGCTGTCTGAGGGAGACGGTTGACAGAGGGGCTGCTCCTCAGTGGTGGACCTCACCCTCCAGGAAGCTGCACTTGGCCATGATGTACATCTCCCGGTCAGTAAGCTTGACCGCAGCCTGGCCAGATTTCTTCAGGTGCAGCTTGCCATACCAGGTGTGCATGTGCTTCCACCATCCCAGGAGTACATCTGAAGTGTAGCCCAGGCTCTCTGCCTTGTCTCTCCACGCTGCCTGCTTTCTCTTGGTGTCGCGATAGAGTCTGTGGCCCTTTCTGCACAAATACTCGTTCTCCCTCAGCCATTCCAGCACCTCCTCCTCATGGTCCTCGGAAATGGAGTACTTTTTCCTCTCTCCCTTCTCCTTGCCTTGCCTCTTCCTCCCTCTGGCAGGGGCTTCAGGGCCTTCAGCAGCAGGGCTTTGAGGGCCTTGGGGCTGGTTCATCACAGCAGCAGCACCAGCAGGAGAAGCACCAGCAGCAGCAACACCAGCAGCAGCAGCACCAGCAGCAGAAGCACCAGCAGCTTCAGAGTCAGCGCCAGGGGGTGGGATGGTGGTTCTGTCCTTCTTGCCAGGGCTGGCAGGAGTAGGCACAGGCTTTCTCTTCTTCCCTGACTGACGAACCATGGTGTTCTTTCAAGATGTCTCTAGCAGCAGGTCTTTCCTCTGAATGGTGACTACTAGCGAGCTGCATCCTTTTATATCCACGGAGCTGATGTAATTCATCCTCCCCACATGCGCAGTGAACGCTTTGCATCCACTACGCATCCACTATGCATCCTATAGGCGTCCATGATGCATCCGCGTCATCCGCTACGCATCCACTCCTTCTGCTACGCGTCCGCTTCACTCTTCTCCCCCGGAAGCCCTGTGGATGTATCATCCACTTCCATCCGCTAGGCTCTCTATGAACATCCACTTAACATCCTCAGTACGTACTACCCCCGTCTGTTCCTTTCCGTTCTTTTCCGTTCTGTTTATGCAAATTTTCACCACTTTTGAGAGCGGGTAACAACGGATGGAGCCACCCCTGAAATTTTGCTCGTCTGCTGTGTCCTTTTTGCATACGTTTTGCATCCGTCGGCCAGTGTGATCTTGCCTTAACACATTTTCTCCTCTAATCACTGATTGAAGTATGACGCCTTTAAATCTTTCACCTAAATTTAACACTTAAAGTATTATATACTTTTCATTCTGATTCTGCTTAGTACATTCTAAAGCTGCATACTATATTATAAAATAAAAAAGTAATAAGTTTATAATATAATTAAAACAACAATCCATAGCAAATTAAGCTATTATTAAATCCAGTTTTCTAACATTATTTCAAATATAAATACAGCAATACAATCTTGTGTACTTTTGCAGAATTTCTTTTTTAATCATATTTTTACCCACTATCTCTAAATAAATCTTGTTTCTTTACATCTTGTTTTAAATCTTTGTAACTTCTCTTTCCTTTTTCCTTTCCTTTCTTCTCCAATCCTGTCTTTTTACCTCCTTGTCTCTTAATCTACACATTCTTAATCTCCACCTTCTTCTGTATTCCTCTTTTCTGTGGCTTTCTGACATTGTGTTGATTTTTCACCTTATTTTTCCCTTCTTTGGTTGTTTTTTTTAAATCTTAAATTCTCCATTCTCTTTCCCCTCTTTCCCTTTTCTTCTCCAACTTAAAGTTGTTTGTTCATTAAAGATGGCTTCTTCTTTATCCCAGTCTTCTTGTTCTTGTAGTTTCTGGTAGGTAGGAATCACCATTTCTAAAAAATGAAAAACAGATCCAGAAGAGCCCTTCCCTTCTTGTTCCTCTTCTTTTAGCTTTTTAAATTCAATTTTCAGTTCATCAACAAGTAGTGCCATTGTAAAAAGTTTTTTTTATACAACCAAAATGTTTTTAGTCTTTCAAATAATGATTTCCAAAAGTCCCAAAGTCACCAAGCAATCCAAATATACACAGACTGTTTCATTTAGCACTTTCTTCTTTTTATACTTTCTCTTCCTGGAGTTATAGTTCAGTTACAAAGCTCCAATTAAAACATATCTTTTAGAAGTCTTGTTACAGTTTAGCTCTGTTCTTATAAATTCCAAGCAGCCTCCTCCAACAAAATCTTTATATTTATTTTTTTCTTCTCCCTTCCCACTTATAGCAAAAAAGAGTTCTCTTCCCCCCCCCATGTTCACAAATCTTTATTGTCCCCTTTGCTTTAGTTTTCAAGATTACCTGCTGATGCCAAAATGGGTTTTTCTGATTTCTCCATTCATTTGCTACCACCATAAAGGAGAGTGAGAAAAAACAAACTTTCCCTTTTAACTTTCATTCGCCACTTTTTCTGTCTTCATCGGGAACGATGTATCTTTAATGAAGCTTAAATTCCAGGGTATTTAAATGTTACTTATTATCCTGATTAGCCAAAAACTTTCACTTTCTCAGCTTCCTCCTGCACATTCTTAACTGGATGAAAACTTCTTTGTGGCGGCCATTGCTGACTGCCGCTCCACCGCTTTTGGAAAAGGGAGTTAAGTCAGCTGCAGAGGGGGGTTGCGATTCCCCCGGATACCTGCTGGATCTCCCCTATCTTCAGTTACCTCTATGGGGTAACTATAGCCCCCAAATCCAGCTGGATCGAGGGCACTCCAGCGGCGAGTGCAGCAGAAACCACGCACAATCGCGGATTCCTGTCACCGCCGAAGCCTTGCAAACCGGAGGTCCAGCAACATTAGGTATATTTTTGAATATACCTAATAACATCCTTTTTCAAAATCTAGTCTTCATCTCTAACATCCACTTTAAATGTATTATGTAAAAATAAGTATGACATTCCCCCTATATCTAATTTTAATCTATTCTTATTTTTAATACAGCCAATCTTGGTTGTTTTTAAAGAGTCCTACCTATCCATTTCTCATTCTCTTTGATGTTTCTTCTATTTTTGACTTGTCTCCTGTACTCCTCCCTTGGGTCCCTATCTACATCTTTTATATTCAACCCAACCATCATTTCCATCCCCGCTATTTTTTTGACATCAGTCCACCCATAAGTCTGACAAATCCTATCTTTTTTTCAAAAATATCTTTCAATTTATTCATTCCCATTTTCCTACCTCCTAATATATATTCTCCCAACTAGGACACTGTGTTTATTGTACTGTTTAGGCTTTCTTTCTGGAATGAGTTCCTTTCTGTTCCGGTGGCTTTGCTTAAAATAAAACTGGGATTAACCATAAACCATGTTTATTCCACCCAGTTTTCTAGTTTTGCTAAAATAGTGAATCATAAACTAATCAGTCAAGCTGAGTCCACATAGCATGCTCGGGTAAAATGTGATAAATTTTCTTAATGGCCCTTCTAAATTTCCCCGATATCATGTCTCATTTAAAGTAACCATCCCAGGCAAGCAGCTTCTTGATTTGCACAAGGTTGCCAGGGATACACAATGGGTGCTTTTGGAGTTTCCCATCAAGCTTTTTGCTGTGCATAAATACTCAACCAATCAGGTAGGACCACTGCTGGCTCTATTGGGCCACCTTAACCCTAATGAAATCTTTTACATCTGATTACTCGGGTCAAAATATGAGACAGTACCCTGTATTTGTTGACAGTGTTCCTAATTTTTTTAATGGTTTGAGAGTTCAACCTAACATGATTTTGTATGGTCAGGTTTAGGGCTTCTTTGCATGCAGAGCTTCCAGTTCTGCCCAAGTGGCAATTGTCATCAGCCATCCAGTTATGTCCCCCTTTGGCCACATTATGGGTCAGCATTCTCCATGCCTGTCTCACACTACTTCTTTCGTATTCTTCATGTTCATCCTGGTTTCATCCTTTATAGTGGCCAGCCAGTGGAGTGGGTACTAAGGTGGACCCTTCTCCTTTTTCCACTGATCACTCCCAGCATGATTGGCTTTTTTAGTGAGTCAGCTCTCATGACATGACCAAAGTATGACACCCTCTGGTTGGTGATCTCAGCTTTAAGGAATATTTTTGGTGAGGTTTGGTAAAATCTGTCCCTTTGAAGAAAAAGCTACTTGACCCATCTTAGCGATATGTATAACAGTCATATTATATATAGATATAAATATAACCTACCAAACCCTGGCTGGTCGTAGAAAGAGTGTCAGATCAGATTAATACTTGATAGGGGTTGATTAGGGTTGTGGTTAAATAGGAAAATGAATCAGAAAGACAGAATATTCCATCAGGATGAGAAGCACACTGCATGGACACATCATGAAAGCTGGTGGAAACTTAAGTTTTTCTAGATGATGAATTTATTCTGTTAGTTTATCAGGTTATGTTAGTTTATCAGGTTACTTTAGGTACTTATGAAAATTCAGAGAGAAGGTAAGGATGTAGTAGTTAGCAGATCGGAACTTTTGAAAAATCCGAGTTTAGTTTTACGTATAGAAGTTAGATTCAGCTCATAACTGAAAGCAAGGTAACTTTATTTTTTTCCCTTATGAAATACATATGAAAGTCCTTTCAAAAAGAATGCAAAAATAAAAGTAATAAAGGAAAAAAGGAAAAAAAGGTTGGAAAATGAAAAGAGAAAGACAAGTACACACACAAGGGGATAAAGAAATCTAGTTGTAATGAGCAGAAAAGTAGTAAGACAAGAAAATGTACTAGCTCCTAGGCTTCAGAAAGAAGTTATAAAAAAAATATCGGGACATGACAAAAATGAAATATAATTTAGCAAATGAATACGAAAGAGGCTTTTGACTATATGAAGAAAAGTGACAAAATGTGTAACAATCTGGTGTGTATCTATTCCAAAGTCCTACTAAATTCAGTAAAACTCTTGCATAAGATTATCTCAAAACACAATTTGCAAAGTAAGGTTATCTGAAGGTGAATCAGAGAAGATAGGGATTGAAACTTTTGTGCAGCTCTAGGTTCCAGGATATACTGGAGAGCAAAGCCAAAATCTTGTACAAATAACAATATTTAAATGTATGCAATAAATATCAAATGCATTGCCTCTGAATTCTTACATGAATTTACATTTTACATAATAGCCTTCTGAGAACTAGATCTCAATCTGAAAAAGTTTTGTTCTGTGTTTTGCCTAGTCAAGTTCTGAGTAATAAATTATCTAAATTTAAAGTAGGCTGCTGGAATATTTAATGGTTGAAAACATAAGAAAACTGCCATAAACAATGCAAGTTTCATGACATATTTATGTAAATCCATGTATTTAAAGAATTATGTAAAATTATCTATATAATTTATATTATTCAAATATTATGGTCTTTTATGATTTTGAAGATCTGAAAGGGATGGAAATATTTGGTGATAACATGTAACAAAACAGAATTCACTCAGAAATCTGTTCCCTTTTCTCTGTTGATCACCTGGTCACCCATCACTTTTAGTTTTTTTAAACATCAAGCTCATCATGTTCTTTCAACCATTGTCTCCACATGAACCACTTGGAAAGACCTAGATTCGTTCACTATATTTAAGGGTTTTTAATTGAGACTGGTAATTGTACTCTCAGGATGGGAAAAAAATGGAAGAGATTTCAATCAATTTTCTTTTTGAAATGTGATTTATAAAAGGATAGTACCATACAACTTTTTATTTAATATTTTAAGTTCACTGAAATTAAATTTCAGATAATTAAGTATTGGAACTGCTCCATATAGAAGTCATCTTTGGTATACAAACGGAATTCATGGAAAATCTGATGTAAGATCAAGCCATTTGTTTAGAAATTGACTGTTTTATTCTATATTGTAATGTCCAATGCAAACAACACTAAAATGTTGCTTTTTGCAATCTTGATATCATTAAAAACACAGGGGCTTTTAATGTTTGCAGAAATGTTCGCTAATCCTATACATTATAAGTTTGAGGATGAAAAAAAGCTGAGGCAGAAGGACCCATCCTATTGCTTTCCTAATTGGCCCTTATCAGTGCTACTTTGCATTCCAACCAGCTTCTCTTGCTTGCATTTGGAGGAAGACATGGTGGTTCAACAGTAAACTAAATGCTCATGAACAGCAGGCCTGCTTTCAGAATGCTGGTGCTATTTTCCTCAACAAATAAAAGCTCTTTCTGAGAGAAAAAAAATTATTTTCTTATTATACAAAAACATTTACCTAATTTAAAAAAAAATAGTTCAAGGTAGTAGGGCTTGTTGTATGTAAGATATGGTACATAGGAGCACTTCACTTATTCTAATTTTAACTTTGCAAATACATTTTATTACCACACTGGGATTTACAAAACTCTGTATCAGAAAATGGAAGGAGCATTAATATGATTGGTAAAATGATGTGACAGGGCTGAATATTTAGAATGGCATTACTATACAGCTGGTAGCTATCTCCCTGACCTGGGTACTTTCCAAATGCAGAGAAAGGAATTCCCAAATTTCTCAGTTGTCTAGAGAATTTGGGAACCCACACATCAGAATGTGCTTAAATACTAAAGAAAACTGCTTTATATAATGCAGATATTTTTTACTAGGGGAACTTTCATGTATCTGACAAGCAGGTGGAGCCAAAACACTTTGAATATATGGTATGGAACAATCAGCTGAGCTGAGATTTCTGAACAAACTCTCCTGATGCTGCTGAGAATAGGTCCCATCCCTACCAAGCACCTAAGGGGAACATAATAAGTCCTTCTCCTCTCTAAGAGTTGCTTTAGATCAGAAAAATTATGTCATCGGACATCATGATTTGGTTATCTTCTTGCATCTGTTCCAACGCTCCTTTGACTTCAGCTGATGAAAAAGGAGTTGGATTGTCCCGGTTGATGGATTCGAGCAGGCTCTTCAGATTCACAGACTGTGCATGGGCAACTCTGAATACTTCCAGGAGGGCTGCCTTGAATGTTTTAAGCCTATGCGAGAATCAGAACAAAGTAAGGATTTGAAGGAAAACCTTGCTACTACAGCGAGTGAATAAGAGCAAAAAACAATAAAAGGGAATGAACAGGACAGGGAGAAAAGGACTAGGGGATTAATCGGTACATTCCTTTCAATTTCAAACAAGGTTTGAAGTGCACAGATATAATTTTACCACCTGCCTACAACTCTTTAAAGGATCTGCATCTTTTCCTGGGAAATATTCAATGTGAAAAATAGCTGCACAATCACAGAAGACATATTTTGGAGCAGGGGTGTTAAACTGGCCGGATGTATCATGCACAGCACCATGCCCAACCCAAGCTCTGCAAATGGAAAAATGTAAATGAAATGTCACATGACAGCAATGTGACTTGGCGAGTTTGACATCTGTGCTTTAGAAGGTTGCAAATAAGATTCTATATAACATATATTCCAAATTCCCCCTTCCCAAAGTTATGCATGGTCATTAATAGTGCCTCCTTGCTGCCTTCTGTAGTCACATGAATACCAAAAACATTATATTTTAAGTACACTATTTTCATCTATAAAGACAAAATAGGAAGCTGCAGTCTTCCTTTCTACAGTCTAGAATGTTCTATTTTGACTGAAAGCTTCTCTTGAAGATTTCACATAACATCTCATGATTTGTAGATCCCATAAATTGAGTTTGCTGGAATCAAACAAGTATACAAGTTGAAAGGTTCTATTAAGAACATAAATTTCTTGTTCCATTCAGGAATATAAACTAAGCCATCCCAGATAATGAAGAAACAACCTTTTTGATAAGTTTTTCTTCCTAGCATTCATTTGGAATCTGCCTTTTTGTAACTTAAAATGCATAATTATAGTTCTTGTACACCGGAATAAAGTTTTGACTTTCTCTTTCACATCTTTTTGTATATGTGAAGATTGTGATCAAACTATCCACTATTGACCTCACCCCATTTCTAAGAGGTCTGTAAGGGGTGTGCATAAGTGCACCATCGTGCCTACTGTCCTTATTTATTCCTGTATTCTTACTCATGTATATACTTATATCTATTATCTTGTAAGTGATTGACAAATAAATAAATAAAATAAAAATAAAATATGTGAAGAGTGTGATCATATCCTCCACTAATCAATGCTAAACATTCCCCAATCCTTTCATTTCTCCTCAAAATTTAGTTTTTAGGATTTGTAGGACAATCAACTGTTTAGGGTAGCCACTCCATGGTGGCATCTAATGAAGTGAGCTGGAGTTCGGAAAAGCTTGTCTTTTAATAAAATGTCCAAGCCTGAAAAGGTGTTTCCCCAAATTTGGTAACTGCATTTCTGTCAGTGCAGTCTAAAATTGCATCTGCCTTTTCCTTAGCCATATTGTACTGCTGATCTTGTGATCTGCTGTGTACTATGTATCATTAATGCTCTAGCTGGAGCATGTGGGCAGTATCATTGCACATCACTGGATTCCCAAAGATCAGTCCATCCCACAACTGAGCCAAACACATTATTTCCTTCAATAGCTGTCTTGTTTAAAGCTAAGTGGCATAAATAGCTTTCGGAAGATTATACTGCATTGATTTAAAGTCATCAGTGGATCCATCAGACTCTCAACATAGGACTTCCCACTTACTCTTCTTTCTAATTGACCATCAGTGGGTAGATGAGTGAGAAGGGGGGAAGGCTTGGCTCAGAAGCACTAAATCTCCTCAATGGTCTGTGGAGTGCAAGTTAGGGTACATTTTTGGGGAGGGAGATGGGAAATCATAACTGAAGTAGGGACATCTAGCATTCAGTGCTGCCACTTTCCATCCCTTCTGGTGCCTAGCCCAACTGATTCCCTGGCAAATAACAAGCATAGGAAAGAGTTAGCCTCATGTGGATGTCCAGATTGTCATGTATAGAAATAGGATTGTCAGATGTTGAATACTTTTGGAATGGTCAGATACTCTTTTGAACTTGATCAGAATGATTATTTTGAAATTCAATTAGTGTTTTCCAAGGTCAAAAATAATCTGTTTTGATTAAATATGTTTTGCATATCACTATTTCAGATCCCCAAATCTCATTTCATTTTACTCTATCATGTAAGAGTCTTTGCCGCTTCCTACCTGGACTCGGACAACTTTAATGTAATCTCATCAGTACTTGATGCTTCAGGAATCTTGGAGGGGTGTGCCTGAACTAAAAAAAGTAAAATGAGGAAAATGAAATTAATAACCAATTGGCATGAACTGAGTTGTACCTTTTGTAAAAGAAGCAGACACTGGTGTATACTGGGGAAGATATCAAAACAAGATTATTAATTTATTGCTAAAGTGGAATTTGAGCTAAGCATATTTAGGTTCCACTTACTGAACAGCAAGGTGTAGTTTTCAGCTTACATGAAACATGAGCCTATCCACTCTTATTTGTAAACTATAGAGTATATCTTAGGGAACAAATTCTATATTATTCCATTTAATTGTTAAACAAATCAATTTAATGTCATGTTCACACAAAAATAGCACCAAGATACATCTAGTAAAATTGCTCAAGAGATAAAATAACAAGCATTTATTAGGCTTGGCATCGTTAAGATTACCAAGTCCATTTTCCTATAGCTAATTAACCTTTTTAATATGCTCACAAGTTTCATGACCTTGAGAGCAGTCTCATACCAATTTGCCTTAAAATAAGATCCACTGATCACAGATTAATGTATTTCTTCAGAAATACAGAGGATTATTTCTTCTTGTCTTGATAAGCAGCACTTTTTCCTCCTCTGCTTCAGAAAACCAATCTTTACAATCAAACATTTTTCAAACTTTTATCAAATTTTACAAATACAAAGTTAAAAAAATAATACCAACTAAAAAAATATAAAAAGTACAGAATAGAATAGAACTCTTTATTGGCCAAGTGTGATTGGACACACAAGGAATTTGTTTACAGAGGAAAAGAAGAGAGAAAAAAAGGAAAAAAAATGTTATAAAGGGGAAAAAAGATATATAAAGAAATGACTTCTGTCCCAAGGCAAGTACGATTTCAGTAACTAATCACCTTCTCCAATATTTCAGTCAAAGATCTTTTCTTCCTATATCTCAAGTCTCATAAAACATCATCATTCAATCTTAATCAGCAAAAATCTGTAAATTTAAGATTTACAGAAAGTAACATATATATTTTAAGCTTAGATACAATCAGTTTCATTTCCATTTCCTTTTAATACAGTAATTTACCATTTTCTCAAAAACTGTAACAAAAATTCTATATTTTATCTCTTATCTATAAAAAAATCTTTAAAACCTCATCATTCAAGCTTAAATCAAAAATACATTAACCACCAGAAAGTGCAACATACTAAAAACCTTATTGGTTAATCCCTTCAAATAATGTCCCACATATCAATTTCTTATTTTCTCTTTGTCTCCCCTCAGAAATGCCTTTACAAGTTTATTTCCAAAGCTTCAGCCAATATTTCTATCATTATCTCAGCTAGATTTTGTCCTTTTTCTTCCTCTATGTTTTGAAATCTGAGATAAAATTCTGATCTGTCCATCTCCCATTTCAGCGTCCCACTTTTATCTTGTTCAACCACTGTTAATCTGCCATCAATATCTCCAATCTTCTTGTCTTTGTTTATCTTCTTCAATTTTTTGGAATCTCTCATCGTACTTCACCATCATTTGTTGAATATTCTCCACTTTTTCATCAGTTTTCCCTATTCTTTGTTCAACATTCTCTGTTCTTTGCTCAATGTTCTCTATTTCTCTTTTCAATGATGTCTGATTTTGTTTTAAGGTCTTGGATTCCTTGCATAATCATCTGTAGAGTCACTTTTTCTGGATCTTTGTCTTGCTTTAACATTGTCTGAATTAAACGTTGTCCTCCAGATGGTGGGGAGGCGGAAGTAGAAGTTGAGGAGCCAGAAGGTATAAACTTCCTACTCATTTTAAACAATTTGGGATCTTCAGGTTCTTCTAAACCCTAATCCAATTATGGAATAGCCAGTTATAATCCAAGGTGAAAAATAAAAATGGTGGAGAGAACAACCCAATAATAATAAAAAGAAAAGGAGAAAAAATTTCTTCAGGTTCTTCTTAACCTTCACCAATCAATAGTTAAGTAGAAAGGAAGGAGAAAAATAAAAAAGGTTTAAAAAGAGAAAAAAAAAGAGAAAAAAAATTCTTCAAGTTCTTCAACAGTTGAATCCAATTGAGAGGTCTCAAATTAAAAAAAGGTATAAAAGTGAACCAAAAGAATAGATCGAAAAACAAAAAAATCCCAAAGAAAGGAAAAAAAAGAAAAAAGGAAAAATTTTGAGGCTTTCCTTTTAAAATATAAAGCAAAAATGGAAATATTATAAAAATAAAGTTTTTTTAAAAAGTGGACAGTGCAGCTGATAAGGAGGGGTAGCACAACTTAAAAAATAAAATAAAAAAAGACACACTGCACTTTATTTAATTATCCAAGGCTCTTGTTATAACTCTCTTCTCCACAAGCTTCAAAGCCAAGTTTCAATTGTTGATAGAAATCCAGAACACCTGCAATAACACTCTCCCGTGTTCTTCCCTCTATCTTATCACGTAGCAATGTCCTTGAAAGGGAGTTTCATATCTTTCTTTCTCAGCTTTCTCAGCTTCGTCTAAAATATTTTCAAGCCTCTAGTTGGCACTCTCCCCCTCCTTTCCCAGATAAAACGTAATAGAAGTTAAAAAGAAAAAAAACAAGTATATAAAAATAACTAAAGGAAGCCTCTAACCTAAAATATTGCAAAGTCAAAAAAGAGAAGAAAAAATAGATGTAAATTGAAAAAGAACCAGACCAGTTAGCAAATGCAAAATCACGATAGAAGTCCAGGAATAAAAAAAAACAAAAAACAAACCCTTACTTTAACATTTCCGTTTAAAATCGCCGCTTATTCAGTTCTGTCAAAACTTTTACAGATTCTTTCTTTTCCTTAGGGTGTCCTATAAAGTCCTTTTAAGTCTTAGAATAATAAAAGAAGTTTTCACCAAACCGACACTTTCTCTTTCAAGCCTCTTCCGTTTGGAGCTGTCCCAACTTCAGCAGCTTTAATGGCTGCCTCTCTGCCACTGGAAAGAAGGGCTTCTCCTGGATCGACCAGGGACTTTGCGGTATCCCTGGGATTTACAGGACGCGCTCTTCACTATCACCGTCTCTTCAGGACGGTTTAGGTCCATTTGGACCGTCCAGGGGCAAAGATATCGGCTGCAATCTCAGACCTCCAAGATTGCATGCCGTATTGTCGAGATGCCAGCTCCACCTCCTCATGGAGGATGGAGTAGGTGAGGTATACCGAATTTTTACAAGATATGCAATGAGAAATAACCTACCAAGAGAAGTTCATATCAGATTTATAAAAAAAGCCATTAAAACACATATTACAAGTGGTAAGAGAGAAAACGTTGAAAGACAAAGGCAAGGAGATTGTGGTCTTAAAACAAATACCCAGAAGAGTAAGAGAGATGAGAAGACAATACCGATTTCTGACTAAAATGTTATTGAAAAAAGAAATGAATTATAGATGGTTAATCCCAGAAGGGTTAATGTTTACATGGCAAGAACAGAGGCATAGAATTGACTCAATTGAGAAAGCAGAATTATTTTACACAGAATTTTTTGGAAGGAGAGAAGAGGAGGCAGAAAAAGAGATTTCACTAATTGAATTCCAAGACGACCAAATGGAGACTGAAAAAGAAGAAGGCGCAGTAGGTGGGTCGGTGGAGATTAAAGAACAACGTGAACCAAGATCTACGAGAGCTGCCAAACCTAACTACAAAGCATAATCATGGAAGAGAAAAAACTGATTACAATGAATATAAATGGACTTAATTCAGCTGTTAAAAGAAGGAAAAATTTTCACAAATTCGAGAAGCTAAAATTTGATATAATTTGTCCACAAGAAGTACATATTAAAAAACAATATGAACAATTATTGGTACAGCCAAAATTAGGGAAAATATTTACTTCTTTTATATATTAAAGAGACCATCTTAGCCAAATTGATTCATACTGATGAAGATGGAAGAGTATTAATGGTGGAAATAATGGACAATAATACGAAAAAACTCTTGATTGCAATTTATGCTCCGGATGATAAACAAGAAGAATTTTATTAAAAATTACACATGAAAATAATTGAACTGGACTATGTTAATATATTTATGATGCGAGATTTCAATGGAATTGTAGACAATAAATTGGACTATACAGCAACAACAACAAAGCAAAATAGAAAGACTTTCCCCAAATCCTTTTTTAAAATGACAGATGAAATAAACTTAAAAGATATATGGAGAGAAAGAAATGCTAAAACCAAACAATACACTTTTTACTCAAACAGACATTTAACATGGTCCAGAATAGATATGATTTGGATTTCAACAGAACTAATATCTAATATTCAAGAAATAAATATCGAAACAACTACCTGGGCAGACCACAATCCAGTGACAATTAAATGGAAAGGACAAAAAAGAAGATCGAGATGGATGTTAAGTAATACAATTTTAAAGGAAAAGGACTTTACATAGCGGATGGAGAAAGAATTGGCTTTTTTTCTTTAGTGAAAATAAAAAAGAAGATACCGTACATACTTGCATATAAGCCGACTTTAGAACGCTTTTTTTTTTTTTTTTCAAATTTGGGGGTCGGCTTTTATGCGCATAAATCTGATTTCTGACACAAACGATATGATGATATGACACCACTTCTCAGATCACGCAATATCGATATTACCATACAGCGATATATACTTACAACACATTTCTTTTTACTCTGGGTGCCTCCATTTTGGTTTTTCTCCCACCGGATATAACACGCTCTGATTGGTTTAGTTAGTCACGTGACCGCTGTAGTGTTTGCAATCGTCACATGCAACTTTGTATCCAGTTTCTCTGCATTTAGTAAAGCATTCTGCAGTAAAATTCATTAAAATATAGCCATGTCTGATTTTAAAAGAAAAAGAATGTCTTATGCTGCTTCTTTTAAATTCAAAGTAGTGAAGGCTGCAGAGGAAACAAGCAACCTTGAAGCAGCAAGAATCTTTGGAGTGGATGAGAGTGGGGGTCGGCTTATATGCGAGTTTTCTGAATGAAAAGGGTGAACTTAAATCTATGCAAAAACTAGAGGAACAAGGTATAAAGATGAATTGGTTTTCATATGCGCAAATACATTCAAGGTATGATAAAGATTTTAAAACAGAAGGTTTTTATGACAAATTGACTGATTTGGATAAGATTTTGACAGGTACTGATGAAAAGGTGATTAAAAGATTATATAGATATCTACTAGAAATTAAACTAGAAGAACAAGTTAAAGAAACTATGATTGCTTGGGGGAAAAATTTTGGATATGGGATTGATTTAGAGAAATGGCAAAAACTGTGGTTTCAAAATTATAAAATGACAATGTCAACAGCATTTAAAGAAAATTTATATAAGATGTTTTACAGGTGGCATTTTTCCCCAACAAGAAGAGCAAGAATGTTCAAGAATAAATCCGAAAAATGTTGCAAATGTCATGAGACACCTGGCTCATATTACCATATGTGGTGGACTTGTGCAGATGCTTAAAAATATTGGACTAAAATCCACACGTGGTTGGAAAAAATGAAAAAAAAACATATAGATTAAAAACCAGAGATATTTTTATTGGGAATTCTACCTGATACATACAGCAAAGATTTAAAATATTTGATTGTAAATGTATTAACAGTGGCTAGGATTGTATTTGCTAAAAATTGGAAAAATGAGAAAATACCATTGCAGGAGGAACTATTAAGAAAAAACTGGAATGTGCTGAAATGAGTAGATTGACATTTGAAATTAGAGAACAAGAGGATAAACAATTTTACAAAATTTGGGACCTTTTCTATCAATGGCTAGATAACAAAATATAATAATAGAATATGTAGAATTTTAGAAAATAATGAATATATAAAGATGTATTTCTTTTCTTTTTTATTATATATATAAAATGCCTTTAGGATAGATTTGGGAGGACTATATGAATTGTTATAAAATAAACTAAGTAAATGTTAGGGATAACATTGTTTACCCTAACTGGTTTAGGTGAAATAA
>BLBF01000025.1:17179478-17194369 GCA_015471245.1 Laticauda colubrina
ATTTTCTCTTGGTTTTTATTAAATAAAGTCCTAGAAACTTATTTCTTTTCATTTTCTCTTCTTTTCTTAGGAATTCCTTCATTAATTTAACAAGTCTCTTGGACAACTTTTGGAAAGTTGTCCAAGTCACTCTTCTGATTTATTATGTGTGTCCCTTTTAGTTATTAAGCAATCAGTCAGTTTCATTTATAACACCTTTTTCCAAATCATTCTTGTATCTTGTCATTTTTAAATCCATATCCAAAACAATCTAATTCTGAGTTACACTCTCTTCTCAAACTCATTTTTATATTGGCAGATAATCTTAAGAGAAAGTTCTCTTCCTTGAATTCTTCCAAAGTTAAAATATTTTTCTTTATTCTGCATTAGTAGTTCTCTTCTCCTTTAATTATAGTATTTAGTTCCTTCTGGCTGCCTCTGCTGTCCAGCCTTCAAAGTCTCCTCTTACCATGTTTTCCTCTATTCCACCACATTTAGATAACCCAGTGTAATGAAACTTGTCATTCTGAAGGTTCTTAATATCCCAGAGCAGTTAACAAGCTATTTACAGAAGTAATTAAGAGAGGAAGTAGATAAACTTAATGCCCATTTGAAGGTCCTGAACTACAATTTGGGCAAACCTGATTCTCTTGGTCCCCCAAGCATTAAATTTGCCAGTCTTGCCATGGAGGACACCTATATGGAGTACTAATGGCCAGTACCAGGTCGTTCCCCTCACATTTATCCAGAGAGGAATTTCTAGGTGCCAATCCTGTAGTCAGTGGCTCTGTTAAAAGTGAAACTGTCTTTAGTCCACCATTGCTTCCATGAATATCCCAATCATTCAGAATCAATAAAACCTCTTGGGAAAGGCACCAATAAAGGCCGACTCACTAGATATGAAGATGGTATATTTATCGCTACCCTAACTTTATATGTGACTACTGCACATATCCTGGACAACAATAATAACAAATAACCATATATATATATAATCAGATTCTGTGATTGCCATGCTAAATCTATTTCAGTTTGAGGATGTCATGCATTCAGATTTCTTATGGAGGAAAAATCAGTAATTGTAGGAAGGATTGGAGATATCAGAAAGTAAGGCTGGCAAAGAACAAGTTGGATAGATATCATGAAATAAGATACAAATAGTCCTCATTTAGTGATTGGCTTGTTTAGCAACTATTCACAATTATAATATTGTTGAAAAAGTAACTTTGGGACCAATCCTCACATTAATGGTATTTTCAGGTCTGTAAAGCAAAGGACAGCTAAAGTAAGACTGTAAGCACAGGTGACTTCATTCAGCAATCCTTCACTTAATAACCAAGTTGCCAGTCAATATTGTGATTTATTAAACAAGGACTACCTTTACTGGTTAAAAACTACAAACATTAAAAAATCCCAAAAAAACGGAAACATCACATCTATCAAGCCTCTGAAAGATGTGGTCAAACTGATGAATACAGTCAGAAATAAACGAATCCTTTCCAAACTCCAGGAGGATGCACTGCAATTTAAAACTCAGCAGAACAGACTTAGTTTGCCTAAATCTATTCATTTATCTTTCTGAAGGAAATGACTTACTTGCTGGCATTTCTGCTTCTGTGTCACTGAAGTCATAAGGATCATATGTTTCTCCTTCTGTGGGTGACTGCTTGCTGGAATCTGTCTTCCTTCTGTAGAAGGACATCAAGTAAGCCTTTTAATTAATGATCTTCAAAATATATTCATTTAGATTATTTATATAGCCATTTAACGTGGATAATTGCAACTCAACACAATATACACCAAATTAAAATGCTCCCAAAATATGGTCGTTGAGAACTGGGCAATATCAACATAAGGCAAAATCCAGAAGCCGATATATCAACAATATGACATCAGGGCTCATTAATCATACATTCTTGTCTCCCAGATAGGTTTATCTATTGTATTGGCCCAACATCTAGGAGAAAATCCAAACTTTTAAAGTTTTTCTGCTGGCTAAATATTCTTTGGGGCTGATGAAAATGCATTTCATCTCTTCTAAAGGGGCCATTCTGAACAACAATTATGGATAATACTATCCATTAATAAAGAGGAAATGAAGTTTTTACATCTGTTTTGGCAACAGGAAATAGCTACTAATCTTAGGATTCTCAAGTGTGACATAGTTCAACAGTATTTGGTGTTAGTATGCAAACTCAAACAGGTCAGGATACAGTATGCAAGACACAATAAGTCTCAAATGCATAACCAGATTCCCAACATTAAAAATATACAGCTTCAGGGAAACAACTCCTCAAGTTAATCCCATCTGAGCAAGCTGATGAAAAAGGGCAATTATTCAGTTCCATATTAACCCTAACAGCCTGTTTGCCATTTCTGCAGGATTAAGGAATTTTTAAATCTTGTTTTTTTAAGTTCCCCTATAACACTTTTCTTATCTACCTCTTTTTCTGTCTTTCTTCCCTTTCTTGGGACATTTCACCATCTGTTTCTTCTTCGGGGTCCTCTTCAGTCTGCTTTTTCCGCTTCTTTTCTTTTTCCAGAACCTTTGAAAGTAGAGAAATCAAAAAGTCCATAGCTGGACCAATTAAACCAGAAGCCTAGGGTCATCAGAGTTCCATAGAGAAAGACAGGAGCTGAATGTTTCTTCCTCCAAGATGAGAATCCCAAATAGTTTTAAGTATTAATTTCAGCCTCAAAAGAAATAAAACCATCCAGTATTTTAGTTTCAACAGACATTAATAGCCATAAAAATACGGCATTTCCCATAAGATTATAAAGCTACCAAGAAAAATCTCAAAACTATTACTAGAAAATTATCACAATTGCCTCCTCAGCACGTGCTACAATGTTGCAGATGAAAGTGAATTGTAACTTTGGATCAAAACCAGATGATCATTCACACACTGTGTAATCCTGTCACAAGGCTGTCTACAGTACAACCTCAAATCTCTTTCGTAAGCACTTCAGCCGCACCAAAGAAGTTATTAGTCATTTGTGATGGGCATAGCTTCTACAGTCTCTACAAGTCTTGGCTGCTGGCAATTGCTAAAAATGAAACCAATGACCTACATTGGCATCCAAATAAAGAGAAGCAGCTTCCTGTACATGGGGCAATTCATGCCACCTCTTCTGGCATGGGGCAATTCATGCCACTTCTTCTGCTCATATCCTTTGGCTTTGGTTAATTTTATTATCTACTGACCATGATATAAATTGAGGTATTACACATGGCAGGTAATGATATCAGTAACATCGGTTGAATACAGGTAACCCTCCACTTACAGCAGTTTGTTTAGTTACAAGTTACAAGAAATGTGTGACTTATGGCCATTGTCCACAGTTAAGACTTTTGTAGTATCCCCATGATCACGTGATCAAAATTCAGATGTTTGACAACTGGGTTAATATTTATGACTGTTGCTGTGCCCCAGGGTCATGGGATCATCTTTTGCGACCTTCTGACAAGCAAATTCAATGGGGAAGCCAGGTCCACTTAACTTAGCAACTGCAGTGATTCATTTAACAATGGTGGCAAGAAAGTTATTAAAATGGGGCAAAACTCACTTAACCAATGTGTCATTTAACAACATAAATTTTGGGCTCGATCGTAGTCGTAGATCAAGGACTATCTGTATTAAAGACACTTCTACATTCAAATATGCAAACCAGCCACTATTCAGAGTCAACCCAACTTTAATTATTTTCTTACAACTCTTGTCTACTCACCTTTTTGAAATAAGCAAATTGTACCAACTCTACAGCAGCTTTGGCATCCTGCTTTTCAATTATTTTACTCATCCTAGCTTTAGCGTATGCAGTTGAGAGCCGGATTAATGTCTCTAGAGTTCGGGCTGTAATAGGGGAAGTCTGAAAAGAGCAAGTAAAAGTCTTAATGCTTTTCAGCATGAAAAGATGATCAACATTCAAAGTGTTGTGTGCACGTACAGACATGAGCATGTTTGGTGCAGTACAACCTTTCTTTAAGACTAGATCTTATTCATGGACTACAAACTTCACCATCCATACAAGTATTAGATTAGATGGGAATTCATGAGATTGCGGTGTATAAAAATGGGGAGCACGCCCCCAAATCCTGCGCTAACACTCTACAGTCTACACCATGCTAGATGGCCTCTTCTATAAGCCTTTCCAGTGTATAGAGACCATGAAATTTGCAGCATTTCTGCATCCTTTAATCCACACAGAAGGGGATTTCCTGTTGAAATATAATTGGACATTAAGATAAAGATTTCTAGACTGAATTATGATTCTTAAAGCAGTGCACATTGCAAAAAAAAAGAGAACTTGATTCACGGCTCACCCTGGCATTGTCGGAGGTGATCTGCTCCTGACTACGAAGGGAAGAATATTCCTGGGCTATGAGCACTGCTGCTTCCTCAGTCAAAACTGGCTTCAGCATCTTGGCAAAATGAATATACTTCCTCATGAACTCCATGCTTACAATCTTCTCTCTGAGTTTGATCAAACAAAATACATAAACTTCCATTTATTAGAGGATAACAGGAGTCTTACTGCCATCTATGGGGATTCTTGGCTGGGAATCACTGATTTATAGTTGAACAGCATGTTATGGGCAGATACTGAGAAGTGGAGATAAAGATGGATTTAAAACCAACAGATTGACTATCCATTAAGAGAATGTGGCTGCTAGAATTATGCTCCTTGATACTAGTCTTAGTACTCTGACAATGGAAATATAGGATGTAACTATAAAACAATTCCTGAACTGAGAATCTGTCAGATCCCTTTGAGTAAGTAAGTAAGAATTATCCTCTAAGTCAGAATTATCCTTTACACCATCGGATTGAGAATGGTATCGTTTACTAGAAGCCAAGTGAAATATAGTAGCGAGAAGCTATAAGCGAAATTTGCACGCTAAACTCCCAAGTGTCACTTTTTTCTCCCAAAAGTTGCCTCCCATAGTTGATCCCCTGATGGTCAATCAAATTTAAATCAAAGAGCTGTTTTTAGAACAGTCACCTAAGGAATGCAGGCGGTTGACCCTGAGACTCCTCTCACACTTGATCCTCAAGAGTTCATGGCAGACTGGCACCAAAATAAGTTGTCAAAGTGCAGTAGCAGCATCTGACAGAATCTCTCTTCTTCATGTGCATGCACTATTTGATACAACTGTGAATGAAGGAAATACTTACTTCCGCCTCCTAGGCCCATGCAGTAGGTCATCATGCCTTTCATACACTTGTAGCTCCTGATCTTCCTTCTCAGTAAAGGAAGGGTCCTCAGTTGCTAGTAATTCAACCACACTGCCTAAAGGCATGGCTAGAAAAGTAAAGAAAAATGTTTCCTCAGAGAGTTATCTAGAATATATCAATTTAATCAGTACATAATCAGTGTAAAGTAATCTGAACTTTCTCACTTTTGAAATGAGCCAGAAGTGTTTTTTATCAGAGATTGTAGAGAATATGTTTGACCCAGCTGACAGATTTCAAGGACTCACCATCTCCGTCCTGTTCACCAGCTGCTCTGTAACGATGCATTCGCAAGACATGGTCTGAGATTTCCCGATCTTGTTCTGGATCCATTTGATCCAAAACGATGAAGAGCAAATCAAATCGGGATAGCAAAGAATCCTGAAGGCCAATATTATCCATGGGAGTTTTGTATTGGTCATACTGCAGAGATGCAGGGAAAGGTCAGCAAGTTAGCAGCTCTTAAGTGTAATCCGAAGAAGCAGTACTGATAGAATGTTAAGGAGAATCCACATTATCTCTACAGACACACACACCAAAATCCAAATCTTATGCTGCGTCAATATTATACAATTGTTTTCAGCACAGTAGATATAGAGGAAGGTCAGTCAAAACTTGTTCTTTAGCAAAACAGTCACATAATTCGAAATTGTATTTCCTTTGTCTCCTTTCTGCATGCTACCCGAGAAGTTATTTTTGCATATGTTGTGCATTATATCTTTTTTTTCAGTTGGGTTTTTAATGTAAGTACAAATAGACTTTATTCTATAACATGGATTAAGTACACTTATGAAACTATGTGATACATGGAGCTGAGAAACATTCAATAACAATGCAGTGTGTAATAAGCCAAAAAAATAAACCCCAATGAAATACAGCAATGAAAAAGGTCAGACAATAGTAGGATGCCAATCTTCATAGATCTGGATTACCAAATGCAAGGAAATAGTAACATATGGACTAACTCTGGAGAATTCAATGAAGTACTGCTGTGTTCTCCAAAAGCAGGCAGGGAAACACATAACCAGTTGAAAAATCACACACGCTTTTAAAAAATCCTCAATTTAAGAACTGGGCCATCAGTAAGCAAATAAACCAATATGATATCAACTAAAATATAATAGAAGAAGCAGAAAGTTGTCACATAGCTTATCTAAATAATATCTCTTCCACATTTACCCTTCCATAGACTGGATTCGCAGCAGCTAATACACTGCAACGGGCATTGAGCTGGGCCTGAATGCCTGCTTTGGCAATAGTAACACGACCTTGCTCCATCACTTCATGGATAGCAGTGCGATCAATATCAGACATCTTATCAAATTCATCAATGCACACCACTCCACGGTCAGCCAAGACCATGGCACCAGCTTCCAGACAACGTTCTCCTAAGGACGGGGAAATAAAGAGAGGGAGAGAAATCATATAAAGGTTAAACAATGCTCTCATGCATTCTAAGCCAGGGTTGGACTACTAAGGTTTTTCAAGCTATGTTACGTGTATTTTTAAATGGGCAAGCCCCTCTTAAGAGCAATAACTTGCTATTAGAATTAGTGTAATTGCCACTTGTGCCAGATCATAAATCCTGTGTCTGTTATAGGCTGCCAGCAGAGCTGGTGACAGACCTGGAGAGCGAGGAGGTTGGGGAGGAACAGGGGCCAGTCCTGGAGTTTGGGGAAAGCTCTAATGAGTGCTATGCATCATATCAGCTGCCTTCGGAGTTGAAGATCAGTGGGGCAGAAGAACAGCTGGAGCTTGTTCCCAGTGTGCACATGAGCAGAACTGACAAGAGAAGGGAACAGTTAAGGAACAAGGGTCGACTCGGGAGTAAAGGCTCAGGTGGATGGTGAATGGCCCCTCCCATAGGGAAAAAAGAAGAGGGAGAGGGGAATGGTGTTTGCAAGAGACAATTAGTTCAATTCATTAGGGTAAAGATCTCTTCTAGACTTCTTGCCAAGCAGTTGCTGATACAGCGTGGTGTTTGGAAGGTATCGGCCTGGCAACTCTCCAAACCTGATAAAGGTCTGTAGTTGTGAAATCTGAAAGACTGTTTGCCAGGACTTTGCTGCAGAGGAATTCACTTTAACCTAAATAAAAGGGGTTTTATCGGGACGAGGAGTCTGCTTCATGACCTTGGGAAGCCTAGGTCAAGACAGAGTCCACCAGTTTCCAGTTTCAGCCTTTCCCAGTACCATACATGTAGAGGTAGTAGCACTTGAGTAAGCCAGTTATGATGAGAAGATACAAGTCCATGATGTCTCTGTGGCTCAAGTTACAAGGTCATAAGTCCCATGCCTGACGGTTTGTTGAACCCCCAACTTGAGATGATTATGGGAAGATGTTGCACCAATATTGGGGGGGGGGGGGTAGAAGCCATGCATTGGATGTCAGACTGTTCGTATTTTGAGACCTTGATGTCCCAAGTCTCACTCATTTGGTAATTGGTGACCATGGAGACATCCATGATCCATAGCTGGCTTATTGTCTCCCTAATCAAATCTGGTTTTATGAATGAAGTGCCGGATGAGATGATTGGTTCGACACATGACCCAGTACAATCTCATGCATAAATTTAAGCACTAAGTATGTTTTCAACAGCTTAAACTGCTGTTGTGATGATGCCTGCAAATGCTTGAGTGGATAGTCCAACTTGCCAATATCCTTGGGGATTACTCGGCCTTTTTGGTTAAAGTGGAGGCCGAGATAGAGAACGGAATTATCTGGCTCAAGAGATATGAGATGGTACTTCCCTCACTGTTGTAGGTGGTGGGTAAAAGCAATTGCCATCTTTAGCAATGGTAAGGCCAATAGACTTCTTGGCACTGAGTGCCATATCGGCTTTACAGAGGCCTCCAGATAAAAAATGTAGTTTTTCTTGGATCCTAGTGGACTTCTCTGCTAATTAGACTAGGTCATTGACAGATGCGATGTTGTTTATGCGATAACAATCAAAGTCATATGCAATGTTGGGTTGATGTTTTAACAATATCTTCAACGACCATAATAAAGAGTAGTGGAGTCAGAGGATCGCCTTGCTGGACTTCCCTATAATATGTGGTGTTAGTTTCCTTAAGTTGCCCAGTGGATCGCTCATACATAAGCACCATGTTTCTACTACTGCTCTTTCATTCTCTGAAAGAAATAGTAATATTATCCCACCTCCTACAAAAAAGCCAAGTAATTAACTCACAAGTTGACAACACACTCCCTGTCCAATCAACTTCTCGAAACAGTACCCATAATCTTTCTAAAGTAAAGTGATTTAATTTAAAAGATTTAATTTTTTAAAGGAAATATCTTGTTGCTTTTAAGTCTTAATGTGAGATTAACCAATTCTAGGAAAGTTTCAGATATTATAGGAAGGCCCTAGACTATCACACAATTAGAACTAGGTGACTAAAAAACCATGACAATCCCCGATCGTGATTCGCAACAAAATGAAGGCGGGTTGTTATTGCCGCCCACTGGGGTGAGTTTTATTTTCCAGTGTGACTTACTGGTGTTCCTGGTACTTTCCTGTTCAATTCCTAACTAGGAGTGACCCGACTTATTTTTCAGTCCAAAGCATGACAGGATTTTGAGCTATTTCATCTATAATATACACTAGATGTAATTATAAAGAATTTGATATCCTCACTCTTTCATGCTAGATAATATTCTATTCACATGTAGAAATAAATAATATTCCACTTACCACCAGTAGTCCAAATTACAAATAATAAGAGGGAATTGCCATCCCATTTCAAATTTAGCCCAATTCACTCCGGCTAGAGATTTAATATGTTAGCATAACACTGCATCACTAGGCCACTGTTTTACTTATACCTCAAGCTCTGTGTTCACTGCTGTTCAAATTTTTAAAATAAGGTATAAAGCAACTCATTAATAGTAGGCATAAATTGATTCAATTAATCAATCAATCTTCTGGACTGTAATGAGACTATCAGTTGCTTTTTCTCTTGATTATACCTGTTTCCTTTGCACATCATTTGCTTTTAAGTTCTCACCAGTTTCTTGATCTGTTGTGACAGCAGCAGTCAAGCCTACTCCAGAAGAACCCCTGCCAGTAGTGGGAATGGCCCGAGGAGCTGTACATAATACATAACGTAACAACTGAGACTTCGCAACCGAAGGGTCACCTGAAAATACAAGAGATACAGGCTGTTTAGAACATAGAATCATACAGCTGGCAGAGACCCCTGAGATCTTTTAGTCCAGTCTCTGCTCAAAAAAGGGGTCTTATAACATACTAGTCAAATGGTTGTCCAATCTATTTTGGGAAATCTCTAGTGATGGAGCACCCACAACCACAGGAGGCAAGCTATTCCCTTGCTTAATTGCTCATTGTCAGAAAATTTCTCCTTACTTCTAGATGGCATTTCTCTTTGACAAGCATGCACCCATTACTTCTTGTCCTACCCTCTGGTGACCTAGAGAATAAGTCAACTCCCTCTTCTTTGTGACAGTCCCAAAGTCCTGGAAGACAGTTGGGTTTTCCCGATCCTCCTCTTTGATAGATTAGACATACCTAGATCCCTCAAATTCTATATAATTGCCAGATATACTCTCCTATTATAGGATATGATCAATGTTTCTGAAACATTTCAAATACAAGGCCTCTGTTACATACCAATCAGTAGGATATTAATGTCCCCTCGGAGCCGGCTTCCATTCTCCAACACTTTTTCGACTCCTCCCAGGAGCATACACAGAATTGCCTTCTTGATGTACTCATGCCCATGAATGCTGGGAGCCAAAGATTTTGAAAGCTGTTCAAAAACATCCTAGATGCAGGAAACAAATGGGATAACACTGAACCAGAATATTCACATAGGAGTAAAGTCAAAAGGCAGTACGAAGAAAAGGGAAATTACCCATTATTTCATAAAAGGTATTGCTTCATCAAAAATGAAAATATTACATTCTACCTCAAAAATGTGAGTCTGGGATAGAAAGACTAAATTCATTTCTTGTTATTGTTAACAGTTTGCTATATCACTGAAACGTGTATGTAGGAGGCTATGTTCCTCTCACTGTTTAGCATCACACACAGGTCATCTTGCTACAATATGTAAACTATTTGAGGGGCATACGTTTTTTAAAAGGCCATTGGAAAAAAGAACTCTAAAATTAAAAAAAAACTCAAAATAAAATATTTATATAATCCAAAGATAAACAGGTGTATATGTATAGTAATGTAACTAAATTTAAGCAAGAATGGCCTCATACATATACTATATGTCACACAGCAAGTCAAATGCAAACTTTGGTTTATGGTTTCTAAAATTTATAAATACCAAAAAACAGTTCGAGTACAAAGAAGGGGGAAGACAGAAATCAAATATTTATCTATATTATTAGCATATAAATTTAATAAATTATTTGCCTAGCATAGTCAACTGTACTGGGCATGAATTGCATAACCTCAGTCTTTTTGTTCGCTTTTTATGTATTTGAAACTTTGTTTAAAAAAAGTAAAATACAAATATTCATAATTTTCAAGTACTTTTAAATTAATCATATCTGTGCTTTAAGACAAATCAACACTGAACATGACAGACCTGAATTTCAATGAACATATGTAACAAGTCAAATACCAACATCCAGTTTACCTTTGAGTGCTGTTTGCTAAATTTTTTAATCTTGCTAACATCTTTAGATGAATATTCAGGCTGTACCTCCTTGCTCATTTGCTTTACTTGACAAGCAATCAGGATGGTCCTGGAAAGAAATAAATCAATACAATCATTCTTTTTCCTTTTATGTTTAAACATTTCCCTGTAGCATCATAGGAGCACTAATACCAATAATATAAATGTTATTAGCTAAACAAATACCAGATTAATTTAAGACTTCTACTGCATTGAATTTCAGAAGTAACCACTGTGGGAGGAATCTCTGTCAGATTCTGGTGTTGAGCAGACAGGCCAATGTGAAGACTCTGTAGCTATGTTAAAGCTAAGGCAAGTATTTAAAAAATAACAATCTTCCAAAAGCAATTTTTAATTTTTAAACTGAGTTTAGAAAGAAAAAAAAGTGTCTCAGGAGCATAGCTTCCAGTAATTGCTGTACTTCTGTCGCATTAACTATTTTATGTTCATAGCATGTTCACTGATAGACCTTTTTTTTTTCCTGAATACAAGGCTCGAAAGTCGCTGGAAAAGCAGATTCTAAAAAGCCAAGTTTTTAGAAGGACCACAAAATAAAAGCAATGACATTATTCTGGAAAATGGCTTTGTTGTTGGAGAGCTTGATGCAAAATGGGCCTCAAGGCTTGGTACACCAACCAAAAGCCAACAAACCAACTTATACTACTAACCGAAATGTCCCTGAAGTGTAACCACCCTTCTTGCTTGGCAGACAACGGAAAGTCCCAATGATCTGTACTCGGTCTCCTGGCTTTACTTTGTCTACCAAGTCATCATCTAAAATGATGTCTACAGAGCGAGGAAGTTGTCCGGCTGGAGCTTTCTCTGGCATCTCCTGGATTGTGATGGTTTGATGGTCTTTGTAAGTTGACAGGCCAAATTCTGTCTCAAGAGGATTGTTTTCTTCATCCTACAAGAACATACTTTGTTTTTTACTTGTTTTTAAATATTTTTTATTTACTTGCTGAAAAAAAGGGGTTTGGATTTATATTCCTCATATAAATATGCTATACAGATTTCTTGAATTTCTGAGTACATGCTGTGCCACCAGCATTATTTACATTCTGAAGTGGTACATAGCATTAAATGCTGAGTACCAAATTTGGTGTCAAAGAATATTCACCTATAACATGTCTATATCCTTCTAATATCTTTTTAGAATTCTTTCATAACAGAGACACTTCTTTTCTTGGAGCTTTGAAAGGCTTCTGAATCCACACATCTCACCTTGGTGGGATAAACAGCAGAGGATGGAAAAGCTTCCAGGGACGTCAAATCTGTATATCGTCGCTCAATGGTTTTCTTGGTAGCAGGGCAGTAGTGCACACTTCGAACAACCTTTGGGCGTACCAAAGAGCCTACATGGGGACAGAAACAAAAAAGCATTTGAAAATAAAGAAAGAAACTAGCCAGCCTTCAATCTGAACACTCACTTCAGATGTTCCCATGCTAGATTGCAAAACATTGAATGTTTATGTTGTAATATACTAGGTAGGTCTTTTCACATCAATTGCACTACTCAATCCCATTAAATTTATTTCAATATATTCCTAGACTAGCATTTTAAAGGTAACAGCTGAGGATCTTTTAAATGTATTGCAATCTGCTCTAAGTACTTGAAAAACACAAACATATTTTACACAAGTACTTCCAAATGATTATTTTGAATAATATTCTCGACAGCATACTGATACTGAATGTATAATGTGTAGCTTTACTGGAACAATTCTTACTTAAGTGTTTATTTCACTCTCTTACAAACCCTGGAGAGAAAGCCTATGTTCATGGAGTACATTGGATAATATATTGTTTACAGGAAAGCAGGTATCACTATGTTCCTTCTTCCTCCAACATCCCAAAGACTTCTAAAACTGTACGATTTCTTGCTTTTTAAACAGAACTGTTCACCAATCATATCCCACCCATTTAGAATCAAAACTGCTTTGAACATCTTTTAGTGCACAGACTGCTTCACTCACATTTTGTAACAATACCCTCCACACAGACAATACAACTGAGAAACTGGGATGTCAACGTCCGAGGTGTCACATGTTTAGATCCAAAGCTGCCTTCTAACCCAATATAAAAATCTTCGTACTGTTTCGAATACGTAGCATCCACAGAAGCAACGAAGTCTTTCAGGGCACGCTGGAAAGCCAGCAACTCCTCAAAGGCACTGTTCAGCAAACTGCACCAAAGATGAACAAGAGTTTTTATTGTCCTGTCAGAAAAAGCCTGTACTGTAACAGGAAAACAATTCTCACTAAACTTCCCCTATCAAAACTTACCAATGTTGTTAATTCCCAGTGTTCCTTTCGAAATAAAGATTGCATTGGTCATCTTTAAGTATGCTAATCATCTTTAAATTTTCCTATACTGCACTTACCTGGAACTTTTGCTATCACCCTGAGTCATAGTTAAAGATCAAAAATTAGACCCTCGTTTGCTCAATGACAAGCATCAGAGAAAGTCTAGCCATAAAAACACTAATTTTACAAAGTTAGAAAAGATATTTTGATTGTCACTGAGAACTGCTATTTTCAATAAGACCAATACTGTAGAACATTTGGATTGTGCCTTATTGTATAACTAAAGGAATGTATAAATTAATGACCAGATGGATTAACGTATAACAACAATTGTTGACAACATTCCAAAAATAGAATAAAGAGTTATGGATGCTCTTTTAATGCTCTTTATTATTCTATGCACATCACTGAAATTGTGGTATTAGAAAAGCCTGGTTACAGCAACTGCTCAACTTTATTTGTATTCAAAAACTTCCAAGTTGGCCTTGTTAGTACATGGACTGAAGATTTCCAGCAAATTCTCTGGCAGTTATTTTACATACTGAGAAACCAACAAGACCAACTTGTAGGGATTCAATGACACCATTTTATTTGCCAACACAGAAGCAGATTAAATTTCTCAATTTGTTAACATAATCCAAATTATCTAGCTTTGACTTTTACATATTTTACAGATAATATATCATGGACCATTCTTCTGCCTTATTTATAAAACCTAAAATCTCCAGATTCTTCAAATCGAAACTTCATTTCTTCAAGTCATTGACTAAAAATTTAAATAAGACCTGAAACATGGAAAGGAAAAGCATTCAAAAATCTTCATGTATAAGCAAAATTACCTGTGCAAACAGTAATTCCTTCCCATGATGGTAACCTTCATGTAATAAAACTGCCAATAAATAACAGCATTTTGTCTTGCGATGACATGACTTATGATAGCCTTAAATTAGATTGCATAAAGTTTATCAGTGTGTCACCAGAAAAATGTAATATGGGTGGGCCAAGCATTGTATTAAATCAGAATAAAAGGCACAACTTATAAAAATGTTCTGTAGGGATTCAATGACACCATAATTACCAGAAGAGAGATGGCTTTGTGTGTACAAAATATGATTATTGAGAAATTTCTTTGTTTGGTTCACAAAGAAAATAATGGTCCAGGGTGATTTTAACACAAAGCATGGGTTGCCTCCAAAAACTCCTAAATGAGACAAGGACTGTAAGACATGCCTAAGCTACCCCAGGTTCATTTTCTGTATGGAGAAATGGGGAGAGGGCGAAAAAAATATTTTGCTAACATTCTTATTCTTACCGACTGGCTCTTTTCTCATTTTTTCTGCGGAGGTCATTGATATTCACAATCAGGCGATGCCCATTGTCATTAATCATGTCCCGGACTTTACTCTGGTAAATTCCTTGATCTTCCTGGAAGGAGGGTAGGTAAGAACTGTTTAGACAATATTAATTCATTTATTCTGAAAGTGACCAAGAGGCCTTCCATTTCCTCATGGTTTATTCAATGCTGTCTAAATAAAGCTGCATTGTGTTTCCTCTCATGAAACAGGTTGATCTGGGTGAAGAATAATATCATGATGCTTAAAGTTTTGCATCAAGTTTATTTAGTGAAATTGTATCATGCTCAAATTTATTAAACTACTTTCTCTTTCTGCAGTCACTTTAATCGGACTATGTACTATAGCACCTGTCTACAACAAACTACT